>CM052809.1:28076170-28101883 GCA_028533885.1 Nasua narica
CCCCTGCCCTGCCTCTCAAATTCTTCATATCAGAGCGATCATGTGATAATCGTCTTTCTCTGACTGACTTATTTCGCTTAGCATAATACCCTCTAGTTCCATCCATGTCGTTGCAAATGGCAAGATTTCGTTTCTCTTGATGGCTGCATAGTATTCCGTTGTATATATATACCACCTCTTCTTTATCCATTCATCTGTTGACGGACATCTAGGTTCTCTCCATAGTTTGGCTATTGTAAGGCCAGCTATTTTTATTACCAAGTGTGGAAGATCTGGTACTGTGTGTGGTAAGGAACCATAGTTACACATTAAGTGGCCATTGCTGAAGACCCAGCCTAGAAACTCCCTCAGCATGGGGTAGGGGATCAAAGGAAGCCTGAGGATCCTAAATGTGAAATCCTCTTGGGAGGCTCCAAACTCCTGCACCCTAGCCAGGAAGACCTTTATGAAGATTATTAAACCCTAGGCAGAGGCCCAGTTCCAAACTTAGCCTGATCACCCTACTATCTCCTTCTCTGGAAGGGGTTAATAGTCCCCCCTGGGGCCTTTGCAGGAGAAGTATAAAGATCTGGGGGGAAATAGGTGAGAAGACCACATTCCAAAGCTGGGCCAGGTGAGAATGCCCTCTCCAGCTCCCCACCTCCGGATGCCAGCAGACAGCATCTGGGTCTCCAGAGACAGGTGCAGGGTCAAGAAAGAGTGGCCGGTGCCCCCAATCCCATCCCCTCTGCTGCCTTCTCCCCCCCACAGTTTGATAGACTGTGCCTGGAACCACGTGAAAAAAGCAAAAGCTACAGAGGGACTTAGAAATGACATCGCCGGGGCGCCTGGGTGGCTCAGTGGGTTAAAGCCTCTGCCTTCGGCTCAGGTCATGATCTCGGGGTCCTGGGAAGAGCTCCGCATCGGGCTCTCTGCTCAGCGGGGAGCCTGCTTCCCCCCCCTCTCTCTGCCTGCCTCCCTGCCTACTTGTCATCTCTCTCTCTGTCAAATAAATAAATAAAATCTTAAAAAAAAAAAGAAATGACATCCCCTCCCTACAGAACTCAGGCCAGTGAGCTGAACCGCTGTAGAAACGGTTGAGATTAGACTGCTAGAGAGATTTTGTCTCCCTCCCGACAGCCATGTTAAGTGATACTATTATCGGAGGGGGTGGGTCACTGAGGGGACCCCGCACACATACATACATGCCTGACTTCCTGTCTGGCTTTAGTGTCAGCAGCTGGCCACAGTGATCTTGCTCTGGTCGCAGTGTGAGTGTGACAGGCCTCAGTTCAGCCACCCGTTCCCAGAAGCCTGGCAATATTTAGAGGGACCTGGTACCCCCAAAGGGCACCCTGGTTGCAGGCCGTGGTCTACAAGATGACAGAAAGGTCTTTGGGGGAAGATGGGAAGAGCTGGCACAGAGCAGGTGCTCGCCCTAGGATTCTTTCTTTCTTTATTTTTAAAAGATTTTATTTATTTATTTGACAGAGAGAGACACAGCGAGAGAGGGAACACAAGCAGGAGGAGTGGGAGAAGAAGCAAGCTTCCTGCCAAGCAGGGAGCCCGATGCCCGATGTGGGGCTCTATCCCAGAACCCTGGGATCATGACCTGAGCCGAAGGCAGACGCTTAACGACTGAGCCACCCAGCCGCGCCACCCTGGGACTTTTGAACCATGAAAGCTAGTGCTGCAGAAGGAGAAGCCACAGCTATTTCCCCCTAACTCCCAGGCCTCTGTGCATGCTTTCCCTCCTCCTGGAAAGGCGGCCTCTCTTCGACCAGGCCAGGTTACCTCCTACCTCTAATTTGGGCTTAAAATGAGATGTCTTCCCTTCCAAGACTCCTCTGAAACCCACAAGCTGGATTAGGACCCCTCCATTGTGCTGCTTAGGTCCCTGTGCCTATCCCTACCAAAGCCTTGGTTTCTTCATCTGGAAACTGTTTACTCATCCACAAAATAAAAATAGTACTCACTTCATGGGGTAGTCAAGAGGATTTAAATGAGGCAAAGCTTAGAGTCAGGGTGCAGTAAAAACGATTGCTGTTTTTGCTGCTGCTATAGAGTTTATCCCACAGGATTATAATCTCTTATGTATTTCGCTCAGGATTTGAATTTCCTATATCATCTATCTGTCTTTCTCCATATCATGTTCGTGTATATCATGGCCCCACTTAACCTTGAGCATCTTTAGGTCAGTTTTATTCACTGTATTCCGAGACCCAGGCACAATGCCTGGAACGCAGGAGATGCCCATTTGTTCATATACTCAATCATCTATTCATTCATGGAACAAATATTTATTGGCCCATCACCTGACATGTGCCAGGCATAGTTCAGGGGTTCCTGAATGCTCAGGAACTATTTGTTGAAAGAATGATGGAAAACTGAGCCACCCTTGAAAAAATCATCCTTCATTTCAGGGTGGGGCAGTAGGATTCCGAATCTCCACTCTAGTTCCTAATGTCCGATATTCACCGGGTGGATATTTCCTAGCCTTGGCACTTTGGCCTTCCTTCTCAAGCACACCTGAGGCCAACAGAAAGCTGTGGCTACAAAACTTGCAGAAATGTAACTCAGTGGGCAAAAGTGCCGTCTCTGGAGTCAGAAAGACCCAGGTCCAAGCCCAGCCACACAACTCCCTAGCTCTGTGGCCTTGGGCACATTATTTATTCATCTTCATTTCTTCATCTGTTACCTGAGGAACGTAACAGTAGAGAGGTAATGATCTGCAGACGGTACCGAAGCACAGTTTCTAGAATACTTGGTCAGTGTTCAATAAATGAGATTATTCAGGTGCTTGTTGTTAGAAGGAGGGTGAGTTGGCAGTAAAAGCTTTATCATCTTTGTATCTCTTTGCAGATTATTATAATCAGATTATTACTATAACCAGGGATTATCCTGGAGCAGGACTGGATGCCATAATCAAGGGAGAGGGGCTTCAATGGGTTGCTTCAGTATGGCTAGAGGATAGAGGATGGCGAAGGTCATGGGGAGATCAGCTGACTTTAGGACCAATTACTAGGTATTCTTGGGCGGGATCAAGTGTCTGTCTATAACCTAATTACCCTGAGCTGTTTGGATTATTTGTATGACGATGGCATGCTCAGTTACTGCAGTCAGATGAAAAATTTGGGAAAGTATTTTTAACATGTATAAGAAAGGTTTGGGCGCCTGGGTGGCTCAGACGGTTAAGCATCTGCCTTTGGCTCAGGTCATGATCTCAGGGTCCTGGGATCGAGCCCCGTGTCATGCTCCCTGCTCAAAAGGGAGTCTG
The DNA here is from genome assembly GCA_028533885.1 of Nasua narica. Lineage (NCBI taxonomy): Eukaryota > Metazoa > Chordata > Mammalia > Carnivora > Procyonidae > Nasua > Nasua narica. Next base: position 28,079,427 of record CM052809.1, read on the forward strand.
CTTCCCCCTCTCCCTCTGCCACTCTTCCTGCTTGGCTCTCTCATGCTCTCTCTCTCCCTCTGTCAAATAAATAAAAAGAAAAAAATAAAATTACATTTAAAAATAAAAAGTTTTATTTTATTTTATTTATTTATTTGACAGAGAGAGAGAGAGAGAGAGCACAAGCAGGGGGAGCGGGAGAGGGAGAAGTAGGCTCCCTGCTGAGCAAGGAGCCCAATGTAGGGTTCCATCCGAAAACCCTGGGACTGGGGCCTGAGCCAAAGGCAGAAGCTTAACCGACTGAGACACCAAAGCATCCCCAAAAGCTTTAATCTTTTCTCATGTAAAAAGAGTGCTTATATAGGGCTTATATTCTGCCTTCTGCTTAGGTCATGATCCCAGGTGAGATAGCGCCCTGCGGCCTAGGGCTCCCTGCTCAACAGGAAGCCTGCTTCTCCCTCTCTATCTGCTCCTCTGCTTGTGTTCCCTCTCTTGCTGTCTCTCTCTGTCAAATAAATAAAATCTAAAAAAAAAAAAAGAGCTCTTATAAGCACTGAAAATTCACAAATAAAAAAATACAGTTGGCCATTAAATATGTGAAAAGGTGTCCAATTTAATGGTAATTAAATAAATGTAAATAGAAACAATTTTTCACCTCACACACTGGCAAAGAATAAAAGGATTAAAGACAAACAATACAATTTTAAAAACGAGTGAAGGACTTGACTAGATATTTCTCCAAAGAAGATATACAAATAGCCATTCAGCCCATGAAAAGATGTTCAATCTTATTAACCAACAGGGAAATGTAAATCAAGACCACAATGAGATACTACCTACTAGGATGACAATAATAATAATAATAATAATAATAATAATAATAATAAATTTTTAAAGGAGGTTCCATGCCCAATGTGGGGCTTGAACTCATGACCTTGAGATTAAGAGTAGCGTACTCTATTAATTGAGCCAGCTAGGCATTCCTACAATAATAATAAAAATAAAAATAAAATAATAATAATAAAGATAATAGTAAGCATTGGTGACAATGTGGAGAAACTAGAATCCTCATACACTGCTGGTGGGAATGTAAACTGGTACAGCTGCTTTGGAAAACTGTTGGTCAGTTTCTCAAAATGTTGAACATAGGATTTTCATAGGACACAGCAATTCTACCTCCAGCAATCTACCCAGGAGAAATGAAAGCATAAATCCACACAGATTTGGCATGTGAATGTTCATAGCAGTGTTATTTATAAGAGCCAAAAAGTGGAAACACAATTTGTGTTGTTTATTAAACAATGTATTAAACAACTGATGAATGCATAAACAAAATGTGGTGTATCTATACAATGTAATACTATTTAGCAATAAAAAGGCACAAAATACTGGTACATGCTAAAACATGGATGAACTTCAAAAACATTATGCTCAGTGGAAGAAACCAGACACAAAAGAACATATGTTGTATGATTCCATCTATGTGAAACATCTAGAAAAGGCAAATCTATGGAGACAGGATTCATGGTTACCTAGGACTGGGAGTTCGATTAAGGAGTGACTAGATATGGGAATGATAAAGGAATTCTAAAATTAGTTCCTGGGATGTTTGCATAATTCTATAAATATACTAAAAATCATTGACTTGTACTTTTGGAATGAGTGAATATAAGTTATATTGCAGTAAACTTAAACAAAAAGAAGAAAAAGATTGCTAATGACGAACATATTATTGGAAATGTTGGGAAGCAGGTAACCTCAAGGATTTTTCTAGAGAACAATCTCTCTGTATATAAAAAATCTAAAAGGGGCGCCTGTGTGGCTCAGTTGTTAGGCAGCTGCCTTCGGCTCAGGTCATGATCCTGGAGTCCCTGGATTGAGTCCCGCATCGGGCTCCCTCCTCAGTGGGGAGTCTGCTTCTCCATCTAACCTCTTCCTCTCTCTCATTCTCTCTCTCTCTCTCAAATAAATAAATAAATAAATAAAATCTTTAAAAAAAAATCTAAAACATGCACATCCTTCCACCTAGCACTTTCACTTCTAGGAATTTATTTTAAGGAAATAGTCAGTTACTTGGGCAGAGATATTTGTGCAAGGATATTTCCTGAGGTATTTTTAGTATATTGAATATTTGGAGACAATCCAAACGTCCTCTCACAGATAACTGATTAAATATGGAAGGTTATGCAGCTCTTAAAGAGCATGGAGTAGGTCTTCATATATTGACACAAAAATATGTTTATTGATATGTATTTTTATTTTTTTATTATTTTTATTATTATGGAAAATTTTCAACATTGACAAAGGTAGAAAACAGATTATAATAAGCCCTCATCCATTTATCACCCAGCTTCAACAATTACTACCTCATAGGAAGTCTTATTTCATTTGTACTCCCACTTGCTTATTTCTTGTATTGCTACTGTACTAGAAGGGCACATTGGAACTTTCTGTGAATCTATAAATATTTCAAAAATAAAGTTGAAAGCAGTAAATGTACAGAACCTTATGTGTATTATGAGTCCACTTACGTAAAAACATTTTAAGTAGCAGTTATTATTTATTATTATCCTTATCTTGTATTTGAGAAAACTGAGGTCCAGGTTAAGGGTTGATTGTCAAAGTCAGCCTAATGATGCCTAACCACTATGTCACACCGTGTGTATATGTAGCCATACAATAATTACATTAAAAAGTTTGGACAGACACGTGCTCAGTGGGGAGGCTGCTTGAGACTCTCTCCCTCTCCCTCTGCCCCTTCCCGTACCCCCCATAAATAAATAAATCTTAAAAAAAAAAAAAGTTTAGGCAGACACAAGCCATTTGTTATTCTGTATCGTTTGACTCGTTTACAATACACATGTTACTTTATAATGAAACATATTAAAGAAATTTTCGCTTTGAGGGAAAAAGGTAAAGCCCGTGAGGCACCCCCTCTTTCACGCCTTAATGATGGATGTGGGTTATCCACTAGTCAACACCATTATTCTGAAGGTTAAAGCTCGGCAGGGTGAGCTTTTCCCCGTCCTATTTGGGGCTCCTCTCTTTGGCTCGTCAGCTTCCTGAAGATGGCCCAACCATCCGTCTAAATCCGCGTGGCCCGTGGATTGCACTCGAGCAGGCTGCAGGAGGAGGGCGGTGTTTGGGGTCGGGGCCGGGAGGGCACTGGGGGGGTGGCCGGCCCCACGGCTCCGGAGCGCGGCGGCGCCCCTGCCGGGATTCCAGCCGGAGGCTGGAGGGAGGGGCCGGGCGGTAGAGGCTGCTTTCTCCTGCATGGCAGAGGCTTCTCAGATGCAGCCTCGCCGACCAGGGTCCCCGTGCCTGCTGTCCGATGGCTTACTTTTCCCGGAACAAGAATCTTTCCAAAGGCATGCTTCTAGGGCGTCGGTAACAATAGACGTTTAAAATGTGATAACGTTCACGTGGAGCTTCACCGCCGAATCCTCCTCCGATTCTTTCCCCAGAGGAATGCCGATGTTACAAGGTCGTGAGATCATAGCATTAAAGTTTTGCTTAAACAAGATGGACTTCAACCAAAAAGTTCAATTTCCTCAATGTAAATTGGAGGGCCATCAGCAACATCATCATCTAGACTGGGCACGACTGGCCTGAAGCTTTTGGTATGTTCTCATTTTTCATGCTCTTTACCCACAGAGAGGGAAGGAAAGCAGCATCAGTGGGGTGATTTAGGAAACCCCATGGAAGCCAAAGAGGTTTTTTTTTTTTTTTTCTATTTCTTTTGTTGTTTTTAGTAACAAAACCAAATCATGCTCAATATTTTAAAATGTAAATAATGTAGGCGTCTGTAAAGCAAAAAGTAAAAGAATTTTCCCTCACTTTCCCTATGCAATTTCCCAGGAATAACTGATAACAGATATTTAAACATTAAAGATCTGTTATCTGCTCTGTACAGCCCCATGATTTTTATATATTTACATCATTGAGAGTTTTTTTTTTTAACCCACCCAAGGGGAATTATATCAACTACATTTGATTGCAGGTTTTTTGTTTTTTTTTTTAACTCAACAGTATTGTACTATTTCTTTCTGTAATGGGACATACGGATCTAACTCATACTTTTCAGGCTGGCATAGTATTCTATGGGATGAATCTGTGATCAGTACTCTAACCTCACCCAGCTGATGACTAGTTAGGTCGTATCCAAGTTTTCGCTTTTACATGTTATTAGATTTTCAAACTCTGACTTTTTCACTTTATATAAGAATAATACATGCTCAGTATAAACCATTGGACGTTTCAGAAATGTGTGGCTTAGAAAGCAAAAGTCCTTCATAATTCACTCTCAGATAACCACCAAATACAGATGTTATTCTCTGCGTATACATATGTATCATCTGTATTGTGTCATCTCTATACACTGTTGAAAAGACAAGCAGGGCTGTACTAACCATCTTGTTTGCTGCTAAAGCCTTCGGGTTTTGAATTCTCGGTCCTCGTCTGCTTCCCAGCAGTGAAGAGGCTGGGCCCTTTTAAGCTACAGACTGTGAGAACCAAGTCCTCAGAACTCAGGACTTCACATGGCTCTGCCGCCTCTTCTGCTGCGTTGTTCTTAGACCCTCCTGTTCCTCCTCCAGGACGGCCCCCCCGTCCTTCTCCCCCAGGGCCCCAAACTCTTCTGGAACGCCGAGGCCTTTTCTGTTCTTATCTTTACAAATCTCTCCCTCACATCCACAACACATATACACAATAAATATAGGACCTATGCACGTCCTTTGCTGTGTAAGCCACTTTCACAGCTAGGTAAATCCTTTATTTATAGATTTTATTTATTTATTTGACAGAGAGAGAGATCACAAGTAGGCAGAAAGGCACGTAGAGAGAGAGGGGAGGCAGGTTCCCCGCTGAGCAGAGAGCCCGATGCGGGGCTTGATCCCAGGACCCTGATATCATGACCTGAGCCGAAGGCTGAGGCTTTAACCCATTGAGCCACCCAGGTGCCCCAAACCCTTTATTTATGAAGTAGGCTTAAAACCAACAGAGTCACATTTTAAAATTGCTTAATCTTTCTTTTTGAATAATACCAAATAATAATGAATACGAGTGGGGCACCTGGGTGGTTCAGTCGGTTAAGCGTCTGCCTTCGGCTCAGGTCATGATCTCAGGGTCCTGGGATCGAGCCTCACATTGCATGGGGGTCCCTGCTCAGTGGGGATCCTGCTTCTCTCTCCGCCCCTCCCCCCAGCTTGTATGTGCACGCTCTCTCTCTCTCTCTGGCTCTCTCAAATAAGTAAAATCTTTTTTTAAAAAGTAAATGAGTAAGAGAGTTGGTGGACAATTTGTAAGTGCATAGCCTTCCATTCAAGTGTTCCTTATCTTCCCACCTTCTCTCTAGGATACAGAGGGAGTTGGGAGGACTGTCTTTAGATTGAATGACCTGGCTCTTGGTTTTCCAGGCTGAAAGGCCCAAGATTACTGCCTATCACAGCGTGGGTTGACCCTGCAGAAAGTGATCTGTGTTTGTTGATGCAGTCTCATCCCAGCCACAGGGGCAGAGGAAGAGCCATGGCTGATTGTGCCAGGAGCCCAAAACAGACCACCACTCCCACCTTCACAGGGACTGAGTGTGTAGACTTCTCTCAAGGGAAGACGGTTGGCTGATACCAGTCTTTGATGATACTGCTTTTCTCTGGAAAACTATCATATCATAATCATCATAGGAAATATTTGGTCAACACTTCCTTCAGGCCAGGAACTTTCTATCTATCTTTTATTATTTAATCTCCTAATCCCATGAAGATGGTGATATTAACCCCATTTTACGGACGAGAAAAACCAAGTTTCAACAGGTCACGTAACTTGTGCAAACTGCACGCTATGAGTAAATAGCAGAGTAAGGCTTGAACCCACTGATGGCAAAGCCCTGGTTCTAAATCTCCACGTCACGGTACCACACTACCTCTCAGCACCACCGACCTCAGCAAAGGAAGAAGCACAAGTGTGCACGACTCCTTTTTTCAGACTATTTCACCAGGAGGAAGCCCACATTTGCATAATTTTTTCTCCAAGGATAGAGTAGGGACAGTATTTCTCTTTCCTACTAGAAATTTTGAGTCCCTCTACACCTGGTTTAGACTGTAGTTGTGACATCAGGTCTTGGAATACCATGGAGGGTTTTTGTTTGTTGTTGGTTTAAGGGAGCTACTGTCTTACCCAACAACTTGTGAGTATAAAGGAGGTTTTCTTGAGCTGCTCATTATTCAGCCAGTCATTCATGAATTCATTCAACAAGTGTCTTTGATATGCCAGGCACTGGGGATGAAAAGAGGAACAAAAGAGACAATATCTATGCTCTCCAGAAACTGACAGTCTATTGAAGGAGACAGTTGTCCAACAATTAAAATAAAGTGGGATCAATTTCTGATGGTAGAACTTAGTCTAAGGCCCCCTAGCCTAGTCGGCAGTAACTGGTCAGGAAATCTTCGTGAAAGATGAGTTTTGGGCTAAAACTAGGCTGCCAACAAACATCAGAGTTATAGGAGGCAGGTGGAAAAGCTAGTGTCATTTCTTTAGTTAGCAATTCCTATGACGTAGGGCATGGGTATGGGGACAGACCCCAACAACAGGACAAACGCTGGTAGCAGAACACATCTCAAATTAGGTATAACGCGAGAGTGCTCGAAAAGAGTGTAAAATTGAGTACAATTCCTTTGGTCGACCACCGTTCTGATTCTGACTTTCAAAAAAAAAAAAAAAGAGCTACTTGCAACACGCAAGGCCTAGCTTTCCAAGGAAATGGATTTGCTTCTAATAGATAACCTCTAATAACCTCGAATGGTGGTACTATCTCAAAGAATTTGGAATGTTTGGGCACCATTCTTATTTTTTTTTTAAATGCACCCAAGAAAAGATCACAAAAAGGGATCATACTGATACAGCTATAAAGTCAATTCCTGGATACCTAATACTCCTTCCCCAGTCATTCTAATAAGACATAATGAACTTGCCTATAGGGGCTGATATCTAAAATTAGGGAGTTCCCAAATTGTTTGGTCTATCCTCTCCTCAGCACATAGTAATCAACTTCTCTGGGAACCCTTTGCCAAGGGAAGGCTTTATTTTTTTTTTTTTAAGATTTTAATTATTTATTTGACAGAGAGAGACAGCAAGAGAGGGAACACAAACAGGGGGAGTGGGAGAGGGAGAAGCAGGTGGGGCTTAATCCCAGGACACGGGGATCAAGACCTGAGCTGAAGGCAGACACTTAACGACTGAGCCATCCAGGCGCCCCCAAGGGAAAGCGTTAAATGCTATAATGCTTGTACTATTGGGTTAACAGCCAAGAGGGGAGATCAAATGCAGTGTGCTCACAATTTTAGTAGGATAACAGAAGGTAAACTGAGGGCTCTAAGATACATGTGGAGAGCCTGGGAGGAAAAAGGGAAAATCACCCCAAGGAGAAATTTATTCTTTTTTTTTTTTTTTTTAAGATTTTATTTATTTGAGAGAGAGAGTGCGAGAAAGAGCACAAGCAGGAGGAGAGGGATAGAGAGAGAAGCAGACTCCCAGCTGAGCAGGGAGCCAGATGAGGGGCTCTGTCCTGGGACTCTGGGATCATGACGTGAGCCGAAGGTAGAGGCTTTAACCCACTGAGCCACCCAGGCCCCCCGATGTGTGTGTGTGTGTGTGTGTGTGTAAGATTTTATTTATTTATTTGAGAGAGAGAGCACGAGGGGAGAGAGGTCAACTTGAGAAGCAGATTCTCTGCCAAGCAGGGAGCCTGACGTGAGACTTGATCCCAGGACTCTCTCCGCTTGCCTCTCTGCCTACATCTCTTTCTCTGTCAAATAAATAAATAAAATCTTAAAAAAAAAAAACAACCCATCATCATTTTGAGATTCATTCATATTGTTGAGTGTGTCAGTAGTTCATCCTTTTTGTTGTTGTAAAATTCTGTTGTATGAATGTCATAATTTGTTATCTCGTTCTCCTATTAATGGACATTTGGGCTGTCTCCACTTTTGGGCTATATAGAAGAAAGCTGTCAGGAACATTTGTGTACAAGTATCTTTGTGGACATATGTTTTCATTTTTCTTGGGTAAATACCTAAGGGTAGAATTGCTGGGTCTTATGATAGATGTATGTTTAATTTTAAAAGAAATTACCAGACAGTTCTGAAAACTGGTTGTATTGTTTTATACTCTCACCAGCAATGGATGAGGGTTCCAACTGTTGTACCGCCCTGCCGCCACTTATTGTCATCAATGTTCTTGGAGTTAACCTTCCAGTGAGTGTGAAATGGCATCTTATTATGATTTCAATTTGCATTTCCTTGATGACTGATAAATTTCAAGGTATTTGAAAATAACCCTTGGTCAAGAGGGGGATTAGAAACTATTTTATGCAGAATGAAAACAAACACAAAATATATCAAAATTATGGGATGCAACAAAAGTAGTGTGCTTTTAAATATTTTATTTATTTATTTGAGACAGAGAGAGAGCGCATATGAGAGAGAGAGAGCACTAGTGAGGTAAGAGACAGAGGGGGAAGCAGTCTCTTTGCTGAGCAGGGAGCCCAATGTGGGACTTGATCCAGGGACTCTGGGATCATGACCTGAGCCGAAGGCAGACACCCAAACAACCAAGCCACCCAGTCGCCCTAGTCATATGCTTTTAATATTTTATTAGAAAGTGCTTATATTTAAAAAAAAAGGAGAAGTATAAAATCAGTGAATTATGCTTCTACTTTAAGAAGCTAGAAGAACAGGGGAGCCTGGGTGGCTCAGTGGGTTAAAGCCTCTGCCTTCGGCTCAGGTCATGATCTCAGGGTCCTGGGATCGAGCCCCCCATTGGGCTCTCTGCTCAGCAGGGATTCTGCTTCCCCCTCTCTGCCTGCCTCTCTGCCTGCTTGTGATCTCTCTCTCCGTCATATAAATAAATAAAATCTTTAAAAAATAAATAAAAATTAAAAAAAGAAGCTAGAAGAACAAATTATATTCAAAATAAGTAGAAGAAATAAAAATAAGAGCAGAAATCAATAAAATAGAAAATAGACAAAGAACACAAGGTCAAAAATTGGTTCCTTGGAAGGATTAATAAAATTGATAACTTCCTAGCAAAATTTATCAAGAAAAAAAGGTAAAGAGGCGCCTGGGTGGCTCAGTTGGTCGCGCAACTGCCTTTGGCTCCGGTTATGATCCCAGGGTCCGGGGATCGAGCTCTGCATCGGGCTCCCTGCTCAGTGAGGAGCCTGCTTCTCCCTCTCCCTCTGCTGCTCTGCCTGCTTGTACTCTCTCGCTCTCTCTGAAATAAATAAATAAATAAATAAATAAATAAATAAATAAATAAATAAATTCCTTAAAAAAAAAAAAAGAAAAGAAAAGAGGGGTGCCTGGATGGCTCAGTGGGTTAAAGCCTCTGCCTTCTGCTAGGGTCGTGATCCCAGGGTCCTGGGATCGAGCCCCGAATCAGGCTCTCTCCTCAGCGGGGAGCCTGCTTTCCCCCCTCTCTCTGCCTGCCTCTCTGCCTGCTTGTGATCTCTCTGTCAAATAAATAAATAAAATCTTAAAAAAAAAAGAAAAAAAAGGTAAAACACAAATAACCAACATCAGGCATACAAAAACGAACATCTTTATAGATGCTACAGATAATAAAAGGCACAATAGGATATTATGAGTAATTTTATTCTAATAAATTGGACAACTTAAATGAAATGGACAAATTCCTGGAAAAATACAATTATTGCAATGGACATAAGAAAAAATCAAAGCCTAAATAGCCCCAGAATTATTAAAGATATTGAATTTATGGGGTGCGTAGATGGCTCAGTCATTAAGCGTCTGCCTTGGGCTCAGGTCATGATCCCAGGGTCCTGGGATCGAGCCCCGCATCAGGCTTCCTGCTGGGCAGGAAGGCTGCTTCTCCCTCTTCCACTCCCGCTGTTTGTGTTCCCTCTCTCACTGTGTCTCTCTGTCCAATAAATAAATAAAATCTTAAAAAAAAAGTAAATTGAATTTATTATCAAATTCTTTCTGTGAAGAAAACTCCAGGGCCAGATGGCTTCACAAGCGAATACTACCAAATATTTATTTAAGGAAGGAAAAAGTAACAATCCTGCACAAAGTCTTTCAAAATAAAGAAGAGGGAACACTTCCCAATTTATTTCATGAGGCCAGAATAAGCTTGATATGAAAACTTGATAAAGATACTACAAAAAAAAGAAAATTATAAAGTGATATTCCTCATGAACATACCTGCAAAAATCTCATTACTCTTTGATGCAGCAATTTCATTTCTGGAAATTTATCCTAAAGAGGCATTCTTAGTATTGTACAAAGATTAACTACAGGACACCCACTATAGTGATATTTTTAATAGTAAAAATTGGAAATAACTCTGGAAATAGCAACATTCCCCCAAATATGACCAGTTAAATAAATAAATATGGTCCATTTACATGATAGAATATGTAGCCATTAAAATATGGTAGAAAGCTGTATTGACACAGGAAAATTCATTATATAGTGTTTATTTAAAAGTAGATTATCAAGGGGCACCTGGGTGGCTCAGTGGGTTAAGCATCCGAGTCTTGGTTTCGGCTCAGGTCATGATCTTGGGGTTGTGGGATCTAGTCCCACATCATGCTGTGCACTCAGTAGGGAGTCTGCTGGAGATTATCTCTCCCTCTCCCTTTGTCCTTCTGCTCCTCCCCCACCTCCCATTCACTCACTCATACTCTCTTTCTCTCTCTAAAATAAAACAAGATAAAATAAAATCTATAAACATGTTTATCAAAGATTTCAGGTGCTCTCACCATAAAGAAAAAAAGCAAGGTAATGGATATGTTCATTATTTTGACTAATAATAATAGTCAAATAATAATAGTAATAATCATTTCACCATAAATATTTTGTGTTTTAATATTTTTTTATTTTTTAAAGGTTTATCAGAGAGAGAAAGAGTGTGTGCGTGCAAGATGCAGGGAGAGGGGCAGAAGGAGAGGGCAAGGAGAGAGAGAATCTCAAGCAGACTCCCCACTGAGTGGGAGGCCAACAAAGGGCTTGATCCCATGACTGAGATAATGACCAGAGCTGAAATCAAGAGTTCGGAGCCTAACTGACTGAGCCCCTCAGCTGCCCATAATATTTTATTTTAAAGTAATCTCTACACCCAACTTTGGGCTCAAAGTTACAATCCCAAGATCAAGAGTTGCATGCTCCACCAACTGAGCCAGTCAGATGCACCTATGTTTATGTATTTCACCATCATTTGTAGACCTTAAATGTATACATTTTTTTTTTTTTTACAACAAGCAGATTACCAAATAGTATTATGGCGTGATTCTACTTTTTTTAAATAAAAGTATGTATTTATATATAAGGAAAAAAGACTAGAAGGCATAAACCAAATGTCCAAAATGATTAATCATTAAATGATGAGAGTATGGTTGGCTTTATTTCCTTCTTTTTGCTTATCTGTATTTCTTGCAACAAATATATAGTTTTACTAATACAAAAAACTTAACTGTTGGGCGCCTGGGTGGCTCAGTGGGTTAAAGCCTCTGCCTTCAGCTCAGGTCATGATCTCAGGGTCCTGGGATGGAGCCCTGCAACGGGCTCTCTGCTCAGCAGGGAGCCTGCTTCCCCCTCTCTCTCTGCCTGCCTCTCTGCCTACTTGTGATCTCTCTCTCTCAAATAAATAAATAAAATCTTAAAAAAAAAAAACTTAACTGTTGAAGAAAAGATTTTAAAAATCAGACCAATGGGCATTTTTGTACCTATTCCATTACAATTCTTAGAAAGAAAAGATTTGGGACTGTGTAATGTTCCTCTTCACCTCCAAGCTCAAATATACCCACCTTGGATGACTGGTCGTAGTTTTTCCCTCCTTGGATTTGATGTGCCCACATTGGCCTGCACTATTGGTCCAACCTTTACTCAGTAGGTGAGGCAGTATTAATTTTGCCACTGACCTACTATGTAACATTTGGCAGAATCTTTCCCTTAGGATCTCCGGTTTCTAAAACCTTTCTAAATTCAGGTTAGAATCAATGATCTCCAGGTCCCTTCCAGATAGACGAAAGAACTCAGTTTTAGAATCAGAAAACCTTGGGATGGGGACACCAGGGTGGCTGTCAGTTAAGCATCTGCCTTCCACTCAGGTTATGATCCTAGGATCCTAGGATGAGCCCGCATCATGCTCCCTGGTGGGTGGGGAGCCTGCTTCTCCCTCTCCCTCCGCCTGCCATTCCCCTTGCTTGTGCAGGCACTCTCTATCAAATAAATAAAATCTGAAAGAAAGAAAGAAAAGGAAAAAGAAAAGAAAAGAGAGAGAGAAAGAAAGGAAGGAAGAAAGGAAAAAAGGAAAAAAGAAAAGAAGAAAAGGAAGAGAAAGAAAAAGAAAGAAAGAAAGAAAGAAAGAAAGAGAAAAAGAAAAAGAAAAAGAAAAAAGAAACCTTGGGATGGACTTGAGAATGTGGGCATCACCCACCAGAAAAATAATCCTTATTCTCCATTGTATCTCCAGCCAGATAAGTACCGCCCAGCCTAGGCCTGGTCTTACATCTCACAGGTCATGGGGTATTGCTCAACACACACTAGTTGCTCAGTGAGTTAGCTTTTACCTCTACCTCCTAAAAAGCAACTACAGAATAGGTTTTCTAGGCTTGCTCCTGATGGTGATCTGAAACACACGGTTGGTTTTAACTCCTGCACGTTTTTTGAGGTAATTGGTGCAGTGCTTGTTTGTAATAATTCACCAAGCAGAGTAAGTTCTGGGTACCTCTCCTACAAGTGACATGTGTGTGGCTAAGAGACATTCAACTTGTCATCGGCTGAGGCCTTGCTTAGAAAGGTCATCTCAGGGATGCCTGAGGCATGCTCAAGGAAACACATTCTCAGCAGGTGCCCAGGCTGTTACCACGAGGCTTCTAGAAAGGGATCTGATAATACCCTCGACTTCAGGGAAGTCTGAGCTTTGCCTCGGTAGAGCTGTGTGACCTTGGGCAAGTCCCTTCCTCCTACGAGACTGTTGCAGTGGATCTAGGTACCTCCTTCCGGGTCAGTCTATGCTATGGCGCTGATCAAGTGATCTGGGAAACATTCGCCTTTAAACGTTTATAGATCTTCGATGACATACGCGTGGGGTACCAGGGGCAAGGGACTCAAGGGTCCCAGCGCGGGAGCATGTACCGCCCGCTCCGCGAATCTCGCGATACCTCTCTCCTGCGCTTCGCGGCGTCATTCTCTCGGCGGCCGTGGCGGCGAAGGGGACGGGGCGTAAGATACTCACAGGGGCGGCCCGTATCCCTCCGCCGCCGGCGCGGTCCGGCCCTCCCTCCCCTAGCCCGCCAATCCCCGCGCCTCCCGACCTGCCCCTCGGCCTGGGCCCACCCCGCGCTCCGGCGGCCCCACCCCGGCGGCGCCGCCCGCCCGTCCGCCCGCGCGTCCCTCCGTCCACCTGCAGCAGGCAGTCCCTCTGGTTGTCCCACTGAGCGGCGCCGGCCGAGCCCGAGGCCTGGGCTCTTGCTCCCCGGCGGAGGGATCCGCGGCGGCTGAGGAGGCGGCGCTGAGATTAGGGAGAAGAGGTAGCTACGGCGGCGGCGGCGGCGGTAGCGGCGGCGGCGGCTCGGACGGCAGCGCATAAAGGGGCCGCCGCCGGGTGATGCGGTGACCGCTGCGGCAGGCTCAGGAGCCAAGTGGGCCCCGGCCCTCAGTCCGTCTTGCCGGACCCGCGCTCCCGAACTCCCCATCTTCTCCGGCCGACCCGCGATCACCGAGGCGGCCTCGCGCCCCTTCGCCCCTTCCCCGTCCCTCCCCTGTCCCCGTCCCCGCCCCGGGGGCCACCGCCACCCGCCTCCCACGATGGCTCTGAAGAGAATCCACAAGGTAAGCGGCTGGAGGTCGGCTGAGGGTTCCGGCCGCTGGGCGGACCAGCTGAGCAGGCTGCGGCCTGCACTTCCCGCCGTCGCCTCCGCCTGGCTCGCGGCCTCTTCGGACCCGGCTGCCGGCGGCGATGGTCCTGCCGGGCGCCCTTCACACCCCGCTCCCAGTGATGGCGCCCGTGGAGGCCCCGGCGCGCAGCCCGCGCTTAGGCCGGAGGTGCGCTACCCAGCTCAGCGTTCCTCCCTGGCCTCCTTTCTAGGCCCCGCGTGGTATGGAGTCCCAGGGCCTCTGCCCGGCTTGGGACTGCTGCGCTAGAGGGCCATTGTCCGGCCATGCCGGGAGGGGGAGCTGGGGCTGGGGCGTTGAGCTGCCCCATTGACAGAGGTCGAAAGGGCTCCTCACCCCCTGTCTGCCGGTGTCCCCCTACCCCCCTCCCGCCCACACCCGCCCACCTGCCCTGGTTCCCTCCACAGAACCGCCTGAGCTTGGAGCCCACGTCTCAGGCAGACGGAGGAAGCCTTTTTGTCCGATCCACAAGTATTTCTTGAGTTCACTTACCTCTTGGCGGCCGCACACTTCGGTCCACTCTACTCGTCCAGAAACTTAAGAGTAGGAAGTTCGGAAGGAAAACAAAACAAAACAAAAAACCAAACACGACTCTTTTGAGGAAGGAGGGAAGTGGAAAGAGAAGCGTTTTGTTCTTTGAGGTTGCCAAATGTAGTCAGAAACTACACTTTTAGAGGAATGGAGGTTGTTAGATTTTCAAGGGTAGAGGTAGAAACCTGAACGTTGAAAACCACCGAAGGAATTACGCAAAGTTTCCTTTTACAGTCTCTTCATACAGTGGATTTTAACGCTTAAATTACGTGATATGTTCAAGGAGATGAAGGGTTTTTGCTCGATTTTTCCATTCGAAAGGATGTCTTTGCCCTTTAAGATGAAGGGTTATTTAGTGATTTGTATGAAGATTTTCCTTATACTGCTTCTATATTATGGGCTTGGCTTAAAATTTAGGGTCCCCCCAAAATTGTGCCGCTCACTATAATGTCTTTTTCTTAAGGCGGGGGGAAGTACTACTGGTGATTTTTGGTGTTTTACTTGGAGAAACTCTATTAAATCTCTGGCCACTTACAAGTAGATCCTGGGATTATCCATAGGGAGGAATGGGATGGAGATGCAAGGGCAAGAGAACAAATACTTAACCTTGCCCTATAGTCAGGGGAAATGCAAACTGTTGGACAACTAAAACATCTCAGTTTGCAGTTGGTCTTCATTTCATTCATGATCAGAGACCTTTAATGTGGAATTAATCCCAACAGTTACTGTAAATTAGGTTAGATCCTTACCAGCTTGTTTGGACTTCTTTGATTTCTAACAAATGAAGAAGGGCAGACTTCAGATGGAGTAAATCAGAATTCTATTAAAATGAAGCAGGTTATGTGTTAAAAAGAGTTTGAAACTTCACCTAAGATTTCTTAAAGAACTATTTGAGGGGCAGGAGAACACTGAGGAATCATCATCCAAATAAAAATATATATGTATTTTTAAGGCTTTTAGTAGTTAACTGGGTTCTTATATGGTCTAATTAGGAAGTTATCAGTTTGAGATTGTAACTGTAGAAGACTGCTCTTATTTTTTTTAACTCCCCTTTCCCTCATATTCTTATTTTAAAACCTGAAGAAGAGTATGTGTGATAACTTACAGATTAAGAAATAGACCGTTTAATCTCTACATTAATTGATAAGTGTTACATTTTTTTCAGAGAAGATAACTCAAAACATGTATTTTAATCTTCTAATATACTTTCCCCAGTAACGTGGTTTCTTTTGAGTTACTACGTATTCTCTAGATCTTCTCTAAAATATCTTCTTATAAAAATTTTGATAGGGAAAATCAAGAGTAGGTAATGGTACTTTGAACTTTTAAAACTCAGTATTCGCCTCCCCCCCCCCCCGGTTTATAACCTACAGCTCTCTGCAAAGTATGGCTCAACTTCTGAGACTGCCAAGGATTAGAAAAATAAAATTTATTTTTGGTATACTAGTCAATAAGATTGTGAAAACAAAATGGATATTTTTTTTTCCCTAAGTTTTCTGTGTAATACCAATTCTAAGTTGAATGCAGCCTTACCTAGGTATGGGTAAGACTAGTCCTTCCTATCTTCTTCTTGGCCCTAGTAATGTATTTACAATGGAATCCCAAAAAAACTTAGTTGGCTTATATAATTGATCTTGGTCTTGAACCTTCCCAATTATCATTCTCTGAAAAAATAGTTCTACTTAAATACTCTGTTAACTTTAGATATCTTGAACTACTGCATCTGGGTTGTGATAAAATTTTGCCGAGAACAAATAAATTTGACATGTGGCATCTTAAAGAATGCTATATCTTGTTTCTTTGACAGGGAAGTAGTGTTCTGTGAAGTTGACAGTCCTTTAAATGCATTGTCTTTTTGGCAGAAGCTTTTGAAGGACTTTATTTTGATACACACTTTTAAAGTCTCCTGACCTATGCTTTAACAGAGTGTACCAGCGAAGGTTATTTTGAATATCCAGTGTAGTTCCGTGCAGGGATTGGGACCCTCTGGGCTTGTTTGTATCTATACCAAATGGTCATAGCCTGCTGTGTTTTGAGGTTTTCTGCTGACTTTATAGGTCTTCAGCTTTGATTTTGATGCTTTGAGTGTCTGCCTCTTGCAGCACCACCCCCAGCCCTTTTCCAGTTGGCTGCATCTCATCTGTTGTGGGCTGGGAAACCAGATCATGGAGCTTATTAAAATTATGTCTAAAATAAGACCCAGTAGGCTCTGAGTGACGAGGGCTTCATGTGTTCTGTGAACTGTGTGGTCTCTTTGACTGATCAGAGACCTTTTTTACTTCCTGTTTTTCTTCTTTTGTTATACAGATACAGGAGGCTTTAGGGTGCTCTTAGGGTGCCATAATACTGAAACAGGGTTAATTTCTTTATTCTGTGGAAGAGTAAAAGACTGAATGCCTTGATTCTTTAAGGAGTTGAAGACAGACCAAAGTTAGGATACTAAAAGCTATTTTCTTAATAGTAATAGTGCCTTTGTATATTTTAGTGGTATCCTGTTACTTAATAATTAACATTTGGTATATATGGCTTTAATGCCAGGATAGTCACTTGGTTTATTCTGTTTCTGTGATAAAGATTTTTATACCTAGTTTCTTCTCAGACCCCTAAAAAGATATCTTCCCCAAGAGGGGGGGTGGGAAACACCTCAGTAGAATAAAGATTTCAAACTCTAATAGCTCTAAAGGCCAAGCAGGTAACCAAAGTGAGCAAAGAGAATTGGGGGGAACTAGAAATTACATATGCTATCAGAAGAGGGCAGCTGCTACCCTGCTCTCTCCAAATGTTGCTATTACCAGGATCTGTGGGCCCAGTGTTGCCAGATCTTCCCTTTTTCTCTCTTTAAAAGGAAAGCCACAAATCCAGATTTTTGGCAACCAATTAAAATTAAAAACGACACCACATTTCTGGTAGGTTGGTAGTCACCAGTTTGATTTGTGAATTAAAATTAAAAGATTGAGGTTCAGTAAGCAATTGGAGTATAAGGATAAAAAAAGTGTAAGGATTAAATCAGTTAAACCATAAACCACTTTTTAAAGTTTCAGAAGTTTATTGCTTTATGTAGATAGGCAAGATTAAGTAGGTTTTTGTAAACTGTTAATTTACTTCCTTGCCTGAGGTTTTACTTGGTTATATGTGAGGTCATAGGTAAAGCCAGTTTAGTAGAAGCATTGATCCCACGGTAGAAGTTTGTATCTTCCTCTTCATTATGCTCTGTTTCATGTTGTGAATCATCTTTCTGTATACTACATACTTTCAAAATGTTTTAAGATTGGGAGATTACAAAAGGATGATTCTTTGTAACACTGTAATAGTACTACATATAAAAAATTATTATTTTAGGGGTTCATGATGGCTCAGCCAGTTAAGCGTCTGTCAGCTCAGGTCATGATCCCTGGGTCCTGGGATCGAGCTCAGTGGGGACTCTCCTTGTCCCTCTCCCTCTGCCCTTCCCCTGCTCATGCTCTCCCTCTCTAATAAATAAATAAATAAAATTTTAGGGCGCCTGGGTGGCGCAGTTGGTTGAGCGACTACCTTTGTCTCAGGTCATGATCCCGGAGTCCCGGGATTGAGTCCTACATCGGGCTCCCAGCTCCATGGGGAGTCCGCTTCTCACTCAGACCTTCTCCCTTCTCATGCTCTCTCTCACTCACTCTCTCTCTCCCCTAATAAATAAATAAATAAAATCTTTAAATAAATAAATAAATTTTTAAAAAAGTATTATTTTAAAATACTGTAAGTGTGATACCATATATTACATTAGTGTTACCATATGTAAGGGTAAAGTGAATTCCTGTAAAAGTGGCAAAACAAATTATCAAATAGTTCTGTGGAGTATTGTGAACTTTAATAAATGGTTGACTGAAAATGGCTGTTTGAATTAGGTCTATCTTAGAAAGCAGATACCTTCTTACTCCAAAAGATAAGGTTCTTGGAATCTCTGGGAAGATTTTTTTTTAAAAGATTTTATTTATTTATTTGACAGAGATCACAAGTAGGCAGAGAAGCAGGTGGGGGACGGGGGGGTGGGAAGCAGGCTCCCCGACGAGCAGAGAGCCTGACGCGGGGCTGGATCCCAGGACCCTGAGATCATAACCTGAGCCGAAGGCAGAGGCAATTTTTTTTTCCTTTAATTTTTCATTAAAAAATGGTTCTTTCCTTTGCATAAATAAATTCATTGGATTGAGAAACTTTCTTTGGCTCTTCCAGGTTGCTATTTAAATGTTAATTTAAACAGTCATCATTGAAGGATAACTTTTTTGTTGTTGTTGTTTTTGTTTTTTAAGATTTTATTTATTTGACAGAGAGAGAGATCACAAGTAGACCGAGAGGCAGGCAGAGAGAGAGGAGGAAGCAGGCTCCCCACTGAGCAGAGAGCCGCATGCGCTTGCGGGGGGCTTGATCCCAGGACCCCAAGATCACAACCCGAACAGAAGGCAGAGGCTTTAACCCATCGAGCCACCCAGGCGCCCCTGAAGGATAACTGTTAGTCTAGGTTTGCTTTAAGTATTACTGTACTGCTGACTGACAAGGAGGAAGTTTTGACAAAGTCCAATTCTGGATATTTTAGTCCAGAGAGAGGGCTGCTAAAATATCCTAGGCAGTTCCCAGGATAGGAATACCTGACTCATGCCTGATGCTGCCAGGAACCTCTGCAGCCTCATCCCAGAAATGCAGGAGCATACTTGTTTTTTCTGTAGAAATAAAATGTTGGTGGTTGATTCCCAGGCTAACCTTTAAAATCATATTTATGACATAGGAAAATAAAGTACCATTTGTTCTGTCTCAGAGTCAAGTGAGATTTCAATTAATAGAATCATAAAATGTTAGAACTACAACACATCTCAGAGCTACTGTCTGAAAAGGCCATGCGACTTTCTAGGGCTGGATCAAGCACCTGGGTCTCTTGACTATGTCTGGTGTCTTTTCTGGCAGACCATGTACCTTTATGTAGCTGTTAGGTACGGAAATCCAAAGGACGCAGTCTTTTTTGTTCAGATAGTTGGATATTCAAACTGTGTCTTGGTAGCAGAAGATCTTTTCCTCAACATCTCTTTTTATTGTTGAAGAGGTGTGTAGGAACTCCCTTAGAACTATACAAAGTTTGGATGTTCCGTCCTCCATATATCTTTTGTCAGAGTTAAATGGGTTTTTTAATCTCCACAAGATTAAGAATCATTGTTTTACGTCTTTAAATACTCTGGTTTAATGTGAGTTGGTGACCCAGTTACCTATTCTACAGAGAAAATAGAAATCTTCTGTGTGAATTCTTTCAGGTTTCCTTTGAGGCCCTTTAAGAACAAAAACAAAAACTGAACTCTGTAGCTACCATCTTTATAGTACTCAGTTTCAGAATTACTGAATCTTCTGAACAACACTATGAGAATTCTGTTCTCCTAGGTTAGATGGGAAAACACTTGGAGAAGTAAACAAACTTGCCTATGATTATATGGTATGGTAAGAAGAGCCAGGATTCAGATTCATGCAGTCTTGACTCTAGCCAGTCATTACTCCAAATTTGCCTTAGTCATCACTCTTCTTCCTTGTCTGTGCAGAAGCTATACTTTCCCTTTGTCAAGTTAACTTATGCTTCCCTGTTCTTCCTTCCAGGTCCTTGCTCTCGAGTAATTGTCTCTGCTCTCCTAGTTCCAGTCTCTTCTAAGCTACTTCAGCATCCAAGCTTATTCTAGATTACCCTATCCTAAAAAAACAAACAACAGCAAAACTTTTTAACTTCCCTAGTCCTCTATAGCGGATTCCTTCCTCTTCTTCATTCCTCCCATCTCTGGCATTTCAGTGCCAAAATTCTTTATTTCTTTTTTTTTTTTTTAAAGATTTTATTTATTCATTTGACAGAGAGGAGAGAGATCACAAGTAGGCAGAGAGGCAGGCAGAGAGAGAGGAGTTAGCAGGCTCCCTGCTGAGCAGAGAGCCCGGATGTGGGGCTTGATCCCAAGACCCTGAGACCATGACCTGAACCGAAGTCAGGGGCTTTAACCCACGGAGCCACTCGGGCGCCCCCGGTGCCAAAATTCTTAAAAGAATAGTCTACTCACTGTTCTGGGACTGCTTAGTAAGGTGACTGGTGATTACTTAATTGCCAGATTCAATGGACACCTCCTCAGTTTTTATTTAATTTTTATAACAGTCATATTGTTATCACTCACTTCCCTTAGGTTCTGAAGATAAACTGCTTTCTCCTTCATATGTAGTGTTTCCCAACTTTATTAGAATGCTTTTCAAACTAATACTATTGAGGGATACAAATAAGAGTTCGTGAAACAGTGCACTCTTGGATTAAGATTGATAGCACAAATGGTCCTGGGTAAATTAATTAAAATATGTAATCAAAATATAATATCAGAAGCACAAAATTAGGTAAATTAAAAAATATTAAGATGAAACATCATTGTCATTTTATTGTTTTTTTTTTTTTGTCATTTTATTGTTAAGGAGCAAACTAAAAATGTTATTTTTCTTTCTTTTTTTTTTTAAAGATTATTTATTTGAGAGAGAGAGAGAGCAGGGTGAGGGGTAGAGAGGGAAGCAGACTCCCACAGAGCAGAGAGCCCGATGCTGGGCGCTGGGCTTGATCCGAGGACTCTGGGATCACGACCCAAACCGAAGGCAGACACTCAACCGACCAAGCCACCCAGATGCCCCAAAATGGTATTTTTCTTAAATGATTAAAGAGATCTTCATCAAGAGCTGCATTAAATGTGTACTGTATGTTGTTTTCATTACAGTATGATATGAAAATTTGTTTCAAACAGGTACAGTGTAGCAAAAGAATACAAACGACATATTTGGCAGTATTCATTCAGTCTTAGGCTATTAGCCTAATGCAGTTAGGCTATTATCAACATTATTAATTGTCCCATAGGTAGATGTAGACAAGTAACCTAATTAAAAAAAATATGCTCATGTTTATTTCTTTTTTTTTTTTTTTAAGATTTTATTTATTTATTTGACAGAGAGAAATCACAAGTAGGCAGAGGCAGGCAGAGGGGGGGGGGAAGCAGGCTCCCTGCTGAGCAGAGAACCCGATGCGGGGCTTGATCCCAGGACTCTGGGATCATGACCCGAGCCAAAGGCAGAGGCTTTAACCCACTGAGCCACTCAGGCGTCCCTCATGTTTATTTCAAAATAATTTGATTTGGGAGGCTTAAGAATCAAAGGACTTTTTTTTTTCTTTTCTTTTTTTTATAAAGAACTTTTTTTAGGGCACCTGGGTGGCTCAGTTGGTTGAGTGGCTGCCTTCAGCTCAGGTCATGATTCTTGAGTTCGGGGATCGAGTCCCACATTGGGCTCCCAGCTCCATGGGAAGTCTGCTTCTTCCTCTAACCTTCTCTCCTCTCATGCTCTCTCTCATGTTCTCTGTCTCTCAAATAAATAAATAAAATCTTAAGAAAAAAAAACTTTCTTAAAAGATTTTAGTCATTTGGGTCCCTGGGTGGCTCAGTTGTTAAGCATCTGCCTTTGGCTCAGGTCATGATCCCAGGGTCCTGGGATTGAGCCCCGAATCAGGCTCCCTGCACAGCGGGAAGCCTGCTTCTCCCCCTCTCTCACTTCCCATGCTTGTGTTCCCTCTCTCGTTGTGTCTCTCTCTGTCAAATAAATAAAGAAAATCTTAAAAAAAAAAGATTTTAATCATTTATTTGACAGAGAGATAGAGCCAGAGAACACAAGTGGGGGCTGTGGAGTTGGGGCGGCGAATGGCAGGGGGAGAGGGAGAAGCAGGCTCCTCGCCGAGCAGGCCGGACTCAGGGCTTGATCCCTGGCCCCAAGGATCATGACCTGAGCTGAAGGCAGACGCTTAACCAACTCAGCCACCCCGGCACCCTCAAAGGACTTTTTCATTTTAAACTTCCATATTTTAGGGACACCTTCGTGGCTCAGTCGGTTAAGCATCTGCCTTCGGCTCAGGTTATGAACGGAGGGTCCTGGAATCGAGTCCTGCATTGGGCTCCTTGCTCAGTGGGGAACCTGCTTCTCTCTCTGCTTGATCTTTCTCTCTCTCTCTGACAAATAAATAAAATT
>CM052809.1:28102383-28188965 GCA_028533885.1 Nasua narica
AAACTAAACAGTTTCCTTTTTTTTAGGGGCACCTGGGTGGTGCAGTCGGTTAAGTATCTGACTCTTGGCCCAGATCATGATCTCGTGATGGTGGGATCAAGCCCTGCATCAGGCTCTGTGCTCAGAGCAGAGTCTGCTTAAGTGTCTCTCTTCCTTCTGTTGTTGCCCGCGTGCCCCCCCCCCCGCTTTGTGTTCTCTCTCTCTCTGGAATA
Organism: Nasua narica; assembly: GCA_028533885.1. NCBI lineage: Eukaryota > Metazoa > Chordata > Mammalia > Carnivora > Procyonidae > Nasua > Nasua narica. Next base: position 28,102,596 of record CM052809.1, read on the forward strand.
AATAAAATCTTTAAGAAAGAACTTTCATATTCTAGTTATAACTCTATGACGAATGGGTTAGAATAGTAGGAGTACTTAATATATAGTAAGCTTTGATTAAATCTCAAATATATATTTAATTAGGACAAGAAACTAGATAGATCAGTGGAATCACATAGATGATAATACCCATGATTAAATGCTGTTTGTGCATCACAAAGATGGACATTGTTTGCTTTGTGTTCTAGTTTCCTGAGGCAAATTATTTCCTTAAATCGTAGAAATATGTAGTATTTCTTAAAAGCATGTATTAAAAGTGGATAAAATTTAGGACAAAAAATATTGCCACCTTTATTCCTGTAATACATATTAATGTGTCATGACAAACACTGCTATAATTCAAATAGTTCTAATTGATCCTTTTCAAAATCATTTTCCTTTAGTCTTTGTGCTTTTCCTTATACAGAGAATGTCTTCTCACCCCACCCCCTCCTTCTGAATTCTTTATTCATCCTTGGAGACCTAACAGAAATGGCTTTTCTGTGTGGCATGCCCCAGGCATGCAGGCAGTAGGGTTCCACTATAGAACTATTTCTTGGTATGTAGACATGATTGATTCTTCTTCTTCTCTGGACTGAGCTCTCCTGAGCAAAGTTCTTGTCTTACTTGTTATAGTCCCAGTATCTGATGCATAGTAGGCATTCAGTTTTTGTCAACAACATTCAGTGAATGCTGACAGCAAGTGATATGGTGGAAAAAAACAGGATTTTGGAGTAACATGCCTGTTGAGTCCTGTGCTAACCCATGGTCTTAGGCAGGTCACTTCCCTGATTTTCTTTAGCCCCAGCTTCCTTGTCTATAGAATGAGGATAGTGTTGCTTACCTTGCAAACCTGTGGGGGATGAGTAGAAAGGAAGTATGGACTACAAAAAAGGTAGTTTTTAATATTACCACTGGCACAGTTGCAAAGTTGCAAATACAATACCTAGAGTATTTCTTTTAACCATTTCAGAGTAAGAAACAAGGACGTTCTGCCGCATAATCGCAATACAGCCTTCAAAATTAGAAAATTTCCATTGAGATCTTACTGCTGTATAATCCTCAGGCTCCACTCAAGTTTCGCCAGTTTTTTAAGAAAGGATCCAGTCCAGAGTTACTTGTTTCATTTTGTTATCTATCTGTGGTCTCTTTTAATTCCTTAGCCTTTTCTTGGCTTCATGACCTTGATACTTTTCAAACATTAGAGTCCATTTGTTTTGCAGTGTCCTCAATTTGGGTTTCCCTATGATCAGATTTAGGGCATGGGTCTTTGGCAGGAATGTCACAGAAGCAATGTTGTGTCGTTCTCTTTCCATCCTATCAAGTGGTATGTGATTTTGGTTGGGTTCTTTTCATTGCATCCTGTCAAGTTGTATGCAATTTCAATTTGACCCATTACTGAGAATTTTCACTTCCGTCACTTGATTAAAGTAATGTCTACCAGGGTTCCCTACTATAGAGTTAATTCTTTTTCTCCTTAAAATGAATAAGTAATTTTTTGGGAGATACTTTGAGAATATGTACTTATCCTTTTTGTATTATTTATATATTGCTACAAAAGAAAGTACTCCAAAACTTAGCTACTCAAAGCAAACATTATCACACAGTTTCTGAAGATGAGAAATCTGAGAATGGCTTATAGCTAGATGATTTTGGCCCAAGGTCATTTTTGAGGTTGCAGCCAAGCTATTGCCTGAGGCTGCACTCTGAAGGCTAGAGGATTCCCTCTAAGCTCTCTCCTATGGTTGTTGGCAGATGTCAGTTCCTTGTAGGTTATTGGGCTAAGGGATTCGTTTCCTCCCCACATGGGTCTCTCCATAGAGCTGCCTGAGTATGCTTAAGACATGGCTTCCCTTAGAACGAGAGCACAAGCAACCACAGTATCTTTTATAACCTAATCTCAGAAGTAATATACTATTCACTTTTGCCATATTCTATTGGTTTCACAGACCACTCCTGGTACAAAGTGGGAGAGATGACTAAAGGGTATGAATACGAGGAGTCAAGGATCACGGGGAGCTATTTTGGAGTCTGGGTACCACACTGTTATGTAAAAGTTTTAACTGACTCAGTTTTAAACGTATATTTGTATGGATTCATGATTTCCTATTTTAGTCAGGTGGATTATAATAATTTATTATCATTTATTTTAATGCTCAAGGTTTTTTTTCTTTTCTCTTCATTCTTTGAGTACTCTGTTTTGGTATCACAAGATATCTCTGACTTTTTCTTTTTACCCTGCTCTAGCCTTGTAATCGTCCATTTTTCCAAGGAGTCCTAGTTTGATTTACTGAAAAATGGTATTTAGAAATGAAGATCTGGATGCTAGGTGTGGTCATTACTCTTGGAATCTCACTGATTTCAGGATTTCTCAGTGTAATCAGTGGACGTAGTTAGGGAATATGTGTATGTACATACAGATAACACACATACGTACAGTACACACATTTCCATATAGATTTACATTTCTTTTTACATATTAAAAAATTCATTCATTCACATTGGTACTTCTAATTCCTGTCTAATATTTACTTTACATTTCTTCCTTTCAGTATTCCTTTTTTTTTTTTAAGATTTATTTATTTATTTGGGGTGGGGAAGGACAGAGAGGGAAAGAAGATGTCAAGTCGAATCCCGACTGAGTGTGTGGAGCCTGATGTGGCCTTGATCCCACAACCCTAAAATCGTGATCTGAGCTGAAATCAAGAATCGGACGCTAAACTGACTGAGCCACCCAGGCACCCCTCTTTTGGTATTCCTAATTCTTTTCTGACAGTGAGAAGCCTGGCTTCTTTATATATTTACTGATTTTATCAGTTTCCCCAGTATTTAATCAACCTCCCACCACTGTGGTGTACCTGCATAGATACCATTCTGGTTCTCCCTTCCCTGGGGATACCCTTAATTGTCTTGACTTGGACATCCTGTGCTTGGTCATCCCCATGCCCTTGTAGATGTTCTCAGAATTAAAAAAATAAAATAAAATAAAGGACTTCTTATTTGGCATAAATATTTAGATAAAAACTATTTAAAGTAGTAGTGCCAGTCATGTAGAACATACTTAAATCGATATAGGAAGTTCAGCCCAGTAATTGTAACCACATAGCAGTTTTTCCAGTTAGGGAATATGGCCCTTCCTTCACTCCTTCCTTCCTTCCTTCCTTCTTGCTTTAGTTTTATACCTTTATTTGATAATTAGCCGTTAGTTCTCATTACTGTTTGTAGATTTTTGAAAGTGGTGACAGGTACATAGGTAACCACTGTATAGAGCTTGTTTGGTGACTCTTCATCCTCTTTACGTTTTCTGGACAACTGCACACAGATACAGTATGGAATATTCCTAATTCATTTGGCCCAGGTAGCTTTGTTGAGTCTGGTGTCCATATGCACATCTGGAGTTCCCATCTCCTTTATGGCAAGTTTCTGGATCTCTGCATGCCCAAAGGGCTCGGTCTTTGAATCCCACTCCATTGATGCACTTGTGAATGTTGATGGTATATTCTCAGATCACTACCTAGTTGGTGGCAGAATGGCCCTTCTCGCCACCCTTCTTTATGGGAGCCATTCTGTCAGGCCCTGGTTGGAAAGGGAGAGCACAAGAAGGTATTGTGGAGAATATGGCCTTTTCTACAGCTATTCTTGGAGTAAACCAAGAGCATAATCTTAATTTAATGTTATTCTGAGATAATTTTGATAACGCTGATAGGATCAACACCTATGTACTTATTATCCAGTTTAACATTCAGAAGAACTACCTAAATTAGTTCTAGTGTTAAAGTTTATTTAAAACTAGAATCTAATGTTAAAGCAATAGCTTCTCCTTTTTTTTAAACTATTTTTGTATTGGGTGCCTGGGTGGCTCAGCCGGTTAAGTGTCTGCCTTTGGCTTAAGTCATGATCTCAGGGTCCTGGGTTAGAGCCCTACACTTAAGGATCCCTGCTCATCAGGGAGTCTGCTTTTCCCTCTCCCTCTGCCCCTCTGCCTCCTTATGCTCACTCTACCTCTCAAATAAATAAACAAAATCTTTTTTTTTATAAACAAAATCTTTTAAAAATATATATATATTTTTTATTAAGTAAACTCTCCCCATGAAGGGGCTTACATTCACAACCCTGAGATCAAGAGTTGTACACTCCATGGACTGAGACAGCCAGGTGCCCTGATAGCTTCTCTTTTTAATTTATGAGCTTAGCATCTTTGCATATTTAGAAATACTATGTTTTGATAAAGGTGGTTATTGTAGGTGATGGGGACTTGCTTGTGGAACCACCACCCCTACTTCACTATTGCATTTAGGCAATAATATATCATTGAGTTTAGTAGTAGGCTAGTTGATTATCTTTTTTTTTTTTTTTTAATTTTATTTATTTGAGAAAGAGAACGTGCACAAAGGAAGAGTGAGAATGAGAAGTAGACTTCCCGGTGAGCAGAGAGCCCAATGTGGGGCTCAGTCCCAGGACCCTGAGATCATGACCTGAGCCGAAGACAGTTGCTTAACCGACGGAGCCACCCTGGCGCCTCAGACTATTTGTATCTTTAAGCAATGTGCTCACTTTTGTTGACTAGAAATAGTAAAATCTACTTTGAAACTATTGAGGTTATCAGCAACATATCATACATATTTGTGAGCTATTTTTTAAAAGTGTGAATTCCCATGATATTTAGTATATCTATTTCAAGGGCGATTTGAAACCATTTTCCAAATGTTTAAAATACTGATTAAGTTGGTTGAAAACAAAAACTAGAATTCATTCTCAAAACAAAAATAGTTACACCCTTTATTTTCATCACTGTAGGATAAATCTTGAATAAATAAAATCAGTTTAACCTAGAGTGGCAATCCCAAAACATGCTTATGCAATAATTTATTTTTCAGTATACATGCCTTATTTTAGTTCCTCTTTTGTTGAATCTACAACTGACCTTAAATTGAATGAGGTCACATGCAACATTAATATAAGCTTAGGAAAAATTGTTCAGACTTTGAGAGAACAACTTAAAACTGTTTTAACAGTGTTTATTGGCATTTGGAAAGGAGCTCTTAGTTTCTTAGCCTGAACTGTGGACATAATGTGACCTGTAATCTTGGAGTCTGGGGTAAAACTACTACTGTGGCACTGTTTTTACTTTTTTTTTTTGTTGTTGTTGTTGTTGTTTTTACTTTTATAGCCCATATTTTCATTGTCTTTTAGTTTCCAGTGTTGCTGTTAAGTCCAAAACTATTCTGATTCCTGATCCTATATATGTGGCCAGTTTCCTTTCTGGAAGCTTATGGGTTTTCTTTGTCCCACATATGGGAAATTTCTTGGTAATTGATGGTGTAGGTCAGTTTTCATTTGTTTTGTTCAAAATTCAGTTGGTATTTTTGAGGTTTATTTTATGAAATTTATTTCTGCATTTGTGGGAGGGCTGGGGAAGAGGGAGGAGAGACTATCTTAAGAAGACTACAGGGGTGCCTGGGTCACTCAGTGGGTTAAGCCTCTGCTTTTGGCTCAAGTCATGATCTCAGGGTCCTGGGATTGAGCCCCACATTGGGCTCTCTGCTCGGCAGGGAGCCTGCTTCCCCCTCGCTGCCTGCCTCTCTGCCTACTTGTGATCTCTCTCTCTCTTTGTCAAAGAAATAATTAAAAAAATCTTGAAAAAAAAAAAAAAGGACTCCACACTGAGTAGGGAGCCCCATGTGGGGCTACATCTCATGACCCTGAGATCGTGACCTGAGCTGAAACCAAGAGTCGGGTGCTTAACCCACTGCACCACCTAGGCGTCCCTCTTCCTTTTTTTAAACTGTTACTGAATGTTGGACTTCCTGGACTGCTCTTCCCCTGCTCCCCTCACACCCTTTCTACTTACATGGATTTGCTTATTCTGGATATTTTATATAAATGGAATAATACAATATGTGACCTTTTGTGTCCAGCTGTATCCAAGTTACAGTTTATAGAAACTATGTCCAAGTTACAGTATGTATCAGTACTTAATTCTTTTTTTAGAGAGAGAAAGTGAATATGTGGGCCCATGAGAGTGGGGGAAGGGAGGGGCAGAGGGAGAGGGAGAAAGAGAATCTTAAGCAGGTTCCACACCCTGGGGGTGGTAGGTATTGTTTCCAAGTTTTTGCTGCTGCAGACACTGAGGCATTAACATTGCCATACATGTCTCTTGGTGCTCATAGATGAAGCAAGCTTTCCTTCCTTCCTTCCTTCCTTCCTTCCTTCCTTCCTTAACTATATAGTCAGTAGGGTTGTTTGGTTATAGATTGTGAGCCTTTATGTTTTTGTAAGATACTGAAGAATTGTTTTCCAACGTTTTTAGACACCCAACTAACAAGATATAAGAGTTTCTAATTAATTTTCTTTCTTTTAAAATTTACCTTATCGGGGCGGCTGGGTGGCTCAGTGGGTTTTCAAGCCTCTGCCTTCGGCTCAGGTCATGATCTTAGGGTCCTGGGATTGAGCCCCACATTGGGCTTTCTGCTCAGCAGGGAGCCTGCTTCCCACCCCCCTCTCTGCCTGCTTGTGATCTCTGTCAAATAAATAAATAAAATCTTTTTTAAAAAAATAAAATAAAATTTACCTTATTATGAATATAACACACTATAGAAAAATGCACAAAATAGGTGTCTAATAAATTTTCAAGCACCCCATCACCCATGATTTTGTGTTATTTCTCAATTATCTCTTCCACCCTCACTGGATTATTTTGAAGCCAATCCTAAATGTTACATAATTATATCTGTAAATAATTCAGATATATTACTAAAAGATAAGTCACTGGTTTTCAACTCTGGGCAATTTTGCCCACCAAATGACATTTGGCATTGTTTGTAGACATTTTTGATTGTCACAACTGGGAGGCTACTGGGTGTTACTGGCATCTAGTAGGTAGAAGCTAGGGAGCTGCTAAATATTCTACAATGCATAATACAGCTTCCAACAACAAAGAAATACCCAGCCCAAAATGTCAATATTGCCCGAATTGAGAAACCCTGAGATAAGAACTCTTTAAAAATCATGTGCATGATAGTTATAACATCTCTCTCTCTTTTTTTAAGATTTAAGTAATCTCTACCCTCTAGGTGGGGCTCATTCACAGTCCTGAGATCAAGAGTTGCACACTCCACCAACTGAGCCCACCAAGTGCCTCTATGGTTATTATATCTAAAATATGAACAATTGGGACACCTGGGTGTCTCAGTCAGTTAAGCGTCTTCCTTCAGCTCAGGTCATGATCCTAGGGTCCTACATCCAGCTCCTTGCTCAGCAAGGAGCCTGCTTCTCTCTCTGCCTGTTCCCCTCCCTGCTTGTGCTCTCTCTCTCATATATAAATAAATAAAATTAAGAAAAAAAGTTTAAAAATATGAACAGTAATTCATGACATCAAATGTCCAGTTTAAAATTTTTCTTTTTCGAATCGCCTCGGTGGCTCAGTGGGTTAAGCCTCTGCCTTCGGCTCAGGTCATGATCCCAGGGTCCTGGGATGGAGCCCTGAATTGGGCTCTCTGCTCAGCAGGTAGCCTGCTTCCTCCCCTCTCTGCTTGCCTCTCTGCCTACTTGTGATCTCCCTCTGTCAAATAAAGTCTTTAAAAAAAAATAAAATAAAATTTTTCTTTTTCAAATGAGGTGGTTTTTTGTTTTGTTTTTTTGTTTTTAAAATTATTTATTTGACAGAGAGAAAGAGATCACAGGTAGGCAGAGAGGCAGGCAGAGGGAGAAGGGGAAGCAGGCTCCCCGCTGAGCAGAGAGCACGATGCAGGGCTCGATCCCAGAGATGCAGGGCTCGATCCCAGGAAGTCAACTAGTTGCATTTGGTTGGTGTCTTCTAAGTCTTTGTTAATATAGAGGTATATCCCCTCTTTCTTCTTAAACTTGTTGAATAAAACAGATCCCTTGTTTTGTATACTGCCCCATTTTCTAGATATTGCAGGTGTACCCTCCTCTGCCTAAACAGATTTTCAGACAGTCCTGTTTTTAGCTGTAGGAATTGCATCAACTTCTGAGCTTCTGTAAATTTGGTTCCTTGAATTTTTCCCATAAATTAGAATTAACCGTCTTGGGACTGCAAGGTCACTAACATTCATCACTCTTGACTTTCACTTTCCAAGAATTTTGTTGCTGTTGCCTTTTCTCCCATTCTTTGTACTCTAGTGGGTTTAAGCCTTAAAAAAAAAAAAAAGTGTTGACTTCTTAACTATAGAAAACAAACAGATGGTGACCAGAGGGGACGTAGGTCAGGGAATGGTTGAAATAGGTGAAGGGGATTAAGAGTAGTACATTTATCTTGATGAGCACTGAGTAATATATGGAATTGTTGAATATGTATATTATACACCTGAAATGAATATAGTACTGTATGATACGAAATTAAAAATTTTTTAAAACTCTGTTGACTCTTATTTTAATAGGATTTTGGAGAGAGTAAAAGTTACATTTTCAATCTGTCATTTTGCCTGAACGTTTGAGATACTTTCAGTGGTTCTTACTATATATCTTTCTAAACACATGCTGTATTGTTAGACCAAAATCTGTATTTCTAGGAATTGTAACTTAAAGAAACCGGTACTTCAAAAGTCATAAAGTACAGAACTCCTGTAGATCTAATTATTTTTATATAGGAGATGAAAGTATTGGACATTTGTAGTATTCTAAAAATATTTCATGATTTTCTTCTAGATCAATATATAACATTTAAAAACAGCTGTCTTCTATATTTAGCTAAGATGGCTAGTCTATTATTTACCTCATTTGAGGTTTTAGATGAATATTTATATCTACCAAGAATATCGTTTGGCATTGTAAAGGACTCTGGACAGTACATTAAGGTGTCAGATCTGGAGGGAAATGGGTCACTGGAAATAAACTACTTTTATCATAACTTCCTACCCTTAACAATATTTTAAAATATTAAAAATGTTTATTTTCAGCCAGTAGCTTTTGGTAACAAGGCAGTTGTGGGGCTTTTTTTATTATTATTTGTTTTGTTTTAGAATTTAGCATAATTAGAAATTTGTGATTGTTTTGAGACAGCTGGGTGGCTCAGTCAGTTAAGTGGCTGCCTTCGGCTCAGATCATGATCCTAGGGTCCTAGGATCGAGTCCTAGATTGGGCTCCTTGCTCAGCAGGGAGCCTGCTTCTCCCTCTGTCTGCTGCTCCCCCTGCTTGTGCGTGCTCTCTCTTTCTCTCTGACAAATAAATACAATCTTAAGAAAAATTGTGAATGTTTTTGCTGCGAAATTGCGTGGTCATAATTGGCAGGATCTATTGTTCAGAGTCCTATTCTTTTTTTTTTTTCTTAATGATTTCTTAATTTATTTGAGAGAGAAAGAGAGAGAGTGGGGGAGGGCAAAGGGAGAGGGAGAGAGAGATTGCCAAGCAGACTTCCTGCTGAGCATGGAGCCCTGTGTGGGGCTTGATCTTACAACCCCCAAATGATTGATATAAGCCAAAAATCAAGAGTTGGACACTTAATCTTAATGGACAGGTCCCCAGTGAGGAAGTTTTTAAAAGTTAGATTATTTGTGTCCTTCTCTGTATCCCCTCCGTTATCTTCCTCACCCCTACCATCTTTCTGGTTTTGTAATCTCAGATTCTGACACTACTACTCCACCTCAGTCGAAGCCACATAGCAAGGAGGAATCAATCTACTCTTTCTCCTTTATCTTCATGCCATGCTCATTTTGTTTATGTTCAGATCTATTTTCTTACCTTCCTCTTCTTTACTCTTCTTGCAAAAGGCAAGCTACCTTTCTCAGGCTCCCTTGCCAACCAACTCCTAGTCGGTCTTGGCCAGTAGAGATATGAAGACCAGGGTAGGGCATTTTTTCCCTCTTGTTGCTTGAGATAACTGCATCTCTTTCATGGTCCAGCTCCCTCTAGGCAGCCACAGCTCCTGGTCTCTGGTGATAGGACCTGCTTCTTTGGTCCCTCCAGTCTCAGGGATAGTAGCCCTGTTCTTCCTAATCTCGGGCTTTCCAACTGTTTCCTATTAGCCCTTTCATTTTTCTAACACCTTCAAAAATAGTTCCCCATATTAAATTTCTCCTGTGAAACTCACTGGCATGGGTTCGGCTTTCCTGTTTAGACAGCGACTGATGGACTCCTCTATATCCAGTTAGTGACTGTGCCTTGCCAATTTTTGTCTCCTTTTCTCTTCATCCCTTTCTCAGTGCCCTAATTCAGGCCATCATCTCTCACCCAGACTAATCTAAAGTTCCCATTTCTGGTCTCTTGATTTTCAGTCTAGTTCCCTGTAAAGACCTTTTCCACATGCTGCAAAAACAAGCTTCCTAAGTCACCTTACTGTGACCTAGTTATTAACCTTAAAACAGGCTTTTAAGGTGATAAAGTGACTCTTTATCTCATACAAGAATTATGAACTCCTTTGCATGATGGACAAAGCTTTTCATAACCTCTTCACCCCTGACAACTGCATCTCTGCCTTCTCAGTCTTCTGGTAACACCAAATTGCTTATAACATTGGGTCATACACACATTCACACATATGTATGCACACAACTCACACACAAACATCCTGCTTTTCCCTCTCTCTGGTGTTTCTCATATTGTTTCCTTCCTACCTATCTGGCTGACTAACTCTCCTTCAAAACTCAGCTCAAATATGTCTCTTCCAGAAAATTTATGTGGTGATCCAGCCTAGGCTTCCTCTGAGCTTGATTAGCATCTTGTGAATACTTTTATGAGTGCAGTTATCATATTTTATTAACATACCCCGATTATGCATGTCTTTTACCCACATAGAGTGCCTCAGGGGCCTTGACCATATCTTCCTCATTCCTCAGAGTCCTATTCTCTTTAGAGACAATATAGGGGTATTTATCAGTTAGCTTTGCTACGTGATAAATGATTCCAAAGCTTAGTGCCTTAAAACAATGACTTATTATTATTCAGGATTCTTTGGTTTGATCAGGCAGTTTGCCTCATGTATTGTCAGCTAGGGTCATTTCTGTGGTTATACTCAGCTGTCACAAAGTTAGAAGGTTCAAGAAGACCTCCCCCACATGTCTGGAAACTTGATGCTCACTGTTAGCTGAAATGTACACCCCCAGCCCTCAAAGTCTTTCCAGCAAGATGGCCTGGACTTCCTATGTTGTGGCTCAGAGCAAAAGAAAAGCCTGTCAGACCTCTCAAACACTAGACTTTGGGTGCCTGGGTGGCTCATTGAGTTAAAGCCTCTGCCTTCGGCTCAGATCATGATCTCAGGGTCCTGGGATTGAGCCTCAAATGGGGCTCTTTGCTCAATAGGGGGCCTGCTTCCCCCTCTCTCTCTACCTGCCTCTCTGTCTACTCTGCCTACTTGTGATCTCTCTCTGTCAAATAAATTAAAAAAAAAGAATCTTTAAAAAACAAAACAAAATACTGGACTTAAAACTGACACAGTGTCATAAATTGATCCACTTTTTTGGTCAACCAGGAGGCACAGCCAGCCTGGATTTTATGGGAAGGGAAATGGATGATTTTTTTTTTTTTTTAAGGAGAACAGGGAGGGGGGCAGAGGGAGAGGGAGACAGAGAATCTCCAGCAGACTTTACACTGAGCACGGCACCTAACGCAGAGCTGGATCTCACACCCCTGAGATCATGACCTGAGCTGAAATCAAGAGTCAGTTGCTTAACCGACTGAGCCACCCAAGCGCCCCTAAATGATTTGTTGATAAGAGGAATAGTATGTTCTTATAGGGATGTAGAGATTGTCGATAGCCACCGTTGGAGATTATTTACTGCAGGGGAAATTGTAGTAAATGTTGTCTTGATAATGTATTTACTTCTTGGATAAGGTCATGTGTTACAAATTTAACTTAGTAGAATTTTTTTTTTTTTTTAAGATTTTATTTATTCATTTAACAGAGAGAACACAGGCAGGCAGAGAGGCAGGCAGAGGCAGAGAGAGGAGCAGGCTCCCTGCAGAGCAAGGAGCCCGATGCGGGACCCGATCCCAAGACGCTGGGATCATGACCTGAGCCAAAGGCAGTTGCTTAACCAACTGAGCCACCCAGGCGTCCCTAGTAGAATTTTTTTGATTCATTAAAAACAATTCTGATGGTTGAGTAATATTAAATTAACATTTTCCCAAATGTTAATTCAAAAACGTTTGTTTTTCTAAAGATTTGTTTAGCCAATCAGTAATAGGAGGAAGGAAGAGAGGAGGAATAGATAGGAAAGGAAAGGCTTGTTGGAGTAAAACCTAAAAATATGATTGTTTTGAGGAAAAAGATAGCCATTTATTTGGGGCCTGTTTTTTTCCTGTCAGAATAACTTCCTAAATTGCTTTAGTTCTTTCTTTTTTTTCTCAGCTTTATTGAGATGTAATTGACATTAACATTGTCTAAGTTTAAGGTATACAGTATTGATTTGATACACTTACATATTGCAAAATAGTTACCACCATAGTGGTGGCTAACCACCTCCACATGTCACATAATTACCATTTCTTTTTTGTGGTAGGAACATTTAAGGTATACTCTTTAAGGAAATTTTAAGTATATAATACAGTATTATTAACTATAATCGCCTTGCTGTACATTAGATCCCCAGATCTTGTTCCTCTTATAACTGGAAGTACTCTAACCAACATCTCCCCATTTCCTCCATCCTCTCCCCTCACCAGGTTGCTTTGTGTAACCTAGTGCTGGGCGGCTAAGAAAAGAAATTAAAAAGATAAAAGATAACTAGCATTTACGTTCTAAAAAACTATATATGTATTGGAATTAAACTATTTCTTATAGTGTTAAAATGTAATTACTGGGCTCATTAGTGTTTTTTTCACCTTGTACTCTTTAAGTTTTTTCTGTTAGACTTTAAAAGCCTAAAGATTGGGGTGCCTGGGTAGCTCAGGCGTTAAGCCTCTGCCGTCGGGTCAGGTCATGATCCCAGGGTCCTGGGATTGAGCCCTACATCGGGCTTCCTGCTCAGCGAGCAGGAGGCCTGCTTCTCCCTCTCCCACTCTCCCTGCTTGTGTTCCCTCTCTCAATGTGTCTCTCTCTGTCAAGTAAATAAATAAAATCTTTTTAAAAATAAAAAATAAAACCCTAAAGATCAAGGAGGTGTCTCTTCATGGTTGCCTATGTGGAAATTGATAGATAAAATTTGAGTTACAGGGAGAAGGAATTTCATACTACCAGATTTGTTCCTACTGAAACTCACCTAACTCACGGTCTTGATAGCACATGTATATTAAGAAACTTAAGGCCGCACCTGAAACTAATAATACACTGTATGTTAATTATGTTTTTTTTTAAAGATTTATTTAGAGAGAGAGAGTGAGTGAGCACGGGAGAAGGGGGAGAGGGAGAGAAAACCTCCAGCAGACTCCCCGCCGAGCGCAGAGCCCATCACAGGGCTTGATGTATAACAACCCTGAGATTATGATCCAAGCTGGAGTCAAGAGTCTGAGGCCTAACCAACTGAGCCACCCAGGTGCCCCCACAAACCAGAATTTTTTTTAAAGATTTTATTTATTTATTTGACAGAGAGAGAGATCACAACTAGGCAGAGAGGCAGGCAGAGAGAGGGGGAAACTGCTGAGCAGAGAGCCCAACTCGATCCCAGGACCCTGAGATCATGACCTGAGCTGAAGGCAGAGGCTTTAACCCACTGAGCCACCCAGGGACCCCAACAAACTAGAAATTAAATAAAAACTTAAAAAGAAAGAAACTTGAGGCTGACTAGCTGTCCTTTTTTATTTTTTTACTCAATTCATAATGGTTTCATACTTTTCCTATTGTCATACCAAGGAACTGCTGCTCTGCTTAGTACCTCCTCTTTGTTAATCTCAAAACTCTCAGAATCCTCAAGTACCACCTCTGTAATTATTATATGGGTTACACATTGCCTGCAGGTTAATTGGTCAGATCTGCCATGTTAAATACTGCATATGAGAGTTATGCTTTGTTCTTAATATTAGGAAGTATAAAATGTTCTTAAAACGGGTAATACGAGTGCCTGGGTGGCTTAGTCCGTTAAATGACTGCCTTTGACTCAGGTCATGATCCTGGGGTCCTGGTCAGGCTCGCTGCTCAATGGGAAGTCTGCTTTTCCCTCTCCCTTTGCCCCTCCCCCTTGCTCATGCACCCACACTTTCTCTTTCTCAAAAAGTTCTTCAAAAAATTAAATAAAAAATAAAACAGGTAATACTCATTGATCCCAAACCTTTCTCCAGCCTAACTATATATAGACTTGAATTTTGTCTGTCCTTTTCCCAACTCTTGCTGCTGAGGAAGTGGAAATTCTTTTTAGTGTGAATTTCATCATAGGAAAACAGAAACTGTTCATTTTTCTTGTGATGGTTCTATAATATCTTCCCCTAAGACACTAATAAATGCTTCTATTACTGTGTAGAAGATACTTGATTAGATGGCATCTCAAGTGATTTCAATGTGGACAAAAAGAGCTCCTCTCTCTAAGCTTACATAAAATGTAATTTTGAAAAGACATTTCTTCAGATGTACCTATTCACATTTTTGTTAATACTGTCTAGTGTCTAGTCTCTATTCCATAGAGACGCAGAAATCTTTTTCTGTCAGTTGGTATTTTGAATAACTGTTCTAAAATATAATTCCAGGCTTGAGATTTCATTTGGGCTTTTTTTTTTTTTTTTTAGTGAATTGTTATTTTCTGTGCCTCGATCATTACATGAGACAGTTTTGCAAATATGTAGCCAGTCTTCTAGCATAGTAAAATTTAATAGTTTAGTTGACTTTGATCACCATCACCATTTTATATTAGAGATTGTCAGTCAGTCTATAGGAAGACAGATTTAACTGGGCAGATTCACTATTTTGAACTTCCTGGGTTAGTGTTGGAGAACTTGTAAGATGGAAACTGACTATGCTTTGGGATTGAAGCGTAAAGTCTGTGAGAAGTATTACTTTTAAATTTGAAGGATTTGGGGTGTCTGGATGCCTCAGTTGGTTAGTCCTCTGCTTTTGGCTCAAGTTATGATCCCAGAGCCCTGGGATTGAGGCCCGCATCTGACTCCCTGCTCAGTAGGGAGTCTGCTTCTCCCTCTCCCTCTGCCCGTCCGCCCTGCTCATGCTCTCTCTCAGTCTCTCTCAAATAAACAAGTAAAATCTTTAAAATAAATAAATTCAAGGATTTACAGTTCTAGGTTAACAGTTTTTATACATTTCAAAGCATTAGAATCAAAACTTAATCATATGCTACTTATTAAAAGTAGTACAGGGCGCCTGGGTGGCTCAGTTGGTTAAGCAACTGCCTTCGGCTCAGGTCATGATCCCGGAGTCCCGGGATCGAGTCCCACATCGGGCTCCCGGCTCCGTGGGGAGTCCGCTTCTCACTCTGACCTTCTCCCCTCTCATGCTCTCTCTCATTCTCTCTCTCTCCTAATAAAATAAATAAACAAAATCTTAAAAAAAAAAAAAGTAGTACATGTGTGGTTTTTAGGGGGTGGAGCATAGTTTTACAGAGTATAATGGGGAAGGAGATGTCATTTTTACCTCTTTTTGAGGTAAAAATTATCCTGCCACTAGAAGTAGCACAGAAATACACCGGGGTAATTATATTAATATCAGTTCATTTCCGTATTTTCTGTAGCATTGGACTATGGTACATGATTATTGTTATGGAAAAGTTTGGTGGTGACCTTTGACAAAATAAGTTCTTTAGGTTTCCTGGTTTGCTGCATAGTTGTCAGTTGAGGTGGAATCAGCTGGTGGGGTGTACAAGATTCTGGTTTCCTGAATGCTAGGAAGGGAGCTTTTCCTGATATTTCAGTATTTTCTTTGGAGCTTAGTGAGTGATGGAATCTTTTGGAGAGGTGCTCCACTGTCTATTAGCTCATAGACTCTTCCCATCTACCTGGCTATCTGCCACCCTCATTTTGGACATAGAGTATTGAAGAGCATTGACCACTGCTTTAGTAACTGAAAAGAGGGAACTTCAAGCCCTGATAGGTATCCCGTATACAGTCTAACCTGCCCTGACAGCCAGCTACCACTGCTCAGCTCCAGGAGTTGTTAACAAGGAATATCTGTTTGCCTGTTTTGCTTTTGGTACCATGTGTGCCTCTTTAATATTTTTGTCCCCCACCTGTTACCTAAGTAGTCTTCTAGAAGAGTTGTGCTTTCCCTATCCTAACTCTGTCATTTACTAAGTCATTTTCTCCTTTGGCTCTGATTGCCAAAATTCCAAACTTGTACTTTGTTAGGAATAGGATCCTGTGGCTGCAGGATCAGAGAATATTACTGCTTTCCAAGTATTTACTTCATTGAATCTAAGATGCCATCAATTGAAAGCTGTATCATTATTGTATGTACTACTAAGAAAGAAAATATACTGCTAGTTAAGCTGACATGCCATTGATTGTAATATGCAGTTTGATTTCAGATATATGCTTTTTAAGTATCTTACAAAGAAAGATTGTGTTGTCTTTCTCTAGATAGTTACAGTTACTTTGTGTAATTGTAACTATTCTTCAACAGACACTTAATTGGTGCTTCCCATTGGACCAGAGATTGTGAGGGAAGCTGGAGGTCCTTATTTTTCATTTAATGTCAGGAGACATTAAATAATCACACAGATAAAAATGAAGTAGGATGAGTTATTAAAGCAGCTTGCACTTCTCCATGGTAGTATTTAAAAGAAATTGAATGGAAATGGTGGATTTCCTAGAAGCACTTCTCCAAAGGCAACATTTGAGTGAAGCCTAAAGAAAGAAAGATGAGGTGGGGGATACAGAGTGGGGAGTATTCCAGACAGACTATTCCTAGGATCTTGGACTAGTTGAATTTTCTTTTTCAAGTTTTGAAATAAGTAAATAGAGGTAAAATATAAAGCCTAGGGAAAGTTCTTGATCTTCAATAATGAACAAAGAATATTGTCGTTAATTATAACAGAACATTTCCATCTAAATGGTTTTTGCCAAAGTGCTCAAAGAACCCTTTGTTCTTTGGTGTCATCCAATCTCACCAAAAAATACCTGTTCCAGGGATGCATGGGTGGCTCAGTTGGTTAAGCATCGGCTCAGGTCATGATCTCAGGGTCCTGGAATCAAGCACCATGTCCAGCTCCCTGCTCAGTGGGGAGTCTGCCTCTCCCTCTCCCTCTGTCTTCCCCTATCCCTCATACTCTCTCTCTCAAATAAATAAAAAATTTTGAAAAACCCTGTTCCATTCAAGTTCAGTAATTAATATATTCTGTATATCACTGTGGACTGTTTCATGACGTTATGAGTGACTAAACCAAATAGAGTAGACTTCCTCTGGTAAGTTTATGTGCTTTTGTTTATCTTCCCATTTGGAAGTGATTCTGCTTGGTACTGTGCTAGGCATTCATCCTTTCATTCAGGCATTTGAATACCTCTTATATTCTGGTCTCTGGAAAATGGAGTAAAGAATATTATATATCTTGTCTCTCAAGGAATTTATAATTAAGGATTCAAGGGGTAGAGGTGGGGGTATATGGAAGTTAACTTTTCAAAGCCACAGATAAAAAAAATTAAACATGAAATATTATTCTATGGTACTGTATATGATACTAGATTTATATAGTACAGTTAATGAGTAATATAGCTGCTTGGAGAAAAAAGGATGTCCCTGGGGAATAAAAAAAATATTTTTCATCCTGGGGTGCCTGGATGGTACAATTGGTTAAAGGTCCTACTCTTGGTTTTGACTCAGGTTGTGATCTCAGGATTTTGAGATCTAGCCCTGCATCAGGCTCCACACGCAGCTCAGCGCTGAGTCTGCTTAAGACCCTCTCCCCATCTCCTTCTGCCCCTCCCCCTAAAATAAATAAATCTTTAAAATATATGTAATGGGGTACCTGGGTGGCTCTGTCAGTTAACCTTCTGCCTTCAACTTGGGTCATGATTCTGGAGTCCCAAGATCAAGCCCCACATCAGGCTCCCTGCTCAGCGGGGTGTTTGCTTCTCCCTGTCCCTCTGCTGCTCCCCCTGCTTGTGCTTTTCTCTCTCTCTCAGTTAAAAAAAATAATTTCTAATCATGGATTTATAATTGTCTTAATTATACATTGTCAGAATTTCATATAGGTTTCTCCTTTGTGAAACTTTTGAAAGTTTATGTAAGTAATCTCTATGCCTAACATGGGGCTTGATCATGCCCTGAGCTGAAATCAAGAGTAGGTTGCTCAACCGACTGAGCCATCAGATGCCCCTAGACTCTTGACTATTCTTAAAAGGATATGGAATATAAAGTTTCTCAAATTTTTTTGAGCCCTACACATAAAATTAAACCGTCCTGTGTAAGTTTCTGTTATAGTTTAACTTCCTTGTTTTACAGTTGTAAAACTCTGGTCTGGAGAACTTGAGTGACTAGATTTGCTTAAAGTTTTCTAAGCTCAGAATAATGAAAAAGCATCAAAGAATGTTAAGACTTTGAAAGCCGGAATTCTGCCTTTTGTCCCTACTGATACCAGCTAGAACATAAACAGGTTATGGAATAACTGTTACCATTCTTCCAGCAATTTATTTTCATTAACATGCTTATACATTAGATGGTTGGTTTTCAATATTTGTAGTACAAAAATCTCCATGTGGTTTGTTGGTAGACCTATTATTGAAGGGAAAGACATGTCGAATTTTTTACAGACTTAGAAAATAGTCATCCATGTAGACATTTAGAAGAAAATTACAATTTAGTCATTGAAACATTAATTGCAGAGTTGATGACAGTTATAATTAAAAAGAAGTTTCCCTTAAGCAGCAACACATTTTCTGGTGATACCTAAGAAACATATATCCCAGATATCTGTAGAAGGTGATGATGAAAGTGTTCTTACACATTTAATGATTGTGAGCGAGAAATGTGCTGCTAATCTGGACCTGAAGAAGGGTTATCAAACGATGGTGAATGAAGGTTCAAATAGGAGACAGTGTCTGTCATGTTTAGCTCCATGTTTTTGGAGGTCAGCAGATTAATTAGTCTCCTAATTAAGCACGTCTTAGGGATAGTTTTCCCTTCTCTAGACATTGATCAACTTTGCAAGTTCTAGTTTGTTCAACAGTAAGTACATTACACTTATTTTTGCATGTGTGTGTGGATTGAGGAAATAATTTTAAACACTCATACATTATAAAGGCATTATTGCATGGTTTAAAGTAGGAGGTGGTACTCTTTCTAGTTAAATTGAAGTGGTATTTAGAAAAATTTGTATGTACAAGAATAAGAATATTTACCAAAGCATTCTGATAGTGAAAAATAGGATATAAATGCCAATCATCTAAAGAAAGGAACTATTGGGGTGCCTGGGTGGCTCAGTCAGTGAAGCATCCAACTCTTTATTTCTGCTCAGGTCATGATCTCAGGGTCATGAGATTGAGTCCTCATTCGGCTCTGTACTCATCAAAGACTCTGAGATTTTCTCCTTTCCCCTCTGCTCCTCCCTGTTCACTCTCTCTCTCTCTCTCAAATACATAAATAAATAAAAATTTTTAAGAAATAAATTTAAAAATAAAGAAACTATTGTGGTATAAACATCAGGTGGCAAAATAAACAGCAGTAAAAAGGAATAAATTTGATCTACCTGTATATCTTCATGAAAAAATATCTCAATATGTTAAGGAAAAAGCAAAGTATAGAATACATGTTTTGTGACACTTTATTTTTTTTAAGATTTTATTTATTAGAGAGTTGAGTGAGAGAGAAAGAGAGCACAAGCAGAGGGAAGGGCAGAGACAGAGAGGAAGAAGCAGACTCCCTGCTGAACAGGGAGCCTGATATAGGCACACTTAAAAACTTCAAGTCAACTAAAAGTATAGGGAATATCCACCATAGACTGGAGGGGTGGCACTGAATGGCTGGCTTAGTCAGTAGAGCACGGGACACTTGATCTCTGAGTTGTAAATTCTGGACCCACGTTCTGTACAGAGATTACTTTAAAAAAGAGGAAAGAGGGGCGCCTGGGTGGCTCAGTGGGTTGAGGCCTCTCCCTTTGGCTCAGGTCGTGATCTCGGAGTCCTGGGATCGAGCCCCACATGGGGCTCTCTGCTCGGCGGGGAGCCTGCTTCACTCGCTCTCTCTTTCTCTCTCTCTCTGCCTGCCTCTCTGTCTACTTGTGATCTCTCTCTCTCTCTGTGTTATATAAATAAATAAAATCTTAAAAAAAAGAGGAGAGAGAGAAAAGAATACCTGTCATGAACCTCCCCACCCAGTTTTGCCCAATATTAATATTGCCATATTAACTTTGATCTTTAAGAAGCTCCCTGTGTTCCCTCCCTGAAGTAATGATCACCTTGAATTTGGTATTTATCATTTCCTGCATTCTTTTTATTCTTCCATGTGCCCATAAATAATGTAGTCTTGTTACCATGTTTTTGAACGTCTATTTTTAAAGTGTCACATTGGGGCACCTGGGTGGCTCAGTCGGTTAAGCGTCTACCTTCAGTTTTGGTCATGATCCCAGAGTCCTGGGATCTGAGCCCCTCGTCAGGCTCCCTGCACAATGGGGAGCCTGCTTCTCCCTCTCCCGCTCCCCCTACTTATACTCTCTCATTCTGCAGGGGGGGAAAAGAAAAAGAAAAATTTTAAAGGAGTATAGACTTTAATCTCGAATAAGGTTACTACTTCTACTTACACTCAGTTCAGGAAAAGATTGAAATTGTTACATGTTCACATCAATTTTTCTGTCTTTATAGTAGAAGGCAGCATTCATAACAGAGAAATAGAAAATATTTGACAGTGCCAAGGAGATTAAGTCTATCAGACCAGATAATTTGAGATTTTATAATTTGATATTGTCAGAAATTACATATTTCTCTTTTAAACTCATCTAGGATAACTATGAGTTAATACCTTCCAATTTTTTTCTTTTAAGATTTATTTATTAGTGAGTGCGATCAGGGAGTAGGGCAGAGAGAGGGAGAGAGCATCTCAAGCAGACTCCCTGCTAAGTGCGGAGCCCAACCTGGGGCTTGATCCCATGACCCTGAACCGAAATCAAGACTCTGGTGCTGAGGCGCCTGAGTGGCTCAGTTGGTTAAGCAACTGCCTTCGGCTCAGGTCATGATCCTGGAGTCCCTGGATCGAGTCTCACATTGGTCTCCCTGCTCCGTGGGGAGTCTGCTTCTCCCTCTGACCTCTCTCCTCTCATGCTTTCTCTTTCATTCTCTCTCTCTCTAATAAATAAATAAAATCTTTAAAAAAAAAAAGTCGGGTGCTTAACGGGCTGAGCCACCCAGTTGTCCCAATAATATCTCCCAAGTTTTAAAAATGTAAATTTAGGGGCATGTGGCTTGCTCATTTGGTGCAGCATGTGACACCCCCCCCCCTTTTTTTTAAGATTAATTTGAGGGATACCTGGGTGGTTCAGCCGGTTAAGCGGCTGCCTTCAGCTCAGGTCAGGATCCTAAGGTCCTGGGATTCAGTCCCGAATTGGGCTCCTTGCTAAGCAGGGAGCCTGCTTCTCCCTCTACCTGCCACTTCCCCTGCTTGTGCTTGCTTTCTATCTCTCTGATTAAAAAAAAAAAAAAAGATTGATTTATTTGAGAGAGAATGAGAGCATGTGTGTGGTTATTATTGGTAATTATTTTGAAATATTAGCCTCAACTATTATGCTGGACATAAAAGTAAGTAGTAAAAATTAAGTTAACATTTCTGTTGCAACCCTGTAAGACAGGAGTGAGGTAGGGAGAATGTAGACCTATAGTGATGACTGCTTCCCTTCAATGTGTCCTGAAAATGTGGAACACACCTTATCTTTCTAAGTCTCATCCCTTTCTTGATTTCTTCGTTTTGTGTTACCATTTTGCCCTTTACCTTCCTCTCCCTTCCAGTCTTGCTGATACTGAGTTTTCTAGCATTGCTCTCTCTTTGCTTAATTTGTGAAACATAAAGGTAATCAAGATTTAGTGTGCATCATAATTTCTGGGAGGGGGGGTGTCACTGGTTAAAACACATATTGTTAGCGTACACTCCAGAGTTTCTGATTCAGTAGGTCTGGTTGGGGAACCAAGTTTTCTTGTGATGCTCCTGCTGTGCCAAGACCTCATTTCTGAGAACTGGTCTAGCTGTTCTTTCTTGGCAGTGCAATAATCTTAAAGGAGCTTCAGTTTAATTTCCTGGGCAGCACAGAAATTCTCGGACATTTTAACTTACACATTTCTAATATTTTAGATCCAAACTAAAGAAGCATGGTATTATAGGACATCACTTCCTTACTCTCCTAATTACTAATATATTTTCCTTGGGTTAGATACTTTCTAACCCAAGATCTTGTTTGGTTTTTTTTTTTTTTATAAAATTGGGTATTAGTCTGGGTGATTTCTTCTCTCTTTTGAAATTATAATTCTATGAATCATAATCTCTGCTTAAATATTCTCTCATCCTTTTTTTTAAGATTTTATTTTTTGTGTTTTTTTTTTTAAGATTTTATTATTTATTTGACAGAGAGGAGAGAGATCACAAGTAGGCAGAGAGGCAGGCAGAGAGAGGGGGAAGCAGGCTTCCTGCTGAGCAGAGAGCCCGATGTGGGGCTCGATTCCAGGACCTTGAGATCATGACCTGAGCCGAAGGCAGGGGCTTTAACCCACTGAGCCACCCAGGCGCCCCCCTTTTTTTTTAAGATTTTAATGATTCATTTGAGCGAAAGAGTATGCATGACTCCATGAGCGGGAGGTTTGGGAAGGATGGGGAAGGAGAAACAGACTCCCTGCTGAGCCAGGAGCCTGACCTGGGACCTGATCCTGGGACATGGAGATCATGACCTGAGCTGAAGGCAGACACTTAACCATCTGAGCCACCTAGGCACCCCAAATTTTCCCTTATTCTGATTATCACTACCAGAGATCTTTCGTTTGTGTAACAGTATTTAGAACTATTAAAACTTGACTTTGGAGCCATTTTTCTATGAAATTAACTGTAACCTTTCATTATCCCATCTTGTTCCTTTCACCTTCTGCCCCAGGTTGGGGACCAAAATGGTAGAACCCATCCCTGCTTCGTGCCATCTGTATTTTGTTTCATAATGGTTAAGATTTGGGAAAGGGTTATTTAAAAATAACTAAGAGGGGCACCTGGGTGACTCAGTGGGTTAAAGCCTCTGCCTTCGGCTCAGGTCATGATCCCAGGGTCCTGGGATTGAGCCCCACATCGGGCTCCCTGCTCAGTGGGAAGCCTGCTTCTCCCTCTCCCACTCCCCCTGCTTGTGTTCCTCACTGTGTCTCTCTCTGTCAAGCTAAAAAATTAAATAAAAGAAAAGAAAAAAAGTGAAAGGAAAATCTACATACTCCTTGCCAGGACCCCATCCCCTCAAGTTAAGAAGGTTCCTTTCTTTTTCCTATAGTGCTATAATACAAAAATATCTGAGGCTTTCAGATGTTTTAGTGTTCTATTTTATTTAGTAGTGATTCATTTTAAATCCTCTGGAAAATAGATATTCTTGAGGAATAATGTAAGGCACTGTTGTTATCCCTGTATATCTCTTCACTGGAAATCATATTCCTGAGCCAAAAAAGATGGTAGTAGGAAATGTATTTAAAAAAAAAAAATCCATAGGGGCGCCTGCATGGCTCAAGGGGTTAAGCCTCTGCCTTCGACTCAGGTCATGATCTCAGGGTCCTGGGATCAAGCCCCACATCAGGCTCTCTGCTCAGCAAGGAGCCTGCTTCCCTCCTCTCTTTGCCTGCTTCTCTGCCTACTTATGATCTCTCTCTCTGTCAAATAAATAAATAAAATATTTTTTAAAAATCCATAGAAGAGCTCCTGGGTGGCTCACTTGGTTAAGCATAACTTCAGCTCAGGTCATGGTCTCAAGAGTCTTGGGATTTGAGCCCAGGGTCTGGCTTCCCCACTCAGTGGAGAGTCTGCTTCTCCATCTCCCTCTACTCACCACCCCCCTCTTCTGCACGCACAAGCATTCTGTCTCTCTCCTTCTTTGTCTCAAATAAATACATAAAACTGATTTTAAAAATCCATGGAGAATTAAACTTTAAAGTGAATTAATTGGTATAAGGTTATAGGGCTGTTTGAACCAAGATAAAAAAACAGGAAAGTTGTAGAGAATCAAAATTGTTTATAACCTTTGATCTTTAAAAATATTCTGCTATATACCTAGAAATAAGGGGAGTATAAGCATCAAATAATTTTTTGAAATTGAGAACTGTAAAGTAAAATCTATGGTTTTCTCCCAAAATAAGACCTTTATTTTAATATGTTTTAGATTTCAAGGATTACTTGGGTGACACTGTCAAGTGTCCAACTCTTGGTTTCAGTTCAGGTCATGATCTCAGGGTCATGAGATTAAGCCCCATCTTGGGCTCCATGCTCTGTGCGGAGTCTTCTTAGGACTCTATTTTCCTCTCCCCCTGCCTCTCCCCACCTCTCTAAAATAAACAAATAAATCTTTACTATTGTTTAGATTTCAAGGAAAGTGAGAATATAAAATCTTTTTGGAAATAAAGTATTATTGGGGCACCTGGCAGGCTCAGTCAGTGGAGCATGCAACTCTTAATCTCAGGATCATGAGTTCAGGCCCCACATTGGGCATGGAGCTTACTTTAAAAAAAAAAAAAGAAAGAAAAAAAATTGAGTATTCTACCTTAACTCTCAGAGTTTACTCCTCCCTCTTTTTCCTAAATTTTTAAATATATGCTTTATTTCTCTGTTGTTCTTTCTACAGAGAAGTTTTTCAGTAAATAGAGTCCTTGATTTTTGGTTTTGTCTTAGCCCCACTCTCATTCCTAGTAATGTATAATTTGCTGTTTGATATACAAGATGAATCTGAATACTGGGGCTTTTTGTTTCTTTTTTTGTTTCTTAAGATTTTTATTTATTTGTCAGAGAGAGCGAGCACAAGCAGGCAGAGTGGCAAGCAGAGGCAGATGAGGAAGCAGGCAAGGAGCGCATTTAGCAAGGAGCCTGATGTGGGACTCAGTCCCAGGACTCTGGGACCATGACCTGAGCCGAAGGCAGCTGCCAAACTCACCAAGCCACCCAGGCATCCCTGAATACTACTTCTTTTAGAATAAGAAGTCAAAGAAATTAATGTATAGATATAAAGCCAAATGTTAAACAAAAACTGTCTGATATATTAGGGTATTTCTTTTGCCAAAGTAAGTGATCTGTCTAGATTAGTGCCTTTATTAAATTTTAAGATACAATTTCAATTACATCTTGAGGCAAAGACATCAAATTGTGTGGCTTCTATGTTTTTTCAGTCTAACTAGGTTTTCACTATTTGATTACCCTCTAGATGGTTACAACTTTTAATAGCTGTTTTATTTTAATCCAGATTTACAGTCAAAACTGGTAATTTCTATTTCAAATAGGCAATAAATACACTTGTTATACAATTTAAAAGTATAAAGGAAATACATAGAGTTCCCATTCTCACCCCTAAAGCAGGCTTTCCTTCCTGAAGCCAAATACATAATTAAGTTTTGGGGGAAGTCAAAAGTTAAATGCATATTTTCAGCTGTGTGGTGGGCTGGTCCTCCTAACCCCTAAGCTGTTCAAAGGTCAGCTGTACTGTTAACTAATTTCTTGTGTATTCTTAGGAGATTTTATGCATATAGAAAGATGGATAGAGGAGTGTCTGGCGGGTTCAATCAGTAGAGCATGGGATTCTTGATCTTGGGGTTGTTGAGTTCAAGCCCCATGTTGGATGTAGAGATTACTTTTGAAAAATAAAATATTTAAAAAGTCAAAAAAAAGATAAATGGATGCTTTTTCTTTTTTTTTTAAAGATTTTATTTATTTATTTATTTATTTATTTATTTATTTATTTATTTATTTGGAAAGAGAGAGAGAGAGCATGAGAAGGGAGAAGGTCAGAGTGAGAAGCCGACTCCCCATGGAGCTGGGAGCCCGATGTGGGACTCCATCCCGGGACTCCGGAATCATGACCTGAGCCGGAGGCAGTTGCTTAACCAACTGAGCCACCCAGGCGCCCCAATGGATGCTTTTTCAAAAGAAAAAACCACTTTGAGTTATATATTATATACAATAAAATTCATCAATTTTAAGTATAGAGTATGTTTGAGTTTTGATAAAGATATACACAGTTATGCAGTCTCTGCCAGAATTATCATATGGAACATTTCCATCACCCCCCCAAGTTTTCCTCATTTAGTTAGTCCCCTCCAACTCCCTCCAGCCCCCCTGGAACTATTGATCTGCTTTTTGTCACTGTAAGTTTGCCTTTTCTAAAATGTCATATCAGTAGAATAATATAAAATATAGTCTTTTTATATCTGATTTCTTTCACTTAGCATTATGCTTTTGAGATTCATCCATATCAGTGCCTTGAACCAAGGAAGTGTTGAATGAAAGAGTTAAATGTCTATTAGCATAAGTTTGGGTGAGGTTTTTAAAATTAATTATATCATACTGGCTCATGAAATGGACTGATGGATCTTATATTCAACTTAGATAAATCTTAGCTCTTGATGTTAAACCTTGCTGTCCTTCAAGATGGAAAAAGATGACTTAATTTGAGAGCAAAATATTAAAGCACAAATAAAATTTCATTAATGCACATGGCAGGACTTCAGAATAACTTGTTTGGTTCAAGTTTTATTTTAATAGCAACTTGGGACGTCTGGGTGGTTCAGTTGGTTAAAGCCTCTGCCTTTGGCTTGGATCATGATCTCGGGGTCCTGGGGTCCTGGGATTGGGCCCCGCATCAGGCTCTCAGCTCAGCAGGGAGCCTGCTTCCCTCTCTCTCTCTCCTTGCCTGCCTCTGCCTACTTGTGATCTCTCTCTCTCTCTCTCTGTCAAATAAATAAATAAAATCTTTAAAAAATTAAAAAGTAAAAATATATTTAATAGCAACTTATTACTAGATTTAAAATTTAAGAAATAGGGGCTCCTGGGTGGCTCAGTTGTTAAATGTCTACCTTCAGCTCTGGTCATGATCCTAGGGTCCTGGGATTGAACCCTGCATCGGGCTCCCTGCTCAGCAGGAAGCCTGCTTCTCCCTCTCCCACTCCCCCTGCTTGTGTTCCCTCTCTCTCTCTCTCTGTGTCAAATAAATAAATAAAATATTTTAAAAATAATAATAATAATAATAATAAAATAGAGGCACCTGATTGGCTTAATCGGTTAAGGTCTTGGGATCAAGCCCCACGTCAGCCTCCCTGCTCAGTGGGAAGTCTGCTTCTCCCTCTCCCTCTGCCACTCCCCTGCTCGCACGCTCGCTCTCTCTCTCTCTCTCTCTCTCTCTCTCTCTCTCTCTCTCTTATTGGGCTCCTTGCTCAGAGGGGAGCCTGCTTCTCCATCTGCCTGATTGTTCCTTCTGCTTGTGTTCTCTCTCTGTCTCTCTCACAAATAAATAAAATCTTAAAAAAAAAAAAAAGATAACTCTTGGGGCACCTGGCTGGCTCAGTCAGAAGAAACATGCAACTCTTGATCTCGGGGTTGTGAGTTTGAGCCCTATGTTGGGTGTAGAGATTACTAAAAAATAATAATAATAATTTTAAAAAATAGGTGGCTTTTATGTTTTAAATCAAGCAAGTGTTCTTAGTTATACTGACCTGTATTAGAAGCAACATTTGGGAATGCGAACTGTACAATAGGTTTTTTCTTTTTTTAAGTAATCTCTTCCCCCAGCTTGGGGCTCAAAACTCACAACCCCAAGATTCAGAGTTACGTCCTCTTCTTACTGAGCCAGCCAGGTGCCCCAGTTGTTTTTCTTGAGATTGGCAAGGAAAAAATAAATAAACTTAAAAAGAAAAATACAGAACTTTTTTTTTAAGATTATTTATTTACTTGACAGAAGAGAGATCACAAGTAGGCAGAGAGGCAGGCAGAGAGAGGGGGAAGCAGGCTCCCCTCCGAGCAGAGCCTGATGTGGGGCTCGATCCCAGGACCCTGAGATCATGACCTGAGCCGAAGGCAGAGGCTTTAACCCACTGAACCACCCAGGTGCCCCCAAAATACAGAACTTTATTTCTATAGTCTGTGTCTGTGCTTTGTTCTCCAAGCTTACAGGTAGGATACTACAGAATAACTGATGTACCAAAATGACTGGTTAAGTTAATGCCAAGGAAGGGACTTATAGAAATAACCATGTGCTGTAAATTAAAACCTATATTATATTTGGAATGTTAAATCATACCTTTCTAGAACTCATTAATAAGATTCTAAATAGGTTTTTTTTTAATTGAAATATAATTGACACACGGTATTATATTAGTTTCAGGGGTAGAGCATAGTGATTTGACATTTAAATGCATTATGAAACGCTCACCATGATAAGTATGGTTACCATTTGTCACCAAAGTTATTACAGTATTATTAACTATATTCCCTATGCTGCACTTCACATCCGTGTGATCTATCTATTTTATAACTGGAAGTTTGTACCTTCTAATCACCTTCACCTATTTTGTTCACCTCCCCCACACCACTCTTACAGCTTCAGGTTTATTCTCTGTATTTATGAGTCTGTTTCTGTGTTGTTTTGTTTCTTCATCTGTTTTGTTTTTTAGATTCTACATATAAGTGAAATCATGGTATTTGTCTTTCTCTGTCTGACTTATTTCACTTAAGTGTAATACCCTCAAGGTCCGTCCATGTTGTTACAAATGACAAGATTCCATTACTTTTTGTGGCTGAGTAATACTCCATTGTGTGTGTGTGTGTGTGTGTGTGTGTG
Organism: Nasua narica; assembly: GCA_028533885.1. Classification (NCBI taxonomy): domain Eukaryota; kingdom Metazoa; phylum Chordata; class Mammalia; order Carnivora; family Procyonidae; genus Nasua; species Nasua narica. The sequence goes on from CM052809.1 coordinate 28,131,194, forward strand.
TGTGTGTGTGTGTGTGTATACACCACGTCATCATTAGCCATTCATCTATTGATGGATACTTTGTTCGTTTCTGTATCTTGGCTATTGTGAATAAAACTGTAGTAAACATTAGGGGAACATATCATTTCCAGTTACTGTTTTCATTTTCTTTGAGTAAATACCCAGAATTGAAATTGCTAGATCATATGACATTTCTATTTTTAATTTTTCGAGGAACCTCCATAATATTTTTCTTAGTGGCTGTATCAGTTTACATTCCTTATAGCAGTGCATGATGATTCCCTTTTCTCTGCGTCCTCAACAACACTTGTTATGTCTTGTCTCTTTTTTTTTAAGATTTATTTATTACAGAAAGTGCCTATGTGCACATGTGTAAGCACACAGAGGCAGAGGGAAAGGTAGAAGCAGACTCCCCACTGAGCAGGGCTCAACCCTAGGCACTGGGATCATGACCTGAGTTGAAGGCAAACACTTGACGGACTGAGCCACCCAAGGAGTCCCTGCCTTGTCTTTTTGATACTAGCCATTCTGATATAAGTGTGAGGTGTTAGCTCTTTGTGTTTTTTTTTTTTAATATTTTATTTATTTATTTATTTATTTATTTATTTATTTATTTATTTATTTATTTATTTATTTGGAAAGAGAGTGAGAGAGAGCATGAGAAGGGAGGTCAGAGTAAGAAGCAGACTCCCCATGGAGCTGGGAGCCCAATGTGGGACTCCATCCTGGGACTCCGGGATCATGACCTGAGCCGAAGGCAGTTGCTTAACCAACTGAGCCACCCAGGCGCCCACTCTTTGTGGTTTTGATTTGCATTTCCATCATGATTACTGATGTTGAGCATCTTTTTCTGTGCCTGTTGGCCATTTATATATCTTTTTTAGGAAAATGCCTATTCAGGTCCCCTTGCCATTTTTTAATCACACTGGGGTTTTGTGGTGTTGAGTTATATGAATTCTTTATGTATTTTTGTGTGTGTGTTTCAGGTCAATCATTTGCAAATATCTTCTCTCATTCAGTAGGTTGCCTTTTTTAAAGTTTGATTTGGTCCCAGTTGTTTATTTTTGCTCTTGTTGCCCTTGCCTGAGAATATAGATCCAAAAAATATTTGCTAAGGCAGATGTTGGGGAGTATATCGCCTATGTTTTCTTTTAGTTTTGTGGTTTAGGGTCTTAATCTTTTAAGTCTTTAGTCCATTTTGAGTTTATTTTTGTGTATAGTGTAAGAAGGTGGCCCTATTTCATTCTTTTGCATGTAGCTGCCAGGTTTTCCATTTATTGCAGACTGTCTTTTTTTCATTATGTATCCTTGCCTCCTTTGTTGTAGATTAATTGACCACATAAGCATGAGTTTATTTCTGGACTCTGAATAGTGCTTGGTGGTGGTAGTGGTTGTTGTTGTTGTTGTTGTTGTTGTTGTTTTAGAGGAAGAGGGGGGCAGGAAGGGGCAGAGGGAGAAAGTGAATCTTAAGCAGGCTCCACACCCACTTTGGAGCCTGATGCAGGGCTCAGTCTCACAACCCAGAGACCATGACCTGAGCCAAAATTAAGAGCTGGACATTTAACTGACTGAGCCACCCTGGTGCCCCATGGGCTCTGAATACTTATTGTACCTTTAAAATACTAGGTTTTACTGTTTTTACTTCTGTCATTTAAAAATATAATACTAGGGGGGCGCCTGGGTGGCTCAGTGGGTTAAAGCCTCTGCCTTCGGCTCAGGTCATGGTCTTGGTCCTGGGATCGAGCCCTGCATCAGGTTCTTTGCTCAGCAGGGAGCCTGCTTCCCCCTTTCTCTCTGCCTACTTGTGATCTCTGTCTCTCAAATAAATAAAATTAAATACCTATCTTATAAAAATATATATATAATACTGGGGTACCTGGCTGGCTCAGTTGGTTGAGCATGCAACTCTTGATCTTGGGGTCATGAGTTTGAACCCCACGTTGGATGTAGAAATTACTTTAAAATATATATATATTTTTTAATTAAAAACATAACCCAGGGTGCTTGGGTGGCTCAGTTGGTTAAGCATCTGCCTTCGGCTCAGGTCATGATCCCAGAGTCCTGAGACCGAATCCTGCATCAGGCTCCTGCTTGGTGGGGAGTCTGCTTCTCCCTCTGCCCTTCTCTCCTGTTTGTGCTTTCTCTCTCTCTGTCAAAAAAATAAGTAAGATCTTTTTTAAAAACCATAATCTAAAACTAGCCCTTGGGGCGCCTGGGTGGCTCAGTGGGTTAAAGCCTCTGTCTTTGGCTCATGTCATGATCTCAGGGTCCTGGGATCAAGCGCCACATCGGCAGAGAGCCTGCTTCCCCCTCTCCCTCTCCCTGCCTTTCCGCCTACTTGTGATCTCTTTCTCTCTGTCAAATAAATAAATAAGGGGTGCCTGAGTGGGTCAGTGGGTTATAAAGCCTCTGCCTTCAGCTCAGGTCATGATCTCAGGGTCCTGGGATCGAGCCCCGCATCGGGCTCTCTGCTCAGTGGGGAGCCTGCTTCCCCCTCTCCCTCTGCCTGCCTCTCTGCCTACTTGTGATCTCTCTGTCTCTGTCAAATAAATAAATAAAATCTTTAAAATAAAATAGATAGATAGATAAATAAACTATTTTAAAATAAATAAATAAATAAAACTAGCCCTTGTTTTTAATCTCCAATACCAAGCCAAGAGGGAAAGGAATAGAATATGATTTTCTGCCTTATGGTTTTTTCAGGATTCCCACCCAATAATAAATCTCAAGTTTATGGGCTCTTAATGTTAAAACGACTAAGAAGCTGGCATCTGGTTATAGAGCATTAGTACAGGTAGATCTGTCTCTGATTACAAAATTTTATGATGGGCTTTATTACTTCAGCCTTTTTAATATATCCATCCTTTTCAATATATCCCTTTTTAAATTTTTTCAACTACCTTTGGAACCCTGGCAGTCCATATCAGCTGAAAACATAGCATATCTTGTCAGATGGTCTCATATCATTTGAAACATTAATGACTTCAAGAACTTATCCCAATGGTAACCTAATAGTTCTCTGGTTCAAAAATTGGCCTTGAAATTCAACTTCTTTTTTGAAAACTAGTGAAGTTTTTTCTTTAAAACCATTTTTATAGCTCTTTAGTATTTAATATATGTTTACTTTCCTTATAGTTACTTATTAAACTCTGAACCAAGCAAAAATGACCCAGTTTTAAAACATACATTTGCATTCAAGAATCCAGAATACTGGGGTACCTGGGTGGCTCAGTCATTTAAGTGTCTGACTCTTGATTTCGGCTCAGGTCACGATCTCAGGGTTGATATCAAGCCCCGCATCAGGCTCTGTGCTGAGTGTGGAGCCTGCTTAAGTTTCTCTCTCTCTCCCTACACCCTCCCTCTCTAAGAAAAAATAAAGAAGAAAAAGAATCCAAAATACTTGAAGATTCACAAAGCCATCCCTCTCTGACTTTGGAGGAGTATTCCTTTAAAAACTTTAGTAGTGGGATAACCAATATTGGTTTGAGTGAAAATTTTACTAATTGGTTAAAGTTACATTTATGTTGACTATATTTCTTTCTTTCTATTTTCTTGAGGAATTGAATGACCTGGCACGAGACCCCCCAGCACAGTGTTCAGCAGGTCCTGTTGGAGATGATAGTAAGTATTTAAAAGGAATGATAGAGCAAAACTGCATAACCATCTGCCTCTGGGGAACTCTCAGACTGATGACTGTATCTCTCCTAAGATTATTTTTTGTGTGAAAAAACAATTATGCTGTAGGAAGAGGCAGTGTTGACCCTTATTTATCCATGAAAGGTGCAGTTCTATGTGTATCCCATCTTCTTTAGTATTACCTTTGAACCTTTTGAACCTTTTCTGCCTCTGCTATTGTCTGCATCGTTGTTCCATCCACTTCCTACATATCCTTCAACCCTTTTGGGTATTTTTCTGGTGTCAAATATTTGAGGTTTTACTTACAACAAGCTATTATTCTTTAAGTGAAATAATACTTAGCGTGATAAGGGATAGTGGGTGTGTTTGGTGTTTGTCCTTCCACTGGTTCGTGCTGGTGAAGACAGGTAGTTTCTAGTTTATATGCTTAATCCTATATAAAATAGTTTATTTGGCCTTCTCACACATGTTGGATAATAATTTTCCTTTTGTTTCACTTTGTCTCAACAGTTTTGCCCATTATACCGTCTTCTAGCCTCCTTTTAAAAGGAGGATATTTGAACCAGACTGTGCTTTATGACACAAAACTAATTGACAAAAAAGTAATATTTAGCAAATAGGAAAAAAGAACATGCTTGGAAGAAATTTTGTCAGAGAAGTATATACAGTAAGACAATAAATAAGAGGTTATATTAGCTTGTGTTTAACATTTTTTCCCGATTTTGCTTAAGAATGTTGGTTTTGGTTTGCTAAACTTAAGAATCAAAGCAAAGAGAAAGGAAGGAAAAATAAGATTAAAAACAGAGGAAGGCAAACCATAAGAGACTCTTAACTATAGGAAACAGGGTTGCTGGAGTGGAGTTCGATGGGTGGGCGAGAATGGGGTAACTGGGTGATGGACGTTAAGGAGAGCACTTGATGTAATGAGCGCTGGGTGTTATATGCAACTGATGAATCACTAAATTCTACACCTGAAACTGTAATAACACACTATATGTTAACTAAACTGAATTTAAATAAAGATTTAAAAAATTTTAAAGCAAGGCCCTTTTACAGGGATTGCTTTACGTGTAAAACAGATAATTTATAAAGCTAAGAACATGTGATGAAAAATCCTGTTTACATTATTCACATTTGTCCAGTATGAGTAACTATAGTGTTTGATACCAAATAGGATAGGCCAAGTAATTAAACACGCATTATCTCATTTAAGCCTCAAAATAGTTCTTTTAGTTGAATGGAGTAGAAATTGTAAACTATTTTAGAGAAGAATCTAGTGAGAGAGGCTCATGGTGATTTCCAAAGTGGGCTCATTCTCAAGTTTTCTTTTTTCTTTTCTTTCTTTCTTTCTTTCTTTCTTTCTTTTTTTAAAGATTTTATTTGGGATGCCTGGGTGGCTCAGTCAGTTAAGCATCTGACTTCAGCTCAGTTCATGATTCCTAGATGCTGGGAACGAGCCCCACATTGGGCTCCCTGCTCAGTAGGGAGCCTGCTTCCCTCTCCTGCTTTCCCTGCTTATGCTCTTTCTCTCTCTCTGTCAAGTAAATAAATAAAATCTTTTAAAAAAATTAAACAAATAAAGATTTTATTTATTCATTTGCGAGAGAACACGAACACGTGAGCAGGAAGGGGAGAGGGAGAAACAGACTCCCACTGGGCAGAGAGCCCAATGCAGGGCTCTATCCCTGGGCTCTGAGATCATGACCTAAGCTGAAAGCAGATGCTTAACTGACTGAGCCACCCAGATGCCCCTCATCCTCAAGTTTTCTGATTTTAGTTTTGTCGGATATGGTATCATTCAGTCCACCTGCATCATTGTGGTCTTTCAGTTGAAGGAGTGGTTTTATTTCCAGTAAATTCCTCAAAGTTGAAAGTGGCTGATCTTTCATTAAAAGCGTTTCAAGTCTGAGGCATAGAATTCATTTTTGAAGTTCTCTTCAGTGTGCTGAATAATTTGCCTTTGCTTCACACAGTTGGTATTATCACATTCCTTTCTCAGATAGAAAAGTTAGCCTTGAGAGTTATGTAGAACTCCCCAAAGCATGAACAATTAAAAGAAAAAATAGGTGGGCGCCTGAGTGGCTCAGTGGGTTAAAGCCTCTGCCTTTGGCTCGGGTCATGATCCCAAGGTCCTGGGATCGAGCCCCGAATCGGGCTCTCTGCTCAGCAGGTAGCCTGCTTCCCTCCCTCTCTCTGCCTGCCTCTCTGCCTACTTGTGATCTCTCTGTGTCAAATAAATAGATAAAATCTTTAAAAAACAGAGAGAGAGAGAGAAAATAGGTAAATTTTACATTTTAACGGAGTCTAATTCAGGTGCTGCAAATGAAATCACCAAGAAAGTGAAGAGACAACAGGATGAGAGAAAATTTGTACAAGTCATATCTCCGATAACGAAATTTATTCAAAATATATTTTAAAAAACTCTTTGTAACTCAATAATATGAAGATAACCCATTATTGGGGCACCTGCGTGGCTCAGTGGGTTAAAGCCTCTGCCTTCAGCTCAGGTTTTGATCTCAGGGTTCTGGGATCAAGCCCCACATCGGGCTGTCTGCTCGGCAGGGAGCCTGCTTCCCCCTCTCTCTCTGCCTGCCTGTCTGCCTACTTGTGATCTATCTCTCTCTGTCAAATAAATAAATAAAATCTTAAAAAAGGATAACCCATAATTGTTTTTAGTAAGCAAAGGATCTGCTAAAGAGGATGTGCAATTCGCCAACAAGCACTCTGTATCATTAGTCATCAGGGAAATGCAAATCACATTCCGTGATGGAATACCACTTTATTCCTTCTAGGATGGCTAAAATCAAAAAGCCACATAGTAAGTGTTGATGAGGTTGTGGAGAAATTGGAACCTTCATACATTGCTGATAGTAATGTAAAATGGTACAACCAGTTCAGAAAACTGGAAGTTTCTCAAAAAGTTAAACATAAAGTTATCATATGACCCAATGAATTCACTCGTAGGTATATATCAAAGAAAAATGAAAACATGTCCATGCAAAAACTTGTACATTAATATTCCTAGAAGCAGCAGCTGTAATAGCCAAAATGTAGAAATACTCCAAATGCCCACCAGCTGATAAAGGTATAAATAGAATGTATGTCCATACAATGGAATATTATATGTCAATAAAAAGAAGGGGAGTACTAATACATACTGCAGTATTGATGAGCCTTAAAAACATGCCCAGTGAGAGAAGCCAGATATAAAAGGCCACATATTGTATGGTTCCATTTATATGAAATTTCCAGAATAAATTCATAGAGATAGAAAATAGATAATGGTTGCATAGAACTAGAGATTTGGAGGGAATGTGGAGTAACTGCATATGGATATGGGGCTTCCTTTGGGGGTGATGAACATTTCAAAAATTAATTGTGGTGATGGTTGCCCAACTCTGTGAATGTACTGAACACCACTGAATTGTACACTTTCAGTGGTGAATTATGTGATATATGAATTATCTCTCTACAGCTGTTTAAAAAATAACTCTCAGCTTTCCTATTCCAGTGTCTTGACTCACCTACTACTAAACTGTCAATAGTACCTACCTTCTAAGAGAATAAGGAAAATCTCCTCCTTAGGAGCAGAATAACTTTCTTACACTTGGTCATCTAGGAGTCTTTGCTGATACAATACTGAAAACTTTAGGGAGTGTTTTGAGAACAGTTGAGGTAAATTACTGTCAAAAAGTCTTCATCAGTTCTTCCTGATGAATTGTATAAGGATAAAACAGTGTAATTGGGTAGCTAAATATTACAAGGAGGCAGAATTTAGTCTTCAGAAAAGAGAAACTGTTGGTCACAATGAAACTTTTTGAGCTCCTTTTGACTCTTCTAGCTCTCAAATCCTTCAGCACCACATTATTGATATTTAGTGTAAGAAGGTAGTCCTTATTTTATATTTAAAATAATGTAGGGGCACCAGGCTGGCTCACATGGAAGAGTGTGCAACTCTTGATCCTCAGGGTTGTGAGTTTGAGCCCCGTGTTGGGCGTAGAGATTACTTTAAAACTAAAGAAAGAGGCCACCTGGGTGGCTCAGTTGGTTGGTTGACTGCCTTCAGCTCAGGTCATGGTCCCGGAGTCCTGGGATCGAGTCCTCCTGTCAGGCTCCCAGCTCAGCGGGGAGTCTGCTTCCTCTGACCTTCTCCCCCCACCCCTCATGCTCTCTCTCTCCCTCTTTCTCTCTCTAAAATAAATAAATGAATGAATGAATGAATGAATGAAATTTTTAGAAAAGAAAATCCTTGGGCTTTACAAATAAATAAATAGATAAATAATAAAATAAAGAAGATAATATATATTTAATAATGAACTTAATAATACAATATAATGCTTTATTTTTGAATATCCATATTTTAATGTACAATTACATTTTTTCTCATTTTTCTGTGAAGATCTGGTAAGCAGGAGGTAGTATAGGCCCTGAAGCCAAAGATTTATTGGTCATAAAATCTTCTTCATTTCCTTCCCTTTTTTTTTTTAAAGATTTTATTTATTTATTTGACAGAGAGAGATACAGCGAGGAGGGAACATATGCAGGGGAAGTGGGAGAAGGAAAAGCAGGCATCTCGCCAGGCAGGGAGCCCGATGCGGGGCTAGAAGGATCATGACCTGAGCGGAAGAAGGCAGACACAACGACTGAGCCACCCAAGCGCCCCTTCTTTTGTTTGGAAATCTTGGTGAATCTGACTCTCTGGAGATCTGTACTGAATTAAAATGTAGTTCTCTTGAGATTCAGTCTCAAACTATAACAGATACTCTTGTTCTCTTTGAGCCTTAAAGCTTCATTTTGAGTATCCTAAAGAGTAATTATTGAGCTGTGAAGATCACATTTAAACTCTCATAAAAGAGGTTGTAGCTTTTAGTTTCTGTAATTTGGTTTTCATCATCAAGCCAGGGTGGTCGTGGGAGTTTTTGTTCATTTTTGCTGGTTTTAGAACTCTCAAAAATTCATTGCCATGCGTTTTGTTGTTTTTTTTTTAAGATTTTTATTTATTTATTTGACAGAGAGGAGAGAGATCACAAGTAGGTAGAGTGGCAGGCAGAGAGAGAGGGGGAAGCAGGCTCCCTGCTGAGCAGAGAGCCCGATGCGGGGCTCAATCCCAGGACCCTGAGATCATGACCTGAGCCGAGGCAGAGGCTTTAGCCCACTGAGCCACCCAGGCACCCCGCGTTTTTATTTTTAACAGCTGCTAAGATTGATCCTTAAATGAAAGGTGTTTGAAATATAGATGTTCATATAAAATACAACAATATTTTATCCTTATGGCCACATATTTTGCCCAGAAACTATTTATAGAGAGTTCTTTCTACTTGGAACCTGTAGTGATTTTTTTGTAATCTGTAGTGATTTTTTTTTTAATGTAAAGGATTGTATTTATTTATTTGAGAGAGAGAGAGCACAAGCAAGAGAGCACAAGCCAGAAATCACGAACAGGGAGATCATAAGCAGGGAGAGTAGCCGAGGAAGAGGGAGAAGCAAACTTCCCCCTGAGCAGAGAGCATGACGTGGGACTTGATCCCAGGACCCTGTGAGATCATGACCTGAACTGAAGGCAGATGCTTAACCAGCTGAGCCACTCAGGCGCCCCATGATCTGTAATGGTTCTTGAACTATTTACCAAACCATTAGAATTTGAGTCAGGATTAGATATTCTTCCACTACCTTCTTCCCTTCTTTTTTATACTTCCACAAGGAGATCTAGGAGTGTAGGAGAGCTCCACAGGGAGACCTAAGTCAGTGATTCCAGTAGGGAATTCTTATATTTGACCTATGTAGCAGAATACGCAATTAAGATTTTAATGGTAGGTCTTCAGATACTTTTGTTAATTAAATTCCATCTTAATGTGTTTTTAGTTTAGTTTGTCTTTCTCTGCTTTGTTGGTGTAGATTCTAGATCATTTTAATAAGAGATATAATTATTGATCTTTCATCTGTTAGTGAGGGACTAGTAATTCTATCTATCCATAAGTGCTCTCAGAAGTTTTTTCTTGCTATAAAAACGAGTCTTTCCTAATTTGAATATTATCTACTTTGGCTTTATAGTCCTCCTCCATACCAGTATTATAAAAGGAGTATATTATATATTAATGTGTTGGGGAAATGACATAAGTTAAAGAGTTGAATCTTTTAGTTCTTTTTTACCCTTAGAGGTAAGAAATACCTGTTAAAAAGTGAAACCTTGGGCCTTGTCAAGAATTTTGTCTCCTGGGGCGCCTGGGTGGCTCAACTGTTAGGCATCTGCCTTCGGCTAAGGTCATGATCCCAGGGTCCTGGGATCAAGCCCCACATTGGGCTCCCTGCTCAGCGGGAAGCCTGCTTCTCCCTTTCCAACTTCCCTCTCTCGCTGTGTCTCTCTCTGTCAAATTAAAAAAAAGAAGAAGAATTTTGTCTCCCCGGGGCATCTGGGTGGCTCAGTCGTTAAGCGGCTGTCTTTGGCTGCTCAAGGTCATGATCCTGGGGTCCTGGGAGCGAGCTCCACATCAGGCTCCCTGCTTGGCAGGAAGCCTGCTTTTTTTCTCTCTCCAACTCCCCCTGCTTGTGTTCCCTCTCTCGCTGTGTCTCTCTCTGTCAAAAGAAAAATCTTAAAAAAAAAAAAAATTTTGTCTCCCTGATATGAATTTTCAAGATGTTTTAGCTCAAATACTTTCTCATTGAGTACCTTGCCAGTGTTCTAGACCATACTAGTCATTTTCTTTTCTCTCTTCAGACTCAAACTTGATTTAGATTCCTCATCCTGCCCAGGACTTATCATATTGCTTATAAATAAAGTGGTATTAGACAGGGAATGAAATGTCATTATGGTATAGGTACATTGGAGATACTGCTTCATGGTGATTTTTTTGTTCTTTTTCAGTGTTCCATTGGCAAGCTACAATAATGGGGCCAGTAAGTATTCAGATTGATTTCAGAATAAATGTTTATATAGTACACTCATTTTAATTCTGCTTTTCTTGTTATCAACAGAATGACAGTCCTTATCAGGGTGGAGTATTTTTCTTGACAATTCATTTCCCAACAGATTACCCCTTCAAGCCACCTAAGGTAATTGGGATATGGCACTTGTTTTTTTTTATGTGCTTTCTATGATATTAATAAACCAGTTTACAAAAAATTTTCCTTTATTCTATAGGTTGCATTTACAACAAGAATTTATCATCCAAATATTAACAGTAATGGCAGCATTTGTCTTGATATTCTCCGGTCACAGTGGTCTCCAGCACTAACTATTTCAAAAGGTAATGGAATGGGTATCTGATATTAAGATAATGCAGCAGTGTTTATGTCTTTTATTTTTTACTTACTTATTTTTAAAGATTTGTTCATTAGAGAGAATGTGTGCAGTCAGAGGGAGAGAGGCAGAGAGAGAATCTCAAGCAGATTCTGCGGTGAGCATGGAGTCTGACGCAAGGCTTGATCTCACAGCCCTGAGATCATGACCTGAGCTGAAATCAGCAGTCGGATGCTCAACCGACTGAGCCACCCAAGCGTCCCTGTTTTTTGTCTTTAAATGTTATTTTTTGAAATGATTGCTCATATTCCTTTTAAGAGGAGGTAGTGGTCCCTTGAGACCACTGGAGGGAGTGGAATTTTTAGACATAGGTATTCTCTTGTGTCTTGACAGCTCTGTCCATTATGCTGTTCAGTCATAGGTTGGAAAATGGCTACTTGGTATGAATTTCTTCTAGAGCAAAGTTAAAGTAGAAGATACTAATGTCTCTTCCAACCTTGAGATCCATAAATGGTAAGGGTCGATACTGTCCCAGAAGAGGAAATAATAGCCCTTATAGGGGAATGCTTGTATTATAGATACAGACTTTAGGTTCTTGAAAGGACAGAGTATAGGCAAATTCATAATCAAACTCTGTAAGGTTTTACCAGCTCTTGTCTTAAGGTTTCTATCGGAAACAGATTCATTCTCTGAGATGACCAGTTTAATAAAAATTTTTTTATTTGATTGTCTTAATCTTTGTGGTATATAGTTCTGTGTGCTTAAAGATATGTATTAAAAATAGTTACTAGTTTTATGATGAAATATCCAGTAGTTGTAAATAAAGCCTAATTGCATGAGTAGGTTGGGGATTTTTTTATGTTGGTGAACTGAGTAGTCAACATTTTCTTATAGGCTGATTTGAAATTGTACAGCCCCTCAACATTATATCCAAATGAAATCACAAGTGGGCTAAAAGTTGTTAAAATACAGATGCAAGAAGTAAGCTTCAAATGAGATAATGGGCTAATACGTTTAAAATAGGAAGAAAAGGGGTGTCTGGGTGGCTCAGTGGGCTAAATAAAGCCTTTGCCTTCTGCTCAGGTCATGATCTCAAGGTCCTGGGATCAAGCGCCACATCGGGCTCTCTGCTCAGCAGGGAGCCTGCTTTCCCCTCTCTCTCTGCCTGCCTCTCTGCCTGTCTCTGCCTACTTGTGATCTCTCTCTCTGTCAAATAAATAAATAAAATCTTTTAAAAAATAAAAATAAAATAGGAAGAACATATGTAAAAATCAGTAAGAGAAAAAGATCCCAACAGATGAATGGACAGAAAGGAGCAAAATAATCAAAGAAATGAAAATTAAGTTCCCATTTTTCACCTTTTTAAATAACAAAGATCTTGCAAAAAAAACCAAATGCTGGTGAAGTACATTGAAATGGGTGCTTATATACTACAGATAGAAGTATAGATTTGTATAGCCCTGTCTGTCAATATGTATTTAAAGATAAGAGATTTAATTAATGTTTCCCTTTGGGGCACCTGGGTGGCTCAGTGGGTTAAAGCCTCTGCCTTCGGCTCAGGTCATGATCTCAGGGTCCTGGGATGGAGCCCCGCATCAGTCTCTCTGCTCAGCAGGGAGCCTGCTTCCCCTCCTCTCTCTGCTTCTGCCTACTTGTGATCTCTCTCTCTCTCTCTCTCTCTCTCTCTGTCAAATAAATAAATAAATAAAATCTTTAAAAAAAATTGTGGCTGAAATAGTTTTCCAGATAAGTGGGTCCTTTTCTTACATAGTCCCCCTTATAATTCAAGGGCACTAGTGAAAGTGTTGTTCTTATGATTTACTGGCCTGGCTATTTTTCCTTCACCAAGTAGCAGTAAAGATAGGAGTCTAGTAAGGGACCAAGAGAGGTGGAATAGTGTTGTGTGTGTGTGTGTGTGTGTGTGTGTGTGTGTTGAGTGAGAAGGTCTTGTAGCTAAAATTGTTACTGAACATTTTTCCTTCCCCCTGGTGTGCCTGCTGTTGATTTTTCAGCTACTCTGAATCATAAGGGCTCTTAGTTTATTTGACTTATATTCTCTCTATCTGGATGGCTATCTTTAAAAATAATTGCAGTTCCATTTTGTTGAATTTGATTAAACTTATAAGCTAAGTTTAATGTTTTAATTACTACTTTTTGTATATTGAATGTGTGGGCAAGCAGTTCTGTGAAAGGCCTGAATCCTATATGTGATAATAATTATTCCTTTTTTGAAGGCAGTAGCTTTGACCTGAAATTCTTTCCACTTTGAGTGTATATGTTAAGGATCTAAATATACAGAAAGCTTAAAAGGAAGCAATTAAGTGTGCCATAAATCACTTGATTATATGTTTTTAGAATTGGAAGTGACAGTGGGTTATTGACACTAGTAAAATGATGAAAAATGTATATGTAGGTAAAAATTTAGTCACTTGGGATGCCTGGGTGGCTCAGTGGGTTAAAGCCTCTGCCTTCAGCTCAGGTCATGATCTCAGGGTCCTGGGATCAAGCCCCACATCGGGCTCTCTGCTCAGCATGGAACCTGCTTCCCTCTCTCCCCTGCCTGCCTCTCTGCCTACTTGTGATTTCTCTCTCTCTCTCTGTCAAATAAATAAATAAAAATCTTAAAAAAAAAAATTTAGTCACTTCAGTGAAATCTCTGCAGGTTATAGAAATGGGAAAATTCTCTTTATACAGAAAGAAGATATAGTACTTTATGAAACAGAATCAGTTATTTATGAATTAAAGGTCCCTGAGTGGTACAATAGGAATTCCTTTTACTGGTGGTTATCCAGATAACCACCACCCAACCTTTCTTTCCTGGAAAGTTAGAAAAGTTATCTCTTTTAAACAAACAAACAAAAATTTTTTTTTAAAGATTTTATTTATTTGACAGAGAGAGATCACAAGTAGGCAGAAAGGCAGGCAGAGAGAGAGGGGAAGCAGGCTCTCCGCTGAGCAGAGAGCCTGATGCAGGGCTCGATCCCAGGACCCTGAGATCATGACCCGAGCCAAAGGCAGAGGCTTTAACCCACTGAGCCACCCAGGCACCCTTAAACAAAAAAATTTTTTTAAGATTGCCTTCTTGGAATAATTGGAATAGTAAATAAGGGAATTTATAACAAATACAAGTTCAGTAGCATGTCTAATTTTAGGTGAAGATTTGGTTGCCAATTTGATGGGCAGGACAAGTTTCTTCTTTCTATAGTCAATAATTTCATGAACATTCAAAAATCTGTAACTTCCTATGGTCATTTCCAGGAAATATATGAAATCTTTCCTTATTGCTGTTAGAATGTTCTGTGCTTGAAGTGGGCATCAGGTGATATACCTGACATTGGGAAGAGAAGATGTTTTGGGCATGCCACCTGCCAGAATTGTGGGCAACAGGAATGAAGAGTCAGAAAACATCTTTCCTGATGTTTTTTATTTTCCATATACTCTTAAGGCAAGGAAATAGCTTTTTTGTTAACAAACTGAATGATTAGGGGCAAGTGAACTTTTTCTTCACCTCTCAGAAGCCCTTGATCTCTATAGAATAGGTTTGATAGGAAAATGAATAAATTCTTTTCCTGGTGCCTTTGATGTTTGGGGAGTAAAGAGGGCTCAGAATCATTGCCTCCTGCTGCAGAATATTAGAGAGAAATAAGACAGCTAAGTTGTGTTGCATCAGAATAGAAGAATTGGAATTTATTTCAGTATGTCAGAGGCCCTTGGATTTAATGTAATTAGTGGCCTTGGCCTCCTCTTTGCGTTCAATAAGGAATACATAAGCTTATAACAAATTTGAACAGAGGCAATTGTACTATTGAGATTTGTGTGCTATGTTTGAGGTTGTCACTGAGGAAATGGCTTAATTGAGATTCTAAAGTGTCACTGAAAAGAATTTGAGACCTTGGTATGTTGTATCCTGCATAATAATAAGTGTGGCCAGCCCCATTTGGGGGCAAATACTGGCCTTTATGTTCTTTGACTAAATTGTTTTCAACTAAAAATGAAACAAATCTATTGCATCTGAATGTAGTACCTGTCATTGAGAAAACAGTGCTTGTTGGATTTCATGCTTGTCAGTTCTGAGAGCATTCAGTAGTGTGGTTGTCTTTGGAAATTTGAGAACCATTTATCTCTGAACGTGGGTTTCTAAAAATTGAATTTTATGACCTATGAAAAGTATTGTTGGTCTAGAATTTGAAAGACCTGAATTCTAATTCCACTCTAATTACTCACTAACCAGGGACATTGTGCAAGTCACTTCATCAGCCTGGGCCAGCATCCTTAGGGGTTCAAGAGAAATCTTACATGAACTTTTCTTGATTATTTTAGCTGTCAAGTTGGGTAGAGCTCACAAATCTAGGCACTACAATATGAATAGGTACTTAGAATTTTCTCATGTGTCAGCATCTCATGTTTCTTTCAACCCTTTGCTTTTATCCTCTACTAATTTATACCTTTTTTTTCCCCCATTACAGTACTCTTGTCCATCTGTTCTCTGTTGTGTGATCCCAATCCAGATGATCCTTTAGTGCCTGAGATTGCTCGGATCTACAAAACAGATAGAGAAAAGTAAGTATGGCCAGAAAAGTACCTATGGTGGGATGCAGATGTTTGTGTCTCAGATCTTAACTCAGGGCTGAGTATGGCTCAGATATTTAAAATGAAGTTCTGATATACTCACCTGGGGACAGAAAGAAGAGTGTTTACATTGGATATCATTATAAGTTGAGGATGCCAGTCTTATTTGTAATTGTTTCAAATGACTCCCACTGTCGAGAAAGACTCTATAGTGTATTTCTAAGAGCATTATTTCTTCTGCTTGGCTTTTGACATTAAAGCATTTTGCATCAAGAGCCCATCTGTCTTTGGTAGGTATTTGTAAATTAATGGGAATTGTTTTTCTGCCATTTGGCATACTCTAAAAATAAAGGAAATGAATGCAACAAGACATGAAAGCCCCAGATTTCCTTTAAAAACAATGTAGAATTTACATATTTTAGAATTGTACTATGAATTATTGAGAAGTGGTGAGGATATCGAAAAAGATAGTAACTGAAAGTGTTCTCATTTTTTAACTTTGTGTATCATTCTTTAAGACTATAGGAGGAAATAGGTGGGAGAGAGTGGATAGTTTTCTAAAGTTAAAATATAAAGGAATGGGGCCCTTGGGTGGCTCAGTCATTAAGCATCTGCCTTCAGCTCAGGTCATGATCTCAGGGTCCTGGGATCGAGAATGAGCCCCACCTCTGGCTCTCTGCTCAGTGGAAACCCTGCTGCTCTCTCTCCCACTCCTCCTGCTTATGGTCCCTCTCTCACTGTCTGTCTCTCCGTCAAATACATAAATAAAATCTTCTAAAAAAATTTTTTTAAATATATAAAGGATTAAAAATTCTTGAATTCTGTTGGATTAGAGAGGTTTATAGATTGAAATTTTTAATTTTTTATTATTTTTACTTTAAGTTTTTATTTATTTAAGTAATTGCTATACTCAACATGGGGCTTGAACTCACAACCTTGAGATCAAGAGTCACATGCTCTTCTGACTGAGCCAGCCAGGCACTTCTAGATAGTATATTTTAATTTTAAAGGAAGCTACACCAAGAATGGGGAATTGTAATAGCAATTGGTTCTTAGTTTAGTTTTGTCTGTGTTTAGCTCTGAATAGTATCTATAGTCATGTTTCTGGCTACATTCAGAATAAAATTAGATCATGCTTTTTCCTATTTGTGTATACATTCACAAATAAATTTTTTTTTAAGATTTCATTTATTAGAGAGAGAGAGCGAGAGCAGGAGCGGAGTGAGAGGCAGGGTGAGAAGCAGACTCCCCACTGAGCAGGAAGCATGATGTGGGGTTAGATCTTGGGACTCTGGGATCATGACCCTGAGCTGAAGGCAGACACTTAATGGACTGACCCACACAGGCACCCCTTAAAAAAATTTTAAAGTAATCTCTACACTCAACGTGGGACTTGAACTCACAACCCTGAGATTAAGAGTCGCATGATCTGCCAACTGAGCTGGTCAGATGTCCAACACAAATTTTTTGATGAGAGATCCATTTTGTCCACCATCTAGGTGGGGATGAATGCCTCGCAAAAGGCATTTCCCAAGTCTTTATAGTGGTAATGTTCAGTGAACTTTCCTGCATCCCTTTTTAAAGAACTATATAATCTTTGCCCTGCTTATTTTACTACTAGAATGTTCTTCTGAAGTAATAAACCCATTCATTTAGCAACCAAATTGTTAAGTTCTGCCAGAACTGGTTTTATTGATACAGAGGAAAGTATTATGTCAATTTAATCAAGAATGATATAATGTGGAATTATATAGTTTTTAGAGCGCCAAATAAATGAATCAGTGACTAAAGATCTTTCTTAGAAATAGGTCATTCAAATATAGAATAAAGGTATACCAGCAAATGCTAAGATTTAATCAGAGTCCTCTATTAGTAGCATTTATGGGACATTGTTTTAAGTTTTAAAGCCTTTTCCCTCCATCACTGAATAAATGCTCATTAGAAATTTAGAAAGAGGGGCACCTGGGTGGCTGTCAGTTAAGCATCGCACTCTTGATTTCAGCTCAGGTCATGATCTCAGGGTTGTGGGATCAAGCCCTGCATCAGACTCTGCCCTCAGCGCGGAGTTTACTTGTCCCGTTCTCTACGCTTCCCCCCCAACACACACACACACACACACACACACACACACACACACACACACACACACACGGTCGCACTCTCTGACTCTCTTTTTCTCTCACTCAAATAAATAAATAAGAAGGCTTTGCTTGAAATAGTACTAGTTATTCCCCTCAAGTTTCATATGGGATAATGAATGAAATCTGTTGCTTTCTGACTGACTCCTCACCTGTGTTAAGCTAAGCTTCTCTTTGTGTGTACAGGTACAACAGAATAGCTCGGGAATGGACTCAGAAGTATGCGATGTAATTAAAGAAATTATTGGATAACCTCTACAAATAAAGATAGGGGAACTCTGAAAGAGAAAGTCCTTTTGATTTCCATTTGACTGCTTTCTATGAGCCCACGCCTCATCTTCCCCTGTGCACATGTTTACCTGATACAGCAGTGCTGCGTGTTGTACATACTTGGAACAACAAACTAGAAATACTGTACTTCTGTACCAACATTGCCTCCTAGCAGAGAAGTGTGTGTGTGACAAGCCAGTTCTCCAGGCGTAACCTAGGTGTGAGACTTAAGTTTTCCTTACTGACTTAAATTTGGATAACGGCAAGGTGAGGGGTGGTGGGTATGGTGTGTGCTTGGATGGGGAAGAAAAGCTCCACTGACCTGTAGGAGATTGTTTTTAAGTGGAATCCTTTTAAACTCAGAACAGTTATGAAAAGCAAGGCGAAGAACACGAAGCTGTTTCTGTATTCATTTTTTTCCGAAGGACCTACGTCTTAGGTGAAATTTATGACCAACCAGATTAAACTCTACCCACATCCTGTATTTTAAGGTCTAAGTTTAACTGGTCAACATTTAAATGGATTGGAGCTATTAGTACATAAAGTGTGATGGGCTTTGGTCCCACATCTTTTGCATCTCCCCACCCTTCCACCTTTGTCCTTTCAGCCCCTTTCTCTCTTCCACATTCTTTGGTTTGTATGTGGTTTCTCAGTTAATACATAGCTAATAGCTCTTATTTTTCTTATGTTTTTAACTGCTTAGGTCTATCTGGATGTAAGGGTGAAAATTCATTTGATGGAAATACTTGTGTATATTTAAAGACCCAATTGCTCCTCTGGAGCTTGTACGTTCAAGAATGATTAATCTGTGTAATAAACTGATTACTACAGTCATTACATATAATTTTGTGTGAATAGGCTTTTTGATTTTAAGAACTTTGTCTAGCAGAGATTAGTGGTGGGTTTTCCCCCCACCCCTAAAATGTTTTCATTTATACTGGTTGCATTTCAAAATCATGAAACAGTTCCCGTTTACAAAGTCAAAAGGATATCTTGAAAGTAATTTTACTGAACAAGATAAGGGCATAAGCTTAAAAGCATTTCCATGAAACTTATATGTGCAGTATTCCAGGAACATGACTGTTAAACTAAATAAGAAATCTGCTTTATTAATGAAACTAAGCTGCATTTCACCAAAACCTTGTGACAGTCCCTTGGTACATAGGACATAAAACAAAGGCATTGCTGTTTGGTAAGTTAAGCTTCTGTGATTGTGATTGTAAAAGAGCAACACTGACCAAACCTGGGAAACATGAGCACAATCTTGTATTGGAGAGTCTGCATAATTACTTTGCACTGACATTGCAGGATGTTCATCCGATTTTAAATTGTACTGTATGTGGCTTTTTGAAGTCTTCCCTTGACTCTAGTAAATTGTAGTTTGAAACTTGTAAACAACTGTGTTTGCCAGAAACATCGTTCATGTGAATTAGGCAAGTTACCTTTTTTCCCCCTCCTTCTCCTAATCTAATTGTAAACCAGGCCAGCCTGAAGGCCGTGGCTGATGCTCTCTAGCCATCAGGTTCTTTGAAATGCATCTTTACACTCTTGCACAAAAACTGAGGAATAAATGTCCACTGCTTTTGGTTTTAAACTTGTTTAACTTGTCTTATCTCTCAGTGTAACTATCCCTCCATCTCAGAACTAAGATGTGCTATAATCTGAAACCTCTTAAACTGCTGCTTTGCTGTTGGCTACGTCCTAGCATTTCTAGCATTCTTGACCTTGCAAAGAAGGTTTGACTGTTCATAGGTGTGGGGAAAAGGAGTTAGAATTGTGCTCTAACCTAAAATTACTCTGTAGTCTCAGTATCATGAGGAGGTGGGAATTCATCAGTTTTGAACTTGCTAGTAACTAGACTGGTGACTGTAGGTCAGTTGCACAGATCCTGAAAGCCCACTCACTCTTTGTCATCTTAGAGTGCAGCCAGCACATCACCATTGATTAGGTCATAATGTAGATACTTTCACAGGAGTGCTCTGAAGTATTTTTAAGTTCTAAATAAAAGCCATGATAGTGGTGTATAGGTGCCAAATAAAAGGGTTTGAATAACTTTAGGCCCTTGAATGCAGTTTGGTTTTGCTTATTTGGATATAGAGCATATTTAGTCCCATCTGCATGCATATGCCTTGGCCAGAACAAAGGCTTGGTGAGGGAGGCCACATTCCCCACTCATGAAGAAAAGTGTGTTAACCTGGGGTGGTTCTCATCTAGGATCACATTGCTTTTTTGCAGGAATGCCTCTGGCTTTATCACATATGAAAGCTTATTTGCAGTAACCTTGATGATCTTGGTGAGGCATTGGTAATCAGGTATGTCAATATTGGAATATCAGGTGTATTCCTTTTGCTTTGCTGCTTAATTCTTAATGTGGAGTCCTTGGGCCAATTAGAGCTGGAGCAGCCCCTTTTGGTTACATGATTTCAGATACTTGCGTGTTCTATTATTGGCCAGTGGTTAAAGGTAGTATTGTCCTGCTGGTTTCTATACTTTGGATAGTAGGTAGACTTGGAATGAGGGTTCTTGGGTTAGGGAATGGCAGGGAGGTATGTAGAGAGAAGGATAATGGTAGTGGTCAGAATGAAGAATGAAGGGACCATGTCCGCTGCCCTGACCTAGCAATAGAGGGATTCCTTTCCTGCTTCCAGTATCTACAATGTTCCACTTTGTGAGTCCTTCCCCTTTGCCTCAACAGGTTAGTTTGAGCCTTAGGTAGAGAAATGATTATTTCTATATTACAATTGGAATGCCTATAAACTGTCCCATGTCTGCAATTAAGGTGAAACTGGCTTTTGTCTCAGTCTGCTGTATGATACCCCCTAAGATCTAATGGCTTTAATAGAAGAACTTTAGTTCCTGGGTCTTCTGAATCATGACCATATCTTTCCTTCCTTCCTACTCAGGAATAAGCATCCTTATTAACCCACAGAAAATTGCCACTAGCATTAAGGACCCATCTCCTTTTGATTCTCTTTGTGAAACACTTCAAGTGATGGGCTATTTGATGGGCATGAGGTTATACAGGAGAAAGCAGATTTTTAATAGAAAATAACTGAAGGCAATAAACTTCCCAAGTATATGTTCATATATGTCTAAGAAGAGAAAATAAATTTCCTTTAGGGTGCTCCTGGAGCCTTTTTCCTATTTAATTTTACCTTATGTTGTGCACGCACTTAAATCGGAGTGGCTGTGAGTTCTCTGCCCCACAAAAACCTGCCTTAGAAGCCTTAAAAGCCCCAGCTGCTAAATAGTTGGTATTCAGGCTCCTCTGAATGTTTCTAGGCCAGTTCCTGGGACTGGCTGTGGGATCACTTTATCATGTTTAATATTCATTGTTGCCATATTTTTACCTTAGTTGATACCAGTGGGAAAGCTCAAAGGTGGGATTGTCTAAACTCTTAAAGCCTTGGGCCTCAGAGGCTTAATGTATAATATGATCACCAGCCGGCTTTGGCCTTTCTCATTGACTACTCCTGGGCTGCTTGAGTCAGAGTTAAACATTTTTTTTTGACAGGTGGTCACTTTTCATCTTTGAATTATTTGTGGAAAGCTGCATCTGATCAGAGGCAGAGTATAATCTGCCTCTTAACACATTTAGAACTGTGTGAATATCTTAGCACAACTGCTTAATAGTTTTTAATTGAGTGGAATTTATTTGTTTTTAACCTCCTGTATAAGTTGTTACTGGTAGAATGGCCGTTTCCAGGGCTGGGGATCCTGGGTGCCCAGAGTAAGCTGCCAGTGACTGTTGTTCAGGGAAGAGCAGCGCCAGCCTTGATGAATATGCTCTGCTCCTTTTCTGACTTCTAAGGATATTAGGGGAAACAGCTACCATTTTCTCAGGCACCTCTCTCCTTACTCTGAGCAACTTGTTAATTCTATTTGAACATCTTCCTAAATACTTAAAAATCTTGACTCTTAAAAGGTACTCCCCAGATCTAAATTGTAGGCCCTTTAGCGAATGAGAATGAGTAAGGAGGGTTTAGTTTTCCCGACCGTAGGATCAACTATCCACCGTCCCCCAGATTGTGCTTTCTCAGCTTTTTTAGGTTTTCCATAGGAAGTAAAGTTAGCTTTGGAAGCTCCAAAGCTCCTTCTCGGGCCCCCTTAACTTGGAGATTTCTAGAAACAGCTCCCAAATATAATCTGACATTTGAGCTTCAGAATCAGCACCATCTCATGGGTGAGAGAGATGTGCCATGCTTGAGGTAGTTGGCAAAAGCTAGGTTATCTATTTGACTGCAGGGGTGTCTGGAGCTTTCCCCAGCTAAATAAGGAGTAATACTTGTTAGGTCCCTCTGGGCAGTTTCCCCAGTCAGCATTGCTGCTGTCTTTGAAAGGTGTGGCTGCTTGCAGGGTGTTGCATTAAGAGTTGTCAGGACCTGGCCTGGCTAAAGAGGGCGTCCAGGATTTCCAGTCTCCCGTTCCCTTGTGACCCACGGAAACCAAGGCTTTCTCAGACCTGCCAGAGAAATTGAGCTTTTCTAGAAGTACGGCTCTAGGCCATCTCATCCTGGTCCTCTTTTGGAGGAAACAAGAAGAGGGCATAGTAGAAGGGGTGAAGAGAGGTTCTAGTGCATTGTAACAGGTTATAGGGCAGGTGCTGTCTGCATGAGGGTGGGTTCAACCTCTTGGTTGGACAGAAAGGGCACTTCTTTTGAAGTTTAGGGTATAAATTTTGTGGAGGTGGTGGGCGGGATTCCTTTGTGATGTCTCCTCTTGACACACTGCCCCTGTTTATCCTGTCCAGCTGCCACTCTCTAACTTTAGGTGACAGTTGGATGGGTTTAGATTTCTGTGCCCACAGATGGAGGTGACTAAAATGCATTTGCTTCGTTAACGAGTGAGTTGGTATCTGAGTGGATGCTAATGCCTGAGTGGCCAGCAGAGGGCAGTGGTGACCCGCGGCTGTAACAACCAAGAGGTGGGTGGTCAGTAAATCTGCTTGGACAGAACCTGAGAGGGGCTTTTGTTGGGATGGGAAGGCCTCTTTGGGCTTGGCTTTGTTCACAGTTTATGCAGAACTGGATGGGCCAGTGCCTAGCTCAGTCAAGCTCCATCACAGCCTTAATCACAGTGAGGGAACAGGGCCCAACTCCTGCCAGAAGTGTCAAGCTACCAGCTCCCTTTTCTCCTTCTCATTGGTATAGTAGTCATATCCCTTGGTTGTGGTACTAGATTCCAGGCCATTGTCTTTGCCCACCTGGCTACAGGTTGCATGGGGGCAAAGGCCTGTCCATCACTTCATATGAATAAGGAGATCTCATATTTTTTGGCAGCTCTCTGCCTGGTTCCCACTGTTGCCTTTCCCCAGAGGCAGGCAGTCCCTATCACCCCCGCCGGCCAGCCCAGGCTCATTTGCCTGTCCACTTACTCTGGGCAACTAGGACAGAGTTGTATACCCTAAGGGATGGAGGCTTGGAGACAGAAGGAACAGAGCTGGGGGCTGGTGGTAGGGCTCTTGTTTTCCTTTGTCCTTTTTATCCTTTTTTAATTTCTCTTGTGTTTTGGGGCTCCAGGCTCCCCAGTCTTCCATTCCAACAGCTGTGAGCCTCCAGGGCCACTACCCAGAAGCCAGCTGCCTCTTCTTGGGGAATTCTCTGAAATTCCAGTCTTGGCCATCTGGATATGCAAATATCTCCAGAACTGCTGAACCTCCGAGTGGCTACACCCCAGGCAGAGTGGTGAAAATTAACCACCACTATCCCCAGATGGGGGAAACTGCCTAGGGGTTGTTGGTGCCTAAAACCCAGGTTTTCACCTACTAAGAGACCCACTGTAAGAGTGGGGGAGAGACAGGAGTGTTCATGGCTCCTCAGGTCCTGCTCTAGTTCCTAACTATGTAAGAAATTTTGCATTCAAAGGAGGAATTGGGAGACCCCTGGGGGCCCTTTCTGGAGAGTGAGGCTCTGGGCCTAAGAAAGTCCCCAGAATAAGGATGGAAGCCTTGGGTCTATCCTGGGCAGAGGGCTGGGGCTACCTACAAGGAAAGCTGATTTCCTACCAGGCCAGACCTAAGCAATAGAGCCGAACTTAGGCAACCCAGAGTAGGGCCAGCAGCCTGGCCCCCAGAATGCCTTGCTCTCCCCCAGGCCTCCCCCTGGGGCTGGTTATCTGGCTGCAGCAGGAGGAATGTGTGCTCTGAGTGGGGAAGGCGGGGGCTCGGGGTCAGGGCGGAAACCTGGGAATGTGGACTCCCTGCCTGCCCCTGTCCCTGTTGGAGGGAGGGAGCCATGGAGAATGTGGCTGACAGGCCCCAGGCGTGGGAGAGTGTAGGTCTGCTTGTGTGTGTGAATATGTGCAGGAGGGGGCTCCCCATGTGTGTATGAACTTGTGAGAGAATTGTGAGCATGGACATTCCTTAGTGTTTATGCATATGGGTGTGAGCCTAAGCTGTGTAGCCTTTGAGAAAGGGGAGTCAAATCTGTGTTTGAACCATAGGCCGTGATTTTTCAGTTGTATATTCTTGGGCAACTAATTTTTCTCTCCTTATCTTGGTTTTCTCATCTAGAAAATGGGCAGTTGGTCTCCAGCCTGGCTTTTAGGCAATGCTTGGTGGAAAATGGCCTTATCAAGTTGGAGGCTGTGGGTTTGGGGTGCTTATGGGTTCTCAAGGAGGGGTATGGATGGACAGTGGGACATCTTTCCTAGATTCCTGTACAAGCCAGAGGTTTTCCCCTCTTTGAGCAGGACCTGCTCCTAGGCCCCCCAGGGACTTGGGGTGGACTCTGTGGGCCCTTTTAGGGCCCACAGCTCACACACCACTTGGCAGGGCCTGCAAAAGTGTACCAGTAAACAGAATGGGTAAATGTTGGAATGGACATGCCTGGCCAACCTGTGTGTCCCTATCCAGGGTTTGTCTCTCTGCTTCTCTTGGGGGTCAAAAAGGGAGTCCACCTACCCCTTCTGGTGAATAAAAGCCTAGAGAGGTGGTGGGAGGTGTTGTCTCCAGCCACCTGGGAGTGGGAGGTCCTGTGGAAGGAGGCCATATCTCTGCCACCTGTTTCACAGCCCTACCAGGAGGATGAGGGTGAGGGGAGATTGTAGCCTTGCACATAGCCCAGGATCCCTGCTTTCCCCCCTCCTAGGTCAGAGGCTACCTAGTAGTCCTGCAATTCTCTTCCTAAAGAAGATGTGCATGCAAACACACAAGAGCATGTATGCATGTATATGTACTTTACACACACGGGATTTGGGGGTCCCGGGGTTATTGGAGTGTGCAGACAGAACTTGAGATCCTAGCACAGAGAGGCTGGGGAATTAGCCAAGGTCACACAGCTAGGCAAAACTCAGGAGGGAATGTTGGGAGTCTTTCTGTGTAGAATCTTCAGGGGGAGCTCCCTGGCTGCAAGGGATTCTTGAAAGCCCCTGGGAGGGCCCAGGCTTTCACTGGAGGAAGTAAGGGCTACAGCCCAGCTGGCCCAATACTGGAACCACAGGAGTGGCCTATAAGGGTGTGTTGAAGGAATGACAGATCTTGGCCCTGTTCCCACACACATGCACTGCTGGGAATGGGGGTTGAGATTGCTGAGATCAGTGGCCAGCCCTGTTTCCTGCTTTGGATTTGGAATAGAGAGGGCTTCTCTGACGGCTCTGGAACTGATGCCTCAGTTTCTGTATGGGGAAATGGAGGAATGGAGAAAGGGATTGATTAGGGATGGTCCTCAAGGAGCTTATGTAAGAGGTGAGGGACCCTATGTAACTGGGTGGATCACTGCTGGGGGGGCCAGTTCTTTGTGTTCTGCAACTTTGTGAGAGTGACAGGAAATGGGGCCAGTAGCTATATACTAGTTGAGTTGCACCTGGTGAGAGATTGGGGGTGATTTCCCTGCCAAAGCCCCAGAGTTCGTAGCAGGCATGGCTCTGTAGTAGGGAAATGATAATGCGTGGCCACTGTTGTGACTGAGTGGAGCAGTGGTAGTTGTGTTTGTGACACTTGAGTGGTGTTTCCCAGGTATGTGTAATGGCAGAGCAAGTTTGGTTGCTGGGGTGTATCAGGTTCCTGGAGAGGAATGGACCTATCGGGAGAGAGTGCGATACTATTAAGTACTTACGGGCATTATATGTTCTCTGTGTATAGAACATACTAGTAGCCATTAATGATCCTACGACCCTCTTTGCTTTCAGTGCTCACGTGGTGCCTGGCCCTGTGCTGTGTCCTCACCTGGTGGTAGCTCCCTTCCTTCTGTCAGACCCCGTGAGTGCGCGCTGCTTTGCCTGTGCCACAGTACTTATTGTGCCACGTTATATTCACATTTGGGGACGTGCTACGGCTGCATCTGTGTCTTACTTGCTGAGGTGCCACTTGTGGTGCTGTGTGGCCTCGTTACGTGCTTGGGCTCTTGATCCCGTTGTGTTGCCAGGGTGGTGGTTGCATAGTATGACACCCAATTTGACAACGTTCTTTGAGGTGGTGGTGGAGGCATACAATTGGGCTGTGTGACTTTTTTACTTTGTTGTGTGACTGTGTTGTACAGCCAGAATATGTAACTCCCTCCTGTTGCCTGGTTTGAGACCAGCAAGTGGAATGTATGAATCATTTTGTGTCCTAGTGATACTGTGGGTGTCTAGTGTAGGGTCATGGGTTGTGGTGGTGGGAGGGCCTGTTGTCGCAGAGTGAACTGCTGGTATGATGGTGCGACTGACTCTGTGGCGGTTCTGTATCTGTGACACTATCGTGCGTGTCCATCCTAACCATTTGTTTGACCCCGTTGTGTCGAGACTTGTGGCACAAACTGTTGGGTGGCATAACTCCCACGTAGTGAGTGTGCCTGCTTTGTGGTGGCAGTGGCTCTTAGTAATGTTTCCCTCTACGGATTGTGTGTCCGTGTGACCTCTCTGTGCCGCTGTCTCCCTTAGCAGGTCTGTGTGTTGTTTGACCTCGGTGCAGATGCCCCCACCTCCGCCGGCCCCACTGCCCCTCCCCCACGCCGTCCGCCAGCGCCGCTCGGCGATCGATCGCCATTGATTGTCCCTGACGAGCTGCTCCACTTTCCAGCCAATGTCAGGAGGGGGGATCTCCGCCGCCCTGGCGGTGTCATTTCCACACACTCCCTGGGCTGCCGCCAGCGCGGGCGCCACCAAGAGCCGGCCTGGATCGCCTGGAGCGCGGACTGGACCGCCCACACCTAGCCAGGACGCCCCCGACGGGGCGGCCCAACCCCCCCAGCTGCCGAGCCTGTGGCCCTGCACCCAGGGCCCCCACTCCCCGGGTAGGTGGATGTTGTCACCACAAGAGTTTGAGCTGAGCCTGAGGAAAAGGAGGAGGGGGGCCCAGTTGGTGTGCCCGGGTGGGGGCAAGGCCGTTTCCTGCGGGGCGGGGGCGGAGGCGCCGGCGGGCCAACTTTGCAGGGGCCCAAACAGATGCTAATGATTTTCCGGGAGGCGCCGGTTATCTCTGGCCCCAGCCAGCCAGCCAGCCAGCCAGCGCTGCCCCGGCACAGACACCTCCCCACCCTCCCTCTCACCCCTAGGAGACCCTCCAAATGACCGCCTGGCCCCGAGTGGACACTTGGGGGTCTTAGGCTCCTTAGGCGCCCCCAGAACTCTGGCTGTGGGGTAATGGTTGCTCCCTGTCCACTCAGGACGTTACTGTATCATCTTATGAACCCTTTCCCAAAGCTGCTTTTTAAGCAGGGGAAAGTAAGGCTCCCAGAAACCCTGCCCAAGGTCACACGGACCTAGCAGCTGCTCAGCTGAGGGGGTTACCCTCTCTTAGAGCCACCCTGTTGGGGACTCAACAGTCCCTCATCGCCCAGGGGCTGAGCCAGTTTCCAGGCTCCCCGGTGGAAGTGCTGACGTGGCTCTGGGCAGCTGTCTGGGGCCGGGAAGCAGGGCAGATGTCACAGAGCCCAGGGGAGGAGGCGGCTCCACGGGGAGGGCCAGGAGGGGGAGGGCAGGCAGGGCCTCTAGCTTGGCCAGACACGCCTCCTCCCCCTAGGCCTGGCTGTCTGTCTGGGGCTGGGGCACAGCCATGGGCCTGCCTGACCCGCCTCCAAGTCTAGCTCCAGGTCCTCTGTGTGGCTGTTGACAAGTGCTACAACCTCTCTGGGCCTCTTCCTCTCCTCTCAAAGCATAACAGCACCTGCTTTGGATGGCTGTGAGCCTCAAATGAAAGCAAAGGTGTGCAAAGCCTCCAGTCCAGTGCTGGGCACACTATTCCTGCTCAGTAAAAGTCAGCTATTATTATCGTTGTTGTCTTTGCAAGTGGGAATTCAGTGTGTCCAAAGGCAAAACTGAGTCTTGAGGGTGCCAGCTGGCTTCAGAGGTCATTCCAGCCAGCCTCCTGCCTTGCTGCCCCTGGCCCTCTGCATTTCTCATGCTTGTCTAGCTTTGTTCCTTCTTACTGAAGTGTCAGCCCCCCTCAGCTCTGCCTGCTGCCAAGCTGCCCCCACTCCCTCTTGTTGGTGTGGTTCCCTCCTATCTGGCCGCCACATTGGGTCCCTCAAACAGCACAGCCCCCTGGGAACAGCAATCGATGGGGCGGAACAGCCTCCCTGACAGATGGACCCACGGAGGCTGGGCTGCTTCAGCAGAGCTCCCTAGGAAACCAGAGATAGGAGCTGAGCCACCATGGCTGCCTCCTAAATAGAAATGGGAGGGAGCGGGGAGATGAGGAGGAGGCCAGAGCTTCCAACCAGCTCCAGACTGGGCCAGCCCCCTGGGAACAGGCCTGGAGGGGCAGGGCAGCCCCTGTGCTTTGTCATAGGCTTCTCTTGGGGAGAGGGCCCTGTGGAGCTTACCTGGTAGGTGGGATATGTCTGAGTTCCCCTTCATGGAAAAGTGGAGAGTTTTTCTAAGCCCCCCATCATGGGCACTTTTTCTAACAAACCCAGAGGGTGATGGGTATGTAGGTGGATAGGCAAGAGGCTTACCAGCATTCCTCAAGCCACTAGGGACATTTAAAGCCAGAATGGCAGAAGTACCTTCTCTCCCTGTGGGGGTGGGAGGTGATAAGCCTTGGCCTCAGAGAAAGAGAGGTAGGTAGGTGTGTGTGTGTGTGTGTGTGTGTGTGTGTGTGTGTGTGTGTGTATATGTGTGTGTGTATAAAATGACTCCTGCCTCCTATCAGGCTCCCAGTTGGGATGATCTTTCCAGGGTTTCTCAACCTCAGCACTATTGACATTTTGGGCCATTTAATTCTTTGTCCTGTACATTCAGGATGTTTAGCAGCATCCCTGGTCTCTACCCCATTAATGCTAGTAGCAGTGGTTGTGACAACCAAAAATGTCTCCAGACATTGTCCAACGTCCCCTGGGAGGGGGAATCAGCCCTAGTTGAGAACCGTTGCTCTGACCTCAGGACCAGCCCCCTAGATTGGAAGGGGTGGCCAAGACCCACGGGGATGCCAGAGATCCTCTGCAATAGTGGAAGGGGAGGCTTCGGAAACGACTTTGTCCCCAGCTGTCTCAGGCCCAGGAGGGTGGGAGACGCCCCCCCCCCCCCCCCCCCCATGGCCCTAACTGCCAGGTTGGAGGGAGCCATGCTTGCCTGAGATGGCAGGGCTGTTGGCGTCACTGTTCAGCTGCGCCAGGCTTCATGCCAACACCTCACTGCTGAGACTACACAGCGTGGGGGCGGGGGAGCGGGTGTGGTCATAGGGGGTACTCGGGCTGCCTGGGCAGCCTTCTGTCCAGCCAGTTTGAGATGGGGGCAGCCAGTATGGATGATCAGCCTCCTTCCCTTCCCTTCCCTTCCCTTGGTGTCCTGGCGATGTCTCTGCTGCCTCCTTGTAGGCTGGTGTTGGGCTGGGGGTGGGGCTGGCAGACCTCAGAGCCAGTGAGGGCCGCTGCCTGGAGGAGGAGGATTGTGGACACAAGTCCAGCGGGCCCAGCCAGCTGACAGCTGGTCCACCTGAGTGCCGAGCTGGCCCCTCCAGGAAAGGGAGGGAGGAAGGCTCTATAGGCTGGTGAAATGGTGCTTGAGTCTCCTGACCCATAGGCCCTAGAGCCAGACAACTGAGGAGGGGGCTCCCTCTGGAGTCATCTTCCTGCACAAGCAGGCAGGCAGACGGGCATTGAGGTGAGGGAAAGTTCTCTGGTGTACAGTCTCACTGCTGGGAAGTCCCTACTTATGTCTAATCTACTTCCTTTCCTTGAATAGCATCTGCCCTATCCTGGACTGCATGCTCTGGGCCCGGCAGAATAAGCCCAGCATTCTGGGTTCTCTGGCCAGCGCCTGCCCGTATTCCGAGGGAAGAGAACCCTTATCTGTGGGGAGAATTTCATTCAGAATACAAGTCAGTGGGTTCTTGTGTGGGTAAAAGAGGGTGCCCAGGTGGGCAGGGCAGAGGGGATGGCCTCTCAATTGGCATTGATGCCAACTGACAAACCAAGGCCCACAGAGAGCAAGGCTTCCCCAAGGCACAGTGAACCCAACACCAGCCTAGAGTGGTCCCAGAGTGGGGAGGAGGAAGTGGCTGGGAGGGGGCAGTGCCTTTGTAACCAGAGATGAGCCAGGCAGGCTGAGGTGGCAGCTTGGGGCTGGGGTTTAAAATAGCGCCTCGGCCTGGCCAGGATCGAGTTCGGGTCACCCACAAGGCAGCGTGGCCACCACCAACCATCTCAGGTTTCTTGCCTTTCTTGATGGTTTGATGGAGGACAGGCCTACACAGGTAGATGGGCCTAAGAAAAGGGGTTCAGGCACTGCCACTTCAGTCCTCACCAGTCTGTGACCTGTCTCCTTTCCTCTCCACACCCAACCCCCTGGGACAGATCGTCCCAGCTGAATTCTGATGCCCTCCCTCTTCAAAAAGCATTTATTTATCACCAGCTAGGGACCAGGCCCTTGACAAGTAAAGCCTGACCCTGTCCCAGGCCCCAGGCCCCAGGAGTCCTAGTCCCTTAGGAATGCACAGAAGGGGAAGGGTGATCAGTATTCGGCAGAGACCCTCTATGCTTCACTATGTCCTAGCCTCACCCTGGAAGTCTTAGGACAAGGAAAGCAAGAGGCAAGGGGCACAAAGATCCCCACAGGCTGTAAGAGAGGAGGGTTAGACTTCAGATAAGCCTTCCACTGGAGAAGTGGAGGTGGTTACAATGGGAAGGGGAAAATGTCCTCTCAAAAGCTAATGATTATCCTTGAAAACTCCTAGGATGGTTTACTCCCCCAGTGTTCCCTGGAGAGAGGGACCAAACAGAATGACTTGTCCCCTCCCTCAAGGCAGAGAGCCCTCAGACATAAGTCTGAGGTGGCATTCTGGTCCAAGTAGGGTGTCTGCTTCCTCAGGCTGACCCCAGGGAATAAGAAAGGGCTCGGGAGATAGCAAGGGGGAGTCCCCTTTTTAGTTTTTCCAAAGAAGTAGGTAGTTTTAGCCCTACCATACCACATAATGCTATGAAAAATTCTAGCTAACCAGAATCCTTTCTGCTCCATTCTCCCTTGCTAGAGTTTCTGGGCCCCTGGGGGACACTGGCAACCTCTGGGCAGTGGCCCCTGGAGCCTGGCAGGTAGGATTTCTCCCCACCTTCCCTTCCTTCCGCAGCCGTGGGTTCAAGTGGGAGGAAGTGACACAGGAGGCCAAGCTAGCTCAGGGCCCAGTCCCCTCTAACTGGAGCAATGGCCAGCCCTCCTAATGGAGCTCACATATGTCTAAAAAAGTCTTGTATATCTTAATGATTTCTCAACAGCCCCTGATTGAAGCATGCCCAATTTAGCCGTGCCGTAAGTAACTTTTTATATTTCCTTGGGGAATCATTTCACTTATGAATCTTTTCTGAATCTGCAATCTCGATTAAAAGTTGATTTTTTTTTTTTTTTTTTGGTCTCCATCTCCTAGGCTTCAGAGATGCCTCCCTAGCAGAAAGGGTGGTAGCACCATCAGTCATCCCTCATTAGCCAGGCAGGAGAATTCTTGGGGGGGGGGAGTGTATAACAGCTATGTCTTCCCTGTGGTAGCACCTGGGGAGTATGTGGCCTGAGGGGCAGCTGCAGGAGGGGCTCACGGAGAGGTGATGTGGGCACTGCCAGTCTCCTGCCCAAATCCGCACACGACCCCCCCCGCCCCCCGTTGTTTCACTAAGAAGGACTGTCCAGCCCATTCTGCTTTAAGATTGTCTCTTCGCCTGTAGCTTAGGAATCTGCGGAGACAGAGAACCCTTTAAGGGTTCAGCTTGAGAGCACAGAGCTGGTTCAAATCCTGGCCCTGTTCCTGTACCGTGGCCACAGCTTGGGTGAGTCCCCTCTCACAGCCTCAGTTTCCTTATTTGCAAAATGGGAATGTGATTACTAAAGAGATAACCAAGCATACCACCTCCAGAAAGGCCACCTTTATTATTTCCCTTGGGGGACCCCAGCCCCAGGAAGCAGGATTGGAACAGTGCCGAGGGTCCTAGCCCAGTTCTGAACAGTATCTAGTTCTTTTCCTCAGCCCATTCATTATCTAGTCCTGGGGACACTCCTTGAGGTGGAGTGGGCGGGACTAGCATAATTACCTCCCTGAGGAGAAAAAGGGTCTGGTGAGGTTGGGACTTGCCCAGGGGCTGCCCCAGGAGGCCCCCTCAGAGCTCCTGACTCTTTTTCCCTAAGAGGCAAAGGTCAGGGCTGCAGCAGGAAGGCTGGAGGGCAAACAATGGTGAGCAGCTCTGAACTTTGAGAGAAGGGCCTCCCCTTAGACACCCTCCTTGACACCCCCCCACACACACACCTCCCTCCGGACAGTTCGGGGAGGGGCTTCCCCAGGTGCTGGGACCTCTGGCTCTGACCTCTCACCTCTGACTTCTGCCCCTGGGTAGGCGCTCTGAGAACCAGAGTCACGACTGAAGGGACCGGGCAGCAGTGGCTGTGGCTCTGGGAGTTAACGATTTACAAGGGGCCCCTTCCTGAGGCCTCCCTCCTCCCAGGCAGGCAACCCGTGACTGCCCAGGCGGCTAGACACAGAACCAGTCCCGCCAGTTCAAAGAGGAGTTCATCCTGGGCCCACCCCCAGGCACTGCCTGAGCACCCCATTCTCTAGAAGCTGATGGGTGGGGTCCTCTGGTCTGAGACTAGGTCCTGTTTTAAAAAAGTCCCCGTGTAAGGGGCATTTCTGACCCTGCTTTGCTTTCAGGGCCAGGTCTGTGAGCCCCACCCCTTCCCCACTAGCAGGGCTTCCCCATACCACCCCATCCTAGCCTGCAAGGCTTGGGTAGAGCATTTTCAGGCCGGGTTAGCTTCTGGATGCCGGGGGCACCCCTGCCTTTGGGATCCATGTAGGGCCGCCAGGTTTAGGACTCTCTGCCCTCCCCCTCCAACAAGGCCCCATTCAGTTACCTTCTGGTCCCTCCCTCTTCCTGATGGCGTGGGGTGGGTGCATGGAGCCATAGCTTTGGCCTCCAGGAGCTCACGGTCACACTCCCATAGTGTAGATACTTGAACCATGGATGTGCCTAGGGAAGTCAAGGGCCACTCTCAGAGGCCTGATGTTCCCCACACTGTCTCCACTCCCTTTCTTCCCTCCGCACACAGGCTGAGTTCCCTGTGCCTGGCAGGGAATGGGCCTAAGTCTGGTTGTCTGGCATGTGCGTAGCAGGTCTGCAAATCCGTGGCAAAGGAAAATACAGAGTGTGAGTGTGTGTGTTGGCCTGGTCTCTGCTCCCTATCAACTTCACCCCAGAGTTATTTTGTTCTGTGACTGGAGTTCCCCCCACCCGCCACAATGCCCTCCTCCCTTCTTGCATTTGTACAGCTGAGGTCCCAGCTGGGGTCACCAAACTGACTTCTCAGGGATGAGTGGGCCTTGGCTCCCTAACAGATAGACCTGGCTTTTCTGAAATTTCTTTTCAGTTGCACACCTCTCTTGTTCCTTCAAGGGTCGTGGTGGTGGGACCTAAGGGCCAATGGGACATGATAGCTGAGACCCCAAAAGCCTGGGCCTATGTCTGAGCAGTTAAGCCTCTTTCTTTCCCTGCCCATGTCTGCACCCCCAGTCCTGCCCGGGATTTCGGTTGAGGTCACAATCCAGTGTGACCCCAGTGAAGATCATCCTGTACCCTGCCCTGAGATAGGGCTCCAAATGCCCTTGCTCCCGTCTTCTTTGATACAAGTGAGGAAAGCAGAGCCCAAAGAGGAATAGACATTAGACCAGGCTCTGGATTGGGCATCTTTATTGGAGACCCTAATTCCTACACCCCTCCCTAGGCAGCCACTTCCCAGTCACTGGACGTTTAATCAATGACCATCATTAGTTGATAAATGGCAGTCCTGGAAAAGGCAGATCCCTCCGACAGGGCATGGATTTAAATCTAACTTTTGCTACGTTGTAACCTTAAGCGGGTATCTGAGCCTGAGGATTGAATAAGCATATGCCTGGAAAGCAATTAGTGTGGTGCCACACATGGGAGGTGCTCAGAAAGATGTGGGCTACCATCGGTACTCCTGGTACCAACTTAGTGCCAGGCCTTAGGGGCAGGGCAGATAGGAGATCCTCCCTTTCACTCAGAGTTTTCATGCGTGGTGGTAGTGAGGGGACAAAGAGACAAAAGAGCAAATAAAAACTACGTCTGTGCACTGTGGTCACTGTGGCCACAAGAGGGGACAGATGAGGGCTCCCAAAGCCAGGCCACAGGGTACAGTTCCGCACTTGCACTGCAAGAAGGCACCTGGTAAAGAGAGTAGGGGCACTGAGAGACAGTCTGTAATCTGCTATCAGAAGGGTGTACCTCTATGGAGCAGCTCGGGGGTCAGTGGAAAGAGCATGTGACTCTGGATTGCCCGGTTGCGAGTTCGAGCCCCATGTTGGGTATAGAGATTACCAAAAAAATAAGCAAAAAAAAGGTGTACCTACATCTGCCCAAAGAGGGTACTTTTTTTCCACTTTGTACAAAGGCTAGTGATAGCCCTGTGAATACAGGCCAAACGGAGGCTGGGAATGGAAGTCAAAGAAGTAGGTGACACATTCCTGGGTCTTCCGTGAGGAATTCCTGAGATAAGTTATAAGACCCTCCTGGCCAGAGAGAAAGTACACGCAGCCCCGGAAACTTGAACAGGGGTTTTGGGGAGTCTGAGGGGAACCACCAGTGTTGGGTGGTGGTGGTCAGCGGGGCCCAGGGTTTGCAGAGGCGTGGGGCTGATTACAGAAGCCAGGCTATGCTGGGGAAGCGGCTTGGGTGGAGCCTTATGGGTTCTGAGGATTCACTAGAGGAAGCGAAGCCAGTGAATCCCAGGGCAGATTTGTATGCGAGAAGCTTCTCTAGGAAGAACAGCTTTGGTGCCCGTCTCACATAAGTTTCCTCATCTGACAGGTGGGGATGACACGAGGGCTGACACTGAGGCAAGGATTAAATGAGCTAATGTACCTCAGCCGTTTAGCCTGATGCCCTACTCAGGGCTGGGCTTCATAAACACCAGGTAGCAGTATTATAGCCAGGATCCAGGGGAGCAGTATCCAAGGTCCTGGACTGACTGGGAAGGCGGGTGCAGGGCTCCTCTCTCCCCTCAAGGTGCTGGAGACTTAAGAAATTTGATAGCTGAGGCTAAGCTGATTGGTTGAGTAACACTGTGAAACCTAAATATTCCTCTTTGGAGGCAACGAGAGAGGAGAGAACCAGGGTGGTTTCAGTTCTTGTGGAAAGGGTCTGGGGTGGGGATAATCTCCCCCAGGGCCGGAGACCTCCCCGCAGTCCTTCCTGGGTGCCCCCACTTGTCTCGCTTGTGAGGGGCGGAGTTATATGTAGATGGCTTGCGATGTCCTCTGTTGGTGTTGTATCCTCCAGATGGACAGTTCTGCCCCTCTCCTTTCTGGTTCCCACCTGGGTTTGGTGAGGATCTGAGTCTCCCTGCAGTTCTTAATTTCCCGGAGAAGGGGAAGTTTCCAAGATCCAACCACTCAACTGGGTATGCCAGTTGAGTGGTTGCCTGAGAAAGTCACCATTGGGATCATTTGGCTCATCTTCATTGCAGCCTGCAGCCCCTTGGCCTTTGCCCTCCTAACTTGGGAGGTGGGGGCCTGGGGTGGGTGGGGGGGCGGTTGCAGAGTTCTTAAAAAAAAAGTGGATAATTAATAGTAATTCCCTTAGGTAGAGCTACTACCCACTCTCCTCGGTGAATCCCAGCATGAAGCTTTTTTGGGGTGTGCAGAATCTGATTCTGCCCTGACCCTAGAATGCAAAAGCCCTGCAGGATTGAGTTTCATTTCTTTGTACCCTACCTCTGAGACCTGCTGCTAACTCCTGGGGAATAGGTCTCCTCGCCCCCCCCTCTGCCCAGTCAGTGCTCACCTTCCCCAGAAAGGTAGGTAGAGGTGGGCTAAGTATCTGGAGATCCCAGAGCGGCTAGACATGGGACCTGCCTCCTTTTTCCTTATATGGTGGGTGCCCAATACAGTACCTGACACTCAGGGTGGGGCCCAGAATATCTATCTTTAAGCAGTTTCAGGGTGATAATCTGGAGGTGTTATCTTAAAGCAGGCTTCCCATAGCAAGTACCTTGCTTTTACTCACATGGTATGTTTGTTTGGGAAGGCTGTGAGGACGGTTGCTGGAGAGAAAGGGGGAGAGGAATGGAGAGCAGGAGAGGAGGGGTTAAACACTTCCCTTTGGAGCCATTCTTGGCACTTCATTAAGGGAGGACACTTCTTAGCATTTGTGGCGGGGAGGTAGTGTCCGTGATGCCTGGAGAGGGGTCACTGCCTGTGGCTTGGGAGGCCAGGATGAGTAGAGAAGCAACACATTTCAGATAACTCTGCCCTTTGACACCTCCCTAACTCCCTTGTCCCTGCTGGGTCAAGGCCAAATTTAGAATGCTTGGAGAATGGGCACCAGTTGCCTGCCCCCGGAAGACCCAGGCCTCAAGGCCCTCACCAGCTTTGGAGACAGGCTGGCCACATAGAGGAGGAGAGGAAGCTGTGAGGTGGGAGCTGGTTTCAGTTCTCCCACCAAGGCTGTCTGTGCGTGCGGTAGAGGCAGTTAACTCCCTGTTATCTGGGCTGCAATCGATTTGGGGCTGTACCTTTAACCCTAGGCAGACTTCCCCAACTGCCCTGCCCCTCCCCCATTAGGGTCTCCTATCTTTTTTTTTTTTTCCCCCTGCCTGGAGGAAACATAAACCCACCCTTATCAATTCCACAGATTCAGAGAAACTTCCCACTTTGGGATTATCTGCAGTTTGGGATTATATGAGCCCAGGGCTTGCTCTGTGGGTCCCTGAGGTGAAGAGAAGACATCTGCAGCTTGAGGATTAGCCCAAGCTGGGCAGATGGAGGGGGCATTGCGTGAAGGCAAGGATATTTGGGCACAAATTTGAACCCACTGAGCTTTTGTTCTCTTTTAGCCAGTTTCTATCGAGTGCTGCTTTGTGCCAGGCACTGTTTCAGGCTCCGAGTTTGTAGGCCACGGTCTCAGGGAACCATAATGTAGTTGTCTTAGCCCCAGGAGTCAGGGCTGGGGCTGGGGCTGGGGCTGGGGCTGGCGTAGGAGATAAATTGTCCTTTCTCACATCGGTTTTCTCATCTGTAAAATGGGGATAGGAATCTCTGCCCCTTGTCTCCCGGGGAACTAGAGCCCACTGAGTCTCGGAAAGCGCTGTGGGAAGGGTGGGGTTTTTGAACCCAGTGTCGCTCCAAGTGCCCTAGGCTAGGAGTTCCAGGCCCTTCGCGCACCTGAGCTGAGGGGCGCGGCCAAACCCTCCCTACTGGTCCCTGTCGCTTCCGGCCCGCCGAAGAGAGGGGCCAGAGGGACGGCGGGTTTCCCCGTAAGGTAGGCTGCCAAGCCCATGCATCCCTCACAAAATAGGGAAGGTCCTCTTATTTTTTATAAAGTTGCGGAGAAAGAGATGAAGACGGGGCGCGCTGGGGGAGCTGAGCCTGGGCCGACCTCGTCAGAGCGCAGGGAGCTCCAGGCGCAGTGGCTGCGGCTCCGGCCTCAGAGCCTGCGGCGTCCAAGTGGCCAGAGCTGCGCTGGGAGGGAGGCGGAGGGAGGAGGGAGGGGAGCTGAGGTGGAAGGGGGGGGAGGAGGGAGCGTCGAGTCCGGTCCGGGTTTTGCCGGCAGCCCCCGGGCAGCGTTCAGAGCTCCTGCCCGGGCGGGCGCGCGGCGGCGGCGGCGGCGGCAGAGGCGGCGGAGCCTGAGCGGGGATGTAGAGGCGGCGGCACTGGCGGCAGCAGAGGCGGCGGCGGCGGCGGCGGCGAGAGCAGGCGCCCGAGCCGAGCGAGTAGATCGGCCGAACCTTGCCCCCCGAAGCCGGGCCCCGCGTCCCAGCCCTGCCCAGCCCGCGCCCAGCCATGCGCGCCGCCTGCTGAGTCCGGACGCCTCACGCTGCGCCCTCCGCCCGCCGCGCCGCGCTTCGCTCGGGGGTGATTAGTTGCTTTTTGTTGTTTTTTAATTTGGGCCGCGGGGAGGGGGAGGAGGGGCAGGTGCTGCAGGCTCCCCCCCCTCCCCGCCTCGGGCCAGCCGCGGCGGCGTGACTCCGGCTCCGGACCCGGGCACGGCGGGCGGCGCGGCTGGAGCGGAGCGCACCGCGGCGGTGGTGCCCAGAGCTGAGCGCAGCTCCCCGCCCCACCCCTCCCCCTCGGCCTCGCGGCGGCGGCGGCCGTGGCGGCTTGGACGACTCTGAGAGCCGGTAGGTGTCGGGCCATGGCCCTCCCCCGACCCCCCCCGCCGAGGCCGGCCCCCTCCCCTTCCCCGCCTACCTCCCTCTCCTCCCCCGGGGCCCGGTGCGCGGCCGGGGCCGGAGTTCGCTGCAAGTCGGCGGAAAGTTTGGCGGCGCGGGCTCCCCCGAAGTTCAGGTGCGGAGAGCCAGGGACGGGGAAGGAGGGGTCCGTGTTTGGGAGGGGCGGGGGGCGCCCGCAGCCTGAGCCACGGAGCCCTGGAGCCTGGGAGCCCTAGCGCCGGTGATCGCTCGGTGGCCGCTGCTATACCCAAGCCTCCCCAAGCCGCAGTCGGCTCGGTCGCAGATCACTGAGTACAGACAAAAAGAGGGGTTTTAGGGTTGGGGACTGCGGGTTGGGCACCGTGCGTTGGGGCCGAGGCTCTCCCGCGGGGTACGGTCCCCTCCCCAAGTACTCGAGCTTGAGGGCGCTGGGGCGGCGGGAGCCCGGGTCCTCACCTCTCGGTGTTGGGCGGGCGCTCCGCCTGCGGGGGCGGCTGATTGGAGATCTGCGGCGCACACTCCCCCCGTCAGACCCCTCGCAGTCCTGTGTTTCGGGGGCTACGGTAACTGCTGCCCTGGACCACGCGTGGCTGAGTCTCCCCCCCCCCCTCCAATTGGAGGGGGCGGCGGCCACTTCTGTGTTTTCCCTCCGGTTCCTCGCCCCCGCTGCCCGCGGGGTGCCTGGCGGGCTGATCAAGTTTGACCTTTTTTTTTTTTCCGTCAAAGTATCACCCCCCACCACCACCTCCGCTCCCCGCGGCCTCTCTTTCCCGTCCTCCCCAGCCTTGGGGAGTCTTTCAGGCTGTCTCTCGAGCCCCGCGTGGCCAAGCGGCGTGCAAAGCCAGGGAGGGAGAATGGGGGTGTTTCTCTAGCCGCGGAGAGTGGGAGGCGGGTGTCCCAGGCGCCTGCCTCGCTGCTCTGGCCCCAAATTTACCCATGAAGTTCGGCCCCCAAGCCCCCCTCCCCTTTGCTTCCCTAGAGCGAGGGGCTGAACCGCCGCGAGAAGAATGTGTTAATTTTCTTGCTGGGGGAAGTTGTCCTCTCCCGGAATGGGCTGCTTTCCGGCGGGGAGCGCGGGGTGCGCCTGGCTTTGTTTATTTGTAGGATCGACAGAAAGTGACTGACCCCAGTTTTTAAATGGGGGGCTGCCTCCGGGACCTGTCAGAAGAGCTGAAGCTCTCAATGATGGAGCAAGATAGCCTTTTTTTCTTTTTTCTTTTTTCTTTTTTTTTTCCCGCTCGGAAGGGGTGCGCGGAGTTGGGCTGGTGCCATGGACTGCAAAGAGGCGGCGGCAGATTTGGGGGGTTCTGTAGGGACTCATACAGAAAGACCCTCACCTTCCTCCTTCAACTGAGACGGGGGTCTGAAGGGCTGGCAGCCGCGCCCTACTTTGCCCCCTGGATCCTGGGTGGTCTTCGAGTCGCATCTTCGTGTTGGGGGAGAGCTGAACCGGGATCCGGCGAGCCAGCCTCTTGACCTCCGCCTTTCCCTGAGCGGAGGGCGCTGTTCGGAGTCCTCGGTTTTGTGGTGGGCCCAGCCCCCCACTCCCCCGCCCCGCGTTTGCTCAGGAAGCGCTGGGGAGGGGGGCTTGTGTGATCGTTCGGCCCTCGCCCCCGCCGGAGCCGCCCCGGGCGGCTGGCAAACAGAGTCCCTTTCAAGTTTTCCGCTGGGGCCGCCTGGCGGGGGCTGCGTGCGCGGTCGCTGCGGACTTGTTTGGAGCGCTATTTGAACGCCCGGCGCCACCTCAGCTGCCCCGGCTCGCGGGGGCGGGGGTGCCTTTCCGTGCAACTGAGAGCATTTAAATTAGGCGTTTTTACGGGTCGTACTGGTCTAAGCTTGGCGTGAGCCCCCCTCCCGAAAGACCCCGTCTCCTGGGTCCCAGCTGCCGCAGGAAACCTAGGAACTGGTACCCGAAGTCTTTTCCCAAACCCCTTTTTGAGAGCGATGAGGGGAGACTGAGGTCGGTGCTACCTACTACTGCATAGTGTTGATTTAGCAGTTTCCCTGGATGAGACTCAAGCAAGAGCTGGGGGGGGGGGGGAAGGGGGGTAGTGGCCCGCTCTGCAGCTGTCACCCCCCTCCCAGAACGGAAATCGTTCTCTCCTTGGGGAGGAGGGAGAGGGGGTGATTTTTGTCCTGGGAAGGAGTGGGAACAGCTGAGGAAAGGTTGGCCTCTGAGTTCTCAGTCAGTCTCGGGGAGCTTGGTAGAAGCACCCCCACCTCATCTTGGCATGAGCTGGGGCTCTCCCAGGGAAGCCCCTAGCCAGC
Source organism: Nasua narica (assembly GCA_028533885.1). Lineage (NCBI taxonomy): Eukaryota > Metazoa > Chordata > Mammalia > Carnivora > Procyonidae > Nasua > Nasua narica. The sequence goes on from CM052809.1 coordinate 28,171,871, forward strand.
CTTGTGTCTCCCTTTCCCAAGCCACCTCCCTTTCCAAGGTGGGGGCAGAGGTTCCTTGGCTGACTGGCTGTCTGTTGGCGCCTTATTTATGTGTGTATTTGGGCCCGGCTGTTTTCCCGGCTCAGCAGGTGACCCTGGCCTGGGCCTCCTATCTCTCCCCCGACAGAGCCTGTTGACTTACCCGTGGGCCAGCGGCCTCGTCTTTATCACGTGAGGCCTGGAATGTCCACCCGCCTGGGCTGGGCCGGGTGGGGGAAGGGAGAAGGAGGGGAGGATTCTGCATCCAGGGCCCAGGCCAGCCCAAGCCTCTGTTCCATGGGCTCCCAGTGTGAGCCCCCACTCTTGATGCCTCTCTCAGCTTTTTGCCTGCCTTCTACCCATTTGGCGAGTATGAAACTGAGGCTTATGGGAGTGTGGCGAGCAGGGTTGTATCTGGATAAAGAACCAAGCCTCTGGGAATTAAATACCCCGCCTTCTTTAGGGCCCCACCTAGTTATTTATGGGAGAGTGGAATGGAAATGGGGGTCTCTCTGGGGGGTAAGGGTGTGGGCTGGGCTGAGATCCGCTGACTTTTTAGGATGCAGAATAGGGTGGAAGAATGAGGGGGTGTGCCGGTGAGCCAGACCCGGGCCTGCTTTCCTAGAGCCTGCCGTCTGGTGGGGTGACCATTAAGGCAGAACTAACTCCCCAGTCCTGGTGCTCTGGAGCCTTATTGGCCAAGGATGGGGCAGGGCTTGCTTTTTGTTATTCCTGTTATCATTACTGTCTGTTCTTTATATGTAAATAACTGAGTCATTCATTGCCCCAGTGTGTATTTTCAAGCACCTACTGTGTGTCAAGCCCCACCTTTCTGGGGCTGCTGAAATGAATCACTGCCCCTGCCCCTGCTTCAGAGGCAGGCCCGGGGATAGAAGCTCCTCCCTCTTTCCCCACCCCCTGGGGCCTGAATTGGGGCTTCCCCTCCCTTTATTCTGGTGCTCTCCCTCCCTGATCCCCACCACCTGGTGCTGTCCTAGCCTGTGTATGTGTGCCTGTGTGTGAAGTGTCCTTGATTAAGTGTATTAATAGTTAAACTCTCACTCATAGCTGGAACTCACCAGACCACAAAAAGCCTCCCCAGTTACTCACGCGCTACTGCCCAACAAGAATATCCCACTCAAGTTTTTTTTTTTTTCTTTCTCTTACTTTCCCCTTCATTCCCCCCAACTCTGAGCCCACCTCCCAGGCTACAGGCAAGGGAAAGGGCTGGCCCCCTCAAAGACCCAGGAATCCCCCAACCAATCCAACTGGCCCCTGAAGGCCAAAGCAGGGTCAGCTGCCCGATGAGGCCGTGTGGGTCTCTTCTGTGGGGCTGGGACGTGGGAAGCTAGGTGGGATGTGTGCGTATGACTCAGGGCACGTCCTATCTGTGGATCTGTGTGTTGAATGTGTGCGTGTGTGTCTGTCCTGCGGGGTGGGAGTCTGCGCTTCTGTGTATTTGTGCGTCAGGGCACGTGTGTCTGTGGGTCTGGGAGTCGTGTGGGTCTGTATTGCATCTGTACTTGTGTGTTTGTGAATACCAGTCTCTATCCGAAAGTTGGATTTATCCTCGTGAATCTGGGAACGTGCGCATTCTGAGTTGTGTGCGCTTAGAATTTGGGAGTGTGTACCCGTGATTTGTGTCTGTGTGGTGTGTATATTCTTGTAAATCCGGGAGACCCTGACTCCCTGAGCAGTGTGTCTGAATTGGGAAAGTGGTGCGTGAGTCTGGCAGAGGGCTGTCTGAGCTGTGCGGGCAGTGAGTGGTCTGTGTCTGTCTTTCGGAGCTGGTGCCTGTGTTCCTTTCTCTTTCTCTGTCTGTCTGGCCGGCTGTCTTTCTGAGTCTCTCCCTCTCCCGTTGAGGCCCTGAGTGTGTGTGTGGAGCGTTGAACCTCTCCCACCCCGTCCTTCCCCTCCCCTGCCCTCCCTGGCAGTAACTGGGCAGCCTCCCCGTCTGCCTGCCTGCTGGGAGTTTTGGAAGCTGTGGAGGGAGACAGGCTGGGGCCGGGGTGACAGCGCGTATCCACGGCGATGGCAGCCTGTGATTATGGGAATAAAAGGATTTTAAGGTCATGGGTGTATTTTTTTTGTTCTGTTTTGTTCCCCCCCCCCCCCTTTTGGTGGAGCCGGTGGCAGCAAAGGGCCAGAGCTGTGTGTCTGCAGGTTGGGAGTCTGTCCCCATGCAAGTGAACGTGGATATGTGCTGCTTTTCTGGGAGCATGAACACATGTGCGTACAGGCATGAGCCGAGCCTGTGAGAGCGTATGTTCTACGTGTGTTCTGTCTGCCTCCTCCCCATGTGAGCGTCCGCGGGGCTGCTCCCTGGGGGAGAATTCCCAGGAAAACTTGCTTCTGGGTGTGACATGGTCCTCTCTGTCCTGAAGAACTGTCTGGCCCCAATCCTTGCCTACCCGTCCTTCCCTCCACCGTAGGGTGTCTTTTGCTAGGCCCAGGTCACCTGGGCCAGGCCACATCTTGGGGTGTCAGTGCCCCTGGCCCCGCTCCAGCCCCTGTAATTGCATTCTGCCGCCTAATCCCCCGCCAGCTCAATTAGATCGCAAATTCTTCTTCATTTCCTGCCTCTGATGCTGGCCTCCCTCTGGGCTCGCAGGGCCTGGGAGAGAGGGAGGGGATCCTGCCCCCCTTCCGCCAGCACTCGGGGCTCTTACAGGGGTGTGATTAATTGCTGGCACACTGGCCCTGGGGTGCAGGTTGGAACCCTGGGGGCCAGCAGGACGGGCTTCCGGTGGCCCTCTTTGGGCCAGCCTCCGCACCCCCGTGCTGGGGGAGGGGCTGGCGTTACCTGGTACAGGGGCTCTGAGTAGACCAGGGAGATCGCTCTGTGGCAGGCCCCTAGGCAGTGCCCTCACCCTGGGTTCCCACGGGCGCCGCTCATGTCCTGTTTCCAGAGCAGTTGCTGGTCACTCCCCAGCACAGCAGCCGTAGCCTTGTTTTTGACCTTTTAACGGCGGGACCACTGAGCTCTTCTCTCCTGGGTCCTCTTGCCTCCCTTGCTTGACCTCACCCAGACAAGTGTGTTTGAGCACTGGCTCCGGATCCTGGCCGTTCCACTGGCTGGCTGGCTGGGTGACCTTCGGATGCATTGTCTCCCTGATCCTCGGTTTCCTTATCCCTGAAATGGGATCATAAAAGTGCTTGCCTCACAAAGCCTTCTTCAGGGGGACACCGGGATGGTTGCTTCGTGCCCAGCACCAGTGGCTAACACACAGCATGCAATGAAAGTTGGCTTCTGTGGTTGACGAGGACTTCGTATCCCCCAGTGAAAACGAAGAAAAGATTATGCGATTCACCCTTAGCCTTTCTGCCTCCATTGTGCTCATTACCAGGTGTGTGGTGTTGGGCACATCACTCGGCCTCTCCCGCTTTCCCTTCCCCATCTGTAGAATGGGACCGATGAAGAGGCCTGGCCTCGCAGGACACAGGGGAGGGTTACGCACATGGAAGGTGCACGTTGGCCCCAGCTGCCCGCCCTAGCAGGTTTCAGCCTATCGCTTGCCCTCTTTTGCCTCTGCTCACACCAAGCCTAGGGTGGTATGGGGCTGGCGCAGACACGGGCTCAGGGGCAAGGGGACTGGCCAAGGTCATGAGGCTGGTAACAGGGCCTGGTGGGGTGGGAGGGCTAGGGGGTGACCTGCCGGCTCGCTCACTCTGGACTCGCTGGCTCAGCTGAGCTGTGAGGCACGGACGTCCCTCCCCGCTGGTCTCTGTGGAAAGTGGTGGCTTGGCTGATTTTTTTCTGTAAAGGGGAAGCTGGATGTCTACCCCCTCCTTCCCCAGGAGGCACCCGTGGCAGCGGCTGTGCTGACAGGCCTCCTGGCCTTCTCGCTAGGGTAGCTGGCAGCTCTGGAAGGCCGACGGCACACAACTCAGCCAGAGGGAAGAGGGAACCGCAGAGGTCCCCTGCCTTCACTAATCCCCACGGCCCCTCCCACCCTCAGCCCGTTCCCTCTGGATGGAAAGACAGAAAGGAGCCACAGCAGGAGAGTTGGGGAGACTGGCTCTGCTGGAGGTGGTGGAAAGGGATGGGCTGGGGGTGGGGAGTGAGGCACCCTCTGCTTCAGGGTCCCGGGAGCTCCCTGGCTAGTCTCCTTATTTCTCTGACCTCTGTCACTCACTGGCCTAGGCTCTTTAATATTTCATGGCCCACGGAGCCAGCCCCTTGCCCTGGCCCCCTTTGTCTGTCTGCCGCCCCCCCTTGGGGCATCCCTGTCGCTGAATTGCTGAATTACTGACCCCAAGAGGCTGCCTCTGCCTTCCCCCAACTGGTCCTAACACCTCCTCTGTCTCTCCCGACCTGCCTTTCATTGTCGCACCTTCCATCTCTCCTCCACATCGTCTCCCCTCTTCTGACCATCTCTGGCCGTCTCCCTGCCCTTTTCCTCCATTTTCCTCTTTTGTTGGCCGCCTCCTCCCCAGCGGAACAGAAACCGTGGCAACTGGGCCGTCTCCCCGCTCCCCTGTCCACCCCTTCCTGCCCCCTCCCCCTGGCTGCGCTGGGCGTGAGAGCTGGTTTTATTTATTTTTCTGTTTGTTTGGGAAGAGGGCAGTGGCGGTTCTGGGCCCTGGCTGCTGCGCTCTGCCTAGAGCGGCGGGCAGGCGGGCCGTGCTGGCCTCCCAGGAATGTGGCCCGGACGCCCCGCGCTATATTTACTCCCCTCCAGCTGCCGGCCCCAGCAGGGCAGAGCCAGGCCTGCCCGGTGGCCCTGGGGGAGCCCTGTACCCAGCCTCCCCTGTCCAGCGGACCCCACGTAGCCCTGGAGCCCACTGCTCCCCGCCCCCCGTCCCTGTGACCTCTTCTGACCTCCTTGGACTCGCCTGGCCTGCCGGCAGGAACACCCGTGGGCCGTGCCAGTACAGGCACAGAGTGCGGACGACCAGGCCTGATTCCTGTGGGGCAGCACCTGGCAGCCCCCCGCCCCCGCCCAGGGCCCTAGCCTAGGCCTGTAATCTGGTGGCCAGAACTATGCAAAACATCTTTCCGGGGCTCTCCCCACCGGGTCCGGTCCCTGCTCTTGGCCACAGTCCCCTCGGCTCTGTGCTCAGCACTGCTGGGTCGGGGAAGGGTGGGACGGGGGCTGGGGACAGCCCTGGGCCTGCTGTGTTCCCTGCCCTCCTCTCCCCCTTCCATGGAACTTGCCGTCTGCCGGACCTCCCGGGTTCCTCGTGGGGACACACGCGTGCCCACCGAAGTGCTTGGACATACATGTGCGGCACATGAGCACATACTGGAGCGTGCCTCCCTTAGAGGCAAGGCTGTGCCTCCTGTCATTGCTTCCCTCATTCATCAGATGCTTATAGGGTTTTGTGAGCCTGCTCCTTGCCAGCCTTGCAATGGGATGTGGCAGTTATTCCTTCCTGTCCCCCCAGTGTCTGGCACCAGCCGAGTGTTTGAAGGGCTTTAGCTGCTGCTCTAATCAATTGCCGTCCTCCAGTTATTACTATAATAATAATACTATGTTGTTGCGGTGGCTAGCATCCTAAACCCGGACTGGGGCAGGCACTGTGTTAGTGGCTTTCGAGCCTTCCCTGCCTTTAAATCCCTATGGTAGCGCAGTGACGGGATGCTGTTAGCTTCCCCGTATACAGATGAGGAGACTGAGGCTGGAGAGTTTGTGACTTGCCCTAGGACTTGCCACAAGGGGTTGGGTCCTGGTAGCGCCTCGAGAACAGCCAAGGGCTGGTCTGCTTGTTTGTGGCACCTTCCGCACTGCCTGGCACACAGCGGGCACTGCCTGTTCAGAAGCCTCACTCTCTCCTGCTTGGGGCCCTCGTCTCCCTGGCGAGGGGCCTGGCACATGGTGGGGGGGGGGGGCTGATTGGCCAGGTGGATGAGTGAAAGAATGAATGGACGAATGGCCAGACGATTCTGTGGGAATGAGTGCTCTCAGGGGACAGTTGGGTAGGAGGTGTGCTTGCGCTGGTGACCCGACTGTGTGTGAAGATCCGCTGTGCCTGCGGAGGATTCCCATAAGTGAGGTGGGGGCGAGGCTGAGATGCGACCAGAGACCAGTAGGCTGCTGGGGCCTAGCCCTTGAGCAGGTTGTGTCTTCTCCCAGGACCTCAGTTTTTCCATCTGTCAGATGGGCTCGAGAGCCTCTGGCCTGGCTGGCTTTCAGCTGGCCTGGCCCGGGGTTGGCCTGGGAGCCCGAGAGGTGAGGGACGGTGGTGGGAAAGAGGAAGCAGTGGGTGGTGAAGACAGGAAGGTGAAGCGTGGAGCTTGGCTTGGAACCTGAGAAGCAGGGAGACCAGGCCTGACCTGACGCCAGTCCCTCCCTCTGAGTGCAGGGTGGAGGTCACAAACTCCTAGCTACCCGCTCTCGTTCTGGCAAGGGCTGGGCTTTCTGACATCTGCAGCCTCAGTGGCTGCGTGTGCTGTGAGGGGGTGGCCTGCCCTCCGGGACTAGACTAGCTCTGTCTCCAGGCCCATCTCATTTCCGGTTCCTGTTGACCCTGATGGGAGAGACCCAGGCACCCCCCACCGCCTGACCCACCTTCTCCAAAGCTAGTTGGGGAATTGGTTAGCAGGGCCCATGGTGTTCCGGGTGAGAGTGGGCCTGGCCCCCTTTCTTCCTGCAAGTGTTAAGATCTTGGTGGCCTAGAATTTTTAGTCGCAGGAATTCAGAATCAGAATGCTTGGAGCAGAGGGATTCTCTTCAGGATTCTTGTCGTGTTGGGATTCTAGAATCACAGAACCATGAGTTTTACTGCAAAGGAAGCGTGAATGGTCATGTTTCAACCTTGTTTGATGCTGGGGGATATTGAGGATCTGAGAGGAGGGGTTTCCCTGTGGTGCCCTCAAGTGACATGAGTCTGTACCTGAGAGAAGCCCAGTTTTGCCTCTGGTCTGCCCTGCTTTGGAGATCTGGCTGGCACGGGGAGTGGGCTGTGCGGGCCCAGTCAGGGAGCAGGGGGACGCGGCTGGCCGGTGGGCACAGGAGGGGTCCTCTCGGCGGTGCCCACCCACCCGCTGCCCACCCGCCTGCTGCCCACGCTTCCCGAGGCACCAGTGTGAGGAGGAAATGCCGGCTGTTGCTTCCAGCGACAGCCGGCAGGGCCGGGCGGCTTCCCAGCTCCCCCTCTGATTCATGGCTGCCTGCAGCTCCCCCCTCCCCTGGGGGCCTCAGCAGCCCCATCTGTGCAATGGGGAGAGGAGGCTCTACCCCAAAGTCTAGCGTCACAAAGACAGTACATTTGGCGTTCTTTTCAGGACCACCGTGAGGCTTTGAGAATGTTGGGGGGCTAGCCTGCCATAGCGAGCTGGGCATACGGACCTAAAGCGCTGAGCAGTTCCGCTTGGAGTTACCCCGGTGCCTCCAGTAGTCTCTGGCGGTGCCGAATGGGTTCCTGGGGCGGAAAAGTGAGGTAGTGGTAAAAGGAAGAGCACTGGGTGGGAAGCCCAGGTCACCAGGCTCTCTCTTGACCTCAGTATACCCATCTGCAAAATGGAGGGCGTTATTCCGTGAGGTCTCATTCAGTGTCCAGACCGCCTGGAATTGTGCTGGATGGTGGCAGTCCTAGGGCTGCCTAGGCAAGTAGCAGAGCGGCGGGGCAGCGGGGAGGTCTCGCTGGCTGCAGACACAGGGTAGGAGTGTGATTTAGCTGCAGGGGTGGCTCTGGGAGAAGGAATGAGGTAGCGGGGAGATAAGGAGCCTGCCAGCAAGGCAGCGTCCAGCGGAAAATCCCAGCCGTTCTCAGGAAGTGTTTCCTCCACTGGCCTCCTGGGAGGGAGGCAAGGCAAAGCAGGAAGGACGGTAGTTGGGGGCAAACAAAGTCCCCCAGCCAGTCCAAGTGGAGATGTCCCAGGCCCGGCAGCTGGGCGGGTGCGCCCCTCGCGCTGCGGGAGGGCCGGAACGCACCCCCCACCATGCCCTGAGACCGGGCCTGTGGTGGGAGGCCAGGGCTGCCAGGAGGGGCCGGGCCATAGTCCAGATTTCAGAGCCTTCCCCAGGGGCCTCGTGGTGCCCTCCGCCCTGTCCTGAGCTGCCGCCGCGGGGGTGGCAGATGCTGTTTCATCGGCCGAGGCGAGTGGGAGGCCTCCGGAAGGTCCTCCTGGGAGGTTCCGGGGGGCCGTGGGGGTGTCGGCAGCTGCCGCCCAGCCAGAGCTGGCTCACAGTGGCCTCCCAGGTCCCTCAGTACCCCGGCTTGGGGGCCGGGGGTGGTGCTTTGGAATTGAGACTGGTCCTCCCTGCCTTCGCTCCCCTCCTCCCCCACCCCCACCCCCGACACTGCCCACCAAGCTTCTTGGCTCTGGCCCCCTCCCATCCCTGGCTGCGTCTGCAGAGCCCCCCGGGGAAGGCAGGGGAGGAGGCGCAGCGGGCTCAGAACAGCGGGTGCCCGCGCAGCCAAGTATTTGCGCGAGCTGTCAGAGACAGACAGGCATGTGGGGAATTTGGTGCGTGTGGGGCTGGGGGAAGCAGCCGGGTGGGCAGGCAGGCAGGAGGAGGGAAGGTGGGGCTGTCTCCCCCGCCTGTTGAACCCTGCAGAGACCACCGTTCTCCCCGGCCCAAACCAGAAGGTACCTCAAGCACTGTCTTCCTGCCTGTACCAGTACAGTGAGACGGGGACCCTGGGGTCCGATGGGGCGCTGACGCCGGGGAAGGGGGTGCCATGTTGAGGACCGGAGCCCGGGAGAGGCTGTCTGGTGGAGTGTGGAGCCAGGCAGGAATCCGGGTTGTGCCCGACTGTGGCCTCCAGGAAATAGCAGCTGTCATGCTCCCGTGTCCCCCCCCCCCTTCAACCCCCCAAGCCTGGCACAACTTGTTTCCTGGCCAGGGTCCGGCTGGGGCAGATTGGAGGAGCCTGGTATTGCCCAGTCTGGTGGAGGGGGCCATGTTTATAAGCCTACAGGTACTTGGGGTGCTGGGCAGGGCCCCCCCCAGCCAATCTCTCGCTGAAGCAGGTTGGAGTCACTTGGAGGAGGGGATCTTGCCCCTTATTTCCCTGGACGGAGACCCCAGTTGAATCACCTTTGTGGTCTGCTCTCCAGCAGTACCTGTTAGGCGTGTTAGGGCCTAGAGCGGAGTGACACTTGAGGTTTCATATCTGAGAGCCCAGAGAGGGGGATTCACTGGCCTAAGATCACACAGTGGGCTCCCCAGCCTCCTCCCCGCCCTCATATGGGTGGGGCCAGTGGGAAGAGGTGAACTTTGGGGGTTTGCTGGGGTGGGGGGGACTATATTTAGTCAGTGTTGCAGAGCCAGGGGCCCCTGGGAGCAGCTGTTAGTGGGGGGGCAGACAGAGGCCTGAAGCTGCATTTAGTCTGGACAGAAATATCCTCCCCCCACCCACCCACCCACTGGCTGGGCGGCCAGGCTGCGGGCTTGTCCCCTGAGGGGCAGCTTGCCTGGGCCTGGCGGCCGGCGGGACAGGCAAGATGACCCGATAGGCTTTTCCCAGCTCAGGTTTCGATGAAACAGGAACCGGAGCCGCAGCCTGGGCTGTGGGGGCCAGGGCAGCCGGAGCCGTGGGGGCCGGGGCTGCCTCCCCCGGCTCCCCCCTTCTCCCCGTGTTGCAGCCTCCCATTCTCCAAGGCCTGGGGAAGCGGCAGGTTATTTATCAAGCCAGCCTCCCTGCCGTGTCTGCCTGCGCCTCCCCCTACCTTACCCCCCAACCCTCCCCACCCCGGCGCTGGCGGCCATGAGCCCAGCAGAGCAGGGTGAGCTGGGCGGGCAGGCGGCAGGATGAGCTCAGGAGACGTGAGTCACCCCATCCCCGGCAGCCCCACGAGGCCCTGCGGCCTGGCAGGCAGAATGCGCTCACGCACTCCCCACACAGCACACCCCGGGGCACACGCTGGGGACAGACACGCTCCCTCGGCGCACGTAGTTCTACGCAGCCAGGTGCACAGAGCTCACACACACGGTGCGGGCCTGGTCACATAAGCCGTGGTCACCCTGGAAGCGTGCTCACGCTTACCCTCACAGCCTCCGGCACGCACGCACGCCGGCACCCACGCAGGCAGATGGACATACATAGTCACGGGTGGGCGTGCCGGACTCCCTGGGGGGGGGGCACAGACCCCGCTCCAGTGAAGCACTTGTGGGCCTGCCCCATCCTCAGGCCACAGCCCACGGCCACACGGTTTCGCGGGATCGGTCCCGGAGCACCGACGCGATGGAGCCTGGTCTGTGTGCACGCGCACACACAGCACAGCTGGGGCCTCACGTATCCACATCCCACCTTTAGGGTCGCGCAAAAGAGGCCCGATCCTTGGCCACAGAGTCAGCTGGGTTCTGTAAGCTGGGTGCCGGAAGGGGGTTGTTTTCTGCCATTCCCTAGGCCAGCTTGGCCTTCTCTGGGGGACAAGGTCCGATTCTCAGGCTTGAAAGTGTTAAACCCATCCTGCCCTCCAGGTTGGGGAACTCTGACCTGGGCAGAAGGGGTTGGGGGTAAGTCGGGGAGAGGTGCAGAGGAGCCAGGAAGAGGAAAAGCCTGGAAAAGAAAAGCCGTGGAAAATCGATTTTCCGTGGAGTGCCAAGTGGCCAGCTGCTGCCCCCACTGAGGGGGCTGGTTCTTTGGGAGATTGAGGGGGTGCTGGAAATGGGGGAAGGGACCCCCTTGAGCTAGTGGGGTGTGCCCTCCCTGCCTCCTCACCCTGGTACTTGCTTTCCTCATTCCCTTGGCTCCCACGTCTCATTATCTTCCCCCACCTTGCAGCCAGTACCCTGAGACTTAGAATTCAGACATATTTCCTGGTTCTTAGTCTACTGGCCTGCAAAATGGGTACAGAGCTGACCTGACTACAAGGAGGGGCTGAGCTGCTGGGTTGGAGGGATGCCCTCAGGGAGCCTGTGAGCTTCTGGGGCTCGCCTTTCCTGGGCTAGGCAGAACTGGGGGCATAGCTCTTTTTCATACACTGAAAAAAACACCAGTTTTCAGGTGGGAGAATTGAGTCTGACGGGGCTGCCTTTGTGGTCGTGAAGGCCTTTAGACACAGCTCTTCTATACCCAGACTAAGATCATTCTGGGTCTGTAGGATTGAGAGAGCCCAGGGAGGTTCAAGGGCCAGGTGACTGTTAAGGATTCGGGCCCAGGCTAGCTCCCACCTCCTGGCCACGCATATGTCCCTCACAAAGGCCTAGACAGTGGTCAGGGAGGGGAGAGGGCATCCTGAAGTAACCATGGGCATGCCAGGATGCCCAGGCATCCTGAAGTAACCGAACAGCAGTGGTCAGTCAGGAGGGCTGGATGTCCCCTGAGCCTTGGACTCTGGAGTTGGACAAGCCTAGGCTCCAAACTTGGCTTGGTCGCTGCTTACTTTGCAATCCTGGGCAGCTCTGACCTCACTTTTGCCACCTATAAAATGGGTATGAGCCTTATCTCTGTGTCTCAAAGCTGCAGGACCTGAGGTAGGTGGGGGGTGTGGTTCTCACTGTGTCACACCTGGGTCTCCGGGTGAGTCCGGACCTCCTCCCCACCCAACTGCTCCACCGCCCCAGGAAATGGCACCCCACAATACAGACCCCTCAATTAGACTGTCTTGGATTTAGCCTTCTTGAGGGCTCTTCTCAGATGGGAGTGCTGAGGTGGGGGAGTGAAGGGGCTGATCCTGGGGCCGCAGGGAGGGGGAAGCATGGGAATGGGTTGGATCCAGGGAGAGGAATGTGAAGTCCTTGGTTGTCTGGACATTCCGGGGGGCTTTACGCTATGGGAGGAAACAGAGCCAACTGTAGATCCTGGGCATTCTCAGTTCCCCAACCCCTCAGTGCACGGCAAGGCCGCGAGTTAGATTCAGCAGGGACTTCCAGGTGCCAAATGGGTTCTTTGCAGTGTGGTGAGGGGCTTGGCACACACCCGTGGGAAAGGGCGGTTGGGACCAGGAGCGTGTGGACGTAGAGCAGGCTGTGCTGGGGCCTGGGTGGGAGGAGGTTGGCAGGTTGTATAGGGGGGTTCTTCCGGTGGCCAGAAAAGGCATGCAAGCCGGGACAGCTGAGTGCTGGTCTCCCCCTATGTTCCTGCAGGGAAGAGGGCAGGGGAGGAGTGCTCTCTGTGGGGCTGGGGAAACTGAAGCACAGGGATTGGCTCAGGCTCAAAGGCAAACAGTGACAGAAATGGGGCCACAACCGAGGTTACCTGGCACCCCTGGCTTAGACTGTCCTTGCCACTCCTTTGCTGACGTGATGATGACAGTAAAAAGAATAGTAACAGCCGTCATTTGTTGAGCGCCTTCTGGATGCCGCACTGCACTGAGAACTTAGGTCCTCTCTAGGACCCTGACAAGGTTGGGGCTGTCATTGGGTGCATTTCACAGGCCAGGGAATGGGCTTAGCAAGGTCAGGCAACTTCTCTGAGTTCACCTGGGCCGGGGGCTACAGAGGAACCCTGATTCCAAAGCCCACTTGGACTTTACGACCCGAACCTGTACCTCAGGGAGGGCGTAGTGGGGTGGGGGGTCCTACCCATCCTCCATAATCCCATGATGAGTAATACTCCTGATTGGGCCAGCCTCCTCCCCACCCATGCCCAGGCCCAGACTGTCCTGGGGACCTCTGCTCTCTCAGGGCACTCCCCAGGTTTGGACCCAAGGCCCTTGGAACTGCTGACTCCGTAGGCCTGGGAAGAGTGAGCCTCATGCATTGGGAGTGGGGTGGGGGGTCAGGGGATACACTAGGGAGCAGATTGAGACCCCTTAGGGTTTTGGGGAGCCCCTTGCAGATAAGTTCTGGGAAACTGAATTGCTAGGCTTGTGGGAGATGCTTGGGGGCCGGGTCAGGGTCCTATACCTCCCCCATCCCCCAATCTGCCACCTTCCTAGGGGCTCCTTTTCCCTCTAGGGAGCCCTGCACGGAGTAGTTGAGAAAGTGCCCTTGAGCTGGAGAGTATCTTCTACACACAGGGTCAGCCACAGCAGTGACCCCAGTCAGTGTGCCGGTTAGCCAGAGACTGCACCAGGCATGGCATGGCCCTGGGTCGGGGCTCACTAGAGGTCACCGAGTCAGGTTTGTGTTCTGGAACTTAGTACTCACCTCAAATGGAGGGGCAGAGTCTCTGGGTTTAGGGTCCTGGGCTGTGTGGCAAGTCACTTCCCCTTTCTGGTCTCAGTTTCTGCATCTGTGAAGTGACTGAGTCTGCCATGCACCTTCTCTGGGGAAGGGGTAAGTGAGACACACACCCACATGCCGTCGCCTGGTGTCCCCAGGTCCCCCATGCACGGGGTTCCTGCAGCCCGCTCACTGGCCGCAGGATCCCGGGGCGCAGGGCAGGCTCCAGAGTTGGGCCAGCCTGGATTTTGGTCACCTCCACCATCCACACTCACTGCCACCCGGCTCTGAGCCTCAGTGTCCTCATCTGTGAGATGGGTGGACCATGGTGCTTACCTCTCTGGGCTGCTGTGGGGATAAAACAAGGTAGTGTGGACAGAGCACCTGGCACAGATTCTGTTGTTGGTGTTGACAGTGGAACCCCCACATACACCCCGAGCGGTCCTCTTGGTTCCTGTCCCCCCACCCCCCACCTCAGTCCTCAGGGATTCTGGGAAGGAGACAGCGCCAGTCTGCTGGCTCAGCCAGCTTGGCCACTGACCTTCAGAGCACCCAGGCTGTCAAGGCCGCCCGCCTGCCTGCCTGCCTGCCTGCCTGCCTGCCGGGCGGGCAGGGAGGGGCGCCAGCCGGTTCCTCGCCCGATGCTACCCGCCCCTGCTCCCACTCTCCTCTCCCTCTCTGCGCCTGTGTGTGAGCTAATTAATCTCAGCCCCTTTGGGAAATTAGAACGCTGCAGCCGCGGCCTTCTCAGCCTCGCAGTGCCTGTGCTGCTACTGGGCCCTGCCTACACCCACCGTGGTTTGGGGGCACGGGGTGGGGGATGGAGGCAGCAGGATGAGCTGGGCAGCCCTGAGTCTTCCTGAGCCCCCCCTCCTGGCTGGGGGGTGCGGTGGGGTGGGGTGGGCTCCGGCTTCTCAGCTCTCTCCCCTTCCAGACGGCATCCGTAAGGACATCAGGCAGTTGTTTTGCTGGGTGAAACCCATCCCCCAGCACCTCCGTGCCCGGGTCCTGGGGCTGGTGGTCATCCCTCACCCCACATTCGATCCCATGGCGGGGTCCTCTGGCCTGCCCAGTGCGGACTGATGGAGATAGATGTAATTATGAAATTTTGCTTGGGAAATTAATTTGAAAAAGTTAATTAATTGGTGGTTCCGGAGGTGGCAGGCTCTTCGCCCAGCCAATCCTGATGACGTCAGTGCTGACCCGCCTGAGACGTGTGGCTTCCTGGGCAGGCTGGGGAGAGGGACCCCAGTGACCTGGTTGGGCAGTACTGGTGCAGCAGGCAGAATCACAGTGAGGAGGGAGAGGCAGACTAGTCTCCTGCCCCGAGTGGGCACCTGGGAAGTGTTGACTGGACCTGGTGGCTGCACTTGGGCATCCTGAGAACTCAGCCGCTTGTCTGCATGTTCGACAAGCCATTGTCAAGGTTCCATGTACCAACTCCAGTGTCTCAAGTGCCCGCAGCCCGCACTGACAGCTCAGTGTGTCCACTGCTTACAAATCCCTTTTTTCAAAACCTCTAAACTTCTACACAGAGGGTTCAAGGGGGCAGTACAGGTCCGTTGTGCAGATACAGCAACTGAGGCCCAGAAAAGCTGTGACTTGCCCAGCAGGGTGGTGTAGGGGGTGTATAAAGCTTAGGCTCCTTCCCAGGGGAGGAATGCTCCCACAGGCAGCCCCTCCCCAAGTGTGGGTGATAGGGGCCTTAAAGTTGACTCTGTTCCCAAAGAAGAGGGCCAGGGAACGGGGCCAGCCCCCCAACCCTGGCGCCCCTGTTACTGTTGTGCCTCCTCCCCCCACCCTCCCATCAGACATTTGTGTTGCTCTTTGTGTTCACGTAGGGGCTTCCTCTACCACCCTCCCTAATCCTCGCGATGACCCAGTTGGCTGCGGCAGGAGGCCCTATGCGCCAGGGCTTCCTTGGGTACCTAGGGACCCCATTCCTAGGACCTCCGGGCATGGACCCTTACCACAAGAATCTGACCAAGTTCTAGCATCTGGAGGAGTGTGGGCTCTGTACAGGCTTTGTCCAGACTGAGGAAGGGTCAGGGCTGGGACAAGAGATGGCCATCAATAAAATAGGGAAAATGGAAGCCTTATGGGCCCCTAGAACAGGTCAGGGAGACTGGCCTGCAGGAAGCCAGCAAGGTGAGGAACGTGGGCTTGCGGGAGGTTTGGACCTGGGTTCCTCCAAGCTGTGTGGCCTTGGGCAGGCCTTAGCTTTTCTGAGATATCTTCCTCATCTGGGAAATGGGGATGATCACATAAGCCACTGAGAGGGCTGTGGTGAGGCTCGAGGAGGTATAATCACTTGAAGTGTGTGGCCTTGGTACTAGGCTGGGTGGGAGAGCAGGGAGTCAGTGGACTGGCCTGGCGCCAGGGCCTGAGAAGGCCAGCAGGTTTTTGGTGGGGAATCGGGTGCATGTAGTTGGGGCAGAGGAGCTAGAGGACTGGAGAGGAGGTGATGCTTGGGGAGGCCCCCAAGAGCCAACAGCTAGGGGCCCAGAGCCCTGGGGCCCTCTAGGGGGAGTCATTCCGTATGGCATTCACTCCCAGATTGGTTTAGCACCTTCCCTCAGGATGTCCCCCGGGTCCAAGTGGGCCCCACAGTTAGTTGTGTAAGCCTTCCCTCTGATAGTTGTTCAGAATAAAAGTGACCATCCCGGGTAGGATGAGCTGGGCACTTTGCATCCTGTATCACTCTGAGGTGGTCTGTAGTTGTGAATTTCTTCAAGGTCTGAATCTAGACATGGGTTTCAGCAGGCCACGCCCATTCCCTGAGCCTCCCGTGTAAGCTGGGTATGGGGTCAGAAGGGAGCAGCTTTTTCTGCCCAGCTCACCTCCAAGAACCTCTGGTACTTGCCTCCAGCACGTTAGGCCCCCAGGCTGAGTGCTCAGGGCGCTCTGTACAGACTGTTAAACCCTTCTGCGTGTGTGTCTGGCCATCTCTCCCCTAGACTGGGCGCTCCCTGAGGGTGAGGTCCGCGGCATCTCTGTTTCTCATGCCTAGCACGAACTTAGCACTAGACGGGGGTCAGAGGACTCCCGTTTTCCTATTTTACAGAGAGACCAGTTAAAGCCTGGTGAGGACATCGCTCAGCCAAGGCCAACACAGCCTTCTGAGGGGCAGAGCGCACCTGGCCCAGGTGGGTGTGCGGCTGCTGGTGGGGCATCCCGGGGTCTCTCTGCAGGCCCCGGGGACCTTCCCTGACTTCTCTGGAGACCCACCTGGCAGGCAGCATCCCCACGCTCCAGCCTTGAGCCCTGTGCTCCTGGCAGCGGGGTGCGAGGAGTTCTGGCATTAGAGTGTCAGAGGGCAGACCTTAAGGTCTCCAAGCCTCAGTCTCTTCATCTGTAAAATAGGGGTCTTGGTACTTCCTGGTGGTGCTTGGAGGTGGGAGAGTGGTTAAAAGAAATAACCAATTGTTCTTAGCTCCATGCCTGGAACTTAGTAAGAACTCCCTAAGTGTCTGCCGTGGTTATTATTATTGTTGACACTGTTACTGTGTTATCACGACATTATTATTCATGCTCCCAGGGCCCCAGCAGCTGCAGTGGCTCTGGGCCTGGACACAGAGCTGGGTCTGCAGAGAAGGAGTTACAGTTTCTAATTAGTGCCCCAAGGAGAGGGCCTGGGTTTTTATTTTTGCTGGAGGATCCCACCTGCCCAAGGCTTCCCCGACCCCTGTCATCCCCTCCCCAGCCTCAGGTAGGGGGCCTGGCTCCAGGCAAAAGCTTCCCCAAATTTCCCCTGCCACCCCCACCCCCCCCACCCCCGCGGCCTGGCAGACCTCCGGGGCCATGAATCATTTATGAGGCAAAAATGAAACCAATTAAGGACAAACTTTGAAAGCCTCTAATTGCTGCGCCTGGTGGCACCGAGGAATGAGGGGAGGCAGGCCTGCTCGGTGCGGAATCTCCTTGGCCCGGTCCTTCCCAGGCCGCCCGTCCCGCCGCGTCTCAGGGCGCCGCGTCCTCCCGGCTCCCCGCCGCCTCCCGGCCCCCGGCCGCGGACGTGCCTGCGCGGCTCTGGCCGCGGCGCCTGCCGCCCCGGCGCCCGCCCGGGTCCCAGGCCG
>CM052809.1:28189065-28212061 GCA_028533885.1 Nasua narica
GGTGACCCGCCTGCTCACTATGCTGAGGGCCAGGCAGGCCCCGGGCACTCAGGCACGTTGTTTGCTGAAACCAAATTTCTGTGCTTGTGTTTTTCCATAATTATATTAGCAGGTGGGATTTTTCCTCGGGGAGGCAGTGGGAGGGGGGAGCGCCGTGGCAGTGTCCCCGCCTGCTCTGAGCGTGAGCTCACACTCGGCTCTGCCCGCCCGCCTGTAATGATTTTTTAATTATGCAGCCAGTGCTCGGAATTGTTAATCCGCCTCCAGCCCAGTATCCCCTCCTGCAGCTCACACCCAGCCCCTCAGGGGTGTCCCCAGAGTCGTGGTGCCCAGCCCAGTGTCCATCGGGGACGCCGAGGACCACCGCCCCCGTGTGAGAGAGAGTAGGCCAGGGGCGGCTCGGCTCCATCTGCGTGTGGCAGAACTTGGTGGTGGCGGGGCCTGTGGCTCTCTTTGTCCTCCTTCCCTCCTTTGGCCCCGGCGTGGCTTGCACCCTCCAGGACGGCTGTGGCTCTGGAAGGGGGCAGGGGAGTGATCGGTGCCCCCCCCCACCCCCCCACCCACCGTGAGTGGTGTGGCCACACCCATTTCGGGGACATGAGCCTGACTCTCCAGCCTTGTGTGACCCCAAGGACGCGCACAAGTGTGATCTTTGTCTCTGTCACACACAGTCATACTCTGCTTCCCTTCCGCACACACACTCAGCCTCACGGCGACACAAGCACAATGGCACGCTCTGTGTTTCTCACACACGTAGCCACACCTGAGGGCTGGGGTGCCCTCGGGAGACCGCGGTGCTGCCTCCTGTGCCCTGCCCCCACTCTCTTGCCTCTGTACCCTCCCCCCAACCCCAAAACTGGGACGCCCTCTGAGGCCTCCCTTCTCCCACCTGGTGGGGTGGCTGCCTGTGGCTGGGGCCCGCCTGGACATCCATCGACCTGGCCTGGGGGAGGTGGCAGGGGTGGGGGGTGTTCTCTAGCACCGTGGCGGCGGCTCCTCTCCAGGCGCCCAGCTGTGGCATCTGTCAAGGTCAGATAGCGACTCCGGAACCAGCCGGCTCGGCCCCATGGCCCCTCTCGCCTCATTATTTTTGTGTTCCGGGGCTGCGGCGACACCTCCCTCCTTCCTCCTCAGCCTCCTGCCTCTTGCCTGCCTCCCCCACGCCTCTGCAGGGAGGGCCTGCGGTCTGGGGGCTTTTGTTTTCCAGTTTTTTCCATGCTTGGGCCAGGCGGGCGGGTAGATGCTGGTCAGAGCTGATCGGTCTTGAACAGCAGACAGGCAAGGAAGGTGCCTCCCTCGTGGCTGGGACAGGCTCTGGGCTGATGGAACCCTGGGTTGGTTTCTCAGGGGGACAGACTGAATGTGGGTGGAGCCCAGCCCCCACCACAGCCCCGGCACACCTGTGGGCAGCTTCCTGTTTCCATAGGGGCCCCAGCACCTGGCATCAGTTCCTGTCTGCACCGTCCCCATCCCAGTTGGGCCCCACACTCGCACCTCAGAACCCCCAGAAGCCCTGATACAACTCACAATGTGTGCACACGTGCGTGCGCGCGCGCACACACACACTGGTATACACGTGGCAACAATGTGTTGACGCTCAGGGACCAGAAGAACCCACAAACATCCAGCCATCGTGTAACCCACTGTAGCATACACACACACAGGCGTGTGCTTACATCCGGGGATGTAGCTAGCACACTTTCCACGTGTACACACGAGGAGGTCACACAAAGATCTTTACCTGTACCGGCATGTAAGCCCTGTGTATGCATCAGTGTTCTGACCTACACGGGGCTATGGGGTTCTGCAGAGACACCTGGGCATGCGCGCGCGCGCGCGCGCACACACACACACACACACACACGCTTGTGCGTGTAGCATGTACGGATCTGATGCGCCTTCTAGGTGGACACACGCAGATCTCCTGGTTCGTGGCAGTGCCCCTCACAGTATGCACTCCGGCCAGAGCTCACTCCCGGGGGCCCAGTGTTCCGTGAGCGCATTCATACCACCCGAGGGGCTTTTGTCCCTGTCATGCTGAAGGGAGCCTGAGGCCTCCCCCTTGACGCGCTCTGTCCAGGGAGCCCCTGGAGAGTGGGAAATGGCTGTTGACAGATGGGTTGTCCTACCATCCTGGCCAGCCTCTATATGTACTCCATCCTGGGCCCAGTAACACCGAGGTGGAGAGAGATTGGGGGATTCCAGGTACATCAGAGGGGACTTGTGGCTTCTGGCAGAGAGGCAGGCTCAGGGGGATGGCCTCTCAGGTTCTCTCTGGGTCCCTGCCCACCGCCAGCCCCCAATTAGGGTGTGTGAGTGTGGGGGGTATGAGACGTGGGCAGACTCCGGGCCCCCCAGAGTCTCTGGGGTAGGCCTGGCCATCCACTCCCTTCCGCCACCAGCTGTGGACTGCTGTGACCACCCTTGAGAGGGGGAGCTAACTGGAGGGTTAGCAGTGACAGGGCCCCCACCCCCCCCCAGGAAACTCAAAACCCTGGGCCAGCCGCGGGTGGCGGGTTGGGGCAGGCACAAAGAGGGCCTCTGTGCGGCCCGGCTGGGCTGCCCACAGGATTCTGGGGGAGGAGGCAGGAGCCGGTTTCCGTCCCATTCTGCTTCCTGCGGAGGCCGCCGGAATGCCCGGAGCTCTGGCCCAGCCTGGCCCGTCCGGCCCACCCGCAACCCCTTCCCCTGTCTTTTCCTGGGCCTTAGGGTACAGCTGCAGACTTCCCTCTAACAGTGCCGTCATGTGCTTTGCCCAGAGCCCGAGAGCCACCCGCCCCAGAACCCCTAGGCTGGGCTGAACTGGACCTCATCCTCCCGCCACAATCCCCCCTTCCAGGTCCCTCAGAGCCCTTGGCCAGTGTTAGAGAGCCAGGCCGTGGAGTCACACAGACCTGGTTTCAAATCCTGCCTTTGCTGCTTACTGGCCTTGTGACCTTCCATAGGTGACTTGACTTCCCTGAGTCTCAGTGGCCTCATCTGTACATGGGTGACAATACTAGTTAAAGAGTTACAGAAGAAATTCAGTGAGAAGATGTGTGTAAATTAGCACAATTCTGGTAGAGCAAGTGTGCGACATGAGGGTCCGTAATTGTCATGTCCTCTGGGGAGATGATAGCACTGGGAAGGACCTAGATTGCCCTCTCCCCATCAGGCCTCAAATGGTCTCAGCCCTAGGACCTGTTCCAAACCTTCTCTTCAGACTTCAGTTTCCCTGTCTGCAGATCACTTCATGGGCAGATTCAGGTCCTCTGGGATTTGGGGGGTGTTGGAGGGGGTCATTATCTGGAGTCTTTGTTTCCTGTGTCTCTCTTCTGTTTTCCCCATGGCCTCCTCAGGGATCACAACTCTTTTTTTTTTTTTTTATTAGGAAAGAGAGAGAGAGAGAGAGTGAGAGAGAGCAGGTCAGAGTGAGAAGCGGACTCCCCATGGAGCTGGGAGCCCGATGTGGGACTCGATCCCAGGACTCCGGGACCATGACCTGAGCCGAAGGCAGTCGCTTAACCAACTGCGCCACCCAGGGGCCCCAACAACTCTTAACAGTTTAGGGTGAGGAGTAAGAACTGTCCTCCATTTTACAGATGGGAAACTGAGGCTCACTGAGGTGGGGGAAGGGCACAGTCAGATCAACAGGAAAGGACAGGATGGAGCCACAACATTAGGATCTGGTCCCCTCAATCATCCTGTTAACATCCTTGGTCCTCACATGCAAGCCCTGAAAGGACAGATCCCCCTCCTCTAACTCCTTGACCCAATTATCTCTGAGCTGGCTTTTCTCCGCTGTCCACCAGGACGGAGGTCCTAAGTCAGTGCGTGGGCCTGACCGCAGGTCGATGTCAACTCAGACGTTACTTTGGGAAGCATTAGCCTGGATCCAGAGGGTCCCCAACGGAGAGGGCATCCATTTTCCCTGCTTCTCAACTGCTTATCGAATTGCTTGCTCTAAATGGGCCAATAATCGTCCTCCCTCAGAAGGTGTGTAGGAAGATTCAGTGAGACAAGGCATATAGCGTCTGGCACACAGGAAGTCCTCCTTCCTTAACATAGTAACTTATCCTCCTGGTTCCATGTTACAGCTAGAGAAACAGACTCCGAGGCCATATGCCAAGGTCACCCAGAGGAAAGGGCCCTCTCCTGATCCTTTGGCTCTTGTAGGGAGGGAACCTGACCTGATGGAGGTGCCTGGGGGGGAAACCTTTGTCTTTATCAGAGGTGTCCCAGATCGGGCATACCTCCTGCCTGGGGCCTCAGTGTTCCTTTCCATAAAATGGGCTGACCCCCTCCTCCAACTGTGTTTTGGGGACTCTGTAAAGAAGAATAGAGTCCCATGGACTCCTGGGGGTTTCTTCAGCATGTCTCCTTCTCCAGGGTTGTGCCTACCTTAGGTGGAGGCGTCTCAGGGTCAGGGAACTAGGCCTCTAGCCCCCTGTTCTGTCTTGGGGAGATTGTAGTGGTGCTGAGGGCAGACCCTGCCCCAGGCCTTCTGCCGGGGGTGAGCAGTGGTCAGTTTGTGCTCGTGTGTATGCTTCTGAAGCTGGATATGTGCCCTGTGCTCTCGGCGAGGGCTGCCTTTCTCCCAGCTCCTACGACCAGTGTCTCCATGGGCCTCACCTTGGGCCCGAGTGGAGCTTTTTCCCCTCCTGGAAACTCCCTAGGCTGAATCATGGAAATCAGAGACGACGCACCCCCCCCCAAACCCCCCCAGCTTGCTCAGCCTCACTCAGTTCAGCCACCAGAGCCTGTGGTCTGTGCTCTTCGCCACCACTGGCTTGCCCACCATCCGTCTGTCTGTCCATCTCACCTCCCTTGGAGGCCAAGACCAGCCACCAATGTGGGTGGAGAGGCGCGAAGGGATGTAACAGGGATGGCGGGAGTGCACAGGGAAGTGTAGGGAAGAATGCGAAGAGCTAGATGGAGTGTGCAAGTCGGCAGTGCTGGCCCACCCGGGCGATGGCGGAATGGTGCACCCTGCCCGGCCGGAATGCACCCTCCTCCAGGAAGCCTTCCCTCAGCAGGAAGGATGGCTGGAAGTTTGTTCTAGCCGGCAAAGGAGCAAGAGAGGGATGGCGCCTTGCTCAGACCCTGCCCTTGGCAGTGGTGGTGATATGGCACAACTCTGTAAACTTATAAAAAAATCATTGAATTGTACACTTATAAATGGGTAAATTTTATAGTGTGTAAACCATGCTTCAGTAAAGCTGTTTAAAAAAATCCTACCCTTGGCCTCAATGCCCTGCCCAGTTGGGACCCTGCCAGACTCACGACCATACCTCACACCCTCTTCCCCATTTTTTTTTTAAGTAAACTCTCCCCTCAACGTGGGGCTCAAACTCACCACCCCAAGATGAAGAGTGCCACACTCCACTGCATGCTCTTCCGACTAAGCCGGCCAGGCTCCCTTCTTCCCCTTTTCTTAAGAACTGTTTCAGGCCCATGTCCCCTTTGGTAACCTCCCCTCCTCTTTAAGTCACAGGCTAGCAGTTCCTTCCTCCAGAAAGGCCCCCAGTGCTCCACTTGGTCGCCTTCCCGCACTCATTTCATATTGGTTCATGTGACCATCGGCCCAGCCCCTGTGTGCCCCTCTGGGGCAGTGCCCATCCGAATCCCACAGTCTCCCCAGTACCGCAGGGTGTGGGGCTGCTGTTGGATAATCGGGAGGGGGGATGTGTGCAACTGAACATCTAGAATATCCCACTGTGGGCCACGTGTGTGCATGTCTGTGTGCAGACAGCGTGATGCCTCCCCCCAAGGCCCCTCCCCGCACTGGGCTCAGGCTCTGTCTGGGGGTGAATCCTGGCTTCCCTGGGGCTCAGGGTGGAGTGAGGGCATTACCATCACCTCTGGTGACCTCATTGTCAGCTTGCATTATGACGTCGCTGGCCCAGCATTCCAGGTTCCTGGCTGGGCATCTCCAAGCCCCCCAGGTGAAGACACTCCCCTGGGGTCTGTGACAACTCGCTCCCCCTCCACGTAAAGGTGACAGGCACGGTAACAACCCTGGGGGTGGTGGGTGGGGACAGTCTTGGGACAGATGGGTCGCCTTGCCCTGGGCTACTTTGTAGAGCAAAGGTGGTCTCACAGCAGGGTGACTCACACTTGGGCTCTGGGTTCAAATTCTTTTTTTTTTTTTGGGTTCAAATTCTAACCAGTCATTTGACCTTGGCCTGACAGCTTGATCCTCTTTGAGCCTCAATTTCCTCGTCTCTGAAACTGCTGAATAGTTTCTGTTTCCTGGATTTGCATGTAAAGGTTGGGAGCACGGGGTGGGGGATACAGTCAGTGCTCAATAAATGCTAACTGATAGGGTTAGTTAGTGACCCTGAGCGTCACTTGGTACTGAGAGCTGGTTGGAGAGGGGCGGGTCTGTGTCTTCTGCGCTGGCCTGATCCTGGGAGTAGAGGCGGGGGTGGTCCCGTGTCAGGAGGGTGGCCCCAGCTTTGACTGCCTGTCTTCTCAGCTTAGCCAGGGAGCTAGAGCCCATAGGAGGTTGGGGCTCGAGGCCAGGCCCTGAGGCCAAGAACCCAATGACCCTCAGGCTCCTCCCTAGCAATACTGCTTCCCAGGCCGTGGGCCAGAGTGGGCTGGGGTCCATCCGCCCCTTGCTTCCCTCTCAGAGCCACAGGCATGTTCTGCTGCTTTCTCTTGGTCCCCAGGTCCCTGAGTCTAGGATTCTCCTCAGTGCTGTTTCCATGTCTGTCAGACCCTCAGGTCTCCAAGCTGGGCTAGGAGCCTTGGATCTCTCTGAGCCCAGTCCCTCTGTTTTTTTGCTTCCGTGAGGCTCTGTTCTCTAACCTTGACCCTTTGCCCTGTCCTCTCCAAGTCCCTCTCTCTGACCCGCCCCTCGAGTTCTCTGTCTCATGACCCTCTATCTGCACCACCTGTCTCTGTTCTTCTGCCCCCGTGTCCCTCTCTGCCCCCCAGCTCTCAGGACTGGTTCCCCCCTCCCCCCCATCCCCCCTGGGCTCTGTCCCCGCCCGACAGCCCCTGGTCCCAGCTCCCGGCCGGCCCGGCTCCTGCATGGACAAAGGGGTCCTTTGTGGGCTGACCGCGGCTGGCGGGGCGGCGGGGCGCTGGCTCCGCATTGCTGATGAAACGGAGCCCTTTGTTGTCCCTCCTCAGGCGCAGTATTTCTTTTTGGGGGCTGGATGCGTTCCTGGCAGGGCCGATGATGGATGCGCCCGCCGCCGCCCGCCTGCCCGCCAGCTTTCCCTCCCGCTCATTCCCGCTCCGCTTCAACGCAGCCCCAGCTCCTCCCCTGCTGCCTGGGCACTGCCAGGCCCTTCCTGGCCTGGGAGGGGGCTGCTGTGTGCCTTGCAGTAGAGGGCTGGCGCCTGGGAGGAAGAAGGTCTTATGTCCTCCCCTACCATGAGTAGGGCAAACAAGCCCTGTGGTCAGTGGTCCACTGGGACCAGGGCATCAGCTTTTCTCAGGGGCTGAAGGAGAAAGATGAACCAGATATAGGGGCAGATTTGGAACAAGCTTAGAGACCAGGCCTTGAGGACTAACTAGATGTTGGTATCTGTCCACTCTAGGGTTTGAGGACAGAGGGTCACCTGGGTGCCAGTCCCCCTTGTGTACTCCCCGCTTTCAGTTCCTGCAGCTGGCAAATCAGTGTTCTGCCTGCAGCACCTGTTTGATGACATATCACGTCCTCTGCTCCATAGCTCAGTAGGTCCCAGGACCCTGGAGGGCTGGGAGAGGGAAGTCCCCGAGGAAGGACAAAAAACAAAACAAAAAGAAATGACCAGAGAGATTCAAAGGAGGGGCCAGAGCTGAGCAGAACTTGAGGTTTGGCCCTACCACGAGACTCAGGATGGAGACAAAAGCAGGAGAGACTGAGCCAGAGCACCAGCCCTGAACGCAGGCCCGTGTTGGAGGGAGCTGACTTCTAATTGACCTGCCCGCCCTGCGCACAGAGCCAGATCCCAGAGCTGGGAGGAGGGTGGGGGGGAGGGAGGAGAGCAAGAGCAGCGTTAATGCAGCTATCGATTTCTGCCACCACCAGCCGCCAGGCCGCAGAGGCGGGGACACACGGGGGCTAGGGCGCAGGCTGCTCCCCTCCCCGCCTCTCCCCCACCTCTCCAACCCAAGGGCTCCTGCCTTCTCCTGTCTTCTCCGCTCACCGGGTCTGGGCCTGTGGGCACCCTGTGCTCCAGGGCTGGGTGTTTGAGCTCAGATGAGGTGATGGTCGCTGGCTCTAGTCTCCAACACCTAGCCAGGGTCACTGCTGCCTAGAGGGGTGCTGATTTCTGGGGGAGGGCCTCAAGAGCCACCCTGGGCTTAGGCCTTAGCAGGTGGGCCAGAGCACACCTCTGTGGTACCCCCAGCCCAGCCTGGACACCCTGCCAGGCCCTCCTGGGTTTGTCCTGGCGGAATCCGCCAGCTCTCCCCGCCCTTCCTTACCACCCATCTGCCTTCACTAGGAAGGGGTGTACGTGGGCCACTGCCCCCTGGGGAGAGGCAGGGAGCGTCTTGCTGTCTGCTGATGCCTGCCATCTTTGCCTCACTCAGGAGATAGAGCTGTTCCCTCTCCTACACTCACTCTTCCTTGTGGCCACTCTTTAGCAGTCCTGGAGCAGGGGACCCTGCCGGCTCCGGGCCTCAGTTTCCCCCTCTGAAAGTGCAGAAGGTTGGACTAGATGACCTCCCGGGGACCAGGCCAAGCCAAGTCCTGTGACTGGGGGACGGTGGGGTTGCCTGGGGACAAAGATGTATGTGTGCCGCCCCTAAGGCGAGGGCGGGACAGGCCTGGCCAGATGTGCACCTCCCCCTTGAGCCTCCAGCTGCTCAAGCTGGGCCCTCCCCTCCCACCCCTTTCCCCCCGGGTTGCTGAGCCAAGGCAGGCAGGCAGGGAAGGGACGCTAGAGAGCCAGGGCTGATGAGGAAACTGCCACTCCACTCCTTCTGGACAGTTCCTTCTAGAGTTCCTGGCCAAGGAGCCTGGCTGCTCATAAGCCTTAATCCTGGGGTTTGAGCAGGGCAGGCTCTGTCCTAGGAAGGGGCACCTCAGAAATGGGGATGTGGCCGAAGAACAGGCTCTGTTCCCTGGAGGGTCACACCCACTCTCGGTCCCACCTGCACTAGCCAGAGTCCCCTCCGGGTCTGAGGCAATGATGACTGTGGTTTGAGAGTGAGGGGGAAGCTTGTTGCGTTGATATGTGCATAGCAAGTCCCCCCACTCTTACAGAAGAGGGCTTATCCTCTGGCACAGTGCTGCCTGCCCTCTAGCAGGAGGATACATGCTCCTTAAAATAAGGATTCTGTGCTCTATTTGGCAACCTCTTAAAGTCAGTTTCCTTTCCCTGCAGGACTTGTCAGAGCCTTGAGATAATCCATATGTATTAGGAATTGCCAAATGAGAGCCTGGGAGCAGCTTCCCAGACTACTTCTTCTTTTTTTTAAGATTTATTTATTTACTTTAGAGAGAGAGCGTGCACAGGAGCACAAGCAGGTGGAGGGGCAGAGGGAGAGAATCTCAAGCAGCCTCCCCGCTGAGCACGGAGCTCTGCAGGGCTGGATCCTGGGATCCTAAGAGCATGACCTGAGCCAAAATCACGAGTCAAACGCCCCCACTGAGCCACCCAGGCACTGCATCTTCCCAGACTTCTGGTCTACACCTTCAAACTTTGCAGAGGCTGTCCCAAATCCTTTTGTAGATGGGTCAGAGAAGGAAGATTAGGAAGCAGAAGGTGACTCTGTAACCTTCTGAGGTTAACAGACATTTCCAGTTCTTTCCTACCCCCCAGCCCAGGAGGAACTGGCTGGACACCAGGGCTGTACAGACCCGGGCTGAGCCTCCACCATGACACTTAGGTAACTGTATATTCGTGGCCAGTTCTAACCCTTTTGTAAAATAATTATTAGCCACTACTGCAAGTGTGCTTGTGAGTCTTAACTGACATAGTACAGATAGGGGCATCTGGGTAGCTCAGTCGGTTAAGCGTTAGACTCTTGATTGTGGCTCAGGTTATGACCTCAGAGTTGTGGGATCGAGCCCCACATCAGGCTCCGTGCTCAACTCAGAGTCTGCTTGTCCCTCTCCCTCTGCTCCTCTCCCTGCTCGTGCTCGCCTGCTCTCTTTCTGTCTCCTTCTGTCTCTCTAAATAAAACCTTAAAAAAAAAAAAAAAAACAGTACATGTAAAAAATACCTAACCGTGTTGGGTCCAGCGCGTGGTAAGTGCCCAGCAGGGCTTGTGGTTAAAATGGCGATACCGTTGCTGGTCCTGGTGGGGACGTAGGGGAAGGAGATACTTACTGCCGCCCTGACCCTGTCCCCTCTTTTCCCGACAGAGTGAAGACCCTTCCACGTGGACAGCTGACCATGTGCCTGCCCTGAGCAGCAGGGCCCACCAGGCGTCTCAGTTGTGGGCAGCCGGGCCGGTGCTCGTCCGTGGACCCCCCACAGTCGGCAGCCCCCCGCTCCCAGCAGTGGGCTCTGGGCCTCGGCCCCACCATGTCGAGCCTTGGCAGTAGCCCCCAGGACAGCGGTGGCAGCAGCAGCAGCAACACCAGTGGCGGCGGCGGCGGCGGTGGCAGTGGCCCCAAGGCAGGAGGGGCCGACAAGAGCGCAGCGGTGGCCACGGCCGCACCAGCCTCGGTGGCGGCGGACGATGCGCCTCCCCCCGAGCGTCGGAACAAGAGCGGCATCATCAGCGAACCCCTCAACAAGAGCCTGCGCCGCTCCCGCCCTCTCTCCCACTACTCCTCCTTTGGGGGCAGCGGTGGCAGCGGTGGCGGCAGCATGATGGCCAGCGAGGCCGCCGAGAAGGCTGCCGCCGCCGCCGCAGCTGCCTCCCTGTTGGCCAACGGGCACGACCTGGCGGCGGCCATGGCCGTGGACAAAAGCAACCCTACCTCAAAGCACAAAAGTGGTGCTGTGGCCAGCCTGCTGAGCAAGGCAGAACGGGCCACGGAGCTGACAGCCGAGGGACAGCTGACGCTGCAGCAGTTCGCGCAGTCCACGGAGATGCTGAAGCGCGTGGTGCAGGAGCACCTTCCGCTGATGAGCGAGGCGGGCGCGGGCCTGCCCGACATGGAGGCCGTGGCGGGCGCCGAGGCCCTCAATGGCCAGTCCGACTTCCCCTACCTGGGCGCCTTCCCCATCAACCCGGGCCTCTTCATCATGACCCCGGCCGGCGTGTTCCTGGCCGAGAGCGCGCTGCACATGGCCGGCCTGGCCGAGTACCCCATGCAGGGAGAGCTGGCCTCGGCCATCAGCTCGGGCAAGAAGAAGCGGAAACGCTGCGGCATGTGCGCGCCCTGCCGGCGGCGCATCAACTGCGAGCAGTGCAGCAGTTGTAGGAACCGAAAGACTGGCCATCAGATTTGCAAATTCAGAAAATGTGAGGAACTCAAAAAGAAGCCTTCCGCTGCTCTGGAGGTAACGACGCCTTAGAGGGAGGTGTGTGGGCTCTTGTGTCTGGCCGGCAGTCTGAACCCAGCCCCACCCCACCCCCGGCCCTACTTTCCTGCCTGGGCCAGTGTCTGGGGGCCGCTCAGCCGAGCCCTGGGCCCAGGGGTTCCGGAGCAGGCTCCCAGACACCAGTTCACCGCCCAGAAAGTCAGAGCCACATCCTGAGATCTCAGTAGGTCGTAGTTTGTGAGGCAGGCAGTGGGTTCCAGCCGGGGGCCTGGCCTTCGCAGCCAGGCCTGGGGATTCTGAACCCCTTCCTGGAGTTTTGGGCCAGCCATTGAGGTTTCCATGTAGGTCCGAGTTTCTGACTTTCAGACGTGTCCTAAAGCTTCCAGTCCGTGCCCTGAGATTCTGGGGCTCTCCCTTGTCCCACATGAGGGATTCTGTCCTGTGGACCATGTGGCTTTAAAGGATAAGCCCTTCACTCGCCCCTTCAGAGCCCAGCCTCTCCCCTAAGGCCGCCCTGGTGCTCACTGCCCTGCCCTGAGGCCTAGAAGAGCCCTGCATCTAGACATCTCATTGACAGATAATGGGGTTTCTCGGGGCCCCAAGATCAGTCTGGCTGCGTAGGTAAAGCGGCCAAGAGTCCCTATGGGCCTAGGGTGAGGGGGTGGCTGTGATCTTGGGGTGCAGGCCAGGCCCGTCCACTTCGGCAAGATTGGCTTTCTGGGGAAATCACTGCGTAGCCACATGGTCGGGGCCAAGGCCGCCCGAACAGGAAGGGGCTTAGAGCAGGCAGAAGGGTTCCCATGCTGCTTTCTCTCCACCCTCATGGCAGAGCTTGTCCCTGTGCCCCCAGCCGTGGCAGCCTAGCGGTGGTGCCAGGCCTGGGTACAAAAGCATCTTTTCAGCCTGCTGTCCCGGCCCTGGCCCCGCCCCTCTATGAGTGGGCCGGACGCAAATGTTCAGAATGGTTGGAAAACAATAATGACATCCCAGCCGGGGCTGCTCCCCACCCCCAAGCCCCAGACCTCAAGTATCTGCTCTCCTGCCCAGAGAACACACCTATACGCACACAAAGGCACCCGCTGTCATCTCATGTGGACACACACACACACACACACACACACACACACACACACACAACCCTCGCTCCCCGCCCGGTCCACAGTCTTACTATAGATGCAGCCTCTTAACACAGCCAGTATCCTTCCTCGCCACCCCGGCTGCACACACTACTCCCCACCGTAGCACAGCTCGAGGCGCCCCGTCCGTACAGGCCTCCAGTGCGCACGCTCCCTGCTCATTCAACAGAACCACGCACACAGCCCCCGATGCCCCACAGCCACCTGGCGCTCGTGGCCTTTGGACCAGGGGAATGGGTCTTCCTGTTTGGAAGCAGGGTTCCTGGACACAGTGGCTCAGGGGGCCTCAGGGGGCTCCGGGCCCTCCAGCGGCCCCTCGGGCCAAGGCTTCTTCTCTGGCCCGGTCAGGATGGCAGGACCTCCACGGGGTGGCTGCCTTCCACTCCAGGCCCGTCCCTCCGCCACGAGGCCGTCCACGGGGGAGCGTCTTTGCACCAGGCCCCGCCGGACGCTGACTGAACTCTCTCCTTGTTTTTGTCTCCCGCCCCCGCCAGAAGGTGATGCTTCCGACGGGAGCCGCCTTCCGGTGGTTTCAGTGACGGCGGCGGGAACCCAAAGCTGCCCTCTCCGTGCAATGTCACTGCTCGTGTGGTCTCCGGCAAGGGATTCGGGCGAAGACAAACGGATGCACCCGTCTTTAGAACCAAAAATATTCTCTCACAGATTTCATTCCTGTTTTTATATATATATTTTTTGTTGTCGTTTTAACATCTCCACGTCCCTAGTATAAAAACAAAAAGGAAAAAAAATTTTAACTGCTTTTTCGGAAGAACAACAACAACAACAACAACAAAAAAGAGGTAGAGACGAATCTATAAAGTACCGAGACTTCCTGGGCAAAGAATGGACAATCAGTTTCCTTCCTGTGTCGATGTCGATGTTGTCTGTGCAGGAGATGCAGTTTTTGTGTAGAGAATGTAAATTTTCTGTAACCTTTTGAAATCTAGTTACTAATAAGCACTACTGTAATTTAGCACAGTTTAACTCCACCCTCATTTAAACTTCCTTTGATTCTTTCCGACCATGAAATAGTGCATAGTTTGCCTGGAGAATCCACTCACGTTTATAAAGAGAATGTCGATGGCACCGCGTCGAAGCCCCTCTGTATCCATCCACGCGTGCAGAGCTGCGGCCAGGAGCTCGCAAGGGGGGGAGGGAGCAGCCCACCCACCCCCGGGCCGGGGCCGCCCACGCTGTACTCGCGGTCCCCAGAACGGGATCCCCCACCCCGACAATGATGATTTTGCGAAAATGAAAGTTCTGTTCCTTTCTCCGTTGAGATCTGGGGAGCCCATGTCTCGATATTTCCGATCCTGGCTACTTCCCTTAGAGAAAATAAGTCCTTTTTTTCTGGCCTTGCTGATGGCCACAGAAGAAAGGGCTTCTTTGCGTGGCCCCCTGCCGGTGGGTGTGGGTGCCCCGGGGGGGCCCCCTGCGGCCTGGGCCCCCTTGCCCACGGCTAGCTTCCTGCTGATGAACATGCTGTTTGTATTGTTTTAGGAAACCAGGCTGTTTTGTGAATAAAACGAATGCATGTTTGTGTCACGAAGCACCACCGCTGGCTTCTTGCTCTACGGTTTGGGGGGCTGGCTTGGGGGCTCTTGCTGGGCAGGGACGATGTGGAGCCACCTGGGGAGGGAAGAAGGACGGCCCTGGGGACCTGGAGTGTTGGGATCTCTTGGGGAGTTGGGCCCGGCAGATCCTGAAGGGGGGTCGAGCAGGAACAGCCAGCCCGGCTGGCGCGGTGAAAGTGCTATTAATCTGGAAATGGCTGGTTCTGGAACATTCTCGCCTGCCTGATTGTACCTCCTACCTCAGAACCCGGACCTCCGGGGACCTTCACTCACCTGGGGCCATCTTCTCTATTTACCTAAGTCGGCAGGGCCTGGCAGGTGCGGAGCAGCCAGCAGGACCGGAGGTGGGCCCGAGCTGCCGGCTTGCTTGCTTTCTTTCTTGCAGGGATCTGTTGCTCCTCCAACCACTGAGGTGATCCCCAGGGAGCAGTTTTAACCCAGATTTGTGGGAACCTGGCTGTGCCCAGAACGCACACAGAAACACCCCTACCCCGCCATAGCCCTCTTCGGGCCTAAGGGCGGCTGGACTGAAGCTGGTGCAGCGGGGGGTTATCCTTGGCTTCAGTTCTTGAGCGACTTTCCCCACCCCCAGAAAGTTTGTTGGCGCAAGGTCGTCTGCGACCTCAGAGGCCAGATGTCTGGGGAAATCACCACAGAGCCACATGGTCTAGGTCAAGGCAGCCTGAACAGGAAGGGGAGACAGCTGCATGGCCCCCACCCCTGCACATCACAGAGGCCGGCCTGCAGGCTGAGACCCATCATCCACTTGACGGGCAGACATTCTTCCCACCCAGCTGCCCCGGAGCCTGGCTGAGATGGAGGCTAGACTGAAGAAGGACTTCCTGACAGTGGCGGGGGCCTCGCTTCAGGTGGGTGAGGGAAGGGGCAACTTGTGAAGGGGAGTGGGCAGTGGGCTGGGGAAGATGGTCTCCCTCTG
This sequence comes from Nasua narica, assembly GCA_028533885.1. Lineage (NCBI taxonomy): Eukaryota > Metazoa > Chordata > Mammalia > Carnivora > Procyonidae > Nasua > Nasua narica. The sequence continues at coordinate 28,204,076 of CM052809.1, forward strand.
CCGTTGTTCCTGGGAGGAGAAAAAGCAGCCCGTGTGGGGTGGGGGCTCCGACCCCAACCCCTTCCCTGTGTCACAAGCTCCCTCCGAGCACCAGGAGCTCCGCAGCCTGGCCTGGCACAGCGGGGGCAGGCGGGGGTGGTGGGAGGCGGCTTTCAACTCCCGCTCTGCCTGGGAAAAATTCCCTTTCATGTGGCTGCCTGTGATCTCTCCAGGCGGCTCTGCCGAAGGGGGGCGTCCAGCGGGGAGTAGGGGGAGGCCTTGCCGCCAGGGGCACCCTCACCCCCGCACGAGGCAAACTGCAGCACCTCCAGGTCCTGCAATGGGCAGGGGGGGCGTCCTGGGGGGCGGCAGGGTGGGAAGCCTGGCCAGCAGGGGGCACCCAGGCAGGAGGCCCCGGCCTGCCCCCTCCCTGCTGCTGGCAGCACACAGACCGCAGATGGCCTCGGCCAGCCCTCATTGGCATGCCTACAGGTGTGGGGTGGACGGCTCCGGTGCCAGCCCGGAGGGGGTTGCTGTGACTCAGCCAGCCTGGACCTTTTTAGTGTGCCAGCCCACAGCCCGGCCATGGCTCCCGGGCCTACTCCTCAGCCCTTCACCCCTTCCAGTTCGGCCTCTGTGCTGTGCTTGTGCATACGGGAGGCCAGCCCCTCTGTCTGGAGGAGGACCGGCTCGGGGTGGGGATGGCTGTGGGCTGAACACATGATGAGACCTCAGTCCCCTCATCTGGGAAATGGGGACAATTGTGTCTCCTCCATAAAGTTGTCCGAGGATGAAATGACATCACTCTAGGGAAGGGCCCGGCTCGTCGTAAGCACTCCTCCGTCTAATGGCAGCTGGCGTTGCTATTTTGAAGCTATTCACCTGAATCTCACCAAGATGCCCCCTACCCTCCGCCCAGGGTGTGGGTCCTCCCTGAAGCCCCGGCCGCCTCACCTTCCGCTCCCACTTCCCCCTCCAGTGGGCGAGCTGGCGCCCCGTCCCCCAGCGGGCTCCAGCCCTGCTCCGGCAAGTCCACCTCTAACGGCTTCTGTCTCACTGTCTCTGAATCTGTCTCCTGAAGGTCTCTGTTGGTCTCTGACGCTCCTCTGTGTCTCTCTGTCTCGTCATCCGCCCACGTCTCCGAGTCCCTGTGCGTCTCTCCTCGCGTGTCTCCGTTTATCTAGTACCTCTCGTGTCTTCTGTTCCCGGCTCACCCCTGCTGCTCTCCTGCTGACGGAGGAGTACTTAGAGGCAGGCTCCCTGAGGAGCTGTATGCCCGATTCCCCTCCCTAGGGGTGCCCTCCGCTCCCCTCTGCTGCCCTTGGGAGCCTGACCTCCTGGTGACCTGAGAGCCTTCAGCCCCGTGCTCTCCTTTCCCCCGCCTGGATGGCAGGGGTGCTTGGGGGTACACACGGGGCTGGAGACAAACCCAGTCCCCGTGCAGCCGTGGGGTTTGTGTGTGTGAGAGACAGATTTCAAGGCCCTGACAACTGTGTGAGGCCTTGTGCAACAGTGTGGCTGTGTGTGACACGAAAACAGGCCGGTGACAGCGTGTGGCAGGCTCTGGGAGACCTCACATGGCTATGGGTTAGGGTACGACGTCAGTAGCCACACATTGGGATACTCGGCGACATGGCTTGTGTAATCCTATGACATTGTGCAAGCCTGTAGCAGAGCCAGTGTGGTGTGTGTGTGACACGGGCCAACTCTGTGTGTGTGACATTGGAGCTGTGACACTGATGTGCGACACGCACAAGCTCGTGACAGACGCTGGCTGAGTCCCTGTGGTTTGTGACATTGTGTCTGTGTAGCCCTCATGGGTGTGGCCCAGAGATTGACACCAGGGATTCCATGGGACGGTGTGATGCTGGCCCAAGACCAAGCTGGGACCCTGTGACACCACTTGCATAACCCTGGGTGTGTGCTTGTGACATCGTGCTTCAGCGGTCCTCTCAGGAGGGCTGACACTGTGTGCCCTGTGGGGCTTGGTGTCCAGCGTTGCCTGGGTCTCTGCCCCGACAGCACGCAGCTCGGAGGACAGTGGGGTCCCTGGCAGCCCCTCTTAGCCGCAGCCGGGCCCTGAGGCCCAGTCCGGGTGGGGGAGCTGGCGTGGGGGCAGCAGGCGCAGTTCCCACGGCTGCCACGGCCCCTCTCCCGGCCCTGCCACCAGCTCCAGCTCCACAGAATATCCTGGCAACCCCAGCCTCTTTGTTCTCCGTGGCCGCCAAAGGCCTCTCCCCACCCCAGCCTGCCCAGCGCCTGCCAGGCGCCCCTCCCCACCAAAGCAGCGGGGCTTGGCCTGACCTGGTCCCTTGGTGCCCTCACACCCCCACCGGTGCTGGGGCCCCCGTCTCATGCCCTCACCTGACTCGACACCCCGGCTGGGCCTTGGAGCCTCTGCTAGGAGCTCGAGGCAGTCGCGTTGTCCAGGAGGGAGCAGGCGGCCCGGCCCTCGACGTGGACTAGGTGTGGGCCGGGAGCTAGGCTCTCCACATGGATACTTCCCTCTGGTCCAAGGCTAGTTGGAGGCTGTCTTCCGTCTGGAATGGTTTCAGGTTGTCAAGTAAGTTTACTTCTTTGGCTTCAGAAAAATCATCAGGATAGGGATTATTACTACCTATTTTACGAATGTCCAACTGAAGCCCAGAGAGGGTATGTGACGTGCCCAAGTCACAGAGCAAGATGGTAGCAAGGGTCTGATTAGCACTCGAGCTTCTGGCCTCCACCCCTTGCACCGGGCTGCGGGCTGCTTTGGGAGGACCATGTGCCTCCGCGGAAGGGAAAGGGGACCTGGGAGTCTGAACACATGGGTTCCCTTCCCCTGGTCACTATGTGTCAGGGTGCGTGCACACACATGCATGCATCTGTGTACCCTTGGTGGGTGACCTTGGCCAACCACCCTTGCCTACCTGTTTCTAGGAAAGAAGGGCAACTTGACCAGGGATTGGCAGTGGGGCGGGGCATTCGGCAGGGTGCTTTCCAGAGCAACGAGTCCACCTGACGGTGCCAAGACCCACAGCATCTCCAGCAGGGGCCTGGGGCTGTTGGCTCATGGGGCAGATTCCGCCTTGGAGCCTTAGCCTCGATTCCCAGGCTCAACTTAGCTCTCCGCAGTCACAAAGGAGGTGGTGATGGCCACTTGGCATGGCTGCCGTCAAGGCTGCGTAGGCCTGACCTGATTGCAGCAGTAGCTCCCACTCTCTCCCAGGTGCCAGAGGTGGATGGATGGAGGTCATTGTGTAGCCCGCCCGGGGCCCCCCCACTGCCCACCCGGGGCCCTATGCTGACAGGCAATGCTGACAACAGCCAAGAGGAGGGAGGGACAGGCAGCCACCAGCATGTTAATAACATAGACCTTGGCCCAGGCACCCTGCAGGCAAGTAGTGGGCACAGAGAGGCCCAGCTGCCCCCCAAGGTCACACAGCCCTGCAGGGCCTCCAGTCCCCAGAGGTCCACATCTTCCCTGAGGGCCCCCTGAGGGCTCTTCCTGCCACGCAGGGTGGAGAATGGCTGGGGAGGATGGCGGGGCTGCAGGAGGGTCCCCCCGAGGCCCTGACCCGGCTGCCAGAGCGGACACTTTCATCTCTCTTCGCCTGTCGACCTGCCATCCCTCGGCAGCATTAAATTCCCCTCCTGCCAGAGAACAAGGGCTGCCTCAGATTCCAGGCAGCAGGGCGTGAAGATGGGGCGGGCCCCGGGGGGGAGGAGAGCAGAGGTCCTCCAGGGCTCCAGGCCTGGGTGCAGAGTGCCGGGGGCGGGGGGCAGTGGGTCTGGGGGCTCTGGTAGCCAGCTACCTCAGCCTCCTGACGCCGGATGATGGGTCAGAGGCTGGTCCGTTTCCTGCTGCCTTCTCCGTCCTGACTGATGCCTTCCTCTTCAGGTGGTCCCTCCTCCGGGGCCCTTTCACCTCAGCAGGCCACGCTCAGTGTCGCTGCGCCACCCCGTCACGGGTACTGGTCACTCTGGGTGGCATCACCAGGCTTCAGGGCTGCGGCCCGCAGCTGAGTGCGGATGGCACTGGCACCAGGACGCCTCTGTGAGCTGAATAAACACATTATCTCCTCTTCCTGGGCCTTTTTTTTCCCTCTCATGCATTTTGGACTCTATTTGGAGTGCTATTTGCAGGTGGAGGAGACTTACTAGAAAGAACCCCCTTTCCCTTGCCTGCTGGAACCTCCATACTCTGCCTCTCTACCCTTAGTTAGAGGTGCTAATGAAGTCTCAGGCCTCACACGGCACAGAGCTTGAGGCCCCAGGTGCCAGGCCTTGGGTCTGTGGCACTTCCTCGCCCACCTAGTCCTCCCAGTAACCCCGGGAGAGGGCACTGATTAGTTACCCCATTGTACAAATGAGAAAGTTGAGGTTCAGAGAGGTAGAAGTGGAAAGACACACAAGGTCACGCAGCTGGGTTCCTCTGGTTTCAGAGGCCAGCCTTTAGACACCTGGTTATGCTTCAGGCTCCGACTGGAAGGAGCGTCCCACCCCCACCCCCAGGCTGCCTGTGATCATGCCCAGATGTGGGATTAGGGTCAAGCATTACTTCCTTAAACTTTTCTGCACTTTCTGACTCTTTGTTTTCTCACTCTTCATTGTTGTTGCTGCAATAAATATATATTCCTTTTCAAATCAGAAAACCCAACAAAGTTCTTTAACCCAGCAAGGTTTGGAAACAAAGAACGCTGTGTGGACTGAGGGTGGGGGGTGAGAGGGTAGCCCAGGATCAGGATCGAGGCCCCCTCCACTGGAATGACAGGATTTGGGTGTTGGCGAGGGCCCAGAGTGGGCGCACCTTGAATCTCTGAGGGCCTCAGCTTCCGTGGCGACTTCTCACCATGCTGCCAGCCCCTCACCCAGCTCTGAGGCCTGCCCAGGATGGGGCAGCACCCGGGGCTGAATTGCGGCTCTGTGGCAGCAGGATGTAGGCAGCTGCTGGGGTCCGGGGGGGTGGGGGGAAGGGATTGCAACGGTGAGGCCAGGGCAGTGCCCGCCGTTGATAAGGCGACAGAGCCCTTGGGAGCCAGGACGCAGTGAAGCCATGGAAACGTGGCTGAGGTGTGGGGCTGGCTCAGCGCTTCCCTCAGGTGGCGGCCTCCCAGGCCTGGCGGGGCCCCGGCAAGACAGGCCCATCCTCTCCCTGACCTCCTGAGGACCGGGCTTGGGCGAGGCTGCTGGGCAGGCTTGATGTCGCCCCTGTCGCCCCTGCCCGCCTTCCCCAGGGCCAGGCTGGGATCAAGCCTGGGATCTGAGTGAGGAGAGCTGAGGACAGAGGTGAGGGAGCTCTGAGTCCTCTGCCCCAAAGTCCCCAACCCATTCAGGCCTTCCCACCTTCTGCTGCCCGCTTCCTTTCCTGTAAGTATGTGTGCATTATTTACCTTAAGCATTTTGATAAATCATAATAGCAGAGACATCTGCTGTCAAAACTGCAAACTGCATTTGGGGCTCAGCTGGTGGCCGAGGGCTAGAGGCTGGGGGTGCAAGGGTTCTGATGGTCTAAGGGGGATAAATGGATGCCCCCCTCCACTCCTCATCCAGGGCAGGGACTTGAAGGGGGCCCCAGGCCCCATCCTTTGGGACCCCTCCTCAAGAGCCGCTGACCATGAAACCTTCCCAAGGAGGCTCTCCACCCGCCCCCCATCTGTACTCCCTCCTTCCTGCCTCCCTCTGCCTCAGAATTAATGCAGCCGTGACAGCGGCTGAGAAGTCCCCGGAGCGGAGATTAACTCCCGGGGCAGCACAGGCGGGGTTGACCATGGGAGGCTGTGGAGTGGGGGGCTGATGCACAGTCCTCGTGAGATTAATCGCCCTGCCGCCGGCCTCGTCACGAGGGGGCCCCATGCCCTGATCCCCCACCCCTGGCGAGAGCACTGGGCTCTGGGTCAGGAGCTCGCCCTGCCTCCTGCAGCCCCCAGAGCCCCCAGTCCAACTGGGGAGGCTTTGAGGAGGAGGCTTTGACCCTTGCCCAGCTCCTGCTGGTTCTGCTGGCCCTCCTGTTCTCCGGAGAGCAGAGCTGGGGGGTGGGGGGCTCAAAGGAGGGCAGTGGATCTGCCAGCTCTAACCTAATGGGCCTGCTGTCCAGCCAGCCCCTCTACCCATCCTGGGGGCCTGTGGAAGTGGTGGACAGAGAGGATCGATCCTGGGCAGGTAAAAAGTAAGGTCGCTGGTTAATTAAGCACTGGGATCAGGGACCTGGGTCTTGGCCTTTCTCAGCCAGTCACCCACGTCAACATCTTCTCGGGGCTGCAGCTAGTGGGACTGAGGTTGGGCATGGGAGTAAATCCCCGAGGTAGCCGGGACCTAAAGCAGGCAGAGCTGTGGTTGGGGTCTGCACACCCGTTGCCCGGGGGCCCCCATCATGGCCCTGCTGGGACCATACTTGTCACTCGTTGGTCTTCCCAGCTAGAAGGTGACCTCCAAGGGGGAAGGGCTTGTCCTGCTGGCACCTGTTAGGTGCTCAGTAATGCTGAGGAACTGGATGAGCTGGAGGCGGAGAGCACGGCCCTCTGTCTAAGGAGCCGGAGGAAGAGGCTGTTGGGGCTGAGTTCCACAGGCTGGGAACCACCAAGAGGGGACGCCAAGAGACAAAGGGGCCTGCAGCCAGGTCCCAAGTTGATGGTCACAGGCTGTATGACCTTTTCTAAGAAGCCTCTTCTCCAGCCCTCAGTTTACTCATCAGCAAGTAACATCCCTTTTCCGAGATGCTAGGAGGGTAGAATGAGAAATCTCGTGTGCAAGGGCCTTGTGAACTTTCAAGTCCTGTACCCGTCGGTGAGCAAGAGATCTGCGTGGATGGGGAGAGCCAAGAAGGCTTCCTGGAGGAGTATGAGTGGAGCCAAGCCTTGGAGCCAAGCCATGCTGCTTACCTGGGAGACATGGAGACTGGCACTTCCGGAGCAGTGAGGAGACCATACCGGAGGGAGCCCCAGGGACTGCAGAATCAACCCCAAACTCCAGGATGAGTGTGTATGTTTTGTCTTGGGGACAGTGGAAGCCAATGATGGTTCTGGAAACTGGGCAGTCTTTGAAGGGACTTAGGTCTGGAGTGAAATCTTCAATCAACCTTGGTATGTGCGGCAAATGCCTGACCCTCGCCCCTGTCCCTGGACTTGGGGTGGGGAGTCAGCAGGGGGCTGTGATCCCTGTCAGGTCCCCATCCAAGGAAACTAAAACATACCCTGTGCTAGCAAATGGGGAGCTAGGCTTGACAAGAAGTGATCTGTCAGTTTTGGGGGCCCTGACCACTCATGAGAGGATGAGGAATCCAAGCTAGACTGGTTGGAGGACCATAGAACCCATTCACTTCCTGGAGATGGGGATATAGGGACATCTGGACCCCCCCCCCTTATCCCCAAGACCCTAGAGACAGCAGCAGAGTGCTGGGCTGGGAGGCAGGGAGCTAGGATTTCCATCCAAGCCATACCCCCTAGTTGGCTTCATGATCACATGTCCAAATGCATAGCCAACCCCTCCTTCGCCAGGCTTCCCCAGTCAGTGCAATGGAGTCCCTTCCGGCATCAATCAGGAAAAGTTCTAGGCCTTTCCTGGGGTTTTAGGCCTCAGGAGAGAGCTGTAGTTTCGGGGTCCTTCGCTCCAGCCCCCTCCCCCACTGTCGTGCTAGGCCCCCTCCTGCTCTGCCACCCACACCCCCCTCACCCCTGACCCTGTGGCCAGCAGCCTCTGCTGCTGTCATCCGTTGTCATGGGAACCTTGCAGCTCTGACCTGGTAGCGCAGGAGAAAGCTGGCCCGGAGCTCCTAGCAGGGGAAGCCGAGGGTAGCAGGGGGTGAGAGGGGGGTGCCTATCCGTGTCAGGTTGGCTGGCTTCTGATGCACCCCATGGGAAGGGAGCTTTGGAAAAGCAACCCTGATGGGGGTGGGGTGTAGGGTCTCAGGGTCTGACTGCTCCCACTCCCTGGGGTCTCTCTGCCCCTTTCCAGGCTACCCACACCCCCAACTACCCAAACCTGGCTCCAGGCTGGCGGCGGGAGGGAGGGGTGGCGGGAACCTTCCCA
>CM052809.1:28212161-28248434 GCA_028533885.1 Nasua narica
CAGCAACACACACACACGCACACAGACACATACACACACACTCGAGGCCTGGACCAGGGGCCGAGGTGCAGCTTAACCTGCACCATGCAACAGTCCATGGGGTTAAGGGCACTCCTGCCCCCAGGTGAGCCCCAGGCCTGGGTTCCACTTTCACTTCTGACCTCAATTTGCTGTGTGATCTTGGGGGAGTCTTTTGGTCCCTCCAGGCCTTGGTTTCCCTTTCCGTGCAATGAAGGAGCTACCAGGAATGGGGGAGAGAGTGCTCCATCTCATTTAATGACCCTAGTAGTCCCCGCAGCTCCCTGAAGTGCGCCGTGGGTCATAATCTCCCTTTTCTTTCTTTTTTTTTTTTTAAGATTTTATTTATTTATTTATTTATTTGACAGAAAGAAAGAGATATTACAAGTAGGCAGAAATGCAGGCAGAGAGAGAGGGGGGAAGCAGGCTCCCTGCCGAGCAGATAGCCCGATGCGGGGATCGATCCCAGGACCCTGAGATCATGACCTGAGCTGAAGGCAGAGGCTTTAACCGACTGAGCCCCCCAGGCACCCCATAATCTCCCTTTTCTATCAAGCATACGGAGACTGGAGAGGTGGGGGAGGCTCCAGAGGCGCTAACTGGGTCTTTGTGTTCCAGGTAGCCTTCTCTTGTCCTGCAGTGGTGAGCTGAGCTTTTGGGACCCACAGGTCTCTGGTGAAATATCGGTCTGGGTCCCCACAGTAGGGTGGGGGTTAGCCCCCTCCAATCTCACAGGAGCTCCCGGGTCTGTGAGCATGATCTGGCCCGGGGAAGTGTTCACACTGCCCTCCGCCCAGCGTCTGGCTGAGGCTTGAGCTGAGGACCCACGCTGCCCACCCAGGCTGTGGGCAAAGTTCAGGTGAGTGTCTGCATTATCCGTTTGCACAAAGCCTGGCTGAGGCATGGAGTCACCTGTCCTTAGAGCTCACCCACTTGGATTTGACCAAGGCTGGGGGGAGCCTGTGCCACTTTGGCTAAGGCCGAGCTGAGGGTCCACAGTGCCCACAAGGAGCTGGGTTCAAGATGAGTAGCGACACTGCCCATTTGCCTTAGGCCTATGTTTTCTTTCTACCAGCGCGGGACTCAGATCTCATTTTGGATTTCATATTCTCTTCTCTCCTAGAAACCAGAATTTTGGCTCATCTTATCTGCTTTAGAGGAGGCCCAGTGTCATCGGTGGACCAATGGTGGAAGGAAACATGGGTGCCCTCCTGCTATTTCCAGGACCTTCCTGGAGCCCATGGAATCCACCATGGAAGTCACAGCCTTTGAGCACTGAGAGGCCTGGAAAACCAAACCCAGCTCTCAGGGAACCCTAGGGGGGGGGGGGGGTCCGCTATTGGGAAACTTGAGTCACTGAGTCCTGCTCCTTCCCTCTTGCCCCGTCACCCAACTCCACTGGCATCTTGAGAACCAGAGGGCACACTTCCCCGCAGATCCAAGGTCTCAAAGTCTGGGGCTGATGTCTGCAGGGCCAGGCATGGATTTTCAGAGGGGTCACACAGTCCTGCAGTGCTGAGTAGGCTTTGAGTAACGCAGTTTACGCTTGCAATGCCAGCTCTCGCCTTCAATGACTGTGTGACCTTGGGCAGGACACGTCGTCTTTCTGGGTCTCTTTGTCCATCTGTAGAAAAGGTGTTTCCTTTTTCATTTATCCTTTTTTTTTTTTTTTTTTAAGAGAGGGAGCAAGAGTTAAGCGCCCAACTCTCGGTTTCAGCTCAGGTCATGATCTCAGGGTCATGAGATGGAGCCCCACATGCTCAGCATGGAGTCTGCTTGGCATAAATTAAGAGTCAGATGCTTAATAGACTGAGCCCCCAGGTGCCCTGAACAGGTGTTTATAGTACTTATTCATTAGGGTTGCTGCAAGGATTAAATGAGATATTTCTGTAAAGTGTCCAATAGAGTAAAGGACTCAACAATCATTCTTTCTGGAGACTAGAAAGGGAGATGCATGCTCTGAGAAGCTTCTGGAATATCTGTTTATTAATTTTCCCAGTGTCAAGAACTATGTTGACTGCTAGGTCTCAGGGCTTAAGGCCCCAGGTAGGGTCCCCCACTCTGAACTAGGGGCCTCCAAAAGAGAAACATTACCCATTCATTTTGTGAACTTATTCTCAGTCCATAAATGGATGCTCTTAAGTGAAACATCCATAAACTGCATCACATTGGTGGGGAAAATTAAATGTAAATTAGATAATTAAAAATGAAGCTGATGCCCGCTGCTTGACACTATTACCTCTTATTAAAAGTTATGAGAGATGGACCTGGGAGAGGTGGGAGGTCGGTGGGAAGCATCTGATAGGGATGGGTTTGCGAGGGAGGGATCGCCTACTGGCGCGTTGTTGTCTTTGGAAGAGTCAGACCTAGGGGATGGTCCTGCGTGGGGTCTGGAGAGTTCTGGGGGCACTGAGCCCAGAACCCCGGGTGTGGGCCGATGTTCTGAAGACTGTGGGTCTCCAGGTCAGTGCCTTCCCCTCAACAAGCCTCAGTGTTTCCTCATCTGTAAAAGAAGGATAATAGCAAAACCCGCCTCCCAGGGCTGAAGCAGGGGTGATGTGAGATAACGTCTAGAAAGTACCCAGCCTGGGGCCTGGCACATAGTAGGTGTTCACTGAATAGCTGTGATGAAGAGAACACCATCGCCTACCAGCATCGGGAGTCGCTCTCAGCAGCAGGCCCAGAGCTGAGGACTTTGCAGGCCAAAGCTTCTAGCCAGGTGGGCCCTATTAGCGCACGGGGAGGGTACTGTTAGACTCACTGCGCTAGATGAGGAAAGCAAGGCCCAGACAGGAAAGTAAGGGATCCAGGATCACACACCCTATGAGGTAAGTGGCGTTGTTTATTATTCCAAGGTCCCAGAGGAACCTGAGGAATCAGTACTCCGCATACAGTGCTCTGCTTCTCAAACTTCACAGGTTACATGGACTCCTTTCTTTTTTGTGCACCTGCCCTGGGCTCCTGGTCCAGGGCTGGGTGCTCGGCCAGAGGTGAGTCCCTCTGGTCTGGGGAAGCCAACTGGAGAGGGTGAGTCCCAAAGGAGTATTCCAACCAGAGCCAGAGTCCAGAGAATACACAGGCCTGGGAAGGGGGTTCTGGGCCAGGGAGGTGGGATCTGGTTCAGTATCACAAGAGAGTGGAAGAGAGGGGAGCATGGGCCAAGCAGGTAACAGGACCAGCCCGAGCAAAGGCTGGGAGGCTGGAAAGCCGGAGGCCAGGCCTGTGGTGGGCTGTGGAGGGTGCACGACGAGGGGGTGGGAACACGGAGCGGGTGAGTCACCGTTTCTGAGCCAGGCAGGCGGCTGCTGCGGAGCGGGGGGCGCATTCCTGGCTGGCAGGGCGGCCGGCACTAATGTCTTTCCCACATGGCCCCGAATTCCCGGCTCTCGGCACGATCACACGGGCGAGACGCTCCCGCGGCCACCCCCGCCCCAGCTGCCTCCTTCCCACAGAGAGGGGAAGGGGGAGGGAGTGTGGTGAAGGCGGGCGGAACTGGCCTCTCCCGGGAGGGCTAGGGGTCTTGGGGGCTTGGGCTCCCGAGGGTCCTGCGCCCACCCCGCCCCCTGCGCCCCTAGAGCCACTGACTGGGCGGTTTTAATCAAAGGAAGAGCGGGGCTGGGCCTGTTTGGGGGGGGGAGCGCAGGCCGGTCCCGGGTCCCTGGCCACCTCCCTGCTTCTCTGGGCGCCGTTCCCCCACCCCCGCCCCTCGAGGAGCCCTGGCGGAGAAGGAGCGTCGCTGCAGGGCGCCCTGGCCGATTGGCGGCGGGATGGGCCGCGACTCCGGCAGCCTCCGATTGGACGCCATCTACACCCTCCCCTCCTTCCTGACCCTTGGGCCCTGGCTGGGGTGGGGGACTATCGGAGGCTGCTGTGCATCCGGTGGGGGGACTGGGGCGGGGGTTCCTGGAAGAGGCCACACCCAGGCCCTCATTCTGTGGGGCGGACAGCCCTAGCTCAGACGTAGGGGACTGTGAGCCACTGCTCTCCCACGCAGCCCCTGTCGCTGGGCCAGGCCCCTGGGGGGAAACTGAGGCTGCGAGGGCGGAGGGGCCCACCCAAAGCTCCCTGTCTGCTGGGGAAAGTTGGCGGTTGTCCCTCCCAGCTGGGCTCAGAGGCTCTAATGAGAGTTAAATGTGGGGCGTGAGTCACCTCGGGGGGTGGGGGGGTGGAACCACCCCCAGATGTGGATCCTGGGTGGAATGGAGGGTTGTCCAGACCATTCAGGCTTTCCCTCACTTCCTTGTGCTTTACCCCCTACTCCTTGGCTGGTGGGACATGGATTCCTGACCTAGAAGATCAGGCCTTGTCACCTGGGTCAACCTCTCTCCAATGGACGGCTGCCTTAAGGAGCAGGATGGGTGTGGGGGTCAGAACTATTGAACCTCCAGGGAATTCCAAATCTCAGGATGGGGTTCAGCACCCCAGGACTTGGGGGCTGGACCAACACTTGGGACTGTCTAGTGGCTGTGAGCCCCGGGGTATGGTTATGTGTCTTGGGGTGGGGGGGTGGGCAAAGGGCCGAGGCCACCCGGAAGGAGCCCTTCAACCCCCTACGGCCCATCTGGCCTCACTCAGACCACCAGGCTCTGACCACACAGGGTGCCTGTCCCCCCAGCCCCCCAGCCCTGACCTCAGGCCAGGCCAGCACAAGGACTCCAGTCTGCAGTCCTTATGGCGGGGCAGACCGTGTGTGTGTGTGTGTGTGTGTGTGTGTGTGTGTGTGTACATGCATGTGCCCCCTGTGCCTGGTATATTTGTGCCTCTGTGTGTGATTGTGCAGTTGTGTATATTTACGTGAGACTAAGCTGTCTGTGCGGGTCTCAGTGTTGCAGGTGGCTTGAGAGGGAATGTGAGTTTCTGGATGTCTATATCAGTGTGTCCCTTCTATGTCTCGTGTGGGTCTTTCTGTGTGTCTGTGTCTGTGTCAGCCTCGCCCCATCCACAGGATCCCTGGCTGGTCCTTGAGCACCCTATCACTACCACCACCACCAGCACCAGCACCAGGAGTCACAGGGTTAGGGAAGTGGATCTGGAAGGGAGCTCTGCGGAGATGCAGTGCCCGCTGTTCCCAGAATGTATTGGCCTGGCTGGGTGGGCAGCACCAGGGGGTGGGCGTAGGCGTGGGCAGCCACGGGGAGAGAGAGAAATGCGGACAGGGGAGGGCCCCTGCTCAGCAGTCCCCTCCCAGCTCCCTCTGCTCCCAGCCCAGCGCCTCCTGGCAAGAGCTTATTTGCATGGTATTTACATTTCATTTGCATCGCGTTCAATTAAAAACCTGACCAGCTCCCGCCTGCCTGGCGCTGCCCGCCCAGCCTGGTGAAAATGTTGGTTGGGCATTGCCTGCCGTCTTCCCACCCCCCCACCCCCCCATCCCCATGGGTTGACTGATGTGGGAGGGGTCTTCCCCTCAGTGAGATCATCCAAGTCACCCATCCTAGGAGTGAGAGGACTGCAAGTACAAATGGAGAAATTGAGATCCAGAAAGACTGCCGGGATCTCCAGGCTAAGGACCAGTCTGGGAAAGAGCTGGAAGAGTTTAAGTAGTAACAGCTGCCCTTTGTGGAAGAGTCGCTGTGCCAGGAGTGGCACCAACACCTGGACACAATATCTCATTTGAACTTTGCTATACGTTGAGGTCAGGCCTTGCATGATTTCCATTTTACAGATGAAAACACTAAGGCTGGAGAGGGCAAGCCCAAGGTCGCTCAGCTGATCCAGAATTGAAATCTGTCAGTACGACTTCCAAGTCCGTGCTCCAGATCCTGAGCGTGACTGCCAAAAGTACAGTGCAGTCCTCCTGGTGAAGCAACTCATTAGCCCCAGAGCCCTTAGTTCTAGAACAAGCTAATGCAGCTTTCACCCTAACCTGGGGGCTGGCCCCGTTGTTGCTCCTTATGCTTCCTCACACTGACAGCCATGCCTATGCCTGGCTCCAGGGTGCAACGCTCTCCTGGTAGAGGTCTTTCCTGGCTCCGGGCCACAGTCTTGACTGTTGCAAGACTGCCCTTTCTGGCAATCAGAGCTGGTGACTTTGTAAAAGACAATTAAAGACCCTGATCATAAAACCAACTTTGGGGGAAACTTAGAGCCAGGCCAAGGGTGAAGGATGGGTGGAGAGATCAGGCTGGCCTATGGAAACATCAAAGGCACCAGAGGAAGCTTGGCCACTGGGAACCCTCAGGGCCTCTCCTGAGCTGGATCAAGAGTGTTCTTGGAGCCCCGCATACCTGGCCACAGCTCAGCTGGTGGATGTCATCTACACAGGTAGGAACTGGAATTGGGGAGAGTAGTGCTTCTCGGGCTGTCCATGGAGGTGTCATCCAAGGCCCAGAATCCAGCCCTGGAACTGGGGAGCCTGGGTGTTGACAGGCCCCAGTGCCCTTGGTGCAACAGGGACCATCTTTCCCTCCCCCCCCCCCCACCGTTAGGGCTCTAGAGGGACTCCACCTACCCTGATTCTGGGGGTGGGGGCTGGCCAATCAGCAGACACCTGCTCTGCACCCAGTGATTAGTTCAGAGACCACACATGACCACCCCTTGGCCAATTTGGTTGAATCCCAGGATTTGGGTTGGAATTATTGTGGGGGGAAGGGGGGAGGTATGATCTGGTAGTGTGAGAATTTGAGGCCACCACTGCTCCAGAGCTATCCATGAATGAATCCAGCAAAGGGAAACTGATCCTTGTATTTGAAGCCAAACTCCTGCCTGACCCTCAGAATGAACCAATAGGTTCTAATTTTGCTTCAGCAAGTGTGGGTTGGGTTTCTGTCCTTTGTGACCTGAAGTTCTTACCATTTAGCCCATGCCTTGCCCATTTCTGCCTTGATGCCTTTGCCCATGTGTTTCTTTGCCTGGAGTGCCTTCCTTTTGCCCTCTCCTGACTAGTCATGCCTGTGTGTAAAGGTCCAACTCACCTCTTCTCTGGATAACTCCCTTCCATTCTGTACCCATTTTTCTTGGCTGCACCCTCCTGGGAGTGTTATCTGCAACTTCTGACCCCCAGCCTGACACTCAGTGTCTATGCTTCTTATTGTTATTCATAATGACTGCTCCGCTAATTCCCTTTTCCAGGGCTTATGTCTCATTGCCCCAAAGTGGATTGTAAATTCCTAAAATGGCGTTCCTAGGGAGAGGAGTGATACCTGGTACAGTGGTTACGCCCTAGGCTTTGGAATCAGACAGCCTCAGTTCAAATTCTGGCCCATCTGCCTGAACCAGTCCCTCCGCCTCTGAGCCTTAGTTTCCTGTTCTATAAAATGGGGATGTTGTGAGGATTGAATGAGTCTGCATGAAAAAAAAAATTACTTAGCACAGTCAGTTCAGAAATGTTTACTGCACACCCACTCTGTGCCCGGAACCGAGGGTTCAGCCATGAAACCCCCACAGTTATGGCACCAGAACAGCTGCGGGTGGAAGTTGGGGCGGTGGCCCCCAATGGCAGCAGCCAATCAGGAGAACGGGGGTCATCCTCCCCAGTCTGCTGGCACTTCTTTCTGTGCACAGCGACTCCCCCCCAGCCCCTTTTCCTTCCAGGGCACTAGGGGCCCTGGGTAGGGGGAGGTCTGGACATCCCCTCCCCCTTCTTCTCCCCTCCCTGCCGTCCCTTGGAGCCAGTGCCGCTCAGAGTTAATCTCCTCGCCCGTCAGGGGGTGACAGGAGGTGTCTGTCATTCGGAGCCGAGGCCGTCAGCCTTGCTGGCTAATTGGGGCGCAGGCGCCGGGAGCACGGGAAATGGCCGGAGGGAAGGAGCGGGAATGAGGGAAGGGAGGCTGCCCTCACCTCCTTCCCACCACGCTTGGGGCTGATACACAGGGCTCCTTAGGGGAGGGGAAGTCCAATCAAAGGAGGAAGGGGCCGTGGGATGGGGACTCTGTGACCTTGGGCATACTGCTATTCTTCTCTGGGCTTCTTCTTCTTATTATTCATAATCACAACAGCTAGCCTTTATTGAGCAATTACTGTGTAAATCACTTCCCAGCAGGCCTGCCAGAAACCTCCAATGGTTTTCTATGGCCCTTGGAATTAAAGCCAGACTCCTTCCAAGGTCCTGGAGGACCCCCATACCCAAACCTCTGTCCTCCCTGCTCCCCGCTCTCTAACCACAATGGCCTCCCCACAGGGCAAGCTCTTCCTGCCTCAGGGCCTTTGCACTTGCTGTTTCTGCTCCATGGAACACCCTTCCTCTGCCTCATAGCATGATTGACTCCTCTTCATCCTTCCGGTCTTTGCTCAAATGGCACCTCAGAGACAAGGTTCCTGAGCTCCTTATCCAAAATTCACCCTCCGCTATCACCTTTTACACTGTCACCCTATTACATGATCTTAGTTATACTTTCACGGTATTTGTGATGACGTGAAATCCTGTCATTTACATATTTGTGGTTAATATTCTTTCTCCCTCTCTAGAATGGAAAACCCTAAGAACAGGAGACCTTGTCTCTGCGATTTACTGCCGAAACCCCAGTGCCTAAAACAATGCCTGGCTCATGGAAGACACCCAGTAGATAGTGAGGAAGTAAATGAAATTCAAGCATTTTGTTAAGGACTTCATTCAACTTACTTCTCATCAGAATCATAGAAAGTGCATATTATTTCCATCTGAGGTGAGGAAACCGGGGCTCAAAGAGAGTCTGTGACTGTAAGGTCTGATAACTGGAGTGGCTCCAGGACTGTGACCCTAGAGGTATAAGGGCTGTGGCGATGACCTCGAGGGGCTCTGCCAGTCTGGTCCCTCGGCTGAGCATCGGCCGGTGATGGGGGCACACAGCACAAGGAGTAGAGGCCCAGGGGCCAGGAGAGGCCACACCAGCACAGAAAGTTCTGCTCAGCTGAGGGCAGCCTTGGGTACCTCTCCTGGGTATGGGGGCTTAGTCTATTTAGGCTGCTATAACAAAAATACCACAGACTGGGTGGCTGAAACAACAATCATTTTATTCCTCACAATTATGGGGACCGGGAAGTCCAAGATCAAGGCACTGGCAGATTGGGTGTCCAGTGAGGACCGCTTCTCAGTTCATAGCTGGCTGTCTTCTTACACTGTCCTCCCACTGGGAAAGGGACTAGGCAGCTCTCTGGGGTCCTTTTCATAAGAGCACAAATCCCATTCATAAAGGCTCCACCCTCGTGACCTAAACACCTCCCAAAGCCCCTACTTCCTAATACCATGACACTGGGGGTCAGGATTTCAACATACAGAATTTTGGGGGAAACATGCATTCAATCTGGTACAGAGGCAGAGCCCAACATGCTGTGCAGTGAGGTGGGTACAAGGAGCTGACATAGTACTGACACTCTCCTGCCCCTGAGGCAGGGGTGAGGTGTGAGCTGTGAGTTAGAGGGGCAGGCCAGGCTTCTCCAAGTCTCCTTCTCCCATCCTACCTTGTATGCCCCTTCCTGCCTGGCAGAGTGCTGGCTCCTGGGCCTGGCACTCAAGGCCTGGCACCATCTGGCCCTAGCTCACCTTTCCCTTCTCCTCTTCCCCTGCTGTCCCTGACACCTTGAAGCAGTGCTTGTCCACCTGCCTTTAGTTATTGTCTTGTCACTTTCTCTCCCAATCCTTTGAAGCCCAGCCCCCTCCTTCTCCAGGAAGGGCCCCCATGAGAGTGTTTGTGCAGCGGTTGCTGTGGGTTTGATGTCTGCCAGGCTATCAGCACCCTGGGGCATGCTCAGTGCCCATCCCATGGCTGGCACAGAGCCCCTCAGTAAGCATCCTGCTGCCTCCTGCCCCTCCGTGGACCCCCGGTGAGCCCACCATTCCAAGTTCCCTGGTCTCTGGTTCCGCTTCAGCTTCTAGGTGCTTCCAAGCCTGAAATCGCAACCTGGAGTGGGGGAAGGGACATGTTTGGACTGCAAGGTGTGTCTGCAAATCAGTCTTCGACTGCTGACGCCTCAAAGCCAATCAGACCCCGTCTGGGTCCGATGAAGGCAGGTTATTGGCCTCTTGTCACTCACGTGGTCATGCCTCCAGGGCCAATCACAGCAGCTCCCTCCTTCTGTGTTTCCGTTTCGGGATCTCTCAGGAGGTCCGGACCTGGTGGAAGGTCTAGGCTGAGGCGGGCTCAGCGTACTCTCCCTGCTCCTCCATGATGGGAGCCACAGTTCCTTCTATCCGGTCCTTGCTACGGCCCCATTCCTGGTATCTAATTCTTCCTGTCTCTGGCCTCCCCTGTCTCCAGCCCAAGTGGCCGTATCAGGAAAGTGTATAGGTGTGAGGTGAGTTGTCTGAGGGTCAGGCTGGCCCCGTGTGAGGGGAGGCTGGGTGGGATCCCACTGGGGGGACAGCAGCAGCCCTGCAGCGACGCCTCCTCTCCCTTCTCTACCTCTGTCACCATGCGGCAGGCACCCGACCCCAGATGTTTCCTGCTGCATGGCTCTCTGTATGCGTGTGTGTGTTTGTGTATGTGTGTGTGCGCGCGCGCACGCGCTCACGCTTGCGCATGTGCATACACACGTGTCCGCCACTGGCTTCCCTGCCCTGACCCACTACTCTCCCCAGGAAGGGATGGAGGGGAGGTGGGGATGAGGGCAGGCAGGAATCTTCCCATCCTTGTCCCCACAGCATTGTAAATAGAAAGCTTAGGTGGACCCTAATTGGGAACCCTCACCCCCACCCCCTGTTCTGGATCAGTGTGTGTGTGTGTGTGCGCGCGGGGTGCACCAGGAGGGGAACTAGGGTACCAGGGCCTGGCCTCTGTGCCTTTTAATGTACCGTGAACAGCATGCAAAGCAGATGCAAATATTATGCAAACTAGAACTTTTCTTTTTCTAGTCAACAGCTCTGACAGACTCTGAAATGGGCTACAGGGGGGCCCAGAACCCAAGGGGAGGTGTGGAAGTGAGGGCAGCCATCATCACTGCTTTGTCGAGAGCATGCTCTGTTCAAACAGTACCTGAGCACCTTCTGTATTCCGGAGAGCAGGCTGTATGATATAGTGGGCTCAGATGAAGACCAAGGCATACAGGGAAGTTTAGGGACATGAGAACACAATCCAGTTCCACAGGACTTTGACTGAAGGCCTTTCAGAGACATCTTAGCATTTATTTATTTATTTATTTATTTGGTGGGGGGGAGAGAGAATCTTAAGCAGGCTCCACGCCCAGCATGGAACCCAACACAGGGCTCTATCTCACAACCCTGAGATTGTGACCTGAGCCAAAACCAAGAGCTGGATGCTCAACCAAGTGAGCCCCCCAGGCGCCCCAAGACATCCTAGCATTTAATAGCATGTGAAATCAGATAGCAGAATGGTTAAATTCTCCTGTTCTGGCCTCGGCTAGGCCTAGGTTTGATTCCCAGCTCCACCACTTAACTCCTCTGTGATCTCAGGCAAGGCACTTCACCTCTGCTAAGTTTCTGGTTATTTGCTCATGACTTGAGAACAGTAATATTATAGACCCCATTGGGTGGTCATGGGGATTCATGACATGTATGGACCAGGGCCTGGTGCCTGGCCATGTTCTCTGGGAAAGTCTCCATCAAGGGGAGTTGTGATTATAGGAACTGCTTCCCCAAGGGAGGCTCTCACCCCATCACCCTCTCCCGCCATGCTGAGCTCCTAGAGCAATATCCAAGCTACTGTCTCGGGGCAGGTCTTGGGTCTGCTTCTCTCTGTCCACAGCATGCCTTGTCTGGCAGGTCACTCAACTGATTGAATGAATGATAATTGAATGGTCTTAATTCCTCCTGAGGCAGAGACAGGAAGGACAGGCCATGGTTGAGAACATTAAGGGGTTCACAGGGTAATCCCAGGGTGGTGGGCTGGGGTCCTGGGATGAAAAGGGATCCCCGCAGTCACTCTAGTGAAGACCACTAGGTGAGTCTCTTTCTAGTGATCCCTATCACCTCAACTTCCCTCCAAACAAGGGTGTTGGGGGGGAGATGGGAGGAGACAGAGCTTCTGCTCTCAGCAAATGAAAACAAGGTCAGAGGTTGGGTGGAAGGCCTGAGGATCTTTTTGGTACAAAGAGGTAGGTGTGTTGCAGGGTGGGCCTGGAGGGTTGTTTAGGGCAGTGGTGGTGGAGTAGTAACCCATACTAAGACCCAAAATTTATTGAGAACCTAACATCCAGTAACCTGTCCTCCACCCCCCCCATTTCTCCCCTCCAACCCCATCCTTTTTCTTCCTCCCTGCTTCTACTTTTGCTTTCCTCTGATCTATACCATAGCCAGAGGGATCTTTTAAAAATTGAAGTCAGACCGTGTCACTCCCAGCTTAGAACCCACCAAAGGCGCCCATTGTACTTTGCATAAACGCTGACCTCTCACATGGTCTGCCAAATCCGGCTCCCCTTTGGGCCTAAGGTCCTGCCTAGAGGGATATGTTCTGCACTCTCTCCTTTGCCTGGCTGGTTCCTCCCGATGTTTCAGGCCTCAGTTCAGATGTCACCCCCTCGGAGAGGCCCTTTTGACCACCATAGCTAATATGGTCCCCTCCCTGAAGTCAGTCTCACATGACCTATTTTAATATCTCCATGGCTCTGTTCAGACTCTTTGAAATGATCTTGTTCAACTGTTTACTTGATTATGGTCTGTCTCCTTGAATTAGAATGTAAGTTCTGTGAGCCTGGGGAGGAAACTATTTGTTTTCTGGTGTCTCCCCTAAACAGTGCCGGGCACTTAGTAGGCACTCAAAAACAAAACCAAAACATCTGAAAGGATGTGTGATCTGGATCAAGAAGTCCCGGCCCCTCTCTATCTCACTTTCCTTTTTCTGTTGGGTTCTGCCTCACTTGGCTCAGCCTTCCCAGGAGTGCTCTGGGTGAGATCAGAGATGGCAAAAGGCTCCCTCCCGGGGAGGGAGGGCACGATGCCCGCCTGAGGATGAGGTCAGCGCGGCGGGCACTTGCCCGCTGTGCAGGAGGCCGGCGGAGCCAGAAAGATCCTCTTGGCTAGACCCCTGCCCCGGCCTGGGATCCTTAGACGGGCAGGGGAGGACGCGCACCCCCTGCCTCCGTTGGGAAGCTCCTCCCGGTGGGGCCTCCTCTCCCCCCCCCCCCAACCTCCCCGGGGAGGCAGGTGGAGCTGCGTCTTCATCTTTGTTCCCATCTGGAGCGCGTTTGGCGCGGCGTGGCGGGGGCGGGGCTGCGCCCCCGCGGTGCCCGGAGAGACGGGCCCGCCCGCTTATCTGATCTGCGGCTAATTGAAACTCCCTGCTCGCGAAGGTCAGCTCGGTCCCCTGACAGCTGCCGAGCCGAGCCGGGCCGGATGGAAAACCCGGGCTGTGCAGGGCCCGGCGGGGCGCGGCGGGGAGGGGTTATGGGGGGCTGCTTCTGCGGCAAAGTAGACAAAGGCGGCCCCTCCCTCCTCGTGCGGGCTGCTGGGGGTCTCAGAGGTAGCGGCCTTCGCCCTCACCCAGCGGGGCGCTCGGGCCGGGTCACATGGCCGAAGGCCACAGAGGAAGGGGGGGCGCCCTTAATCCCTACGCGCCCGCCCACCCGGCTCCCACGCCGGGGCCCCGTCTGGGGTCTCTGGGAGAGTCACCCCCAACTTCCTGCCCCTACCCCGCCTCCACGCCCCGGCTCTGAGACTTCCTGCCTCCCCGGCTCCGGGCAGCTCAGGCTGTGGGAAGCCGGCGGGGCGGGGGCGGCACGGTCCCCTCCCCCTGCGCGCTCGACGGGGCGCTGGGGGTCCGGGAGGAAGTGTGCGCGGTGGGGGGCACGGCCTGGCCCCGGGGAGGCCATCCGGTGGGGCAGGTGCGGTCTTAGCCCTGGGAGGGAGGGCAAGCAGGCTTGTTGCTAATGGTGCTGCTACGGGGGGGAGGGCACCGCGGGGAGCCCCGTTTCCAGGGTTCCGGGTGCGGATGTGGCTAGCTTAGGAGATTCCAACTCCGCCCGCCGCGCCCTAGGCGGGCCTAGGCCCTGCGCAGCCTGCACGCGTCCCCTTACCTCCCACCTTTCGGGTCTAGGCTGGGGTACTGGGAGCTTCCAAGGGGTAACTCCCAGCCTACAGGCCGACCGCACCCTTGAACAGAGCCTTTCCGGCCTCGGCTTTACGGGCCTGAAAAAAAAAAAAAAAAACACCCGAACCACAGCTACCATTTTTCAGAATCTCTTGCCATAGTGTTAAGCGTTTAACGTACTTTGTCTCAAGGCTCACGATTCCATTTTGCTGATGAGCAAGCTGAGAGGCAGAGAGGTTGTGACTTGCCCGGTCACATCGCTAGTAAGTTACCCAGGAGGGACTCGGTTGACTCCAGAGTTCCTAACCACGGGTGGTCTCATTTTAGCAAGAGCTTTGGAGTGGTGCGCCTATATAGGTCGATCCCCCAGGGTATTCACAAGCGCAGTGAGCTCCTCGGCGGCGCCTTGCCGCACATGTTCCCGTCTTGGAGCTAGGCACGTGTTTCTTGGCGCATTCCCGCGTGCTGGAGCCCGGGGACAGAGGCTCAACAGCCTAGCGCGCTGGTGCCCAGGTGCGCCGTTCCCGGTTGGGACCCGGCAAAGTCATATGGCCTGAGCCGCGGGCTGACTTGAGCGGGGGCGGGGAACTCAGAGTAGAGTCCACGCGGGCCGCGGCGCCTGGGAGGCCGCAATCCGGGCGCCTGCAGCCGGCGAGGCGCGGGGTGACGCGCGGGGGCCCAGCTACCGTGACCTCCTCCGCGGTTTCCATGGAGACGGTGCACTATAAATAAAAAAAAAAAAAGAGGAGGAATTTCAAACCCGTTTTCTACGGCGCTTGGCGGGAGGGGGGAGGAAAGCTCTCTTTGAATCGAGTTTCCCATTTCACCTTCCCAGGCGGTGGGAGCGCTTCCCCCGCAGCCCAGCCGGGAAATTGCCGCCCCTCACGCCGCGTGGCGCCCCCCGAGGAAGCTAATTAGCGCTGCCCGGGGAGCTGGGAACTGGGGACCTGGCCCCGGGGGGCCGGGTCCCGCCTCTTGGGGGGGGCGCCTACAAATTGCCACCCCCCATCTCTCCAGGCGCGCACGCAGCCCGGCGCGGGCCGGGGCACAGGGCGCAGGCGGGAGGTCGCATCTGCAGCTTTGGCGCAATGAATCAGGCGCGGCCGCCGCCGCCGCCGCGGAGCGCGTCTGGCATCCGGAGTCTCCCGGGATCGAAAATAATTTGGGCAAAGCGGTGGGAGGTGTGTGCGCGCGCGCTCCGAGGGGAGGGCGGGGGAGCAGGCCGGGCGGGGTGCGCGGGGCGGGGGGAGGTGCCATCCGACAGCCCCGCTGTGGTGAGAACAGAGTTGACACTTCTTTCCTTTCCACTTACTGCGGCAAGTACGAAGAGGAAGCTTAACCCTCTCGATGCTTGGCAGATTAGAGGCGCCGCGAGCGCCCTCATGAGGGCGCGCCAGGGTTGGGGGGCAGGTGTGTAGGCTCTTTTGAGACCGGTCCTTGCTGCCTCTTCGGTTCAGCATCCTGGCTCCTTAGACAGACGTCCCCACCCTATCATTCCTCAAGGCAATCTCCCGGGGACTTTTCTCGATCCCTCCTTTTATCTTCTCCAGATCTGGCTAGTGTCAGCGGTATGGCCTCAGTTTCCCAACCTATGCCAAAGCGTGGGGGTTCCATTGTAGCAGTTTGCCTGGCTGCCGATCGGGTTTGTGACCCTCTGGGCACCGGCAGAGGCAGGGGTTGGTGGTTAGGGCAACGGGTGCAGGAGTGGGGACCCCACCCTCCTACATCTCCTGCTCGCACGCTGGGCGCCCTTCATCAAAATGGCCGGGTTCCTGTTTTTGCTTCTGACGGCAGAAATGTCACTGCCGCCGCTGCATTAAGCACACTCGGTGGGAACTCGGTTTGGCTCCAGGAGCTGGCGCTCAGCCCTGCCAAGCTGCCTGCTGCAGGGGGTTGGGTGGGCCGGCTGGCCAATTGGCCTGGCTGGGGTCAGCCTTTGTGTGGATTCCCACCTTCCTGTCTCTCCTGCACCCCAGGCTTCTCTTCTCTCAGCTGTGCTCAAGTTTCCTGAGGGAGGAGGGCATCGGTTAAGTCCCTTGAGGCTGTTTGGCTCAAGGATGGCAGGGAGAGATGATTGGGACAGAACCCTCTTCTTCCTCCCCATCTTCTCCATAATGGGGAGCTCCTCTGGAATTCAGTCACCTCCGCATTGGAGGAGGTTTGCCCATTGGATGAGGAATCAATAGCCAGGCCTCGGAGCATCCTCAGCCTTGTGACCTAAAGTTCTCCCAGCAGGGCCCAAGCAGGACTGCTTTCCACTTTCCTTTACCTACTTACCACCCCAGGGATTCTCAAGCCTTGGTGCACAGCAGACCACTTGGCCTTGAGAGCTTGTAGATACGGGGAGGGAGGACAGATGTGGGGAGTAGGTAGAGAGTCTGGTTCATTGGTGTGGGGTGGTCCTGTCACCGTATTCTTCCCAAGACCCCGGGGAGGCCTTGGCTCTCACTTTGAGGCTTGACCCCTTATGACCTCACCCAGGACTCAGAGCTGGGAGTCCCACAGAGATCAGAGGTCATGGCAATTAGCACCCTCCCTGCACAGACTGGGAGATCCGGAGAGGAGAAAGGACTGTCTAGGGTCACCCCATAAGGCAGGGGCTTCATGGTTAAGAATATGGGCTCTTGGGGTGCCTGGGTGGCTCAGTCGGTCAAGCATCTGCCTTCGGCTCAGGTCATGATCCCAGGGGACAGAGATCGAGTCCCGAGTCAGGCTCCCTGCTCAGCAGGGAGTCTGCCTTTCCCTCTCTGCCTCTCCCCCAACTCGTGTTCTCTCTCCCTCTCTCTCAAATAAATAAATAAGAATCTTGAAAGGAAAAAAAGAGTCTGGGTTCTCTTGGCTCTGCCACTAACCAGCTGGGTGCTGGAGGGCAGATGAGCTACAGTGCCCGTGTCTTGGTTTCCTTAGTTGTGAAATGCAGGTACCACTGCTAGTTACAACACACCAAAACAGTGTGTGGCTACAGTGGGGCGCTGCATGGTTGAGCGCAGGTCCGGGTCCTCAGTGACTGCATGATAAATGTGAGCCTCGATTGTCATTGTTGGCGCTGTTAGAACCGGAACTGGAACTCAGTTCTGTGGTTCAGATAGTAGTTTTGGGGGCAGAGAGCCAGTCCCAACTGTCTCTGGTTCCCCACATCTGGTCCTTCAGGGACTCCACTGGGTGCTGGGCAGGGCAGAGTGGTGTGGGGTAGGAGGCAGTCCCCTGGGGGTGGTCTCATCTGTGGATCCCCCCCCCCAAGGCCCTAGTGCCTGTGCACGTGGGTACCCTTTTTCACTCTCAGGAAGTCTTTCCCTTGCACAGCTCTGGCAGTCACAGATGCCCCGCAGGCACCGGCCTGGTGAGTGCTTGAGGCCTTGCCCCCTCCTAGGCCTATCCAGCTACACTCCTTCTCCTCCTCCCCCTGCCTCCTCCTCCTTCTGTTATAAAGCTTATGTATTTATTTCCTTCCGTATTTAAGTAATCTCTATGCCCACTCACCACGGGGCTTCAGCCCACATCCCCACGATCATATGTTCTCCTGACTGGGCCAGCCAGGCGACCCCCAGGTGTATTTCTCTGTTGGACTCTGGGCTGGTGGGGCAAAGGCCAGGTCGCCGAGCCACTTCCCAAGGGATGGTGGTGGGACAGGGAGTGTTGGTGTTGGGCATTTTGGGGGCAGGAACAGGATGGGAAGAGGGTACCCAAATTGGAGAGGCCTTTGGGGATGTGGGATCCCACCTCCCTTTGGAACTGAATGCGGACGTTGGACCAAAATGTGCCTGGAACATAGGACTAATAATGCCTGCTTCATTCAGGGGCTTTGGGCCTACTGGTTTCTGAAGTAGGGATTTTGCTCTGAATGCTGGAAGGACTTCCTGTAAGCCAGGGCTCTGTTCTGGAGAGGGTCCATAGGTGGTCCCTGGGCACAAGAGCGTTCGAGTCCGACTTGGGGAAGCGGGTGTGTGTTTGCTTGAGGTTGGCGGATGGCTGAGATGAGCTCTCAGACCTCCTCAGGCCACAGACAGCAGAGGCCCCAGCTGTGGGCCCTGCAGTGCGCACACACAGCTGCCCACACATCTACCCCCGCTCAGCCGTACTTGTGGCCCACACGTTCTCGTGCGTCCGCAGGGACATCTGTACAGACACATGTGCAAACACCACGTGTGCAACACACGCATGTACACCTGTGCTCAGACACACGCAGGGGAGCCCTCGGGTACCCCGATACACAGAAACTAACATGCGCGTGCATGTGGGTAGCCTAACGTCCCCACGCACCCATCAACACCTGTGTGCACACGCATGCCCTTCCTTAACACCCGCGTGCAGACACATGCACACACCTGCGCACACGCCTAGGTGTCTGTTCGCTCATCAGCTCATTTGTGTGTATGGGGATTGTCTGTTTCCTGCAAGGTTATGGCTTCCTTGCCAAGCACCCTGGAGGACAGAGATTTGTTCAGCCGTGCCTTGTGCTCAGGAGGTGTACAACACAGTGCTGCTTGGAATAGAGGAGTAAATGCGTAAGTGTGTATGGTCAATAATAACCAGATAGCAAAAGCAGCAGCATCTACTGAGTGTGTGCTGTGTGTCTAATCCGGGGCTAAGTGCTGTCTTCACAGATACCATCTCATCTAAGCCTTATTGGCAACCTAGGAAGCAAGTACTGTTATAATTTCGGTGGAGGCCTATGGGAACCGAGGCTCTGAGAAACGATCCCGGGGCGCCCTGACGAAGTACCCCACGCTGGGTGGCTTCACCCACAGACCCATTTATTGTCTCACAACTGTGGAGATTAGAGGTTCAAATCAAGATATCGGCAGCCTCCTTTTAAGGGCTGTGAGGGAAGGAGCTGTTCCAGTCCTCTGTCCTTGACTCCTAGATGGCCGCCTTCTCTCTGTCTCTTCGTATCGTCTTCCCTGTATGCTTGTCTTTGGCCAATTACCCCTTCTTGTAAAGACACCAGTTGGATTGGAAGAGGGCCCACCCTGATGACCTCATTTTAACTCGATTATCTCTTTAAGGGCTCTTTCTCCAAATAAGGTGACATTCTGAGGTACTGAGGGTTAGGGACATCAGCATATGAATTTTGGGGAGGACACAGTTCAATCCATCGTACTACCCAAGGTCACATTTCTAGGAAGTAGGGTAAGCAGGATTTGATCCCAGGTCTGGGATGTCCATGGTTTCCTGCTAGTCTGTGCTGCAGTGAGTGTGTGTGTGCGTGCGTGTGTGCGTGTCCTAGAGGTCATTCTCTGTAGTGCTCCATCTCCCACCAGCATGTGGGCATCTAGTGTTGGCCCCCTGCGGCCCTGCCTCATTGGCATGCCAGTAGTTTTAATGCTCCTTTGGCCATGACGTGGGCACCCGAAGCTATCTCCCGCGACCCTGGAGGCTACCCGCTCCCCGACAAGTCCACATTGATGGGAGTGCTTTGAGACACACACGGGGGGCCGGGGCTGCCTGACTCCCCCCACCAGCTGCCATCTCAGATGCTGCGGCCTCATTTCAGAGGCTGCTGG
This sequence comes from Nasua narica, assembly GCA_028533885.1. Taxonomy (NCBI): domain Eukaryota; kingdom Metazoa; phylum Chordata; class Mammalia; order Carnivora; family Procyonidae; genus Nasua; species Nasua narica. Next base: position 28,231,582 of record CM052809.1, read on the forward strand.
CTTTGAAGCGCTCAGCCCAGTCAGGCGGGAAGCTGGAGCCAGTGTGGGGGCAGGGGGCAGTCACGAGGCCTCTCTGCGTCAGCTGGGGCAGCTAGGACCAGGCAGGCCCCGCGCCGACCTTTGTCCACCGCCTGAACCTTTCCTCGTGCTGCAGGAAGGCAGAGGACCTCACCCCCTCCTGCTCCTCTGAACTTGGCTGGAGGCGCTAAATAAGAAACCTGGCCCTCTGGCCAAATGAGGGAGAAAAAGCCCCCAGTCTGATGGGGGAGGTGTAGCCTCAATCCTACAAGGGCCCCAGACTTGGGAGGCATGGCTTCTGCCTTCAGGGATTAGCAGTCTGAACAGTCCTACTTTTTCTGAGTCTCAGTTTGCGCATCCGGGAAGTGAGGATGACAGTCCGGTTTGTCGTGAAGGCTCTGAGAGTTACTGTGGTACAGAGGAGACAAGGATCAACACGGGCATCTCACCCCTTGCATAGCTACAGCATTTAGGGGGACGATGATGATGATATGGTGATGGGTAAGTTAGTGAGCACTGATGGGGCCTCGAGCTAAATGCAAACTGCCCCCTTTACTTAATTATTTCATTTAATCCTTTTGAAAAGTCCAGGAGGCAGCTGCTATCATAATGGCCATTTGCTAGGTGAAGAACCCAAGGTTCAGTGAGGTGCACTTGGCCAAAGTTACACAGCGAAGGAGTAGAGGTTCAGCCCTCCCCTTCCGGTTTCATAGGAGGTCTTGCAATTGCATGAAGTTGGGGGTCCCCAGATGGAAGGCCTGAGGGTGAGACTCGACCCTGGCTGGTAATGGTTCTGGTTTTGGGGTCCCCACACTCTGAGCCCTGCCTTGCCTTGGTGGGGGGAGGGCTGAGGTATGTTCATAATGATGCTGATTTGTATCCTTCATCAAGGTAAACCAAGCACCTGCCTCCACACCTTTGACCTTGGCCCTCACAGCAGTTCTGTGGGAATTATTCCTTCTTTACAGATGGTGATACAGTGTCGAAGTCAGTCTCCGGAGCAAGTCAGAAGGGGTGTGAAGGTCTCAAACTCAGATCTCCTGACTCTGTGGGGATATTCTTTCTGCTAGAGGCAGGCAAGTATCTTTGGGTCATTTCAGAACAAAAGTGTTGTCCGATTCCCTTCCCCTACCCCTGGGTTGCTAGAACTGTGCCTGAAGTTAGGGACAGGTTAAGAGAGCTCGCGGGTTCCCAGGAGCCAACTCCCACTAGCAACCCCAATGTTAATAGTTGACATGTAGTGAACCCTCACTTTGTGGCAAGTGTGATGCTTATGTGCGTTTTTACAGCCTCAGAATCTTTCTTAACACAATCCTTCAGGCGGCCACTGCCAGCCAAGATGAGTAGACACAGGAATTCAATTCGAATAAGCTAATATCAGGGAATACCTACTACCCTGAGCCAGGCACTGGGCTGAGCCCAATGGATGTAGGGGAGATCAAGGGCAACCTCTGGGAGGCACATGGGAGACATTGTGATAATATAGGAGAACAGCAAGACTGTGGGGACACAGACACTGGGGCTAGGAAAGGGTTCCTAGAGGAAGTGAGGTTTAAGCTGCAAATGGAGAGTTAATAGGATTTGGTCTGGCAAGAGGGGGGTGGGAGGGAGGCTGAGAGAACAGCCTAGAGCCTAGAACTGGAGGCCTGAAGGTGGCAAGAGAACAGCCCATCTAATGAACTTAAGGAGGGGGTAGTGTGAGAGGGTAGCAGGGAGCGTAGGGCATTGATTTGGGGTGCTGCAGGCCAGGGTAAGAGGTCTGGTTTTCACCATGCAGTGTGGGATCCCCTGGTCTGGCTTCAGTCCCTGCTTCCACGTGGTACGTTCCTATCTCCAGGACCCCGGCACATAGATCACATCTGCCTAATACTCTGAGCAGTAGGTGGAGTAGGGGTCACTGTGCCCATTTTATAGAGGAAGAAACTGAATCTTAAGGGTTAAGGGTCGGTCCATTTTACCTGGTAAGCCTGGTAAGAGGGGCACTGGGCCCGGGCCCCAGACGTCGCCAGGCCGGGACTGAGCCAAGGGCCTAGATTATTTGCAAGACACCATTGTGGATCCTGGGATGATGCTTGCGGGGTGGGGTAGGGACACAGTCAGCTTTGGGGAAGCCCTGGGGCTGCAGACGGAATGTGGGGATTCCTCCCCCTGAAGTCCCAGGCTGGAGAGTTCTGCCGTCACCTCCCTCTTGCAGTCCATCCCCAGTGGCTGGCGGCGGTGAGTCAGCCGCATGAAGTCACCCACTTCCACACAGCCTGCGCCCCCTGACCTGGGAGGCGCCTGCCAGGGGCACCAGCCCAGCCGGAGGACAAGCTGGGCAGCTCTCCAGGTCGCTCCCTTGCTGTTGATTTAGGGGGGCTGGAGGTGTCCGGAGCCATCAGAAGCAGCTGGATGTCTGGGGCTGCGAGGCCCATAAGTCATGCCACCACCCGCCGCTCCCTGCAGTGCTCCCCGAGAGGTCTATGATGAATCGCTGGGGACTGGGCTCATCAAAACCAGTTTATGCCAAAGGGAAATTAATTTCTGTTTCTCTGAGATGGGGTGCGGGGAAGGGAAGGGCACTCCAGAGGCAGGCCTGTGACAATGCAGCAGGGAGGGGCTGGAATCCTAGTGTGGCCACCGAGTCCCGGGCTAGAGGCCTCGCCCATTGCACAGAGCGGGTGACTGAGTCTTCAAAGGAGCCTCTTAGTCTTGGGAGCAAGAACTCAGATTTTGTTCCTTATTAATTCTTTCTAGGCTCCTCCCTTCTCTCTTTCTGTAAGTATTTACGGAGCGCCTCCTATGTGCCAGCTGCTGCCCTATGGTGGGAACCCATTAGCGCCCAGGACTCAGTCCTGCTTTCCTGGAACATCCCTTCTGGCTAGGCCAGACACACAGCCTTGTAACAGACACGCGGGCAGCGTAAGGGCAGAGTGCTAGGCCAGCATTAACATAAGGTGATGGGACTGACTTACCCAGCCGATCCCGTGGTCAGGGAAGACCTCTCTGAAAAGTTAGGTAAGCTGACACTTGACTTTGGGGACGAAGAGAGCCCATCCGTGGTTCAACAAGTTTTCTCGAAATCTGGGTCTACTGGGGCTGGGGCTGTGGTGGGAGGAGAGTGCGTGTCAGAGGAAGGAACCAACTCCTGCAGAGGCAAAGCTCTTCCAGCCAAGCCCTCCCCTTGTGAGGCCATGTGCTCCGCCTGGGGCCTGGTTGTGTCGGTGGCCGGCGGGCAGGCTGCGTACATGGTTCTGCTTCCTGGAATGTCTGTCTTACCGGGAGGAGAGTTCAGTAATTGAATACGTTATTTTTATTAGAAACAAGCATGGATTGCTCTTAGGGAAATTCATAAAATTCTTTAAAGATGAAAGAGGAGATGTCAAAGAAACATTGGGTGGGACAGCTGGCCCGGGCCCAGCGATCTGGTTTCACTGTTCCCGAACCCTGGGGCTGATTTGTGGTAAGTTATGAGCCGTGGTGCCAGTCCTTTCCTTGCCCAGCTTTACCAGAGTCCCTCTCCCTGTTAGGAGCCCTCGGTGGCTCCCCAAGGTCCAGTACCAAGAACAACAGTTGTCAGTTCTTAGGCTGGGCAGAGTGCCTGTCTGAATTCTCAGAACAATGCTGTTAAGTGAATACTTTTATTATTTCCATTTTGCAGATAAGGAAACTGAGCCTCAGGGAAGGGAAGAGACTTTTCCAAGGTCTCTACCTGGTCATTGGCAGTCAGGATTCAAACTCCTGGCCTGAGCCATTAAGCTCCATGGCTTCCCTCATGGCCGCATCCCTCTCTACCTACTCTTGACCCACTTTCCCGTGATCCTCTTCTCCACCAACTGAACACATGGCCCCTTGGCTGCTCCCCAGACATGGTGCACAGGTTCCCACCTTGGAGCCTTTGCATGTGCTGTTCCCTCTGCTTGGAGTCCCTTCCCTTTCCATCTCTTTGTTGTAACCCTAACTATTCTGCATGGTTTAGGCCAGTTTCTTCTGCCCCCATGAAGTCACGTGTTTATTCTCATAAACACTGAGGCTGCCCCTTATCTCTTATATCCACAGTCCTTTTGGGGCTATTCTCTGGGCCCTTATGACATGTGGCTTGTGTGCCCAGGGCCTGGAGTATGACAGTCCAGGATTTAGATTCTTGTCTCATTTCTGTCACATATCGACTCTGCAATCTTGGGAGGGCAACAATTTTTGTAAGCCTCAGTTTCTTTGTAAAGTGGGGCTTTAGTGGGGGAGCAAATAGCAGATGAATTAGAAACTCAGCTTAGGGTCCAGTTAGCACTGAAGAAATGGTGACTATTGCTACGTAGCCGTTCCCAGCCTCAGTTTCTTCATCTGTAAAGTGGGGGCAATAGGGAAAACACAGTAGTAATTCAATGCTCCCTTGTAGGGTGGTCATAAAAGGCCATCCAGAGTGTCTGCCTCCCAGGCAGTTGGTGTTCAACCAGAGAGGGCAGCCCTAGGGACTCATCACATTGCTTTTCCTCCCAGGAGCAGTCCAAGGCTCTGTGGCTTGGAGAATATTTTTTCAGTAGAAGTTGACGTAGACTTAAGTTTCCAAGGGGTATGGCCTCCCTCAGTCCAGGCAGCCCTCTCTCCCCAACCTGGTGGGAGAGGGGGAAATGACTTGGTGCCCACAACATCTCTGTCATTATCGTCATTAATTTTTTGATATGGGCAACTGGTATTTTCTTCATTTGATGCAAAGCCTTTGGGAAAACTTCGCTGTAACCGATCTGTAACCTGATATTTAAGTACAGTTAGTGGCTGTACGTGCAGCTTCAAGCCAGGCCTCCAGGTCCTTTCCAAACAGACAGCTGCCTGAAATCCTTCTTAATTTGCAATTTGGGGGTGCCCTCTATCAAGCCACCCCACTATCCCCAGCCTCCCTTGGTTATGAAGCAAATTCTCTGGAAACTTGGTATTTTTAGTGGCTGGGGATGGGAGTGAGGAAAGACCCCAGCTCCTCAAAGAAGGAGGCCTTGTCTTCAGGCACCTTCACTGGTTGAAGGGAAAGGGGAGAGGTGGGCTGACCCAGGGGCAGGCTAGGAAATCTACTTTGAGGTGGGGGAAGGGGCTCTCCTTAGAAGGCCAATGGGGCCTCCTTCCCTGAGGACCTGCAGCCTTCCCTACCCATTCTTCAGAGCACCTGTCACTTCCCTTTCCGAGCTAGGAAGACTAAGGGTGAGTAGTCCCCATCTCGGGGCTATTTTTCTAGGGAGTGGCACCGATCCTACTTCAGAAGTACAGAGAGAGCCAATGATTGTGTCTCCTTTTTAGGCCACAACCAATGGAAATGGAGCTTTTCAGAGGAAGAGGCTCTGTCTAGAGGGCAATCTTTGAGTGTTGAGGTCCCTGCAGGCTGGCTGGTCCACTGGGTGCCCGGGTGTCCCTCTCTACTGGTTGGGGTGTGAGCATCAGTTTCTTTGGCTAGGAGCCGGGGAACTGCGCGATAGTTTGGAAAATCAGATTCAGATGAGAGAAAGGGGGCAGCAGACTTTGTGAAGAGTCTATCTTTTTGGTTCATGGTGCCTGAGAATTTTAACAGACTCTTTGCCTGGAGGGACATGGAGACCTGGGAGCAGCTGAGCCTCGAGATAGCCCTGCAGGCCTGGTAGCCTCTTCCTCCCCTCACCAGTATTCCGTAGTCCCATGTACCCAAGAAGGACAGAGGCTTTGCAGTGAGCGACAAAGCAGATGGTGTGTGATGTCAGGAAGGGAGAGAACTCCTTGAGCCTTTGTGGACGGCCTCTACCTTCTCTGCCCTTGGGCAGTTGGGAGTCCAGTCATCCTTATTGTGTATTCAGTTATTTAGTCAACAGTGTTTCTTGAGATCCCCATGGCCCCCATATTGGGCTAGGGATGGGATCCCCTGACCTGCCCCCCTGGCCCCCAAAATACGTCCTCATGAAAACCCTCGAGGGGCTCACCAACAAGAGGGATGGGTCTCAGATCAGAGATACAGCAAAGGCGCCTGCTCTGGGTAAGAGGCCACGGTCGACTGCCTGGAAGTGACTTGCTGGGTTCATGTGATTAGCACCACTAGTTACTAGCTGTGTGACCTTGATAGAGTTCCTTTTCTTTTTTTTTAAAGATTTTATTTATTTATTTATTTGACAGAGCAAGAGAGCACAAGCAGGGGGAGCAGCAGAGGGAGAGGGAGAAACAAGCTCCCTGCTGAGAAGGGAAGCCGATGCGGGACTCGATCTCAGGACCCTGGGATCATGACCTGAGCCAAAGGCAGATGCTTAACCCGCTGAGCCACCCAGGCGCCCCCTGATAGAGTTCCTTCACCTTGCTGTGCTTTACTGTCCTCATCTTTAAAATGAGAATAATAAGAGGTACCTGGCGGGCTCAGTCGGTAGAGCGTGTGGCTCTTGATCTCAGGGCTGGGGCCCCACTTTGGGTGTAGAGATACCTTAAAAGTAAAATCTTAAAAAAAATTGGAAATAATAATAGTACTTACCTCAAAGGGTTGTTGTATGGATTTAATGAGTTAAATCCTGTAAATATCCCTTAGAATAGTCCCTGTCACACAGTAAGTATTCTGTACATATTGAATAAAAGATAAAAACCGCCGCTTGATGAGTAAGACTTGGCAAACAGATCGTTGGGAAAGAGTGTCTTCGGCAAAGAGAACAAAGGTCCGGATGTGAGAAAGTAGGCTCCTCCAAAGAACTCCGTTCTTTGTCACCTGGTGGGGGGGCGGGCAGCTGATGGCTGGCTGAAAATTGGGGTTGAACTCCCCTCCTGCCCTGTCCGGTGCCACGGTGTGGTCTCGGGGCTGGTCAGGCTTGGCCCTCTCACCCGTCCCTCTGCCAGTCCTGGGGCCGCAGCCGGTGAGCCCGGCTCTGGCTGGGCCCTGCTGGGCATTACCTTGTGGACATCTGGAGCTCCCTGTTTGGTAGGGAAGCCCCGGGGGCAGGAGGGCTTGGGGGAGATGCTCTCTGAACAGTGCCCTAAAGGAAGATGAAAACTTGCCCAGACAAGGGGAGGAGGGAAGCAGTTCCAGGCCGAGGGACCAACCTGAGCAAATGTTGGTAGGGAGAGATTCCCCCCTCAGAGGAGAAACAAAGACTTTGGGCTGAGTGTGAGCTTGGGGCTTGGGGGGCCCTCCTTGGGTCCGTTTTATCAGGAGGTTCGGCTCGTCCTCACCTTGCCCTCTGGCCCCAGCATGGGTGGTGGCCTCCGGGGTTAAAGTCCAGTCTTGTTCCAGGGCCAGCCCAGAAGCTGGGGGTAGGGGTGCCAGTTGCCTGGGTTCCTCCCTCCCACTCCAGAGCCAGAAGGGTTTGGCAAAGCAACAAGGCAGCCTTTGTGTCCCTCCGTGGGTCTAGGCAGGTCTGGCCCAGCCTAGGCTGCTGGTTTCAGTGCCCTGTGATCCTGTCCAGGCGGTGCAGGGGTGGGACGGGGCGGGCGTCCTCAGCGTTCTCAGTGGGGTTGCCTTGTGTCCCCTGCACCCTCGCCAAGGCTCCCTGGGGGAGGATACCTGTGCTGTGGAGTGCATGGGTGTGTTTTTGGGGGGGCGCTGGCAGTGAGGACCCAGGGCAGGTAGTTGGTGGGAGCTGGGTGCGCGGGGAGGCTGCTGTGGGCCCCAGCGTGTGCCCGAGCGGTACCCCCGGGGTGAGTCTGTGAGTGCACATCGGGGTGAGGGTGTGCTTCTGAGTGTGAGGGTCTGGGCCGCCGCACAGGAGAAGCCCCCAGCCTGCTCAGAACAGAGCGCTGCTGTCCCTCGGCAGCGGCAACAACGAGGCCTCTCTCTTGGCACATAATGTCCCCTCTGTATTGTCTGCTGTGCGGCGGTGACGATAATTTTAAGGCCTAAATCCTTTTCGTGGCGGTGGGGGGTGGAGGAGGCTGGAGGCGTCTGGGGAGGGCCAGAGCTTCTAGGCGGGTTTCAGCCTGTGTGCAGGGAGGTCTGTTGTGTGTCTGCGGCCTCCCCCTACATACCCACAACCCCTACGGGGGCAGCAGAGGGAAATAGGGACTCCCAGACGCCTCAGCCAGAACCCCCACCCTGCAGTCCCCGCCTTCCTGCCCCTTTGCCTGGACTTCAAGGCTGTGGGCCGGGACCTCTTCAAAGGAACCAGCTCTCACAGCCCCTTTCGCTCGCTGCCTGTGTGTCTGCTGGTCCAGATGTTTCTTCACGTCTACCCCTAGTCTTTCCTGCTGTGGAAGTGCTAGGCCAGCAGTTGTCAACCTTTTTGTTGTCAGCACTCCTTTACAGGCTTAATAATTCTCGAGGGCCCCAAAGAGCTTTTGTTTAGGTGGGTTCTAGGCATCAAGATTTGCCATATTAGAAATGAAAACAGAAAATCGAGGAACGTGTACTTATTCACTTATTTTATTTTATTTATTTATTTTTTTAAAGATTTTATTTTATTTATTTGACAGAGAGAGAGAGAGATTACAAGTAGGCAGAGAGGCAGGCAGATAGAGAGTGGGAAGCAGGCTCCCTGCCGAGCAGAGAGCCCTACGTGGGGCTCGATCCCAGGACCCTGAGATCATGACCTGAGCCGAAGGCAGAGGCTTGAACCCACTGAGCCACCCAGGCGCCCCAATTATTCACTTATTTTAAAATAACTGTCGCCGTTCATTATGTGTTAGCAGAGATAACATACTTTCATGAAAAATAACTTTATTTTCTGGAACAGAACAAAATTAGCAGAAGAGTGGCGTTGTTTTTACATTTTCGCGATCTCATTAATATCTGGCTTAATAGAACAAACAGGCCCCTTGGGGTTGGAGTCTAGTATCTGCTCTTGCTTTCAGTTTATTGTGGTATGTTTGTTTTGCTGTTGTTGAATGTATGAGGAAAATCTGGCCTCACGCACATCTCTGGCTGGAGAAGTGAGGAGTATTTTCATAGCCTTTTCAGATAATTTGATACTACACCAAAACTTGACAGGTGGGAGTTTCTTAAAGGTTAGTTGCCATATAGAATCTGAAACCTTATCGATGAACTCTTCATATTCTGTTACATGAAGGTCCATTTGTCTATCCTGCACTTTAAATGGATCTCTTGCCCACGCATGGTTTTATAACACCGTGCATGGTCATTTAGAGAATATTGGTTCATGGGGTTATGCAAATCTCTCAAATGTTGACACATTTCATGATATAATATTTAATGATCACATCCATTGATACCACCACAAATTTCATCAGAAATACATCAGGAAGTGGTCATGCTTATGCTGACCTATACAAGTAGTCCCAAATTCAAATTTTTGCTTAAAAAATAGAATTTTATCATTAGCAATAAATACTGTAATTATTTTCCTTGAAGTGACAGGCGCACTTGATTACTTTTGAGAAAATGCCTGCCCAAATACCTCAGTCTAACGTTTGTCTGTCTGTCTTTCTGTGGTTCCATAAAAAAAGCAGCTAGTTCAGCTTGTAACTCAAACAACTGCACAACTGCTTTTTCTGGAGGCAACAATCATATATCCTGGTATGTTGCAGAAGTCCTCTGTGTGAATGTCTCACCTGCAACATTAAATGTGTACACTAAGGTTGTGATTTCATACAATTACTAATTTTATTGCTTCACTTCAACAAGGATATTCTTTCTCTTTCTTTCTTCCTTCCCATGCTTTATAGACTGAGCCAGCCAGGCGCCCCAACAAGGACATTCCTAAGTGAAACTCGCTGTTTTTTGGTTTTTTTTTTGATGCATGCTTCTAACACTGACAAATATAATGACTCCTAGTATAGTTTGGTGTTATACTCTCGATTTGGGCTAAAGCATCAACAGTTTTGCCCACCATTCGTTTTGCACCATCAGTGCAAATGTCAACACGGTGAAAAGGTCAACTAATGTCTGAGTATTATTAGTAATATCATTCTGACTTCACCTGCCCCCGAGAAGATCTTGGAGACTCCCAGGGGTCCGCGGACCCTGCTTTGAGAACTGCTGCACTAGGCTAATCAGCCTCACTTTGTTCCTCAGTGGTGATGAGTGCGTCTTATGTGTATTTCACTGATTAGGACACTGAGGCCCGGTGGAAGCCCACATGGGTCCTCAGCTCTCATTCCAGCACTGGAGTGAGAATTTTTTTTTCCCGACAGGCACTGGGGAGGCTTCTCAAGGGAGGTGGCATAGATCTGATGAGTGGGCAGAATGCCAGTACGTGGGGGGTGGGCGCCTGGGAGTGCATTCTTGGTGAAGGGAACAGCATCGGCAAAAGCCTAGGGAAAAGAACAAAGGATGAGGCCTGATAGCAAGGGCCTCGAATGCCAGCCCCAGGCACCATGGAACATGTGGATGGGCAAAGTAGCAGATGAGATGTGCTCAGAGATAAGGGGGCCCCTGGGCCTCACCAGCTGGCCTTCGCAAGCCAGCTGGCCTCAGGGTTGTGTCCTTAGGGTAGGGTTAACATAGGACTACTCAGATAGACTTACCTTTCGTGACCATGACTGGCAGAGTGTGGTTTCCTGACCAGAATTCCCTGCTGAAGAGTGTCTCCACGGGTTTCTGCGCTGACAGTCAGCTTCTCTTTTCCTTCGGTTTGGCTTTTGTGGTGAGAGTGACTAGCCTCACCCAGTTTCTTGAGTCAGGCACGAATGTGTGGGTGACTTGGGCAGAGGTGGCTGCGGAAGGGCGGGATTGGTAGTGGGGGTGTGTCCATGGGGTAGGTCCATGGGGCCTTGGCCCCAGTGCTGTGAAAGTGGGGCCTTCAGAGCTGACCCTGGACACGGGACTGCCTCCTCTCCCCACTCCAGGCCTGGCCTGCCCTTCTCCTCCAGCAGGCCTGGGTCCCTGCCCTCCCATGGCCGCCTGAGCTGTAGAAACGCAGGTCCTGGCCAGGTCTGACATGAGGAGCCAGACCCCACTTTCTTTTAAGACAGGCCTCTACATCTTTGCTGTGCCCCTCTGTCTCCTGCGCTGGGGGCCTGGGCCTCGATGGCTGTGCCACACACGTGTTCACGGCTATGCTGTGGGTGCCGCGTTGTGTTTGTGACTGTAGCACACACGTTTGTGAGCTTGAATACCCTGCTGTGTACACCGAGTCGTGTGTTTGCTTTTGTGTCTTTCGTTGGGTGGCATGTACGCGTATATAGTTTTGTATGTCTCTTGGGGATGCGAGGGTCCCTGTGGAAGGCATGTGTTTTTGTGGGATGGTTTGTCTGTAGATCCGGGCCCAGAAGAAGGCCCGCTGAGGCGCTGCGGGTGGAGACCGTGCCCAGAGAGGGAGCCCACGGCCAGGAGGTCTGACGGGGAAAGGACATGTCCTCACTGAGGACACAGAGAGCATTGCAAGCCCTCAAAGAGCCCCTGTCCAGCTTTTCTGCCTTGGCCAGGCAGGATGGGTGGCTGGAAAAGGGGCATGAGGGAGCCCAAACAGCCTCGGCCCGCCTCCCGCACCTTGTTGGCACTCGCGCCGAGTGGTGGTGGCCCGGTGCCCTGGGCCTGCCCTCCTGCCAGAGACACACTCAGGTTGGCCCTTGTGGCCAACTTCAGCTCATAAGGGACCACGGAGGCAAAGCCGGCCCCACGCGCTACTGGGCCCGAGGCTGGGGCTGCGGGGAGGACCAGCCCCACAGAGCCCATCCTGATGCTAAGTTCATTCCGTGTGTCACTCATTCAGCAGATATTTATTGGATGCGTCCTCTGCTTTGGGCCCAGCTTCAGGTGTTGGGAATATAGCGGTCGCTTCACTGAATTAGCCGGGAGAGAAGAGGCTGCTGCTGTGTGTCTCACAAATGGAGGAACAGATCCTGGGAAGTTAAGTGATTCGTCCAAAGTCACAGCAATGCTGAGATTGGAAACCAGGCCTATCTCACTCCGGAGCCCCCTCCCCCTGCCCTTGATTCTCACCATTATAGTCTGTGCGTCCGCTGAGCGAGAACCAGCAGGGTGAGGGCTGGGCAGATGATGCTTGGCTAGCCTTGGGCTCCAGGCTGTAGCGGCTGATGCGGGAGAGTGGGTATAGCAACTAAATCGGCTCCTAGTTGCTCTGCGGGGAAGGCACTTTGCCTGGGGTGGTCCCTCAGGGTTGTGCAGAAAGGTGGTCCGGTAGAGATTCAGGTATGGGAGAGGAGTGGAGGGTACACCTTGTGTCTCTAGGATGCTTGAGATGCAAGGGAACCCCTCATCGCTGGCTCCATGACCTGGGACGCTTCCCTTTGAGCCTCAGCTTCCTTATCTGTGAAGTGGGCACAATCATTGTTTCTCCCAGTGGTACAGTGCTCATGGCCTGGTGCCTGGCACACAGTAGGGCAGCGGGGGGGGGGCTGGGCCAAGCTGGAAGTTGGCAGGGCCTCCCCAGGGTTCTCTACTCAGTCCCAGGAAATGGGTAGGGGGCAGGGAGGAGGAGGAGCAGATGTGCCCACGGCTCACAAGAGCAGCCGCATTTAGCCACTGAATCGGGATTGAAATATTCCTGAGGGAGAAGAACCCTCAGGCTTCAGGGCTGCAACAGCTCGTCAGTGGGGAGCGGGGAAGGGATGTTGTCACCATCTGCCTCGTGTCTGTCTGCGACTAAAATAATACTGGGGTGAGACTCGCCGCAGGCACGGGCCCAGCCGCAAGGTTCCCCGGAAGAAGGAGGGGCCAGGGGGTGCTGGCAGGCTCGTGGGGGGGATCAGTCTCATGCGCGCGGGGCCTGGGGACCCCCTGGGCCTGGCTGGGGTCGGTTCCGGAGGGGAGACGGAGCATGTGCTGAGATCCCAGTAAAGCAGGGGCAACAACAAACAAAACAGGAGGGACAGACAAATCGCCTGATTCAGCTTCCATGAACTGATCCAGAATATTGAAACCAGAAAACGTAGCAAGAATCTATTTTAATTTCAGCCGACGTATAAGTTTTGGGTCTATGGTTTACTGTGGTTTTTATTTTGAATCAAATATGGAGAATGCTCCCTACTCTTCTTAGAGCTCAGGGTTCTGAGGATGGAGCGCCTGCCTCTCCCATGGGGCGCGGGAGTCATGTGCCAACTGCCTCTGGGTGTTGGTGCCCCAGGGCCCGGGCGGGTGCCCCTTTAGGTTGGGACCTGGCCGGGAGCCTGATGCTCAGCCTCCGGCTGGTGAAGCAGTCATGTCTGGTCTTTTGCTGCGGGTCTCACTAGACACGAGCCATTGGATATTTTTGTTTTTACAGAGAGAACAGACCCATGACCTCAGAGGTTTATTTTAACTGCAGAAGCACCCTAACTGCTGGTTGCTGTGTGCTGACACAGTGCTGGGCTGTCTGCTCGGCCGGCGGCCCTTGAGGACCTACTGTGTGCAGGCCATGAGCTCGGACAGGCTGGGACTGTGCTAAGCACCCAAGTCCAGCCACCTGAGTGCTTCGGAGGGGGAGGGGGGCGTCACAGAGGGGGCCAGGGTAGGGCAGGAAACCATGCTCTTGTCCTAGAGAGGTGACAGATGTACTCAGCCTTGAAGAGGAGAAATGAGGTGACAGCAGAGGAGAGAGGGGCAGGTGCCCCAGGCAGAGGGAACCTTGAATACACAGACCACCACTACTGTGTGGCTGTCTCTTTGTGGCAAGGGTTCACTTGTCTTTGCTGCAACGCAGAGCCCTTCCTGCGGGCCTGACCCCATGCTAACTGCTTGACGTGTGTTTTCCCAGTCAGTCCTTACCAACATCTCATGAGGTCAGTACACTTTGTGCCCATCTTGCAGGTGAGGACACTGAGGCTCAGAGATGTCTCTTCTCCAGTGGTAGAGGCATGACCTGGAGTTACAGTATGCCACCCCTGCACAGCGCCCTTGTCCACCAGGCAGCAGCTGAGCACCTGCTGTGCCCTGAGCCAGGGTGCTTCCTGGATGCACGCTCCAGAACGTCCTCGACTGGCTGGGGTCTGTCTCTCATCTGCATCTGGGCAGAATGACCAAAGGAAACTCTCCAGGCTGTGGGAGCGTGTGTGTACATGGGGAGAGGGTTGCAGGTGGGAGGCTGGAGACCCCTGCTTTACAACCTTTCGTAAATCTCTTTATCCTCCGAGCCTCAGTTTCCTCATCTGTGAAATGGGGCTATAGTGCTGTGCAGGCTCCTGGAGAGGATTCAAAGTGAAAGGTCTGAGAAGTTCTCTGTGAGTTCAGTGAGACTCCAGGCAGGACTGAGTCTCCTCAAAACACCAGGAGCCATCTTCCCAGAACAATCCAGCCACCAAGATTTCCCTGCAGCTGACGGGCTCCCGCCACCACAGCAGCCACCACCCTGAATTATTCAGGACCCTCCAGGCCTCTGTGGCAGCCCCTCCCCTCCCCCCTGCACACCAGGCTGTCAGCCCCAGCCTCTGAGCCTCTGCCAGGGCTCTGCTGACTCAGGGCCCCAGAACTTCAGCTCTCTTCAGGTGTGGCCGTGAGTGTGACAGGGTTCGAGAGTGTGAGCGTGGCTGAGAATGAGCGAATGATAGCGAGCGTGTGGTTGTACACGAGTGTACGAGCATGCGGGTGACGTGTGACGGAGTGAATGATTTGCCCGGGGTGGGTGAGGCTGGCAGTATCTAGAACTGGGCCCTCCTTAGGAGTAGGGAAGGCAGGCTCAGGGCTGGCGTCCCTCTGACTAAGAGCACACAGGGACCTGGGACTCAAATTCCGGCCTAGAGAGGGAGGGGGCAGCTCGCCTCCAATTCCGGAGTCCCTTAGGGTTGGGTACAGGGGGGAGAGGTTTGGGAGAGGTTGGGTCATGAACTGGGGCCGGAGTCCACCACCTTGTGGGGCTCCGACATTGCCAGACTATTCCTGGTGTGTCTCATTTCCTGATGACTTGAGACCTTCAGAGGACAGGCAGTTCCGTCTCACTGTCCCTTTCCTCCCCCGGAGCCAGGGGAAGCTGGGAGGCCCTGGAGGTGAGAGGTGGGAGACTGTTCTCTTAGATCTGTGGCCAGATGGCAGCCCTCCAAGTCTTAGGGGGGCTGGGGAAGGGGCACTCTTGCTGGAGGGCTCTCCACCCAGAGTCAGGAGAGACCGAGCAGAGTTCTGTCTGCTTGACCCCCACACCTCCGTCCTCACTGGCCTTCCTGGAAGGTTACTGTCTGGTGTGTGGCAAGGGGAGGTACGTGGGGGACGGGAGGGGGACCGAGGAACTAGGAGCCTGCAGTGTGGAGGTCGGGGGTGGTCTGCGTGTGAGCTTTGCTGTGCGTGGTGAGGTCCGTGTGCTGGTCCGAGGATGTGGGTGGCTGTCTGAGTGTGTGTTTGTATTTGAGAGTGTGTACATATATAAGCAACGTATGTGTGACTGTGATTATGTTTACCTACTCACATGTGCGTGAGTACCAGCTTGTGGGGCCGGCCGCGTGTGTGCCCTCTCAGTTGGGGCGTGCATGTGTGTAGAGGCAGGGTGAGAGCTGATTGACAGGGAGAGGGCCGGGTGGGGGCCACACTCAACCCCACAGCTTCATCCTTCCTCGGGCTCTGGTTGGCGTGGCCTGACACCCCGCCTGACTGGCTGGGACCGTGCCCCTGAGAAGGTGATCGCCTGGCTTGGGCTGGAAGAATCTCGGAGCTGCATGGGGCAGAGCTACATGGAGGGGAGTAGAGGCAAGTGAGAGACTTGATGGCTGCAGGGGCCAGATAGAACTGGGTACTGAAGGAGGGTTGCTGGAGCCTGATGCCTGGGTCCAAGTCCGAGCTCCTCCCCGGACTGGAGTGCGTTGGGCAGGTGACTTCCTTCTCTGAGCCTCAATTTCCTCATGAAAACAATGGAGATGATGGTGGTCACAAGACCTTGGGGCGCAGGGCCCACACACTAAACATTACCCACCAAATATCCTATGAGCCTCGCTTGTGGCCCTGGGAAGTTGGTCACTCGGAGGCCTGGCCACTGGCCCGCCAAAGGCTGGGAAGATGGCTCCTCCTCCCTCTCCTCAGGCCCAGAAGGCCTGACTTGTTCCTACTGCACCCTTTCCATCAGAGGGACATGCATGCATTTATTTTTGGAGGGCTCATAGGAGCATAAGCCAGCAGATCACCCTGTCCATCCCCCTGCATTTTGGGAGGGTCAATCCCCAGCCCCCAGGCCAGAGAGTATTTTCTTTTCCTCTACGCCTCCTGGGGTCTGAGGCAGGAATGGAGGAAGCCCCGTGAGTTCCCTCTCTGGCCTCACTTTCTCCCCTCTGTAGAGGCAGGCAGGTAAGGTGGAGTGAGGGGAGTGAGGGGAGTGGGAGGAGTGAGTGTGTCTGCCGCCAGGACCCGAGAGCTAGCTAGCTCCCCTGACGCCCCACACCCGCTCCTCTGCGGAGCTGTGGCCCGGGCAGCTGTCCACTGGGCTGAGCGGGTTAGCAACACAAGACAGATGGCGAGGGATTATCTCCGCTTCTCAGAGGGCAATGGCGGCAACCGTAGGGGGTGGGGGTGGGGAGGCTCTCACACTCTCCCCATGCGTGTATACGTGCACACTCACGAATGTATGCAAGCACATACAGTTCCCCACTTCTGCCCAGACCCAGCCCGGCCTCCTGATATGTATGAAATGGGCAGGGAGATAGGAGGAGAGATGAGATTCCAAGAACTGGGGAGAACCGTGGGACTTGGCAATTTTGTCCCTATCCCACTTGACTCCTGGCCCAGGCGGGCCTCTGAGCAGGCCCTCCCAGGCCCCTCCTGGACTCTGCCCTCCTGCCATGGTTTCTCCACGACTGCCCTCACCCAGAACGGTATGTTTAGGAAATCGCAGCCTTCCAGAATAGCCTGAGGCTCAGAGATGGGTGAGCTGTGCCCAAGGTCACACAGTTTGGCATGTCAGTGGGCCGAGCGCTGGGGTTTGGCAGGTGTCTGGGCACAAGCCGTTCGGGCCCTGGGTCTTCTGCACACCCACTCTTGCTGCCGCCCAGGGGCCCACAGGGGTGTGTGTGTAACCTGT
The DNA here is from genome assembly GCA_028533885.1 of Nasua narica. NCBI lineage: Eukaryota > Metazoa > Chordata > Mammalia > Carnivora > Procyonidae > Nasua > Nasua narica. Next base: position 28,248,393 of record CM052809.1, read on the forward strand.
CGTAGGAGCAGTGGCCACACTGGGGACTCGGACATAGCCTCT
>CM052809.1:28248934-28364006 GCA_028533885.1 Nasua narica
TTTCCTGGCCGGGTGGGTGCCCAAAGGGGGCTCTGAGCGGCGCCGGCCCTGCCCGCGGCCGGGCCGGACGTGGGGGCCGGCGTGAGAATCCCGCCCATCTGTGAGCCGGCCTCACGCCGTCAGACCCAATTTATCTCGCCGCCAAAGTTTCACAGCCATCTGCTCGAGTGGAACGGCTTCCAGCGCTGGCCCCACCGGGCCCCCCAGCCAGCGCGGGGATGTTTTCCAATACGGCAGTATCGCAGCCCCCCCACCCCAAAGCAAGGAGGGGGTGTAGGGGGAGGCGGTAGAGCGCGGTGCGTGGGGCTGGCAGGCAGCCCTCTCCGGCGAGCAAGCCGACCCTGAATTTTAAGCGATTGATCAGGAAGCGCAGGCCGTTCCCATCACTTAGAGCAGCCAAATGCGACGGCGCAGGGATTTCAAGGGGCCTTTGCGGAGGCAGTAATGAGGTCACCGTCACCGCGCCAGCCTGCAGGCGGCGGGGGGGCGGCAGGGGCGGTGGGGGGGGGCCTGCGGGTGCACATGCCTGTGAACACAGCCACACCTGTATCCCCATAACCCCTGAAGCCACAACACCGACCTGGGAGAACTCAGCATTTGGATATGAGCTGATTACTAGCCCCCCTACCCTCACTAGCACAGTCTGAGAGACCAAGCTAGGACCCAGTCCCTGTCCCATTCATGATCATCTCAGACAGCTTCAGCATAGGAACCTCAGACCTCCTCCCCTCCCCTCTATGTGACTAAAATACAAACGTTTGTGTACCTGCCCATTGTACTTCTGAGTAAGCCTGCAGAGACAGGTGTACCCCAGGCCCCAGGTAACCACACAGGTGCATACATTGTGATTACACACCTGACCTCAGTGCTCACGCAGTGGTAGAGTCCTCCCCCCTCCCCAACACACATACAAACATGCACACAGGAGCTCCACCATTCTCAGTCAGTACCAAGGGACACATGAGCCCACACCACACCCCTTCTCAGGAAACGCACAGGTGCACACTGGCTCCCACGACCCCCCAAGCTTGCTGCTGTGTCTGCAGGGTGGGCGCCTTCACTGCCTGCTAGGCAGCCCGGGTGCAGACCTCAAAGAGAACAAAGGCTGGGCGGTGGGAGGGAGGGGGGCTGAGCCCCCGGCCTCGTCCTCCTTGGCGATGCTCGTCTGTCTCAGCTCCGCGGCCACTGCATCGAGCGGCTCTGATTGCCGAGTAAATCACCACGATGATCTGAATAATTATCGTCTCCTGAAAAGGGGAAAAAAAACCAGGGGAATAAATAAACAGAGGAGAGAGCAAACCACCTGATTTCTCAGAGCCCTGGGTCGAGGAAAATACATTGGGGTGGGTGTCACTGGTTCCCTGCGGATCCTAGAGGCTTCCTTAGGATGCAGAGCAGGTGTGGATGGGGTGGGCCTCAGGGAAGAGTCCTTCCCCAGAGGTGGCATGGAGTATCATCCTCTCTCTTCATTCTTCTCCCCATGCCCACCACTCCCCGTCTGGCATGTCTCTGCTTCTCACAAAATCAGGCCCCCTTGCCCTGTAGAGCTCCCTCTTGTCTCCAGGGCTTGGCTGAAGCCCATCTGTCCCCTGGGATACCCTCTCCCTTCCACTTCAGTTTGCCTGGCTTTCCCGTTTCTGCAGGATGAACCCTATGGCACTTCTTCTGGGAGGTTCTTCCTGACTGCCCAGCCCTCCAGCATCCTCCCCTCCTGACATTCCAGTGTCTGATTCCATAGAGACTGACTGATTTGGGGGTGTTCACCCTGTCTCAGCTGGTTGGAGAGCTTTGGTAGGAAGCAGCTAGGTTTTATTTTATTTTATTTTTTAAAAGATTTTATTTATTTATTTGACAGAGCAAGGGAGAAACAGACTCCCTGCCGACCTAAGGAGCCTGATGTAGGGCTCCATCCCAACACCCTGAGATCATGACCTGAGTGGAAGGTAGACGCTTTACCGACTGAGCCACCCAGGTGCCCCAGCAGCTAAGTTTTAAACAAAATAATGATAACAAAAGCAGCTACTGCCCTGCCCTGAGCGCTGTTTATGGGCTAGCCCCTTGCTAAAACATCCTTTCACCATGGATCCTCCCCAGAATCCTGTGTGTAATATTCCTCTTGGGGAAACTGAGGCTTAGCTAGAGTAAAACTTGGCCCTGCCCTTTTCTCCAGGATTAAAATGCTCTTCATGGGGCCCCTGGCTGGCTCAGCCAGTAGAGCACAGTCAGTGATTCTTGATCTCAGGGTCGTGAGTTCAAGTCCCACATTGGGAATAAAGCTTCCTTTATAAATAAATAAATAGATAAATAAATAAATATGCTTCTCATCTTCTGGATCTTTTCTGGAGTCCCCCTGATCCTACATGTTGGAGGGGCACCATGACATAAATACTTCAACCCCATCCTGCCCATTCCTGCTCCCCCCCTTTGTCCCATTTTCCTATCCTCAGGAGGTGTGCCATCCATGCATTGTGACCCCCGACCTCCCAAAGGGCACGACCCTTCCCCACCGCCCCAGCATCAAAGGAGGGGCAGCTCAGTCCTATGCTTCTTCTGCCTGAAATGGTTCCAGATGTGGGGACCGCAGGGGCCTGTGAAAGACTCAGGGCGATGTTTGGCACATGGCTAGGTTTCTTCCTGGAGGCCGTCCCGAGCGAGGGCCATCTACCTCCCTTTCCCGGCACCTGGTCCGTAAATGGGAGCAGAACGTGATTTAGGGAGGAGGTCTCCCAGGAGGCTGGGGCAGGAGAGAGGCTGAACTCATTATGAGTTTGCATTTACCCTCCAGGGGGGGCACACTGTTGGATCTGCGGCCCAGGGGCCAAATCCATGGCTGGGTCTCCAAGCTGTAGAGGGAGGCCTAGGACTTAATGGTTTAGCTCCCCCACATTCCTCAGAGCAATGCCGTTATAGATGGGCGAAACATTTTTGAATCAGGGGTCCTAAATTGGCTCCTGGGTAAGGGTGCCTGTGCAGACCTCTCCCGTAGGGGTCCTGATTCAGGGACCCTCGTGTTGCTAGGGGGATGAAAATCTCTGTCCCTGAGTTGGGCAGAGAAGAGACAAGTGAGACATAGTGTTGGTCTAGAGAACCCAGGTCTCATCCACTTCTGCGTGTGGGTAGAGATGAGGCAGGGCCCAGCCTGGCTCTGGGAAGCCCTCAGCCCCTATTCTGCAGCTTCTCGGGAGCCAAGGGCAGTCCCTCCTTCCTGGGAGGGAGGCAGAGGTGGCCAGTGTTCATAGGTAACCGCCCCCCAACACCTCTGTCAGCTCCTCTCAGCCTCAGAGCACAGCATGTCTTGGCTCCCATCTTCCTCCAACAAACAGATATTTCTTTGGCATTTGCTACGTGCTGGGCACTGAGGCACAGTAACTTGGGGTTCAGATAGTACTCAGGTAGATGGGGAGGCATACTCACCCCACCCACACAACACACACTCCCCCCCGCTTTTCCTCCAGAGTATGACCACAGGGAACTCTGGGAGAGGCCATAATGAATGTGGTAAGACCTTTGGAATTAAACCCACCTCCGTTCAGGGTCTGGCTCTACTACTTGTTAGCCGCGAAGAAGTCACTGGGCCTCAGTTTCCATACCCGCAAAGTGGGACTTCTAGTAGCCCATGTTTCCTAGTGTGTCTGTGAGGGCTCAGGGAGATACTCTGGCTGGGGGCACAGGACTCAGCTATTGGCAACTGCTCCTGGTCCTTAGTTACTAGAGAGGGAGGGAGGGGGGAACTTCGGGTCGCTCCTTGGCCTAGCCCCCTTCCATGGCACGACTGGCATTCAGCCTCTCTGTTCGGGGTGGGAAGCTGTTGGTCTTGGCAGGTCATCTGAAGTGCACAGACCACCCCCCTCTCCTGAAAGCTTAGTTGTCCTATCCATCTGCTTCTCCCTCCTGGCCTGGCTCTCCCTTTCTCTCTGTCTGCCTCTAATTCCATCTCTCCATGTCTCCCCCCCAAACATCGAGCTCGCCCCTACAGAAGAACATCCCTTCGCCCCCATCCCCATGTCCAGCTTAGCTCCTCAGGCCAACCCTGTGACAGTCACAAACATAGGCCCTCACCCCTGGGTGCACATTGGCAAGGGGGCATATACGGCAGCGAAGTGGTGGGGAGACACAACCAGGCACACCCTCGCGCTTGAGTGCATGCGGGCACGAGGGCATCTGTCCCAACACACACACACACACACACACACAAAGTGTGCACAGAGCACAAATGGTACAAACAGGACACGGTTGGCGACAAACACATAAAGATAGTTGAGTCTATTGCACACACAAGAATTCACAGGCCTATGTGCTCACCACCCCACACACGCGTACGTGGAACACAAAGGCCCAAACAGGTACATAGGGACACACACACAAGGACACACAAGCATGTAGGCACAGTATGTCCCGCACACACGTGTACACACACATAGGCACACACCAGCTCTCTCGCCCCCTGCCCCCCGCAGGGAGCTGGCTGTCCGCCAAGCTCGGCGCTTTCTGCTGGGTGTGCACAACCTTTCACAGGCTCTAATTGAGTCGAGGGTGATTTATAACACGGCAGCGCCCCTGCCCGAGTGGGCTGCCCCCTCCTGCTGCAGCCGTGGCCAGAGCCTTCGGCCACCCCCACCCCAGTCCTCTTCACACTGGATTGCACACACAGGCCCCTTAGAGGGAGAGGGAGACCTTCCCTTCTAGGCACCAGTTCCTTTCTTTATTCTCGCCTTGCTCCTAGTCTAGGCACTGGGCTCTGAGAGGCTCCCCCCACAAACCCGTTACAGGGCCTAGCTGACCCCTACCTTTCTTTTTTTTTTTAAGTGATTGAGCTCTTTTTTTTTTTTTTTAAAGATTTTATTTATTTATTTGAGAGAGAGAGACAGAACATGAGAGGTGAGAAGGTCATAGGGAGAAGCAGACTCCCCATGGAGCTGGGAGCCCGATGGGGACCCGAGCCAAAGGCAGTTGCTTAACCAACTGAGCCACCCAGGCGCCCTTGACCCCTACCTTTCTAACCTGCCTGTTTAAGGATAGCCAGGACCTTGGGGCGCCTGGGTGGCTGAGTGGGTTAAAGCCTCTGCCTTCGGCTCAGGTCATGATCCCAAGGTCCTGGGATGGAGCCCTGCATCGGGCTTTCTGCTCAGCAGGGAGCCTGCTTCCCCCCCCTCACCCCTGCCTGCCTCTCTGCCTGCTTGTGATCTCTCTCTCTGTCTGTCAAATAAATAAATAAAATCTTAAAAAAAAAAAAAAAAAGGATAGCCAGGACCTTGACTGCAGATCCCATGTGCTTCCTGAGCTACAGTAAGAGAAACTGGATTTAGATATGAGGAGGGACTTCCCCAGTGAGCTAGGTGTGGGGGTGGCCAACAGGGGCTGGGGGGCCTGGATTCAGGGTGATGGGGGAGGGAGAAGCAACTGAGAGTCTCGTTTCCTGCTTCCCCATCCTTTTGGGTAACTGAACTGTCACCCCCCTCCCAGCTGTCCCCATGGCCTGTGCGGCTGGGCTTGTGATTAATCGCATTAATTAGGCCTTGAGGTTTGGCTCATAAAGTCCCCGTGTCCACCTAAGAAGAAGCTGCAGGGAAGGCCTTTGTCCTGGTGTGTGGAGGGGAGTATGAACCCTGACCCCTCACCTCTGACCCCAACATGGACTAGCAGCTTTACCTTGGCCTATTAGCTCAGCCTGAGAGCTATTTCCTCCTCCCACAGTCTCCTGTGTTGGATGCTGATGCTGTTAACCCATTTGACAGTGAAGGCACCGAAGACTCGGGCCAAGTCCTTGCCCAAGTTATACACCTGGTTCATGGTAGAACTGGGATTTGAAATCAGACAACAGAGCAAAGCATGCCTGACTCAGAGCCTGACTTTACGCTGAAGCCCATTCGGCCCCAGGACTCCTGGTGCTCAGTGTGCTGGGTTTTAGAGCAGGGGAGGCTTCTTGGGTGGGGGGTGGTTTGGCCCTCTCTGTTCTCAGAATTGGAGTTAGTTTACAGTGTGAGGGACTCAGATTAGATTTAAGAGGGACCTCCCTGGCAGTAAAGTGATTGGGAGCCAAGTGTGTGTGTTGTGTGTGTGTGTATGTGTGTGCGCACTGGGGAGATGCGCAGTGGAGTCTGGGCTGCCCCTAAGGGAGTCCACATGGTAATGGCATTCAACATTTAGTACTTTCCTATTGCCTATTGACTCACACAATCCCTTGGAGAGGAGTCGAACCCCATTTTAGAGATGAATAACACTGATATTCTGACGGTTTCAACCATCTGCCCCAGCCTCCTGGATTTAAGGCAGCTGCACCCCCACCCCTTCCCCCACTGCCGTGTTGTCTGGCTTCTGGGGCCCCGTGACCCCACTTCATCTCTGTCTCTGCTGTGGGTCAACCCAGCCCCTGGCCCTCCTGAACCCACTTGAACGCATTTGAACAATTGTTAGTGAAGGTGTGAGATGGGTGGCCTTGAGGGCACGGAGTGTGTGTCAGAGACTCCATGCTTAGACACGTGTGTCACCATGTGCGCTTAACGTGGCCCAGGTGTATTTGTGTGTTTTGGGGTGCTTTGTGACTCAGTATCTATACATGTTTGTATTTGTCTGTAGATCTCAGTGTGTATCACTGTGTCTCTCTCTGCATGGCTTGTGTTTGTATATTTCTGTGAGTTTCCTTGCGGTTCTTTCAGCATGTGTGTGTGTGTATCTTTCTGTATCTGTCTCTGTTCCAGCTTTTGGGTGTGTCTCTAGGTGAGGATCTCTGTAGGCGCTGCTGCTCGGGTGTGTCCGTGTGGTTCCGTGTTGGTTTCTGCCAATGACTTTAGGTGTAACACTGTCTCCGTGTGTGTGTGTGTGTGTGTGTGTGTGTGTGTATCTCTGTGTGCAACTGTACTGTATCTGTGTGTATGAGGCGCCCTGTGTGCATGTCACTGAACAGCACTGTCTGTGACTGTGTTTCAGGGCTGGGACTAGGGTGGGCACAAAATTTCTCTGTAACCAGGAAAATTATTTTAGTGCAATATTTTTTTAAAAAAAATCACAATTAATGCAGAAAATCCACGATGAACAAATTCACAAGTATTAAAACAGGATCGGTATGTGTGCACGGCTGCGTGACTGTGTGTGTGGCTGTGACTGTGTGTCCTCCCTCCTGCTCCCCGCCAGGTGAGCCCACCCCCCCCCCAGTCACGCTGCGCTGGGCTGAGCCGCGGTAATTTCCGAGTCGGCGGCGGCTTTGTGTGCACTGGCCGCTGTCTTGGGGGCGGGGATGGAAGGGAGGGTTATTTCTCCCCCCTCTTCCTTTTTATTGGGTCATTAACAACGGCCCGGACTGCCGCTGCGCCCCCCCCCTTTCATGTCTGCCGCGCCTCCCGCCATTATCTCCCTCCGCCGCGCGGCGTAATTCGATGCCAATCAGGTTTGGGGCGCGGAGGCAGCCGGATCAAAGACCGGGCCGCGGCGCTGGCGGGAGTCGGGTGGGGGGCAGGCTGTGCTCCCCCGAGGTCGCGGCACCCACCGTGGGTCCCGCCCCAGCGCCCAGGGTCAGACGCAGGAGGCCCCGCCCAACCTGTGTGTGTGGGGGGGTGTCAGAAAACCGCGTGGGGGCGACGAAGTGCTGGGTGGCCGGACCGGAGCCCCCTGGACCGATCGCGGGATCCAGCGGGGCACCGGGGCGGCTCTTGGGCTGCGGGTTGAGGGTGCCTCCCTGGAGGGCGTGGCCTTTAGGCGGAGCCTTGGAAGAGTCCGGTAACAATTGAGCTAGTAGAGAAATGGCATTCTAGGCAGAGGGACCTGCTTGGGCAAAGACTGGAAGGCAGGCAGCGGCAGTGTTTTAGGAATAGAGAAGAATTCTTCCAGCTGGGCATTTGTGCTGTGTTCCGTGGACATGGAGGGTTCTTGAGAGGGAAGGCATGGAATCTCAGGTGGCCTTCGGGATAATTTATCTGATGTCTTCTGCTCGCTGGAAGCTCTGCCCATTCCCTTTCTTCCTCTGGGAAATGAGGAAACTCTCAGCTCCCTCCACCTCTTCCACGAGAGATTAGTGACAAGGTGAACACGATCAAACAAATGCAACTCACATTTATTGAGCACTTACTGTTTGCCAGGCAAGGCCCCAGTCTGGGTTCATCTGCATAACCAGCCCTACAAGGCTGTAATTCACGTCACAGAACGGCAGATTGAGGTATGGAGAGCTACAGTGACCTGCCCAAGGTTCTCTAGCTGGTGAAGGTCATGGTTGAGATTTGAACCAGGCTTATAGATCCAGAGCTCACAGGAAGAGGGTCTTCCCCTGGGAGGGTCCCTGCCCTGGGTATTTGCCCTATTCCCATCCCACCTGGTCCTTGGGGAAGGATGGGGGTAAAGGTTTTAGAGCCTCCTGCCACCAGTGTCGGAGACAATGGTTCCACAGTGGGCTGGGTGAGGAGTGGGACCACAATCACCCTTCGCAGACCCACAGCCACTTCCATTGCTTACAGCCCTTGGCCTTGGGCAAGTCACTTGCCCCCTCCCCCAAGTCTGCTTCATCTGTAAAATGGGGTTAACAGATTTCTTTTGTCCCTGATGAGTCAGTGAATGAATGCAGCAAAGGGTGCTTTGAAAGTAAGATGTGGAATAAATCAGAGTTTTCAATATCACCATCCCCCGAAGACTTGGAGGGTGGGCGTCTGTCAGACAGTCCCCACCCACGGAGGATGGAAAGCCCCCTTTTCCCCCTAGGCAAATGCCAGCGTTTAGTTCTTGGTTCTGGAGAGAGTGTTCCCTTACCACCACACCTGAGACACAGAGAAAAAGATTTTTCTCTCCCAAATAGTACTGGGTCTTCACAACTCTAAGTATATATCAGACCTGAGAATGTTCTGAGCAAACCACAGTATACATAATGCATGCTTCTGCTCTGAACTGAACACAGGCCTCTGGATAGCGAGGGCCAGCCAGCAAGGGTCTGCTCCTCTGCTCTTTACTCCTCAACCCTCAGATCTGGGGTCCGGTAAGTGGGTATTGGGAGTTGGGAGGGTTGGGGAGTCAGGGTCCTGAGTCCTTGGCTCCTTCTAAGTAGTCCCATACCCCCCACCCCGGGTCCAGTAGCTGCTTGGGCTGGATGAGCACCGGCACTGGGGAGATAGATGTAGAAGCCCACAGCGAGTGGCCATTCCTGTGCAGGAGGCCTCTGAGAGCACAGTTCTTGCACCTGGGAACACCCTCTTTTCCTGGAGGGACAAACAATTGGATTGAGAAGAATGAATAGAAGTTTACCAGATGAGGGCTGGGGATAGGAAGCCCATTTCAGGAACTTGCAAAACCTGGAGGCCTGAAAGAATAGGGCACCTTGAGTTTTTCTGGAGGTGGGGAGGATGAGCAGGGGGACTGGGCTGGGAAGGGCAGAGCCTGAAGGAACTAGGCAGTAATTCTGAGGCTGCCGGGGACCCAGGGCAGCTTCAGGGCAGAAAGCCACCCTACCTCAGCCTCTTCATCTGTGCTGTGGGTACAAGACACTTGTCTCCCCCGCCCTCACCCCCACCCCAAGGCCCAGATGGAGGGTAAATGAAAGAGAGGAAGGGAAGGAATGTGCTTTCATATCCCCTTCCCATTCAAGGAAGTAAGGGAGGGCAGAAGGTGGGCTGAGGAGGCAGGGCTGTGGTGGGGGGCAGCTCTGTCCCCACTGGTCTCCATGCACAAGGAGACAGACCAGAGATCCAGAGCCCCCTCCCGGACCTGATGTAGACTGCCAGACGGAGGTGGCCATGATTAGCAGCCCCAGGTGACGTGCGCATGTGACTTTGGCAGTGTCTACTGCTGAGGAAATGGGATCTTGGTTCTAGCTCTCGGGTCAGGAAAGCTGCTCTCCCCCGGAGGCTCCACAGGGCCGGCCTCAGACCTGACCACGTTCTTTTTGCCGTCTCTTGGTTCTACATCTCCTGCCTTCCTGAAGGAGGTCCACGGCCCCCGTGGCTTTCTTGGGGAGTCCCTGCCTGGCTGGAGCGGGGTGCCTGTGTGTGTTGGGGAAGGGGGTGGTGGCTGTGCCGTGCACCGCAGATCCCAGCTGCCTCTGGACGCTGAAAAATCCAATTTTCTTCCTAATTGTCACCGCCCGCGCTCTCTCTCCCCTCACAGCCTACTTCTGCTTGGCGGCGCCTGGTCCCCCACACTCCCCCTACTCCTGCCTCCCGCCGCCCACCCCACGGCGGACGCTGCCCCCCCTCGCGGTCACCCGTGTCGGGACGCACCATATATCATGTCCGCGGCCGGGAGGGGCCGGAGGGGGGGGACGGGGAGCGGACAGGCACCCGCCCTGGGCTCCCTGACGAAATCGTCCTTTTCCGCTGCGGCGGATGACAGGTTGTGGGAACAACAGCTTGAATTACGGAAAGAAGTTTCCCCACTGAGTTAATCTGCAGTGGCTGGAGGTGACCTTCTGGAGACGGCGATTAATCACGGGCCGTGGCGGGCGCCGCGCCACGCCGGGCCCTTTGGGGGAATACTAATTCCACTACAAGATAAATCATAATTTGACAATAATCATCTGCCCTAATCACTCCAATTCTTCTGTTTAATTATTTGTATACACCGTGTTTCTTCAGCGAGGACCCCTTGTGCCCATGGGTGGGGAGAGGACAGCCGCCTGGGCACAGACCCCTCTTTGGGCCCTTGGCCTCCTGGCCCTGCTGGTATGCCTGGGGAGGGCCCACTCGGAACTGCTCTGGAGAACATCAGAGCTTAGAGTTATGGCAGTGGGGAAACTGAGACTCAGAGCGAGGCCAGGCCTCGTCCAAGGTCCCACAGCAGGCTTGGAGGAGTCAGGCTGAAGACTAAGGCTTCAATGTTTAGTCCTAGGCTGTATCCCATGCCTCGCCCCCCCACGGCCCCGCTGAAGAATGGCTCCCAGCGCCTCCCTTTCACTGCCCTACTCCCTGACCCCTGTGCCCAGTCTCCTGTGAAACCTGGTCCCACCCTCCATCTGCCAGCATGGACAGGGTTGCTGCCTGCTTCCATTCCCCTTCCCCCGCCCTGGGCCCGCCTGTCCACTCAGGATGCGGGCTTGTGGGCAGCTGAGCAGGCCCCCATCTTCAGGGACCATGTGACCACTGACAGTTGATGGGACCTCTCTGTAGCCTTTATCTGTGAGTTAGGTGGGGCCCCCTCTCTCAGGGTTACGGAGACCTGGCCCCATGCCAGATCCAAAGGGGTTTTCACAGATGCTTCCTGCTGCCCCTTCCTATTCTGCCAGGGCCCAGCCATTAGTGTCCTCTATGTTCTACCCCCACCCACTCTCCCAAATCTGGCTCCTGGTGCCGCCATGTTTACCCCTCGGGTCGGGCTGCCAGGAGAGTTCCAGGGGCCTGACTCTGCCCCTGACAGTCCCCCTTGGAGGGGCTGGATGGGCTGCTACGGGCTCTGGCTCCCTGATGCAGGAATCAGAATGACTCAGTGTCTTTCTTGTTCCAGGCCAGCTCCTGGCACCCCTCGATGGGGGGTATCGGAGAAAAGGATACAATGGGGGCCATTGGATGCAGTGTGGCCCCCCACCCCTGAGCTGGGGCTCATGTGGGAACTTTGGTGTGCCTCTGTGGCAATGTGAGGGGGGATGAATTCCTTAAACAAAAGCCAAGAGCCCAGCTGGGTGTGTGCTGCTGGGGCTACAGCCTAGAGAGTGATATACTGATGATAATGAAAGTACTGATAAGGGCAGTGAATGTTCATTCCCGACTGCAGTCTGCTCGGGTACCTTCTGGTCCCAAGGACCGCTGATGAAAGGCTGATGGTAGAAACAAAGCCCTTATCCTCAGGATGCCCTAGTCTCAGGGAAGAGGGTGGCCCCTTTGCTCAGATCAGAGAGAGAAGAAAGACGCAGGGAAAAATACAACCCTGGCTGGATTTATGGAGCTCCTGCCATGTGTCAGGCCCTGGGCTCAGTCCTTGGCCTGTTTCACAGCTCGAAGTTCTTGTGACCACCTGTGATGTTAGCCCAATGTGTGGAAAGGGAAACTGAGTCCCAGGGAGGCAGAGTCACTTGCCTTGTGTCACCAAGCTTATGAGTACAAGGCTGGGATTTGAACTCCTATTCCATCCCTTCCTGTCTCCTAGAAATCCTGACAAAGCCACTTCATCAGTATTGTAGAATTTCTGGTCAGAAGACGTGCGCGAAGCTGAGCTAGTCTCTTCATTTGCTGTGAGAAGGACACTGGGGCAGTTGAGAGACTAGGGAAGGGCAGCTTGTCCTTGCCTTGACTCTTCTTCATACCTGTAAGTCCCTCATGGAGGCTGACTTCCCTCCCTTCTGCTGCAGTTTCCCATCATTCACCCTCTGTGGTCGCAGGGTTCCCTTCTTCTCTGTCTTTGGCTACCTCTGTGTCCTCCCACTGCAGTTCCTCAGGGACCCGGAGGAGGGGCTGTGTGTGGCACGGGCAGCGTCTTGGACTCAGTGGCCTCCGTCTGATGCTCTCCCTGGACACCCCCTGGGCAGATCAGCCATGGCTCGTGTTCGTCAGGGACACAGCTGGTTTTCTGAGAAGTGTTTCCGTCAGGCACCCCCGAGCTCTCTTGTGGGCCTTCCTCTACCCAAACTGCCTTTTGGGGTGTTCCCGCACACCAGGCGGGGCTCTGGAGGGTGTCTGTGCTGGAGCACCCCAGCTCAGCTGTGAAGATCTGAGGGAGGTCGTTAAGCCTTTCTGAACCTCAATTTCCTTATCTGCAAACCGGAAGTGATAATACCTAGCACACATGAAGTCCTCGATAACTGTTACCTATTGTTAGTATAAGTGTATGTGGTGAGATCACTGAGGCATTCTCCCTTGGCCTGGCCCCTAAGTTGCCTTTTGGGGGTGTTCAAGAGCGGGGGGGGGCATCCCCCTGCGGACAGCACTCCACTTAGAAAGCTGCCGGGTCTGCCCCCTCCCACTTGGGCTCCCTCTTTTCCCGCTGCTGCCTGGGGGACTGACAAGTGAGGGGAGGGCTGGCGGGGAGGTAGTGGAGCCACCGCAGAGGAGAGGGGAGCCAAAGGTTGGCCGAGTGGGGGAGAGATGGCCTGGGGGGAGAGCGGCTGAGTCGCTGGGGAGGGTGGGAGGCTGTCGTGCTATAAATACCTCCCAGGTAACAGGACCCGTAAATGAAGGGAGGGAATTAGTCACATTCCGCGGCGCCTGGGAGAGAGGACAGGGAGCAATGACCTGAATCCATGGAAGGGAAAAAATTAGGCTAACCTTGAGGGGGGGTGTTTAGGGCTGGATACTGGGCCTCCTCAGAGGAGTGCCCTGGACTCCATTTGCTGGAGAGGGTCCAGGAAGGAATAATCTTGGCAGGAGGGGTTTGGAAGGGACAGCTTGTCTACCCCATGCCCAGATGTGTGAGGGGCTCTTTTCTTCTCAAAGATTCCCTAGCCTCTCTCAGGAACTCAATTCTATTCCTCTTGGAACTTCTTCCTGGGGTCTAGCCTTGATCTTTCCTCATGTCCTTCTGAAGCATGTTCCCATTTGCTGCCCTCCTGAAAGCCTTGCTCTCCCTGAAGCCCCTACCTTATCATGCATCTGCCTAACTCTGTCATTCCCTGGTTTCCCTGTCATTCCCAGGCAGAAGGTTCCTTGCTTGGGAGGGCAAGAAGGATTTGTCCTGCTTCCTCTCTGGCCCCACTGCTGGGCTGGGTCCTCCACTCGTCCCTTACTGGGCTGATGACCGGGGCCTGCTCTCCAGTCCCCCAGCCCCCCTCCCCATGGTTGCTACAGCAACAGTCCATACATGTCCTTCTTTGCTCACACCTTCCCTCCTCCTCTAGGAATGGGGTCCAGGCCCCTCAGCTTGCACATGGAGCCTGCTGGATCCTCCTCCAGGCTGCTCGCTAACCTAGTCTGCACCTGCTTTCCCTCACACCCAGCCCGCCACTCTGGATCCTACAGGTCTCTGCACGGACTGGCCTTTCAGTTGAGGGAGGCCCCCTGGCTCTGCCTGGCTGCCTTGCATTTGCTCCCAGGCCCCAGGTTCTTAAATTCTCCCGACTCCCTCCCCAGCTGAGTTGGGTCCTCCCTCATCTGTGCTCTGGAAACACTTCTGGCAGGGGGAGTGTGGGAAAGTGGTTAAGATCCAAACTGGAAGGCCAGTCCTGCCTCATACATTGTGGCCTCTGGTGAATAAATGAGCTCTCCTATGCCTCAGTTTCCTCATCTGTAAAAAGAGGTTCTCACAGCGGCTTCCCAAGGGTGGTAAACTTCAGGTGAGCCCCCGCATGAGGAGGGCTTAGCACACAGTCAGCGGGTGGCTGCTGTTGGGGTCACAGTATTGATCTCACTGTTTCTGTGTCTGTCTCCTCTGTGGGCTGTGAGATGGGGGGGAGGCTGTGTGGTGGCGCTGCGTCCCCGTGTGACTCGTCGCCGCAGCCGCAGTGGCCAGCTCGCGCCTGGCACTGAGACGGTCGGCAAATGTTTGCTGAATTAATGAGTGGGGGCTGCAGGGAGGGCTTGGGCTGCAGTTCCGCCTGGGCTGCTGCAGCTGGGGCGCCTGTGTTCATGTGTGTGCGGTGGGGGCGTGAGTGAGGGGTGTCTGTGGGTGGGGGAGCCCTATCCGTGCCCGTCCCGGGGGTCTGGCGGCGCCGTGGGCAGCCTGGCGCGCCCGCTCCCTGGGGTCCCCGCCCAGCGCCTGCCTGGCTGCGGGACCCCGTTGCCAGGAGCAGTCAGGATGCGGCAGCGTCTCCATGGCAACGCGGCATCTCGAGCCGCGCGCCGCCCTCCCCCGGCGCCCCGCTGTGGGCAGGAGGCCGAGCCTGGCAGCCCCTCCCGGCCCAGCAGCCAGCAAGCTGGGCCAGGAGGCCGAAGCCTGGTGGGAGGGACTGAGGAGGGGGCTCCTTATTTTTCTAGAGATGAGGGGCTGACCTGTCTTTACTTCCCTCTCCATCTGGGGGAGGTAGACAGCATGAGGCCTCTGTCCTCTGTCCATGTGCAGCGCCCCTCCTCTCCCCCCCCCACTTCTGGCCAGGAAATCAGGAATAGGTCCTAGTCAGGGCAGGAGACCCTCACTAGGCAAGGGACATCTCTGATCTGAGTCCTGGCTGTGAACGTGACACAATGATCCAGGCTCGAGAGGCTGTTTTGAGGGAGCACTGAGGTCCTGCTTGGGAAGTGCCATCCTGATCCATGGTATGAGCGCAAGCCTGGTGACTTCCAGTACCCACCCTATGTCCACCAGTATCCCCACTTCTTACCCATAATGCCCAAGTCTCCAGTACCTGCCAAAAACTGTCCTAATCGCCCTTTACCCTCTTAGTCATGCCATATCCCTGAAACCCACTCAGAGCTTCCCACTGTGGGCTCAGTGACACACCCAGTTCCCACCTAGTGCCTCTTGTACTCCCCCAACATCTTTGCAGCGCCTCCCAGTACTTCCAAGTACCCACTTGCTGTCTAATTGTTGTCCACTCTCCCCTTATGCTTACTTAGTATTTTCAAATATCCATTTAGCACCCTCCCCAATTACTATCCAATAACCATATGGTGACTTGCTTCCAGTTCAGGCTTGGTGCCCCTTAATATTCGCCAGAGATGACCCACTTCCCCTAGTACCTTCCTAATGTCCCCTAGTGCCCTTGTTATTCACCCAGTACCTTGCATATCCAGTGTAGATCCCAGTACCTTCGCAGTACTCCTGCTCACCCAGTGCCACTACAACCCCAGTCTGCCCAGTACCTACCCCACTTTCTGCTTCCTAGTAAATCCCCCTTATTCTTTTCTCCCCCAAACCCCCAGACCCAGCTCCGTCAGACCGCAGTGCTCGCTGAGGCCAGGAGAGGGCGCATGAACGGTCAGCCAAAGACGGAAGCTCGGGGCGCGGCCGGGGTGGAGGTCGAGGGGCTGCATCCGAGGCTCTTGTCTTACGGAGCCTAAGTCCAAAACGATGATGGGGCTGCACTTCGGGGGAGTCCTGCCAGGAGTGACGCATCCTCTGTTAGCCCCGCCGGGTCCGTCGCCACAGCCGTCGTGGCTTCGGCTCTGGGAAGGGGCGCGCGCCCTCTGGTGGCCACGAAGCAGCTCAGCTCTCCGGGCTGCTGCGCGGGGGACAGGGAGACACCTTCCTTACCTCCCTCTTCCCGTCCTAGTTTATTGGGCCTGTCCTTGAGCTGGTAGGCAGAGGGGTTGGGGCGAAGGGGGAGAGGAGCGTTGGGGTTGTTGGCAGTCCAGCCCCCTTTCTAGGGGCAAGACAGAGGGACTGGAGCTTGGGATGAAGGGAGGATATTGGCTAGGGAGCTTGGGACTGAGGTTCCCTGAAAAGGGACCTTGGGAGCAGGATGGTGATGGTGGGGAGGGGAGCACTGAGTCTGCCAAGAAATGCATCTCTACTCATGGATCAAGCGGCTTGGGCTTTTATCCTCTTGTGCTGCCTGCATAACTGTGGGGGGATCACATGGGGGTGGTGGTAGGGTGAGGTGTTTCCATTCCAAGCCTGGCAGCTCCTGCCTGGCCCTAAACCCGTAGCACCAGCATCTGCTTTGACCTATTCCCAAATGACCCCATTACAGCCTCTGCCCACCTGCCAGCCCTTAGTCCTCTGCCCACCTGCCTGGGCCTGTTCCCTAATCTTCGGCAGTCCAGGAGTGGGGGGGTCCCTCTCCCCCTCCCACAAGGTGAGGTTTCCTCTCCTCTGTGTTTTGCAGAAATAGATGGAGCTACAGCAGGAGGGACCCAGGTTAGACTCCCGCAGTCTGTACTGGATTGGGGGTGACCTTGGCCTGTAGGACCATCCACGGTCAGGTCTGTCATATTATGCCCATATGTGGTCTGGCATTAGGACAGCACTCAGTGAGCCTCTGCTCAATGGATTCATGAGTGAAGTCCTTAGAGATGTCTCCTCCCTCCTCCTCCTCATTGCATGGATGAGGAAACTGAGGCACCAGGCAAGTAAAGAATTATTCCAGGATCACCAGGAATGGAGGGTTTGGTGGTGAAGTGATGAAGAGCTCTGGGCTAGGCTGGGTTTTGTCTCGGTTCTGATACTTGCCGAAGGAACTTGACCTACCCCTTCTTTCTAAGCTCAGTTTCCTCATTGATAAATGGAGACGAACCACTCTATCGTCTTCCCAGGATCATTGCGAGGACGAGGACTCTGATGATGATAATGCTGGGGAGAATTATAATGGTTATAGGCACTGGTGGCCGAGGGCTTTGTGCCGGGTGCCGTGTAAATTGACTCAGCACAGGAGATCCAAGACATTATTATCCTAGGTTGACAAAGGCTCAGGGCCTTCCCGCAGAGGCTCTCGGGAATGACCAGCTCACAGGCAGAGTGACAAAGCCCCTACCAGGCCTGGTGCCAGACTCCAGGCCTCCAGGATGAGGTCCAGAGCTCCTCGGCTAGTGCTCAGGCTGGAGGCAGGGAGAGGGACAAGATGACCTTGGGCTGTCTCCTGCGCAGTCGTCCCATGTTCCCTAGGCCTGGATCAGATTTCCAGCCCCTGGGGAGGGCAGAGGGGGCTAGCTGATGGAAGAAGCATGTGTCCCGGCCTGGGCAGCTGGACCTAGGGGCCTTGCCCCGGAACCTGGGGCTCTTCCTGCAGAGGGAATATCCAAGAGCAGGAAGGAAGGAAGTGGGGAGGGGGAGGAAGGAGGGGAGGGAGAAAGGATGGGACAGGCCCCAGCTGGGAGTGAGTTCTCTCTGAGACCGGCCAAGGAAAGGGGCCATCTGCACTGGCGGGGCTGAGGCTGCAGGGCTGGTGACCCTGGCTGGGGCTTGGATGTGTGGATGGTGGGGGCCAGAAAAGAGGATGAGACTCCTCATCTGTGTACCAGGTAGAAGAACACTGCCTTCCTGGGCTGCTGGGAGTAAACAGTAAGGTCAGAATGTGAAGGAGGTAGGGCCTAGAACAGAGCAGGGGCTCCAAGTCTGTCGGCTCCCCTGGCTGCCGGATCTGGGAGATAACAGAGAGTTTCAAGCCTTCACTCCGGGGTTTCCCTGTGCTCACACAGCCACTCTACAACCGCTACTGAACGCCCCCTATGTGTTGCATCCGGGGCTCTTAACCTGAATAAAAGTCAATCCTTGCCCTAGGAGAGCCCATTGGTAGTGAGAGAAGGGATGTGATGGGGGGAGGCAGGCCAGGCAGTGATGGGGGAACGCGGGACCTGTGACAGGCCAGGGGAGGTGGCTGACCTGGACTGGGAGGTGAGAGAAGCCTTCTTGGAGGAGGTGATATTTATGTCTGGACCCAAAGGATGAGTATACATTAGCCAGAAGAAGGGGCATGGTGGGGATGAGGGTTCTAGGGTAGTATGAAGCGCTGGTCCCGAGCCCGTGGTTCAGGGAGAACTGGGCTATGGCTGCAGCAGAAGGTGTGGCAATGAGCAGGGGTGGGAGGGAGACAGGGCCTTGGTGCTCAGGCATCAGGCTGGGGATTTCATCCTGAGGGTGCTGGGGAGCCACAGAAGGTTTTAGGGAGGCATAGCTTGGTGAGAGTTGGAATAAGGCCCAATGGAGGGCACTCAGGGCCTCCATGTTACCTGCCACCTCTGTGCCCTCGTCTCTCATGGCTCATTTATGGGGAGCAGACTGGCTGGAGCAACAGAGACCCTAGTAATCCCTTGGGTTTTCCTACCTGCTTCTTTGCCAGAGCTCCTCCCACACCTGTATAAGCCAACACCTTACTCTGACCACGGAGCCTCGGCACAGGGAAAGATCAAGCAACTCACAGTTCCTTTTCATTTTAGTCCTTCTTATTTAGCGGTCAGCCAAAGGTAGAGAGTGTTGGTAGAATATGCGCGAATCAAGTGAAATAAAAACAATTGAGTTAGTTTGTGCCGTGTTCCCACTGCTCAGATAAGAATGAAATACATGTGCACGCGTAAACTTCAAAATACCAATTGTGTCATTTTGATGATTCTGCATACAAGTGAAATGCCCTTATATTTGCATTTTAAAACTGGCATTGTATGATATGAAGGTGAACGGTCAAACTCATGCTTGTTGTGTAAATTTTTAATTTTTCTTCACTTAGAATGACATTATATAACAAATAAAAAAAAGTCATGGCAAGTTGAGAGACCACAGAGGCAAGGAAAAATCTTTTTATATGTTTCATTTTTTTAAAAAGATTTCATTTAGGGGCGCCTGGGTGGCAGAGTGAGTTAAAGCCTCTGCCTTTGACTCAGGTCATGATCTCGGAGTCCTGGGATGGAGCCCCACATGGGGCTCTCTGCTCAGCAGGGAGCCTGCTTCCCCCTCTCGCTGTCTGCCTCTCTGCCTACTTGTGATCTCTCTCCTCTCTGTCAAATAAATAAATAAAATCTTTAAAAAAATTAAAAAATAAAAAAAGATTTCATTTATTTGAGATAGAGAGTGAAAGCAGGAGCACTTGCACTTGAGCACGAGCAGGGGGAGGGGCAGGAGCTGCGTAGGGGGTAGAGAAGGGGCAGAGGAAGAGAGAGAAGCAGGCTCTCCACTTGAGTGGGGAGCCTGACAAGGGATTTGGTCCCAGGTCCCTGGGATCATGACCTGAGCCAAAGGCAGATGCTTAACCAACTGAGCCACCCAAGCGCCCCTGGATTTAGTTTTATAGTTGAGTGCCTTGAGTGCATTCCCTTGCTGTTTGGACAAGGGGCTCCATATTTGTGTTTTGTGCTGGGTCCTGCAATGGGACCATCCTGGGTGGAGGACACCCCATGTCCACCTTAGGGTGTGGACCTGTGAGGGTGGGACCTGGGGTCACCCACCGCTGGGCGTGCCCCCCACCCCCGGGGCAGCCAGTGTGGTGGGTCAGGCCCTCCATTCCTGGAGCCCAGGACTGCTGCTTGGAATGGATGTGCCTCCTTTTGTACATGTCTCCCAGCTGGGTGAGGGAGAGGACATGGCTTCTATCTACTTGCCTTGCTTTTTAAAAAGATTTCATTTATTTATTTGAGAGAGAGAGACAAAGAGAGAGAGAGAGAACAAGTGGGGAAGGGGATCCCGCTGAGCAGGGAGCCTGATGCAG
The DNA here is from genome assembly GCA_028533885.1 of Nasua narica. Lineage (NCBI taxonomy): Eukaryota > Metazoa > Chordata > Mammalia > Carnivora > Procyonidae > Nasua > Nasua narica. The sequence goes on from CM052809.1 coordinate 28,268,844, forward strand.
GGCTAAATGCCAGGACCCTGGGATCGTGACCCGAGCTGAAGGCAGATGCTTAACTGATTGAGCCACCCAGGCCCCTTCTACTTGCCTTGCTTTTGAGGGACAGAGAAGGGAGGAACAAATACCCCTTGGCCGGATCCACCAGCAGCCTGCTGCCTGTCACAGGCCCTCACACCTGAGGCGGAGTGGGGAGGAGGAGCTGGGTGGGAAGAAAGAGACCCCTCAGACTGGGTCCTTGAGGAAGGCAGGGGAAGAGCGGGCAGCACAGGGCCGTTAAGACTCTTCTAGTGTGAACATTTTCTGAGCTGATCTGCAGAAAGCATTTTTTAAAAGATTTTATTTATTTATTTGAGAGACAGAGAGAGAAAGCACAAGTAGGGGAGAAGAAGCAGGTTCCTTGCAGAGCGGGGAGCCCAATGTAGGGCTCAATCCCAGTCCCCTGGGTCATGACCTGAGGCGAAGGCTGACGCTTAACCAACAGAGCCACCCAGGTGCCTGTGCAAAAAGCATTTTGTGCACTTTGAGGTTGCCATTCACAGAAGCTCACTGGTTGAGGAGGAGGAGGTTGGTGAATTGGTGGGGCCTCCCTCCTCTGCTCCAAGGAATGCCCTCCATCCCCTTTTCCTCTCCCAGGTCTTCTTTCTTTCCTCTCTGCCCTGCTTTCCCCTCCTCTCCTGCTGTTCCTCCAGCACACCAGGCTCATGCTCACCTCAGGGCCTTTGCACTTGCTTTTCAATTTGTATGCAACTGTGGTCTCCCAGATACTTGATGACCGACTTGATTGTTTCTTGGGTCTTTGCATAAAGGTCACCTCCTCCAGGAGGGTGTGCCCCCCACCCCAGCTGACCTGTCTATGGTGAAGGCACTCTGACATTTTACTGTTGTATTTTTCCTCCTGGTACTTGAGAGGTGGTGATTTTGCTTATTTGTTTGTTTGGTGTCTTCCTCCCCTCCCCGAAGGCTATGAGCCTTAGGCCTTCACCTTGTCCATCTGGTTCCCCGTGTCCTCAGTGAGGGGCAGCACATAGTAGGTGTACCCCACAGACCCCTGCTTTGATGGAGTACACAGTTTAAGGAGCGAGGTGGGATTGAACAAGCAAACCCTTGTTTGCTACCTATTTTTTGTTATTTTTGCTTGTGGTAAGATACAACATAACATAAAAATTATCATCTTGGGGCACCTGGGTGGCTCAGTCTGTTCTGCCTTCAGCTCAGGTCATGATCCCAGGGTCCTGGGATCGACACTGCCCTGCATCAGGCTCCCTGCTCAGTGGGGAGCCTGCCCCTCTCCCTCTACCCTTCCTCTGCTGTTCCCCCTGCTTGTGTGCGCGCTCTCTCTCTCTCAAGTAAATAAATAAAATCTAAAAAAAAAATTACTGTCTTAATTATTGTTTTTTAATCTTAACCGGTTTTCAGTGTACAGTTCAGCTGTATTAAGCACATTCACATAGGCAGGCAGCCATCAACACCATCCATTCCCAGAACTTTTCATTTTGCAAAATTGAAACTCTGTCCCCCTTAAACATTAACTCTCCATTCCTTCCACTTCCCCAGCCACCATTCTTTTTGTTTCTATGAGTTTGACTATTCTATTTTTAAAAAGCTTTTATTTATTTATTTGACAGAGAGATTGAGATCACAAGTAGGCAAAGAGGCAGGCAGAGAGGGAGGAGAGCATGACCTGAGCCGAGGTTCCCCGAGGGGGTCCCAGGACCCCGAGATTATGACCTGAGCTGAAGGCAGAGGCTTTAACCCACTGAGCCACCCAGGTGCCCGACTACTCTATTTAAAAAAAAAAATTTATTTGGGGGATGCTTGGATGGCTCAGTTGGTTGGGTGTCTGCCTTCAGCTCAGGTCATGATCCTAGAGTCCTGGGATCGAGCCCCACATTGGGCTCCCTGCTCAGCGGAAGGCCTGCTTCTCCCTCTCCCACTCCCCCTGCTCGTACTCTCTCTCTCTCAAATAAATAAATAGATAAAACCTTAAAAGAAAAAAAAAGATAAAACCTTAAAAAATAAAATATTTTATTTTTAAGTAATCTCTGTATGCAATGCAGGGCTAGAACCCACAACCCTGAGATCAAGTGTCCCATGCTCCACAGACTGAGCCAGCCGGCCACACCGAGTTTGACTATTCAACAGAGTTCATATAAGTGAAATTATAAGTATTTATATTTGTGACTGGCTTATTGCACTTAGCATCATGTCCTCAGGTTCATCCATGTTGTAGCCTGTATCAGAATTGCCTTCCTTTTTAAGACTGAATAATATATCCATTTTCTGTATATGCCCCATTTCGTTTACCCATTCCTCCATTGATGGACACTTGGGTTGCTTTCCCCTCTTCACTGTGGTGAATAGTGCTGCTATGAATGTGGGTGTGCAAAAATCTCTTCGAGACCTTTCTTTCCATTCTTCTGTGTCTATACCCAGAAGTAGAACTGTTGGATTGTATGGTAATTTCATTTTTAGCTTTTTGAGGAACCACCATACTGTTTTCCACACAGCTGTGCACCCTTACCTTCCTACCAATGGCGCACAAGGGTTCCATTTTTTCCACATCCTTGCCAACCCTTGTTCTTTTCTTTTCTTTTCTTTTCTTTTCTTTTCTTTTCTTTTCTTTTCTTTTCTTTTCTTTTCTTTTCTTTTCTTTTCTTTTCTTTTCTTTTCTTTTCTTTTCTTTTCTTTTCTTTTCTTTTCTTTTCTTTTTTTAAATAGTGGTCACACCCTAGTGGGTGTGAGTGGTATCTGTGGCTTTGATTTGCATTTCTCTTATGATTAGGATACACATGTTGAAGTCAACAGGTTTTGAGAGGGTGAAGGGTAGGGAGCCTCTTAACTCTGGTGGTCTGGAGGAGGCGGTATTTAATTTAAGAAAGGAAGGAGGCAGCCAATGGAGGACCTGGAGGAAGGACATTCCAGGGGGAGGGAAGAGTCAGGGCAGGGGACTCAAGTGTGAATGAGTGCCGCATATTTTTGCTGGAGAAATAGTGAATAAATAATGGGCGAGGGACTGGTGGTGGGGAATGTGGTCTGAGGGGTGGGCAGGGCTTTAGGCCACAGAGAGGAGTTTATATTTGCAATTTAGAGTCTGGTCAGTTTCCTCAAGAGGGGAGACGCGGGACAGAGGGATGGATGGACGGAACAGACGGGCTGATTGGGCTGTGATGTTGCTGTGTGGGGACAGTGGGTGTGCACAGTGTGCTGGCGAGGGGGCATGGGGCTTGTGGCTGTGTGCACACGTATGCACGTGGAAGCCTGATGTATGTGGGTACGTGTATATGTATTTGTGGACACCCCCAGAAGCTTCGGATCGTTATATGATCTGTCTCAAGAATGTGCTGTGTCCACTTCCTTCCTGCCCCCAATGACTGTCGCAGCCAGTGGGGCGCGTTGTGACTTCCCAGGCTCCTACCGCCGGCCTGGAGCCAGCAGGAAGGAAGCGGAGCCATACCTAGGGACTGAGGCTCGTTTCCGAGAATGGCTACGAGTTTTTGACATTTTGAAAGCAAGGGCTTGGCTGCCTGAGAGCTGGAGACACGTCCAAGCCCCACTTTTGCGAGGCAGTAAGGGGCGCGCGGGCCAAAGCCTGGGCCAGCAAGGCCGGCTGCTGCAGTACCGAGGAGCGCCGCACGGGGGCAGCCGAGGACTCCGACCCGAGGAGAGGAGGCGGGTGGGCAAGGGCTCTGCGAGGTCGGGGTAGGGTGGGCAGAGAGGCGGGGCTCTGCGGTTTGTTTCCTGGTGGCTGGGGGTGAGAGAATAAAATGAAACCACGAGTTCATCGTCGTCCCCGAGGCATTGCGTTTTATCCTCACGGGCCCAGAGAAGTGCAGTCACTTGCCCAGGGTCTCGCAGCACAGGGATTCAGACCCTGCCTGCCTGACCCTCTGCTCTAACCACTGCCCCGCCCTGAATGAGTTCATCCGCAGGTGGGGTGTCGGTTTGTTCTTCTGTCTCCTGGCCTCACGGGACCTTCATCACTCCCTGCCTCATCGGAGCACCCTCCCGCTTTGGGCAGGGCCTTATAGTCTGGGGAGGAGGGCTGGGGCTTGAGACCCCACCCTGAGGCCCCTGGGGAGGAGGGGTCCAGGGGCTCTAGGGTGAGCTCAGATGTATGCCCCCATCACCAAGGTAACAATGGCCTAGTAACAGCGGATCTCTTTCTGACCTTCCCCTTATGCTTTGAGCTGGGGAGGGAGTTCTAGAAAACCCGGCTGAACCCCCGGCCTGCATCTGGGGCCTCTGCCACGTCTATTGAATCTCCGCTGAGCATTAGACCCAAGAAGTCCCGAAGACTGTCAGCTGGGATACAACCAGAGTCCACTCAGAAAAATACACCTACCAGGGGCGTTTGGGTGGCTCAGTCAGTTAAGTGCTCAACTCTTGATCTCGGCTCAGGTCATGATCTTGGGGTTGTGAGATTGAGCCCCGCCTTGGGCTCTGGCTCTGCTTGGGGCTCTCTCTCTTCCTCTCCCTCTGATACCCGCCCCCCCAGTCGCATGCGCATGCTTTCTCACAATTTCTCTCTCTAAAAAAAATGCATCAACCCCCACGCCCCATTTTTCATATAAGTGTGTGACTAGCAGTTGACCATCCCTGGAGAAAAAAATATCTATGGTTTCAATTGACAGCATTGAAAAGAGGGGCAGATTGAGGCCCAGAGAGGGGCAGGGAGTCATCCAGGATCACGCAACAAGGTTAGGGTTAGTGGAGACTGAGGCCTATTCATTTTTATCCAGACAGGAATAAAGGACTCCAGACAAGGGAATCAGTCAAATATATAGCCCCAGGCTGGAGATTGAGGGGCCCAGAAAGACAGTGAGCTGGCTTTCTCCTCCAGGATATCCACCCTGACCACCTCCTCTGCCATCAATATGAGCAATGGCCTCAGCTTTCCCTTGACCCTTTGTCATGGTGTCTGATAAGCTTGTCCGAATTGCTTTAAGGGACCTCAGAGACCTTCAGGCTGTCTCTTGGTCAGCCTAGAAATCCCCTCTTTAGCTCTCCTAGCAGACAGCTGCCCGTCTTGCTTGCATGCCTCAGAAGACAGGGAGCTCACTGCCTTAAAAGGCAGACTGTTCCATTGTAGGATAGCCCCTTTCAGTGAGCACTGGCCTTCTGATGCTGTCCAACTGTTTGAACTAGCGCCCCCTTGTGGAGCACAGAGCACGTGCATCTGTGGCTTCTAAGCTCCAGGGGGCCTCAGAGAGGTCTCTACTCTCCCAGCCCCTTCCAGCCTTCTCTCTAGCTTAAATGGGCCCAGCCCCCCATAAACACCTTTCCCAGCCTTTATCCCCTGAGCAGCACTCCCTTGTGTATACTCTGAGTGGGTATTCTGTGGTGACTGTTTTTTCCCTCAGTACAGAAGAGAACATGTGTTTGCTACAGGGGAATTAGAAAATACACCCAAGGAAAAATTACTCACAATCCCACCACCCAAAGGCAGCCCCTTTTAGCTGCTCGGAGATGTTCCTTCCAGACTGCTGCCGGTGTGTGCTAATAAAGTGGGAGACAAAAGCTTGTGAGAGGGGAGGCCCTTTAGGGGAGGAAGGTAGTTTCTGTTTAACTTAACATCTTCCAGGGTCATTTGGTTGTGAAGACAGGTTTTCTCTGGAAGACTAAGGGAAGGGACAAAGAGAATGAAATAATTCTGATAGTAAAGAAGAGTTTTGTTTCTGAGGGCCATGCTAGACGGGTGGGGAAAGTTTCCTGGAGCACCGCCTTCCCCACAAGCTCCCAACAGCCGTTTGCTTCCATCCCCTTCAATCACCTTCCTCCTCCCAGATGCTTGGGGCAGGTGTCATGGGAGCAAGGCAAATCCAGGTTCCAGGTGGCAGCTGCCCCCTTCAGAATGGAGGAGTGAAGTCTGCCGTCCTGAACCCCCAGAGAAGGCCCCTGCAAGATCCAGCCAGGGCGCCTGGGTGGCGCAGTTCCTTGAGCGACTGCCTTCGGCTCAGGTCATGATCCCGGAGTCCGGAGATCGAGTCCCACATCGGGCTCCCGGCTCCATGGGGAGTCTGCTTCTCACTCTGACCTTCTCCCTTCTCATGCTCTCTCTCACTCTCTCTCTTTCCTAATAAATAAATAAATAAATAATCTTAAAAAAAAAAAAAAGATCCAGCCACACCACGAGCTCTTCCCTTACTCTTACCTTGACTGGTGGCATTGGAGGTGTGAAGGAATAAGGGGGTATACCCCCAGGGAACCACAAGGGGAAATGGGACAGTGTGTGGGCAGGTGAGGGGCAGAATGGAAATGGAGATCTCCATGGAAATAGGACAGCAAGAGCCAGCTGTGATAAAGAGAAACTAAAGCCCCCAAGAACTCCAGGGATTAGGGTGGGGCCTCTAGTGAAGGGCAGGGTAACCCCAGAGATCTGCTTTTCCTTCTCGACTATATATGTAGTGAGAATGTGTTCCCATTTCAGCAAATTTTTGTGATGTACCATTTTAATTGCTGTGTAATTCTCCAGGGCATAAGGACACCATGATTTCTTCAACCAATGCCCTATTTTAGGACACAGGAATTGTTTACAACTTTTTGCCATTATAATGATTTTGTAGTGAACATCCTGATGGCTACCTCTTTGCCCACATCTTTCTTTTTGTAAAGATTTTATTTATTTGAGAGAGAGAGAGAGATCGCATGAGCTGGCAGGGAGGTGGGGAACAGAGGGAGAGGGAGAAGCAGGCCTCCCCGTTGGGTAGGGAGCTCAGTGCAGGGCTTGATCCCAGAACCCTGGGATTGTAATCTGAGCCGAAAGCAGACACCTAACTGAGGCGCTCCAGTAGTTTGTTCCTTTTTATTGCTGAGTAGAATTCTATTGTATGGATGCATAACAGTTTGTTAATCCTCTAGCCTCTCCATGGCCCCCTGGGCTGGTTTCAGTTTGGGGCCATTGTAATAAAGCTGCGAACATTCCAGTACAAGTCTTTGTGTGAACATATGTTTTCATTTCCCTTGAAATGGGAGTGGAATTGCTGGGTCATAGGGTAGTTGTGTGTTTGGTTTTATAACCAACCTATGTTCAACCTTTTCTACAAAATGCTTGTACACCCCCCTCCCCCCAACAAAGGGTGATCACCACTGAGTTCGGAGCTTGTAACCCGATGGGGCTATCGCCTCCTTGGTTTTGGAGGCCGTATCTCAGTGAATACCACTGAAGGTCATAATAACAGGTGTGGCTGCAATTGCCCTGGAAATCACTGGACACCTTGGGCTGTTTCTCATGGACAGATGAATGGATGGATGCCCAGCCCAGTCTTCTTGACCCTGAAACTGTACAGTTGCTTTATTGGAATCCGAATGTCAGCTTTTCCATTTGTCCTCATTAAGTTCCTCTGGTTAGTCTTGACTTAACCCTCCAGCCAGGCCTGATAAGGGTGAGAGTAGCAAACTCCCATACACTTCCTTCGTGCCAGACGGGGCTGCCTCTCTCAGACTTCAGATCAACCCCACCCCCTGGGAGCTGCTCTGAGCCCCATTTTAGAGGTGAGGAAATGGAAGCACAGAGAAGTTCAGTGACTTTCCCAAGTCGACCGAGTCATAAATGAGCTAGGATTAGAACCCAGGTCGTCTGGATCTAGACATTATGATCTTCACCACTCACTCTGCTGCTCTTTCTGGCTCCTGATGTTATCTCCCTCCATCTTCCAGTCTCTGCTAACACGCTGAGCATGCCGCTAGGTTTTCCTTTAACCAAAAGTATTCGTTAAAAAAAACAGGAACAAAACCAAAAAACCTCTGGGCCCAGTAAGTTCAGGCCCAAGGGCAGAGCTTGGTGGCATGCTTCTGAAGATATTTTGTGCTTGCCCTATTTTATTGCCCCATAATCTTTGATGGTGAGGATTCTACCAGGTGCAAAGCCATGGAACTTGGATCCAGCTGGGGCTTCCCACCATGGTCTCAGGACAGCATTCATCCAACAGCCTCTGGAGTCCCCACACAACCAGCATTTCCAGTCAGTCCTCTAGATACCTGCCCGAGGGCCCAAAGAACAAAGGGAGAAAAGGTAGGGCTGGGGTAACTCTCGTTGGAGCCCTTATGGGCACCCAGTGGCCCCTTACAGCCCCCAGGTTTTGGCTCAGTATCTAGCATATAGGAGATGCTTAACAAATTCTTTTTGGTTATTTTTTTGAAGGCCACCTTACTTTTTATTGTGGCAAAATGTGCATAACATAAAAGTTAACACCTTAACCATTTTGTGCAATTCAGTGGCATTAGGTGTGTTAAAAATGTGTGGCCATCACTACTATTTCCAGAAAGTTTTCATCATCCCAATAAAAACTCTGTACCCACTAGATAATAACTCTCCATTCCCTCTCCCCCAGTTCCTGATAACCTCTATTTTACTTTCTGTTTCTATCAATTTACCTATTCTGGATATTTCTTTTTTTTTTTTTCTGGATATTTCTTATAAGCAGAAACATACAATATTTGTCCTTTGGTGTCTGGTTTCTTTCACTTCACATAATGTTTTCAGGGTTCATCTCTGTCTTAGCAGGTGTCAGAATTTCCTTCCTTTTTTTTTTTTTAAAGATTTTATTTATTTATTTGACAGAGAGAGAGAGGGCACAAGCAAGAGGAGCTGCAGAGGGAGAGGGAGAAGCAGGTTTCCCCCCGCTGAGCAGGGAACCTGACCCCGGGTTCCGTCCCAGGACCCTGGGATCATGACCTGAGGTGAAGGCAGATGCTTAACCGCCTGAGCCACCCAGGCGTCCCAGAATTTCCTTCCTTTTTAAGGCTGGATAATATTCTATTGCATTAGACACCACCAGGGAACCACAAGGGGAAATGGGACAGTGTGTGGATTTGTTTATCCATTCATCTGTCGGTGGACACTGAAGTTGTTTCCACATTTTGGCTGCTGTGAATAACGCCGCTATGAAACTCACTAATTATGTTTTCATAGTCTCTTTCTAATCAGGTTGCCCCAACCCTTCCCATTCAGATGGCTCTTGTAGAGACCCCCGTGACTTCCATGTTGCTAAACTCAGTGCTTGTCTCACTCGATCCATCAGGATCATTTGACTTGGTCTATCTTCCTTTTGCTTATAGGATCCCACCTTCTCCTGCTTTCCCTCTCCCTCCAGATGCTCCTTCTCAGTCTCCCTTTCTTGTTTCTCCTTTTTCTCCTCCCCGACCTCTGAATGTGGGAGGCTCTAAGGGCTGAATTCTTGGCCCTCTGACACATGTGCCCTCACCGCTGGGTGGCCTCATTACTCTTCCCGAATGTACCCCTAGCCCAGCCCTTTCTCACGGCTCTTTCCGCCTACCTGACATCCCCTCTTGGGTGACCGATACCTCAAACTCCCCCTGTCCAAAACCGAGTACTTGCTTTCCTCCCCCAGACACGGTCTTGCCCACTTCTGCACCGTAGTTCCTGGCAATTCTGTCCTTCCCATTGTTCAGGCCCTCAGATTTTCCTTCACTCTTGACTTCTCTTTTTCTTATACCCCACACCCAGTCCCTCAACTCATCTTATTGGATTGACCTTCAAAATACATCTAGAATCTGCTTAATTCTCCCCAGCTCCACGGCTATCTCCCCGGTCTTGGAATCTGGGGGTAACCTCCTCCTAACTGGTCTCTAGGCTCAGCCCAGGACCCTTCCCCAGTCTATCCCCAACACAGCAGCCAAAAGAATCGCTTAAAAATACAAGTCAGATCGGGTCAGTTCTTTGCCCGAGATTTTGGGTGGTTCCTCATGTCACTGAGAGTCAAAGCCGTAGCTGGCACAGCTCTACATCACTGGGTCCCCACCATCTCTGTGCCTCACCCCTAAGGTCTCTGCTGTTCCTCTTGCTCCTTGCTGTTCCAAGAACAAGCCAGGCACACTCCCAGCTCAGAGCATTTGTGCTGCTTATTTCCGGTTCTAGGACCCCCCCCCCCCATATCTACATGACAAATTCCTTTACCCCTTTCTTGTTGTCTTTGCTCAAATTCACCTTCTCAGAGTCTTCGGGTAGTGTTCTCTTTGATGCTGCGATGCCTGTCACCCTGCTCTCCCTCTTTATCCTCTCGATGCTGCCGTATTTCCCCCTGTAGTACTTGTCACTGTCTCTATTACACATTTTACTTATTTCTTGTATTTCTTGTTTCTTTTCTGCTCTCCACCTCCACTAGACATGATCCTGGAGGCCAGGGATTTCCCTCTCTGATTCACCTAGAATAGTGTGGTTGGGACATGGAGAGGCTCAACAAAAATTAGTTGAAAGGAGGAATGAAGAAAGAAAATGTGATAATTTGGGAAGGGGTCTGCAATCTAAAAGTGCCTTGGAACCAAGAAAGGGCGGGCTTGTGGTGTGGCTGGGGGTCGTGGACGTGAGTGGTGGTTGCTGTGCAGCAGCCCCTTGCCTGCTCCTGGGAACTCTCCCCTTTTTTGCCTTTGGGACCTATCTGCTCCTCCCACCAGGGCTTGTGGTTCTCCTGGGCTGACCCACTCCTCACTCCAGCGAGGCAGGGACTCTGCAGCCACAATGATTGGTTCAGGGCTGGGCATATCTCACTGGCTGGGCCAATGAGACTGAATTTTGAGACTGGCTTATATCCTTGGGATAGGGAAGGCTTCTTCCTTCAAAGGTAGACATAAGCTCAGAGCTGCCTTACTTACCCATTTTGTTACTTTGTTGGAAGAGCCTGCCTGGAAATGGAGCCAACATAGAGGAATGCTGGGCTACAGATTTGGAGAAAGACATTTGGGAGCCTAGATACAGTACTACCTGCTATCTAGATAGTACTACTATCTGCTCCTGGACTTTTCATTCACTTAAGCCTCTTTTCATGGAAGCTGGTTTCTGTCCCTTGCAACCGCTTACACCGTACCTGCCACAGCTCATGAACTGGGAAGTGAGGAAGGGGCTGAGTAGGGTCTGCAGCATGTGTGGGGTGGGCGGCCCCCGGGGCAGTCTCAAGTGAGGGGGCCGAGCATTCAATTACTAGTGCTGCGTGGAGGGAACAAGGGAACAGATTTTTCTTGGCTCTGCATTAGATGAGCTCTCAATCTGTCAGGGGAGAGGGGCATGGACCTTACTGGGGCCGGACGAGTGGATCCAGCTGTGCCAGGAGCAAGCCCCAGGTTGAGTGGGAAGTAGGAAGGCGGAGCTCTTCCCCATAGAGCTAACTGCTGATCTGCCACTTCCCTCCTGCCCCAGCGCACGTGGAAAAGGTCACTTGAAGTACACACTTGGGCTTTGCCACTTGCTAGAGGTGTGTTCTGGGGTAGGACACTTAACTTTCCCAGCTTCAAGGTCCTCATAGGTAAGATGGAGTGAATGCTGTCCACCTCCTCGGATTTCTGTGTGGGTGAAATGAGATAATGTGTGAAATGAGATAATGCCAAGAACTCAGTATGAACCTGGCTCACGGAATAGTCTTAATAAAAATCAGCTGCTCGGATTATTATCCGAGGTCTTTCCTGGCCAATGATTGTGCCTGGAGGGGCAGGTGCAGTTCTCGTGGCCACCAGCAGGTGACGCCCTGACCCCAAAAGAGTTCATTCTTGGCTGGACTGCTTCAATAAGGGCTCCAGAAGGGGTTGGGCAGGGCGGCCTGTCGGATCTCCGCCAGTTAGACTCCTGCCTTCCCGGCTGCGGTGGGGAGAGGTATTTGCATTCCTCTCAGTTCCAGAGAAGAGGGGGCCTGGGTCACCATGGGATAGTCAGTGGAGCCTCAGTTTTCCATCCGTATTTTGGAAGAGCGTGGCCTTCGGAGACAGCCTGGGTCAAGTTGAGAAAATACTCAGGTTGGACCAGGTAAAGGACTGCCAGAAGGAGCAAGCATCCCAGCACGGAGGTGGGCTAGAGAGGGCCTGCGGCTGGACCTCGGGGCACGGCTGGGTCTGGTGCTGAGGCAGGAGGATGACTCCTATGACCGCTATTATCTTCCCTTCTGAATGGGAGATTGATAGGGGGGCTGCCCGCCACGGAGCACCCAGGACCCAGCTTGGCCTGGTGATGCGGGACGCTCTGGTAATTCTGGATTCGGCCAGCAGAGGGAAGCAGAAAGCCTCCTGGGTTTCGCACGACTCCGCTCGCAGCGGCGAGCTCGCCTTCCCGGGAACTTGCCGCTGGAGGCACCTCCCAGGCCAGGAATCCTCGTGTTCCCTCTTCTCTGCCGCTGGGCTTCCTGAGGCCGGGGGTGGTGGTGGGGGTGGTGGTGACGAAAGCTGGGTGAGCGGAGGGTCAGCTTCAACCTGAATTTTCTGCATCCTCTAGCGGAGCTGCCTCTTCCCTGGGCCTCAGTAACCAGGATGAGATCCGCTGACCACTCTAATCCTAGGAGCCCAGACTTCCTGGGATAGGGTGGTGTTTTCTCCCCAAGGATATGGATTTGGGCGGCAGACGGGGATTCTCTTTCTAACCCCCATAACCCAGGCTTGGAGGGTCAGCTCGACCTCCGGAAGCAGGACAGTGCTCACCCCATAGCACCCTAGCCAGTTCCCGGCATCCTCCTGGACAGGCTCCCAGAGGCCCACAAAGGCCTTCAGACAAAGTTCTGGGCCAGGCTTTGCCTGTGCCCTGGGCCCGCAGCCGGCTGGCTCTAGGTACTCCAAGTCCCTGGCACTCCTTATGGGGTTTTGTCCCCTAGCCCTGGACCAGTGCTGGCAGGGTCCTGTTTGCTGGGGGGTGGGGGTAGGACAGGCAACTCGTGGAGGTTGAGCAGTCTCCCTTCTCCTTTCCCTCCTGCCCCTGGCCTTGCTCTCCTCCCGGAGACCTTCCTGCATCTCAGGCCTGCTTAGCTGTGTGGCCTTTCCCCCACATGTCCTCTTGGCTGCAAGCCCAAATCTTTGCTGTCCTCAGGTCCTGCTGATATTCTCCCACTTATTCCTTCGTTCGTCCATGTATTTAGCAAGTATGTATTGAGCTCCTACAATGCTCCAGGCCCTTGCTCAATGCTGGGGATCCAGCAGTAACAAGACCCAGTTCCTGTCCTCTTTGGAATTCACAGTCCGGGGAGGTAGTACTAGGAGACTCCTAAAACTCATACTTAAAAATTGATCTCATTTTGTGATAATTGGGGTGAAGCAGAGAAGTCGCCTGCTCCTGGAAGCTCGCTCGATCCACAGGGGGGTTTCTTCTGGGAGATCATCCCGATAGGCTGTGAGCTGCGGGGGGAGGGACTTCGTCTGGCCCCACCCACGCTCCTCCCAGGGCCTGGCACAGGGCACTCAGCAGTTGCTCAGTAAAGGTTTGTTGAACAGTTGGGTGAACCATCGTCCTCCTGGCCACGGGATGGCCAGTGAGAATGGCCTTTCCTCCCCACACTCCCTCTCAGTGAACATAGAAGTCCTAGGTAATGCGGGGGAGTATACAGAGAAGACCCCGAGGTTCCGAAGATTCTATCTGAGGGCTCTGTGGCTTCCTGCCTGCTCCTCACCCACAGCTTCCCTACTGTGGGCCACAGTCCTGTGGCTCATGCATGGATCTGACCATGACCTCTCATCCATCCATTCTTTGGCTTTATCACCCTTTGGGTGCCTACTGTATGCTGGCCCTGGGCTCTGGAGGAAGTGGGAACCCAGAGAAGAGTGGGAAGGGTCCTTGCCCTCATGGACTATCCAGTCGGGGCGGTAATGGCACAGTGATGTGTGCTGTGTTCGGGGAGATGGTGGTGCTGTGTGAGCCCGGAGGGCGTGTGCCCAGTCTGGGGGCCCGTCCTCAGTGAGGCCTTCCTCTGGCCACCTGGCTGAAGGCCACTCTTCTAGCTAGGGGCCATCACATCTCCATTTTCTTTTTTTCAGAGTACATTTTAGTATCTGTAGTTCTTTTCTTTCTTTATCTGCTGGTGTGTTCATTATCTGAGCGCTTTCCTGAGTACTTGTTATGTGCCAGGCAATGTTCTAGGCCCTGGGCATACAGAAGTGAGCAAATTTCTGGCTCTCCTGGAGCTTACGGCCTAGTGATGATAGTGGTGGTAGGAAGACAGACGATAACCAGAATAAGCAAGTAGGCATGTAAGATATAAATCTATGTTCGAGAGGAAAAGCAAGCAGGCCAAGGGCAGACTGGTGGTATTTTAGGCAGACAGCTGAAGGGAGTGAGGGGTAAGCCGTGCAGTAGCCCGGGGGAGGAGTTTGAGGTAGAGGGCACAGTGAGTGCAAAGGTCCTGAGGTGGGAATGTGCCCGATGTGTTAGAGGATCAGCATGGAGGCCCCTATGGCTGGAGAGGAGTGAGATCAGATGGGTGGCAGGGTCCAGATCATGTAGGAACCTATAGCCATTGTAAGGCTTTGCTTTAACTCTCAGTGACATGTTGGGAATATCAGTAGTGGGTTGGGGTACAAGAAGGGGGACCAGTGAGGAGGTGACAGTAACACTCCAGGTGAGAGGCGATGGTGGCTGCCACCAGCTATGGGCAGTGTACAGTTGGAGACGTGTTTTGAAAGTAGATCTCATAGGGAATCAGCTGAAAAGGTGACAAGGTGCAGGCAGGACTATTGGAGGGCAGCAGGCACCCTGGAAGTCAGCAGGAGGAACTGTTTCAAGGAGGAACGGTGATCAAGTGTGGCAGATGCTGCCAATAAGTTACGATGAAGTGTAAGAATTGACTTTAGGACTTTTGGACGGTGGTCACTAGGGACCATGCCCTATGCTCTAGTCCCTTTGTACAAATAGGAGAAAGAGGCAGCTCCTCTAGGTGGACCCAGTGTGCAGGCACGCAAAAGGGAGATACCTCGGTGTAAAAGAAAAGGGTGTCTCTCCCCAGCACGATGTAGCCTTGTACTAGGCACAGCATGGTGAGCGGACAGCAAGCTGGATTTCCACTCATTCTCCACCCTTTGTGCACCCCAGGTGCCTTTGTGCAGTGCCCAACCTGTACATCTGTACTTATTAGCTGTGTTGGTGACCTTGATGAGCAGTGTCAGTGGAATGAGTGTAGGTGAGAGGATGAGAGTCAAATGGGAGTGAGTTTAAAAGAGAATGAATGAGAAATTGGAGAGCATGGACAACTTCTTCAAAGAGCTTTGCTGTAATGGGGGAAAAGGAATGTCCCAATAGCTGGAGGGGGCTGGAGGTTGAGAGAAATTAGCAAGAGAGAGTGAGTGAAGACAAAGTATCCTAGGCAAGGGACCAGCATAACAAAGTGAGGCTATTAGAAATGGTTGGGGCATCAAGGGAGGGTGGCGTCCTGGAACATCCCATTTGAAGCGTGAGGTGTCAGGAGAGGACACTGGACAGGTGGGCTGGAGCCTGTATCTTGGTGGCGAAGGGGCAAGGGCAGGGTTGGAGCATGGCTGGGCACACAGCAGGTGCTCACTGAGTCCTCCAGGTTTGGCCTGGGGAATCCCTCCGCAGCCTCTCGTCCCTGGCCTCAGTCTACCAGCTGTAAGATGGGAGGCCTGGGTGTTGCAGGAGCTCTCTGGGCCAAGCCTCTTCTGGACCCATATGCCTTCCTCCAGGTGCTGGGTCTCAGGTCCTGGCCTCCTCTCCTCCCTGGGTCCCCGCTCCGCACAGGCTGAGGAAGAGGAGGAGGCCCTGCCTGGGTTTGCTGAGGTGGAGGGTCAGGTAGAGACCTCACCGTGCCAGGGCTGTGCTGGGCTACGTGGGCTGGAAGCGGGGTCCCTTGCCCCTGCCTTCCTGAGCTCACCTTCAGGTGGCGGGGAAAGGTGGGAGAGGGGGAAAGGGCAGTCACTTGGAAGAAGGGGGAGAAGCTGCTGATTCTTTTTTTCCCTGGAGGGAGGCTGAGGAATGTAATGTGTTTTGGCTGCTGGCTGGGGAGATGCCGACCCTGTACTCTTTCAGGAGGCGAAAGTAGCTACACGGGTTAATAACAGTAACTCTTTCTCCTGCATCCAGTGCCCTCACGGCACTCTCTCACACAGAGGCCATCTGCGGGCTCGCGACAGCCCTTCGAGCCCTTGGGGCTAATTGCACGTTATGGTTAAGTGAGGTTCAGGGAGGAGATCTCGCTGCGTGTGGTCACACAGCTAGGAAGCTACAGGGTTAGATCAGAACCCAGGCTTCTGGCCCTGGCCAGCTCGTCCCCAGTGTGACAGGCTCCCAGCGCTGCCAATGAGGGGGAGCAGACCCAGGCCAGGGACGGGGTTCTGTGTGGCAGGATAAGCAGGGAGACAGCTCTATGTCCCTCCCTGCCTCCCTTCTTTCCTTCTGCACAGAGTTATGGCATTAGGTACTGAGCATACCTTGTGAACAAGAAAGACCTCGCTTTCAGGGGGCTCACAGTCCATCTAGGTGGACACAGAGTAAATGATGCCTTCCACGAGCAAGTTCCTTACAGCTGGAACAACCACAGCCTGGCCAGTGCCTCGGGTGCCGGGTCTTGGGTGTGCGGGCGGGCTCCTTTCATCCCACCCCAGCCCCACCAGAGAGGGGTATTACCATCCTGACTAGGTAGGTGAGGAAGCGGAGGCTGAGAAAGGTTGTCCAGCTGTGACTTGAGGTCATGGGTCCTGAGCATGGGGAATGTGGAAGCAAAGCCCTGTGACTCCTTCTTTGCCCACAACTCCTGTTGGTTGCTACCCATCCTTGCCTATAGCTAGCAGAGGGCGGAAGGATAGGGAGCAGGATGGCAGGGAAGCCATGTTCGCTCCGTGCCCTCCAAGAAGATCCTGGGCCTTTGGAATAGAGTGGCCCCCTTGTTTCTGGGCTCTGTGGCAAACTCCTTGGGTTTGATGGGCAGCAAAGGGTTGCGGCCCGAGTGTTCTCTCAACTGCCCAGCTGTCCCACAGGATCAGACCTCCTGGAACCTTAAGCAAGTGGCCAGTACTTTTGGGCCTCAGTTTTCTCATCTGTAAAATGGGTTGCAGGATTGTTCTGAGGGTTAGATATAACACGTGGAAGGCACGTACTGTGGACTCCGGCATGTTGTGGATGTACAACTAATAATGGAGGTGTCACCATGGTTTGTGAAACCCCAGCTTCAGCTGCAACCCAGCTTGGAGAGGGAGAAGGGCAAGGGACATTTAAACAGGGATTTGAGGACTGAGTAGGAGTTCACTGGGCACAGCAGGATCAAGGCCTGACCGGGCAGAGGGAGGAACACCTGCGGAGATCGGAGATGGGAAGGAGTCCAGTGTAGTAAACAGGGGCTGGCGTGGAAGGAAATCATCTACCCTGATCTCCTTCTTTAGTGGAAGTGGACCTGCTCACCCTCCCCTTGTTCCCCCGGCTCCTGGTCCCTGTAGATCCCTACAGGTGGGGGTCCGTTATTACCTATGTGACAGGTGGACTCTTGCCCCGCAGGAGACTCAAGGCTAGGAAGTTCTTTTGGGTGTCTAGTCCAGGTGAGTTCCTGTCACTCTTCTTCAGAGCTAGGGTCCTGGGCGGAGGGTGGGGTGTCTTCAAGATGGCGAGCAGCATGGGGGAAACCGTGGGGCAGGTCCCTTGGGAGATGGTTTTCACAGCCCATAGCATCTGTATCTCTGCCTAGGGAGCCTACCCCCTGACCTGGTGCTGGGAGTCTGCATTCTTGATTGGATCCACCCTTCCCCTCCCCCTCCCTCAGGGTCTGCTTTGTCTGATCTTCTGTCCTGAGCACTCCTTCTCACCCCATGGCCCAGGTCTGTCTGTCCCTCTGTCTGTCTCAGAAGGTAGGGCAGGCTCAGTTTACCGATCTTTGAGATGGTCTACCTTGTCTCCCATCTGGGTAGGGTGTCTCTGGGCTTGTCCCGGGAGAGGAGGGCAAAGAGTTAGTGGAGGAACAGACCTTTGGAGCAGGACAAGGACCTGTTCCCTCCTTCACCTGGAGGAGGGCTGAGCCAAGCCTGGCTCAGGGTTTGAGCCTGAGGGTCCTGCCGCATGGGGTGGGGGGAGCTGTGGCTGGGTCTGACCCAGGGTTAGAGGACAGCTGGGACCCGGCTGGGCGAGGGGGGGCTGGTACGGAACCTCGCAGCGCTCCCCTCCCCCACTTTCTTAAAGGGCCGGGAGCAGGGCTGTGCGGGGAAGGGGCTGGCCGCACCCTCCCTGGCCGGGTCAGGGCACACAGTGGGGTCCTGGGAGAGGAGGCGTGGCGGGCGGGCCAGCCAGAGTGGCCGCTGTCGCCTCCAGCTCAGCTCCAGCTACGCGCCCGCCTGCAGTCCCCCCCCTCCGCCCTTCCCCGCCCTTCCCGCTCCTCCCTCCCTCCTTCTCTCCTTCCTTCCTTCCCTCCCTCCTGCCGTCAGTCCCCCCATCTCTGCTCAGCTTCTCCACAGCCTCGGTTCTGACACCTGAAGGGACTGAAGCGGGTGCGGGGAGTCCCGACAGGCGGCGGCGGAGCGGGACGGTCAGTCCAGCGGAGGCCTCCGCATGGCCCCGCCGTGAGAGGCTGGACCCAGCGCCTGGGACCAGGAGCGGTGAGTGGGGCCGCGGGGCCACCTGGTCCCAAGAGCTCTCGTTCCCCAGGACCCCGTCTCTCCCAAAGTGGGGTTGGGGGCCAGGCGGGGATGCTGGAGGGGAACGCTTGCTGAAGGGCGCCGCCCTCCGCCCTCCATGCCCGCCGGGGTCTGCTAACAAAGCTACATTTTGAGATCAATTCCGTGGCGGCTGGAGCATCCGAAGGATACGGTTGTCATGGAGATGGGGCCGGGAGAGGAAGCCCGGGGATGGCCGGGTCTGGGCCAGGGAGTAGGGGCGCCACCAGAGAACCCCAGGCCAGCCTGCAGGGCCAGTCAGGGCCAGCCCGTGGGATTGCCTTCTGGGCTCTGCCTCCCGATCCCTTCTTTTCGTATAATCTGAGGTACATGTGTGTGTTGAGGGGGTACCAGTGACAGCTTGGTGGCAGGGGACCCAGGGGGTTGGGTGGCTGCGGGGGCCTGCTGGCAGCTACCTTTACCACAGAGCAGCTTTGAGGATTTATTTCTGTTTCCAGTTTCCTAACTTTGACAGCCTGGCTTGGCGGCCAGGCCTTCCCAGCTCTGGACTCTGCTGCTAGAACAGGGGCTTGCGTGGGGGCGTGGCAGGCAGCGGGCAAGGCTGAGAAGGAACATAATGGCCGTGGCAGCTGCAGGGAGGGAGGGGTCCTTAGAGCCCGCTGCTGGGGCTGGGGTGGGGCAGGGAATCCAGATGTGGGGACCACCCTGCCCAGCTGGCCCCCTCCTAAGAGGAGGTATTCTGACTGTTGCTGTCCCTGGAGAAATCTGGGGACTCCCTGAATCAGAACTGGGGACATTGTCTCCACACAGGCCTGGGGGGGGCGCAGCCCCAGCCTACCCCTTTGTCTTCGGGCCATCTTGGGGGGACCCTGGAAGGGAAGTAGAGACAGAAGCACTAGCCACAATGGAAGTGGGTCTGGAATTCCTGACAGGCTCAGGATAAGCCAGGCTGAGCTTGATGGGTGGGTGAACGGGGAGCAGGGAGAGGGCTCAGGGTTTGGCCAGGGCAGATAGGCAGCCTGGGTCTAAGGAGAGGCATTTGAACTTTCTTAGGTTCTCTAGTTCCTTCCAGACCCTGTAAGCAAGAGCTATGTATTAGGGGGTACTCAGGCAGCTTGAGGGAGAGAGGGTAAGAGGCATTGCCACTGCCTCCATGCCCAACTCCTATCCCTGAGCAAATACAGTCATTTTCCCTCCCCGGAAGGTTAGGAGCCCTGCCTCCCAGGGAAGCTACAAGTTCTGTGACCTGGGGTCTCTAAATCAATAAGATGGGCCAGCTGCCCTCCCCTACTCACCTCCTGTCTCTGGAGGAGCGACCTGCCCACCCAAGAGCTCCCTTTCCCCAGTGTATAGGGAAATATACTGACAGCACTGAGAGGGTCTCTGAGCTGGGGACATGACCCCGCCGAGCTTCCGTATATGGAGCACTACCACTGGCTAAGTACTCTCATACAGCCGCCTTCAGAGGGAGATACTACTAGTATTCCTATTTTGTGGAGGTAGATACTGAAGCTCAGGGAGAAGTTGCCTGTTCAGCGTCACTTCGTAAGTGGCAGAATGAGGATTCGTACCTGAGCAGAACTGTCTGCTGCTTGGACCTCTGTCCCCAGTCTCATTCTCTTCTTCCCTGAGATGTAAGTTAGGAGGGAGGTGACTGTGTACCTTTTGATCTGGAGTAAGGGAGTGACCTTAAGGGAAACTGAGGCACTAAGCTAGGGTCTTCTAGAGAGGTGGGATTGAGGCATTCCCATTCAGGATGTTTGCCTGCAGGAAAATGACACTGGCTCCCGTGATGGAAGATGTTCTAGACATCCTTTGCCAGATGGTCTTTTCCAGGAAAATCTGTTTTGAGCGGCATCTTATGTCTGGGGCTCCATATTTAGACTGGCTCCTCACACAGGAGGATACGCTCAGACTGTCACCCCTTGAGGGGTGTTTGGGGGGAGTGGGGAGCCTGGGCTGCACCTGGCTTCTTGCCACAGAGCAGGCAGAGGTAGGGCAGGGCTGCCTTGCTGGTCTCCCTGGGACCTGGCTCTTTCCTGCAGGGCCCTCGTCCTTCTAAGTGGGTCTGCTCGCAGGTCAGTCTTCCTTGGGATCCCACCCTTTTTTAGGGGGTGAGCCACTCCAGGGCTGTGCCTGCCCAGCCCCAGCTGGCCCTAGCATCCGGCTGTGGCCTGCTGGAACGCAGGACTGCCTCTTTGCCTCGTGCCCAGGCAAGCAGGGCCTTGAGCTCCCCTCTTTGGAGTGTGTCCCTCCACTCCTTTCCTTCCCCCCTAACTTTTTTTTTTTTTTTTAAAGATTTTATTTATTTATTCGACAGAGAGAGAGATCACAAGTAGGCAGAGAGGCAGGCAGAGAGAGAAGGGGAAGCAGGCTCCCTACCAAGCAGAGAGCCCAATGCAAGGCTCGATCCCAGGACCCTGAGATCATGACCTGAGCCGAAGGCAGAGGCTTTAACCCACTAAGCCACCCAGTCGCCCTAACCCCCTTAACTTTTTGTCTCACCACACCTGGCAGTGTACCTGTGTACCCTTCCCCTGGAGACCTAGATCTGCCCATTGTTGACATTTTACCCACGTTTGTGTTTCTCTCTCTGAACCTTTTGTAAGTAAGTTGCAGATACCCTAACACTTCACCTCTGAATAATTCAGCATGAATTTCCCAAGACGAGGACATTTTTCTACGTAATGACTTCTTGAGTATTGTCATACTCAAGAAGTTTAACAATGACACAGTTTAACCTTGTATGTAATCCATATTCAAATTCCTTTTGTTGTACCAATACTATCCTTTATAGCTGTTTTAAAAACAAGGTTTTTTTTTTTTTAAGTTTTATTTATATTTTATTTATTTGAGACAGAGAGAGAGAGAGAGAGAAAGCGAGCATGAGAGGGGAGAGGTCAGAGGGAGAAGCAGGCTCCCCACGGAGCAGGGAGCCCCATGTGGGACTTGATCCTGGGACTCCAGGATCATAACCTAAGCCGAAGGTAGTTGCTTAACCAACTGAGCCACCCAGGCACCCTAAAAACAAGTTTTGCTCAAGGATCACACATCGCATATAGTTATGTCTCCTTTAATCTGGAACAATCGCTCTGCCTTTTTTTTTTTTTTTTTGGATCTTTTATAACATTGCCAATTTTAAAGAGCCCGGGTCACTCTTCCTGTAGAATGTCCCACATTCTGAATTTGTCTTGTTGCTTGCTCACGAGTAGACATTTTTTGGCAAGAATATCCCATAGTTTGCCTCCTTCTCAGTGCTTCTCATCAGGAGCCCTGTACTAGGTGGTCAGCTAAGTGAGGTCACTTGGCTAAGGAATCCCTTTGCTTCATTCTATTCCTCTCTCT
This sequence comes from Nasua narica, assembly GCA_028533885.1. Taxonomy (NCBI): domain Eukaryota; kingdom Metazoa; phylum Chordata; class Mammalia; order Carnivora; family Procyonidae; genus Nasua; species Nasua narica. Next base: position 28,290,495 of record CM052809.1, read on the forward strand.
TTCCACTTCCAGAACCCTCACCCACCTGCTCATCCACACACCAGGTCAGCAAAACTGACTGAGCCCATACTTCAGACCACATGCTGGAGAAGGGTGATTCAGCAGACACTGATGAGGCCTTCCAGGATCTCCCAACCTCAGGGGTGGTGTGGGGGGAGCCACAACTGGGGGCAGGAAGTAGTGAGGGGAGAGGGGATGGAGGAGGAAGGGGACCAAGAGAGGAAGAAAGGGGACGGGGCCTGGCATGTGGGCTGATGCAAGGACTCTTTCTCCCAAGACCTGGGAGCCACCAAGGGCTTTAGAGAGGAGAGTAATGGGATAGGTGTGTGCGAGGAGGATGGAGGGGGGTTGGCAGGGCCAGTGTGGTGGACAAGGACTGGTCCAGCTGCCATGGTATGGCCCAGGACGAGAGGCCGGGCACTGAATTCGGGGCTGCTGCGTATGGCACGCAGAGGGAATGCACGGTGGGAATGGAGTCCGTGGTGCGGTGACCCTGCTGGGACCCGGATGTGGCAGGCGGGAGGTGCAGAGGAGGAGAAGGAGAGATGGAGGAGGTCGAACAGATAGGCGCTGGCGTCTGAGGAGAGGTAGGAAGAGCTCTGTTGGGACGGCCTGGAAAAGGTGATGGAAGATGAAGTTTTGAGTGTGTGGGGTCCACGTTACTCTCCAGTCAGAGGAATGGTGCGTGGCAAGCTCATTCCTCAGGTGTTGGTGGCCACCCTCTCAGAAGCTCATTCGGGGATGAGAGCAGAGGGGAGGCCACTCCTGACTCACACAGCAGGGAACGGGTGGGGGGGCTTTCGGGCACCGGCGGGGGAGGGAGTTTGAGCACAGGCCAGGGGCCACTGTGAAACTCAAGATAATCCCTCCTGTGTGGACCCCCACCTCCCTTACCTCATTTGCTTCTTCATGCTTTCTCGGTGAAACCCCAGCCCTGGTTAAATCCAATGCCCAGCCCGGTCCACGTCTGCCCCTTGTAGCTGAGCGGGGCTGAGAAAAACCACAACCCAGACTGGTCTCACCTGAAGTTCAAAATCATGTGCTTCAGGCAAGCCCTTAGTGCTGTCCCGAATTCCCGCCATGGGTCCTGAGGCCATTGCCTTTCCTCCTACCAGCTGACTATTTCACACTTTGTCTTCTGCCCTCAGCCCTTGTCCCTTGCTCTCCATCTTCCCTCTCAGCTGATGATCTTGCTTCCTATTTCTTTGAGAAAATAGAAGCCATTGGGACTTTCTCAGACATTCTGTGTGAGAAATGTCATAGTGTGACATTCTCCCATCTCCCGGCTCCTGCCCCCACGGCTGTGCCTGCCTCCTGTCGCTGGGGGTGAGGCCTTCCTGTCCCTGGTTAAGGCTGCCCCTCTCCTTGAGTCCCCCATGCCTGCTCGAGGGCGTTGCTGCAGCCAGGGCCCCTCCTGCCTCGTCAGCTCCTCCTGTACCGGGTCGTCCACCAGCGGACACTCGCTCTTGTTTCTTCTGTCTTACGAGGTGGCTCTCTTGTGTTCCCCGTCCAGCGGCCACTGCATCTCTCCTCTCCTTCGTAGCGAAGCTCCCCAGAGGGGTTGTTGGGACTCACTATCTCCTGGTCCTTTCCTTCCACTCTCTCTCTGGACTCCAATCCAACTGGGCTCTCACCCCTTCCCACTGACTGCTCGTCTCAAGGTCACCCCTGACCTCCATGTTGCTCCCTTCAGTGGCCGAGTCTCAGTCTCCATCTGAAGCATCTGACACATTCAGTTCTCCCAATTCCTGAAATATTCTCTTTGACTTCCAGCATATCCATTCTTGTCTGCCTCTGGCCTCGTGGTTGCTCCTACTCGGTTTCCCTCTGCTCCGCCCTGCCCCCGCCCCTGCACGTGGCGGTGTCCCAGGACTCAGCTCCTGCACGACTGGGTCTTCCTCCTCCTCCGGTGCCGATCTCGTGTGGTCCCGTGGCTTCAGGTACACCTACGTACGTGCTGCCAGTTCCCACATTTGTACCCCCAAAGTCGAGGTCTCCCCTGAGCTCCGGTAGCCTTTTTAGCGTCTCAACTGTCATGTCTACTAGACCCTTCAAACGCAACTTGTCCAAAGCGGAGCTCCCAGTCTTCCTCATCTCAGGAATGGCAGCTCCATCCTTCTCGGAGCTCAGGGCCCGAATGCTGTTGTCATTCCTGACTCCTCTCTGTCCTATCCCGTGTACTTGCCGTCAAGGGGCAAGGCTGTCGACCAGGCCCCACATCTTCTGGCAGCAGGCTATGGCTGAATAGGAGTGACTCTCTCAATGATGGGTATGGGCGGCGACAGTGGAATGGCCTCCTATAGCCCATTTCACACCTGCTGGCTTCATGCACATGCTTCTTGCCTTCCTCCAGCCTCAAAGAGATCACAACCTTGGTCAGGCCCTGTGCTGAAGTCCTAGAGCAGAGACAGAACAGGCAGGGGAAGGGGGGGAGGGGGAGGATGAGGGGGTACTCCGCAGGGGTGGGGTCAAAAGGGGCAACAGCATCACAGGTTGGGGAGGGGATGGGGGAAAGGTCAGAGGGGAAGATGCAGAGAGGTAGAGGGGTTTTGGAAGGGGAGGGGAAGACAGAGGATGTGAGGATCTAGGGGAGTAGGAGTTAAGTAAAACTTGGGCAGAGAGAAGGGAGGAAGAAGTTTCTTGGTTATCTCTCCTGGCCATGGGGGAGCCATGGGGGAGGTGGGTGTGGCGGCGGTGGCAGCGGCTCAGAGATGGAGGTCCCCAGATCCACCGTCAGGCGCCTTAGCTGAGGCAGGGCTGGTTGGGAGGACTTGCGCTTGCTTAGTCCGTTATAGCTCTTGGTGTTCAGCTCTCCGTCTGCGGGCTCGTGGGTCAAATGGGGCTCAAGAAGCAGGCTGAGTCCCAGGGACCCTATAAAGCTCCAGAAAGACCGAGCAATGGCCAGTCACTTAGCCAGAGCAGCCGAATCCCTGGCGGTCCCAGATAATAGAGCGCTCACCCTGTACGGAAGACAGCCGGGGGTGGAGTCCCCAGTTATAAAGGTGACTTGGGATTTGACAGCAAACAGGAGTTTCAACAGGATTGAGGGGCCTCCAACTTGGTATGCAGATGTATGCAAATGGTAAGCAAAGGAGGGTGCCAAGTAGCTGGGGGTGGGGAGAGAAGCACGTCCTCATTGTCAGGAGATGTCAAAGAATGACCTTTGCAGAGCTGGGCCCAGGGGCCCCTGAGAGTCCCAGCAGGCTGAGGGGTACATGCAGATAAGATGCAAATGTGCACCCGGCCCTGGGGACCTCTGCCTGCCCAACCATGAGAAAGAGAAGGCCGTCCAGATGCTCACTACCCAAGGCAAAACTGGTTCCCCAAGGGCCCAAACTGAGCGGAAGAAAGCAGGGCGATGCTGGGCTCCTTGATAACCCTGGGCTGGCACCCCCTGAAGGGCTCGGGCACCTTTTTGGGGAAGCCCACGGCCCTGGCCCTGCACCTAGGGTTGCTCTTCTGCCTTGAGGTGGACACAAGGAGGGAGCCTGGCCCTGGTGGGCGTGCTGATGGGGTGGGGACTGGAGGGTGCTCACCTGCCTCAGGAAAGGGTGGAGCACTCTCTCTGGCCGGCCTCCTGGGCCCCCGAGGGAGCCTTTCTCCTGCCTCCACCGCCAGGCTGCGCCTCTGAAGCCCTTGCCTTAGAAGCCACTTGACAGGCTGCCAGGAACGATGTCTGCAGAGCCCACTGAACGTCCTGTGCTGCTCTCCTGCGCATTCCATCCCCAGTGGGGGCAGCCCCCCTTTCCCCTGCAGCCTGAGAGAGGGTTCTGGGAAGCATTGACTGCCGCCTCTCCCTGAGCCCTTGTGCCTGGCTCTGAGCTGAGCGCTGTACTCACAACATCTCCTCCGGTCCTCCTTGCAGCCCCGTGAGGCAGATACTCTTAGCACCCTGCATTTTACAGAGGAGGGCGCTGAAGCTCAGAGAGGTGGGCAGCTTTCCTGAGGTCACAGAGCCTGTGGGTAGCAGAGTTGGGGGTTGAAGGCATGCCTTTCTGACCGTACAGTTAGGACACTGACCCACTGTCCTGGACTCCCAGTCTGAGACCCTTGTTGCTGTATGAGGTGCTCCAAGTTGGGCAGATCCAGGGGGTTTGGGGGGATTAGGGTCACCTTGAGGAATGGAGGCAGGGAGGTTCCCAAGACTCCTGGGTATACAAACCCTTCCTTTAAAAAATTTTTTTTAAAGATTTTATTTATTTATTTGACAGAGACACAGCAAGAGAGGAAACACAAGCGGGTTCCCTTCTTGTATTGGGAACTCCAGGGGAGTGGGAGAGGGAGAAGCAGGCATCCTGTCCACCGAGCAGGGAGCCTGATGCGGGGCTCCATCCCAGGACCCACGACCCGAGCCGAAGGCAGATGCTTAACGACTGAGCCACCGAGGTGCCCCCAAACCCTTCCTATTATCCTGGTTACTCCTCCTGCCCCAAGCAGTTGGGACATTGAAGAGGCATGTGACCAGACTGGTCTGTGCCTAAAGACAGTGCTTAGAGCTCTGATCTCCAGACTCCTTGGCTGGCAGAGGCTTGGGGGGGAGCATGGTGAGCATGGGGACCAGGTCTCCACCGAAGGGTCTGCCTGTGAACTTCCTGGTGTCAGTGGCCCAGTCCTTTCCTGGGGAGTCCTCGAGCTTAACCAGGGCCCTGTGAAAGGCATGGGACACAACTGGTCAAAGTGCATTCTGAGCACTTAGCTCATGCCAGCTCTTTTCACTGATCATCTTATTTAACTCTGTGTGTGTGTGATGATCTCAGCCCATGTGCAAAAATCAGACTGAGTTAGGGAGTCCATGTAGTAGGAGTTTGCAGAAGGGCAGTGGGACTAGTGGGGGTGTCCAGAGTGGGCTCCCAAGGGGCAGGGAATAGCTCTGACAGTGAAAGGCTTCCAGCATTTTCTTTGTCTTGCAAGTAGCCCTCTGTGAGTGTCCAGTGTGCAGAGGTGGGAGGTCTTTGAAGACTGGCCCTTTTCTGGAATTCATACCCAAGGCATATGTGGATGGGCTTCAGGGGTCCTTGAGCCTCTCAAAAACACTCAAAATGTTGTGCACATATGTGAAAGTCTGGGTAGGACCCACAGCGCCATCAAATGCTCCAAAGTCCAAGACTTGGAAATGGTTTGGAATCTCTGACAAATATGGGGCAATGAGGCCAGAGAGGGGTTTCATTTCCCCAAACTAGCACGTTGGAGGCAAAACTCAAGTCTCAGATTTGCCGCTGTAATGACATTCCAGAATTATTTTCTCTGATCCCACTCCCCTCTACATATAACCTGCCTGGCCTCTTAGTACCCTTGGATATCCCACAGGCTCTTAGATGTTGCCTCATCTGGGTAGTACTAAGCATGATGGGTTCCCACCCCAGCTCTGCCTCCTGCGTGCCCATTTCTATCAAAAGGGCCTAGATTCCCTGTCTCCTCCAAAACCCATGCAGCCACCTGATGCTACTGGGTGCGGCTGTGGTCAATGTGGGTGCCTATCTGCCCTATCCCCCACCCTAACCCTAAGCAATGAGTTGTCTTTTTCTGGCTCCTGGCTTCTCCCAAGGCAGAATGATTTTCATTCCAGCCGCCCAGTGATGTCAGTCTAGCTGGCCTGTGGGCTTCTCATCTGTACCCCATCACCTCGGGGGACTGCCTCCCGAGGGGCTGCCCAGCTCCCTTCATGTGCGTTTGTGTGTGTGGGTATGTATGTTTGTGCCCAAAAATGCCTGCACCGTATGCTCGCTCACAGTCATGCACACAGGCCTCAGTAGCCATGCGTTCTCCCCTCTGTCTTATAGAGCATGTCGGGCCCTGGAACCCTCTTTGCTGAGCCCCCTTCTCCAGACCTTTCCTTGGGCTTCCCACAGTCCCTGTCTTGGATCTCTACGTGGAAGTCACCATACAAGGTACTCCCATGACAGTCTAATGTCATTCCAAGCAGAATGCCAGCCTTGCCACTTTCTAGCTTTGTGACCCTAAGCATATTCCTCAACATCTCTTAGCCCCTGCCTACAACAGTGATGATGAAAATCTTCAGATTACCAATTTGTCAGACATTTAAAAGATATTCGGCAGATATTTGTCAGATATTTAAAATGACGATTCAGGGGCGCCTGGGTGGCTCAGTGGGTTAAAAGCCTCTGCCTTTGGCTCCGGTCATGATCTCAGGGTCCTGGGATCGAGCCCTGCATTGGGCTCTCTGCTCAGCAGGGAGCCTGCTTCCCTCTTTTTCTGCCTGCCTACTTGTGATCTCTCTCCTCTCTGTCAAATAAATAAAATCTTAAAAAAAAAATAAATAAAATGACGATTCATTCGTCAGGTATTTAAAAAACAAGCCTGCTGTTTGCCAGGCTTGACGCTAAGTTCTGGGGGAGGCAGTCAATGTGACATAGTCCCCACCCTCCCGAACTTAGATCCTACTGATGGAGATGGGCAGGAAATAAGGAAGCAAATAGAAAAAGGAGTTTCAGTTCTGCTACGTGATGCTTGGCAGATTGGAAGCCCGGGTGGAGGAGTATGAGAGTGCAGGGTGGTGAGAGAGGGCCTCTCTGAGATGGCAGCATTGGAGTTGAGCCCTAAGTGACAGGAGAGGCAGTCACTTAGAGACCTAGGGAAAGAGCATTCTAGGCCAAGTGTACAGCTGGTGCAAAGGCCCTGAGGTGGGAATGAGCTCAGGGAGCAGAAAGAAGGCCAGTGTGGCTGATGGGGTGGGGGATGGGGAGAGGGCAGTGAACCAGCTTAGACAAGGCTTTTTTAGGCCATGCTAAGGAGAATGAATTCTAATCAAAGGGCAGTGGGAGACATTGGAGGGTTACGAGTGAGACAAGGATATAATGTGATTTGTGTTTTCACAGTTCCAGCTGCCATGAGGAGAGTGAGGAGGGGGACGGGGTTGTCTTAGGCACAGCTGAGACCCAGAAAGTGGCTGGTTTGGCATTTAGCCCTGGCCCTGCCAGTGTTCCGTTATCAACCCTGGGTCCACCTTAATTGGAGCTGAAAAAGATGCCACGGAGTCCAAGGTCATCTCAAGGGCAACGGGTAGCGGGAGCCCCTGCTTGGAACAGGGCCTGGTTTATGCCGAGAGAGAATGCAGGGGATCTAGCCACTGCCAGCCTGTCATTTATAGGCTCCTGCTTGGGATCAGTGCTTTGTGGGGTTCCCAGCAGGGTTGGAGGGGCAGGGTCATTGTTTCGGGTAGAGTCTCCTGGCTGAATATTTGAGCCCTTGCTCTTGTGGGAGATTCTGATGGAGGGCCTGGGAAACTGGGGGCTCCTCCTGCACTTCCAGCCCATCCAGGTACAGAAGGAAGCCATCCCTGAGTTGTAGAGCCAGCTCCTCAACTGTGTAATCTTGGGCACAGCCTTTCCTGGTGCTGTGCCTCAGTCTCCCCCTTTGTCAAATGTAGTGGTGGAAAGAGTGGACCATAGCTGCCTTTCCCCTTGATCTCTGTAGGAGTTTGTTCTTCCTTCAGCTTCTGCTTTCTTTGCCTGCATGACCTCAAGCTCTCCCACCAGCCCTGGGGAAGGAGGAGAGCAGAGGCAATGCTCCCATTCTGGAGATGGGCTCATAAAGGCCAGAGGGGACAGTGATGCATCTCAGGGCACATGATGGTTCAGAGTGAAGGCTTGGAGTATTGTTTCACACCTCTGACCTGAAGCCCCCATTTATGCACCCCTATGTTGGGCTCAGAAAGAGAGGGGGTGTCTTGGCTCAGCTATTTCTGGGCTCAGCTGGCCCTCAGCCCAGGCAGGGACTCTGGGCCCCCCGCCCAGAGGAGCTCAATGCTGCCCCTTGTCTGCCCATCCCGCAAAACTGAGGACACGGCCCAGTGCCCGGTGTTGGCAGAACTTTTATCCCACTCCCAGCTGCAAGAGGACTAGGCAGGGCAGGTAGGGTAGGAGCCAGCCTGAGGCAGCTGCTGGAAGTTGGGGGGGTGAGTTAGGGGCCTCCCAAGATGTCCTTGATTTGTTTATAACCTTGGCTTTGGGGTTGGTATAGCATGAGCATAAGGGGAAACTGCTTGTGCTTTCAACTCTCGGCCTTCACTGGGACCTCAGACAGACCCTGACCAAAGGGGAGGCACTCAATCCTGCTGGGCTCAGCCTCCATGTGTGGGTGTGGGAGCTTGAGGCACCCTGGTGGAATTGGGTTGGAGCCCTGTGCCCCAGATCCAATGGGCACCCAGGCCCCTGGACCAGAAAGCAGGCCAGAGGACTAGAACTCAGGCAGCAAGCCAGAAGTCCCCACTCTCCCTCCTCTTTCCTTTAGAAATGCTCCCCTCCCAGAAGTCTCAGTTGAGGAGATGACCTCCCGTTCTCCCCCCCTCTGAGTACGCAACCGGAGGGAACAGATTGAAAGAGCAACTGCAGCAGCAGGGATTTAGGGCAGACCAGAAAGAAACCCTCACTTAGTGCCGAGCCCCTTGGGGGCCCCAGTGTCCTAGGATCAGGGCCCAGATAGTCTACCGCCTGAATCTTCATGTGTTGTTGTTTTTTTTTTTTTTAAATCTGTAGACGTTTTTTGTTGTTTTATTTGTTTGTTTGTTTTTAAGTAAAATCTTACACTCATGCAGTCTTAAGAACTCTAGGAGAAATGCTCAGGGTGGTGGGTGGAGGCCCCAGATCCCTGTCTACTTTGTTCTCTTTTCTCTATGTGTGAAAACTGAAGGTTCAATGAATCTTAAGTGGTCCTGTGGTGGCAGATCCCCCCTCCAGGGCCTAGAAGCCCCCAGAGAAGTAGACTGACCTTCCTATGGAGGCTCATTTTCTCTATGTGGGACGTTCCTCTTGGAGTCTAACTCATGGTTTACTAAACTTTTTTTTTTTTAAAGATTTTATTTATTTGACAGAGAGAGAGAGAGAAAGATCACAAGCAGGCAGAGAGGCAGGCAGAGAGATGGGGGGAAGCAGGCTCCCCGCTGAGCAGAGCCCCATGTGGGGCTCAATCCCAGGACCCCGAGATCATGACCTGAGCTGAAGGCAGAGGCTTTAACCTGAGCCACCCAGGCGCCCCTGTTTACTAAACTTTTAAAAAGAATAACAGATTACCATGTCTGATCCCTGTAGGTTCTGGTTTAGGAGGTTTGGGGGGAAAGCCTCATTATCTATTTAACACTTCAGACCAGGCAAGTAGAAGAAGAATGGGTCTCACTTGAATTCTTACTGTTGTACTTGCATCTTGTTCTGTTGCAGCCCAGATGGCTGACCAGTCCCTTTCCTCCAGACTCCCCCGAAACCTCAGGACCCTTTCTCCAGAAGAGCCAGGAGGAATTGGGGGAGGCTGAGGCCTGAAGAAGCAAGGAAGGAAGTTGTTTGGAGGGAGTGGCCTGTATCCCTGAAAACAAAGGTCATGGGTGGGGTGGGGTGAGGCAGAAATAGCCTAGGGGCTAGGTGGGGTCAGGGGCAGACAAGGTTGAGCGGGAGCCAGAACTAGCCCAATGCATCTGCCCTCTGTCTGAGATTAGATTGTGCTACAAGCCTCTGGGAAATGCGGGCTGTTTTTTTTATTTGTTTTTTTTTTTTTTTTTAAAGATTTTATTTATTTATTTGAGAGACAGAGAACGTGAGAGAGAGCATGAGAGGAGAGAAGGTTAGAGGAAGAAGCAGACTCTCCGCGAAGCTGGGAGCTCGATGTGGGACTCGATCCCGGAACTCAAGGATCATGACCTGAGCTGAAGGCAGTTGCTCAACCAGCTGAGCCACCCAGGCACCCCGGGCTGGTTTTGATCAGCTTTAAAAGGGGGCAGGGACGGGCACCTGGGTGGCTCAGTTGTTAAGTGTCTGCCCTCAGCTCAGGTCATGATCCCAGGGTCCTGGGATCGAGTCCCACATCGGGCTCCCTGCTTGGCGGGGAGTCTGTTTCTCCCTCTCCCACTCCTCCTGCTTGTGTTCTCTCATCTCTCTCTATCAAATAAAATATCTTAAAAAATAAAATAAAAGGGGGCAGGGATGGAGATGGCAGGTGAAATGTGTCTCCTCATTTTAAGAGGAGGTATAGACCCAAAGCAGGGCAGAGGGGAGTGGGGTGCTGGCCTAGCTGGGGCAGTAAGGAGGCCCAACCTGGACCCACACAGGGTCACTCAGTGAGTTGGGCAGAGCAGGGCCCGGCTCCCTTTCTGGTGCTCTCCCCAGAATGCTCCATGGCATCCCTCCTCAAGGCTGGGTGAGCTCTGGGGGCCCCAGGGTGGAGGGGAACCCTAGGCCCCCTCTTCCTTTCTCCTCACACAGCCAGGGCTCTGGGTGCCAGGCAGCAAAGGCAGGCAGACTGTGTAGATGAGGATCCTGGGTGGCGCCTCACCGCCCAGCACCCTGGACAGCACCTCATGCTGGGCCTGGAGATGGCTGCTGTGGGGCCTCAGGTTGGTTTCTCTGGGTTGGTGTCTGCTTCTGATGAAGCTGCACTTCTGTTGACTTCCTTGCCTCCTCTCTTAAATCTCCCTCTGAAGGCAGCCCCAGCTCAGTTCCCTCTTTTCAGCCACAGATTCACTCTCCTCTGGCTCCTGGAGTCAGAGTGAGAATGTGGAAAGAAACAAGGGGACCGGCTGCTGTCAGCCTGGAGTTTAGCTTACCTCATACACCGGCAGGAAAGGGAGGGGCTTTGGAGAAGTCCTGGACCCTTCCCTAGTTCCTCCCAGTCTGGATCTCTCTCACAGGACTTTGGTGGGTTCTGGAGGACACAACAGAGACACGGAAGAGGTAACCGGGAAGGCAGGACTGGGGCACACAGGGTGAATGCGGGTCAGGGGAGAGATGAGCTGGCCTGAGAGGGACTATCGCCTGAGGATACCACAGCCCGAACCTGTGTTCCAGCCAGGAGGTCCTGAGAAGATTGCTCCGCCATCCTCCTGTCCCCAGGAAGGCTGCCTGGTGCTGGTCCTGCTGCACTTTAGACCCCTCAGCACCTGTCCTGTCTGACTTACCTCTTCATCTCTTCCTTCCCCTCCAGGTCTAGGGGAGTCCGGGGAGCAGTCAGCTGGGGAGGAAGTAGTGGCGGCCATGGATGAGGATAAGCTTCCCTCTGTACTACCTGGGGAAGGTGGCGCTGCCTGGGACCCCAGCTTGGAGCCTGAGGAAGAACCCGGGGTCCAGAATGGAATGGCACACAGTCAGGACCTGAACAGTAGCTACAACAGCCCAGGGCATGAGATGAGGGGGACTCTGGTGGACACTGAGGAGCCCACACATGAGGGCCCGGACATGGCTCTCCATGGTCTCAGCCTTGGCCTTTCCTTCACCAATGGCCTGGTTCTGGGGCCAGACTCAAATATTCTGGAAGATTCTACAGAGTCCAGGCCCTGGAGGGCTGGTGGGCTGGCAGAGGGGGACAATGCTTCCAGGAATCTGTGTCTGGACACTGAGGACACTCAGCTGGGGTAAGTGGGGTCTTGGGTTGAGGGCTCACTACATTTGGCTATTCTGGAGCTAGGTGGCCTGGGTCTAGCCACTTAGCCTTTCAGGTTCTTGTTTTTCTCCTCTATACAATGGGAATTTCACGTCCCTGTTTTTCCAGCTCCTGAGTGTTCTGGAAGGATAGAGTCATTAGATTTCAAAAGCCAGCAGGCCTGTTGTGCCTCCTACCCCTCAAGCCTCCCAGACCATCATGGACCGTATCCAGGTGGGGTTGGAGGACCACACGCCCTCCGTCCCAGGCTGGGCAGTGCCTGCGTGTGCCTGCTGTCCCGTGGCTGGGAGTGTTTCCATCCAGAGTTGAGTTCCAAAATGCTTTGATATGGAAGGTCATCTGGTCCATCCCTCTGTTTCCTGGAGATGAAGATCTCCCAGTTCTGTAACTGACCTCAGGAGAGTAGACTTTGTGGGTTAATCCCTGCCAGTTACTCCTCACTTGAGTGCCCTCTGGAGGTTCTACCAGGAATCTCACTTCTGTTTTACTGGAGTTACAGCTCCATTTCTATTAACCTCAGTAGGAGGTGGAGAGGCCTGCATGTCTCGGAGGCACCATTTGGATGGGGAGTGAGGGTGAGGATGGGACAGGGAATGTCTAGAAGACCTCAGGGTGGGCTGAGAAAAGCAAAGTCTTAGTGTCTTAGTGCGCACAGCGGTGGGCCCTGGCCCCGGACAGGCAAGTGTGTGTAGGTGGCACACGCATGTCTGTCTGGCCTGTGCATTGTTGTGGGTATAGGAATGTGTGAACACGTGGATGTGCATGGGTCCGTGTGGTTGTGTGTGTGTGGGGGGAGGGGTTGTGTGTGCCTGGCCTGTGGTCTGTGGGTACACACTTGGGTCAGGATGTCCAGGTCTAGGGCTGAGTGTGGCTAGCTCTGTGGACAGAAATGGGAGTACGTGAGGTCAGGTGCCTGCGTGTGCCACCTGTCCCCTGGCCGGGAGTGTTTCCATCCAGACAGGTCCTAGGACAGCCACCTGGCTCGCAGTGGGGTGCAGACAAGGGTCTGGGGCTTCTTGGACCATACTGTTTGAGTTTACGTGGCGTATTTATTGGGGATGGCGGAAGGTAGGGGCAGATGGAAATTTGGAGATTGGGCCAGTGGTCTTCAGGCCTCTATGAGGACCACCTCTCAGGTCTGTTCATGTGCATGAGAGTGTGGGAGATAGTGGGATGGGGGAGACCATTCAGGCTCTGACAGTGAGACGAGCGCTCCCCCAAGGGCAGAGGTCTGTATTATTCAGGCATCTCTGGAACCTGGCACAGGCCTGGCAGAGGTCCCTTTGCTGGGCAGATGTCCAGCATCCTCTCCGCTAACCAGGGCAGTGACCCTTCTGTCCCCTCCCTTCCTCTTGGAGGTCCCCAGAGGCAACTCTACCCCATCTCACTGCCAGGTGCCCTGCTACTTCTTAGATTTCTGCGCCCCTCCCCACTTGCTTCTCCAGCAAGAGAAGGCCTCATGAGGCTGAGGTCTCAGCGCCTGCTGGAACTGGGCAGGGGGCAGCTGGCTGTGAGCCAGCTTTTTCCTCTCTCAGGTCAGTATGCTTCTCCAGGGAATACACTAGGACCGCATCTCAGACCTGGGGTCCACGGAGGTGTTTGAGGGGAGGGGGGCTTCCCAGTCCTCCAAATACAGCTCGGTCTCTCTGAGCAGCAGGTGCTGAGGGGAGAAGCGGGGTGTGGCTGGCCCTCAGGGGGAATGAGGGGTGCGCTGCTTTGCAAAGGCAGACCTTGATGTATCTGGTCTGGGCCAGACTCATCCTGCTTCTTTCTTTGTGTCTCTTCCCCTCGCTGTCTCCATGTTTCTCTTTCTCACTCTCTCTCTTCCTCTCTGTTTCTCTTTTTCTGTCTTATTTCTTGTCTCTCTTATTTTTCTTCCTCTCTCTCTCTCTTTCTTCTTGTATCTCTTTTGTCCCCTCTCTCTTGATCTCGCTCTTTTTCAGTGTCTCCTCTTCCTTCCCTGTCTTCCCTGTGTATCTTCCCGGCGGATAAAATTCCTCCCGGGATGCCTCAGTTTATGTCTGTGTGTTGCTCTATTCTAGGGGCTGGGGATACTTCAGTAAATAGAATATACCAAAATTCCTACTATGATGGATCTTATGGTCTGGGGGGGAGATAGATAATAAATCATAAATATAATAATTATGTATTATGTAGGAAGGAGGGTTAAGGGCTTTGGAAAAAATGAAGTAGGAAAAAGGGGCTGAGGTGTTTGGAGGTGGGTCCCAGTTATGAAGAGGGTACTCAGAGCGGACCTCATGAAGAAAGGGATGAGGAAGGAGGGCTTCAGCGTGAGGGAAGAGCCCAGTGGCAGACGACCTGCCAGGCCAAAGGCCTCTTGCAGGGACAGGACGGGGCCCTGCGGTAGCTTTGGCGGTGTGGGAGGCCGGGGGGCGGACGAACACCTGTGGGTTCACCCCACGCACCATTCAGCAGGGTTTACTGAGCACCGACTGTGTGCTAGCTGTTCCCTGGCCTTGTACGGGTGGGACTGGGGAACAGATGGGAAATGCTGACAGGGGCTGGCAGGAAGTGAGGAGATACCTTGAGGATGGAGAATGAGGAGAGGGGCCCATGGGGTGCCTGTTGTGCTCCTGCCTTCCTCATTCTCTCTGAGGAGGTGACATTAAGGCCAGGCCTGAGAGTCGCAGTGTGGCCGGCCAAGCTGAGAGCCTCCCAGGCTGTGGGGATGGCACAGTTTTGACCTAGCATGACCCTAGTTGTGATGGGGGAGATCCACGTGGCTCCGGGAAGCCTGGAGGCAGCAGCCCCTGGGCCACAGTGGAGGAAGAGGCCTCCCATTCACTCATTTAGACAAATAAACGATACCTACTCTGGGCCAGGCACAGGGTGGGCACTGGGGAGGACCACGTCTGTCCTTTTTCATTGCTGTACCTTAGTACCCAGCCCAGCGTCTGGCGCCTAGTGCACTGGGAGTTTGAGCTGAAAGAATAAACAGGACACCATCCGTGCCTGCGCCTGCCCCCGTGGAGCTCCCAGACACGGATGCGTGCAGGCCTAGCCCCTGTAAAGGGGCGCCCGCTGGCAGCATGGTGACTGGTCCTTGCATCCCACAGGCTGGGCGGCCCCGGAGAGCCGGATGTGCGGGATGGCTTCAGTGCCACGTTTGAGAAGATCGTGGAGTCGGAGCTGCTGCGGGGCACCCAGTACAGCAGCCTCGACTCCCTCGATGTGCTGAGCCTCACGGACGAGAGTGACAGCTGCGTCAGCTTTGAGGCCCCCCTGACACCCCTCATCCAGCAGCGGGCCCGTGAGAGCCCTGAGCCGGGGGCTGGCTTGGGCACTGGGGACATGGGGCCTGAGGGGGACATGGGAGCAGCTGTTGGTGACGGGGAGCTGGGCAGCCCCCTGCGATGCTCCATCTCCAGCAGCCGATCAGAGAATGTCCTGAGCCGCCTGTCTCGCACAGCCGTGCCCAATGGCTTCCAAGGGGATGAACCCCAGGGTCCAGGTGGGGACGAGGAGGAGGAGGAGGAGGAGGACACAGACAAGTTGCTGAACTCAGCCAGGTGAGGCAGAGCCTTGGCTGGGGACTGGGAGAACCATTAGGCAGATGGGGAAACTGAGACCCAGAGGAGGCACAGCAGGTGAGGGTGGCCAGAGTGAACAAGCCCTCTCTAAGGTCGTGGTGTCCTTCCTTTGCACCCAGACCTCCCACCCCGGTCTTGAGGTTCCACGCTGCCCTTCTAGGCCTTTCCAGCCCTGGTGGGGCCAGGGAGCTGTACTGTGTGGGTTGTGTAGCTTCTAGTGATTTCACTGCAGGGCTCTTCTAAAGCCCGACTTGACTCCCTCCTGATACAGTGGAGTTCTGCCCCTGCTCTGGCCCCCATGTGGTTTTCAGAGTCTTGGGGAGACCACCCAGCCTCTTCCTGGGCCTCTGACCCTGGGTCTCTGATCCCCTCTGTCTGCCCCCACCTTCCTCGTGCAGTGACCCCAGCCTAAAGGATGGCTTTTCAGACTCGGACTCGGAGCTGAGCAGCTCGGAGGGGCTGGAGCCTGGCAGCACAGACCCGCTGGCCAACGGGTGCCAGGGCGTCAGTGAGGCTGCTCGCCGGCTGGCCCGCCGCCTCTACCATCTCGAGGGCTTTCAGCGCTGCGATGTTGCCCGGCAGCTAGGCAAGAAGTGAGTCATGTCCCGTATCCCCCACCCCGGGCGAACCCAGTGTCTTCCTCAGCCTGAAGGAGGTGTGGGTGACTTCTGTCAGGGGTGTCTGGTGCTTGGGGGGTTCCCGCTAGTCCCCGAGAGCTCCTCCTCCTGCTACTGTCCTCATTCCTGGCCTTGCCCTAAATCTGTTTCCTTTCTGGGCTGCCTGGGCGAAGGCCCATGCTCTCGGGGAGGGGAGGTGGTGGCGGGGCGGTCCCTCGGGGCTGGGGAGGGATTGGGGAGGGCTGCTGCGTGGCCTCTGGTTATGGGACTATGGTGATGGTAGTGAGGACAGAGCAGGGGGGCGGGGCTGGGGAGCTGAGAACCTGGGCCTGAGCTGGGCCAGCTGGGGAGCCAGGAACTGGGACGGGGTTCCCGGCCCTCGTTAAGCCCCTCTCTGGGTCTGTTGGGACTGGTTAAGTGGGCTGAAGCCGCAAAAGCACAACCCTGGCCCTGAGACTGGGGAAAGGCACCTAGCCAGATGGGAGTGCTGTGGGGCGGGGGTTGTGAGGATGAGGGGACAGGCAGGGACTCTGAGACTAAGGCAGTCAGCAGGCACACCAGAGTGTTTCTATCAGCATGGCCACCTGCCTTTGCCCTTCCTCCAGGGGGCCTCCTATCCCCACATTTAGGCTCGGAGATGGGGAGGCAGTCCAGCCCGTAGGCCCCAAGTCAAGACCGACTGAAAAAGCTGAGGCGAGCTCTGCTTGGGATCCTTCCCCAGTTTCTCTTCCCCCCTTCCTCCTCTACCCTTCTCAGCCTCCCCACTGCTTCGGCCTGCCTTCCAGCCCAGACATCACAACATGACTTGGAAGCCTCACCTCTCCTGCTCGGCTGCGAACCCCACCTTCAACCTAATGACATTCTCCTGGAGCCTAGGTTATGTTTGATTTGCAGCCTCCTGTCCTTCATCCCCTCCTCTACAAGAGTTTCCATCAGCACCTAACCGTGCTTAAGTCTCTCCCATCTGAAAACAAAAATTCTTCCTCAACTGCAGTCTCTTGGCAGCCAGAATTCTCGAGTTTTCTGCCCTGCATAGCCTCGCTCCACTCCTCCTCTCCACATTCAGCCTCTGGGGCGGGCTTCCCCCCAACCATCTGCCTCTAGGCCAGGGCCAAGTTAGCAGCCTTTGTCTTTGAATCCAGGGGCTGCTACCTGGCCTCAGTTTATCCCTCCTCAACATTGCAGACATACCCCACTCCTTTCTTTTTCCTTCACTACAATTTTTATTGTGCAAAGTTCAACCATACACAAAAACAGGGAAAATATATTAAACCTCCGCATACCCATTACTTAGCTTCAAAGTTAACAACATCCCCACCCCACGCCCCCGCCCAATTTTGCTGGAATATTTTAAGGCATATTTTAGGCACTCTGTTATTTGATCCATAAATACTTCAGCTTGTGTTTCTGATAAGGATTTTTAAATATAATCATCATTCCATTATAATTTTTAACAAAACTAACCAAAAATTCCACAGAATCTCTAATATTTAGTTTTAGTTTAATATTCTGTCTCAGAAATGTTTCTTCATATCAGGATGCAAACGAGGTCCACGCTTTACCTTTGGTCACTATGTCTCTTGAGTCTCTCTTTTTTTCCTCTTCAGTCTCTTAATCAATAGGCTGCCGGGCTGCCTCCTTTTTCTAAGGCCGTGTATCTGCTGAAGAAATGGAGCTATTTGTCGGAAGAATTTTCCATGATTTGGATTTGATGTCCCCATGGAGCTATGTCATGCTTTCTGTCTTTTCCGAGTTCCAAGTCTTCTGTAAATAGGGGAGAGCTTGGGGCTTGGGTGGGTTCAGGTGGAAATTTGTTCTTTTTTCTGACAAGAACTCGTCGCTCCAATCTTCTGGAAACTTTCTCGGGCTCCAGGACACTGCACCCCTGGCTCTCTCTGGCTGCTGTTTTTCTGTCTCCTTCAGGGGATCCCTCTCTCTCCTCAGTCGGTCTCCGCCCTTAAGGGGGGCTTCCTCTGATCTCCGTCCTGGGTCTGCACCCTTCTCTCACTTGGGTTCATCCCCCTCCTCCAAGTCATTAACCAGCTGCCATCTCTCACGCGGGTACCTCCAGCCCCCCGCATGTCCAGCTCTAGACGCCTCCCTGCAGGCCCCCCTCCGGGTCATGTGCTACACCATTCCATTGCCCGTGGATTCTGTTTCGGGAATCTCTGTCCTCCCCAAACGCTCTGTCCAGGAAGCAGCCCCTGCATCCCCCAGGGCTCTCTACTCATCGGGCAGTGTTCCACACACGGATCTGACCCGTTCACTCAACCCTTCCCTTCTTCACACCCTTCCCGGAGGGTGTGGAAAACACTACCCATCCTTCCCTTGGCCCTCGGGCCCTGGTCCCCACCTCATCTCTTGCCGCCACCATTCCTGCTGTCTGGCTCTGGCCACAGGGCCCTGCTGATAGCTGCTTGGACACGTGTAGTTTCCTCTGCTGGGGACACTTTGCATCATCCATCCCCCTACTCCCTTCACCTCACTGGCTCTTATTTTTCTAGAGGTCTGCTGTCTTTGCAGAGACCTCATCCCCTTTAGGAAGCCTTCCTGACCAGCCCCCAACCCCAGGATGGACTGTCAAAGCCCAGCGGGCCAGCACGGGGAGGCAGCCTAGGGACGGGCAGGTCGGGTGGGTGGGTCTGGGTCCCCCAGGGCTCACTGCCCACGGGCCTCCTGTTGGTTGGTGGCTGTGCCCAGCTTCTAATGGACACCTCATGCTCTCCCGACAGCAATGAGTTCAGCAGGCTGGTGGCCGGGGAGTATCTCAGCTTCTTTGACTTCTCGGGTCTGACCCTGGACCGAGCGCTCAGGTCAGTGGGGCTGGGATGGGGGGGGGGTGTCCACATGGGGTACAGGCCACACTTGATTCTCATGCCAGCTCTGTCATAAACTTGCTGTGCAACCTTGGCTGAGTCTCTGGATCCTCCCCGGGAAGGCTGTGGGGAAGGGGCCAAGAACACAACAGCCCCTGGCACTCAGTGGTGGGCTGAGTGTAGGAAGGTGGGGATGTGGTCTTGAGGATTCCAGAGCTGAAGGGCAAAGGGCTTGCCAGTATTGAGCACTTCCTGTTTGCCAGAGGCATAGGTCTTTCCCACTTGCTGCCTGCCGACTTCATCCTGACTACGCCCCTGTAGGGTAGGTGTTATCACTGCTGTTCACAAATGAGGAACCAGCCTTTAGGTAAAGTGATTCCCCGCCTGAGGGAGATGAAAGGTCCTCTCGGGTTTGATCTCAGGTCCTCTGGGGGTTTGGATGCAGACAGCCTTCAGGAGGGTCAGGTGCAGACTCCAAGGGCTGGAGGGGGGCGAACAGAGGGCAGCCCCGTGTCTAGCTGCACTACACAGGCAGGGCCCACAGGGAGACAGCAGGCCCCTGCCCTCGGGGGCGTCGGGGGGGCCATGATCTCTGCGCTAAGTGGGGGGTGGTCCCCAGATGGTAGATCTCACTGTGTTCCACATGTCTCTCACACTCAAAAAATGTGTTTTCCATTCCTTTCTCTCTCCTTCACTTGGGATATTTTCTGTTGACCTGCTTTTAGTTCACTTTCCCTTTTTTCTGTGTCTAATATGCTGTTAAATCCACTTATTGAATTTTTAACTTTTTATTATTATATTTTTCAGTTCTAGAATTTTCACTTTGTTAAATTTAAAAAAATAGATTCTAATTCTCGGGGGGGGGGGACTTCTCATCTTTTCACTCATTTGCTCCATCTTTCCCTCTCTTTTTGAACATACTAATCCTAGTTACTTCAAAGTCCTTTTTTCAAAGCCTGCTCATCCCAACATCTGTATCATTGGAATCATCTCATCTGTTTCTCTTGTCTCTTGTTCTTCTCTTGGTTTGCCATCATGCATCCTGTCTCTCTGCACACTTAGTAATTTTTTATTAGATGCTGTACATTTTGTATAAAATTAGAGAGGCTCTAGATTATTGTATCTTCCTCCAGCCAGGGTTTACCTTGTCCTTTGCTAGGCAGTTAGAGGGAGGCAGGGGGTGCACTATTCATCCATCCATGGCTGAGCTGAGGGAAGGCTGCACCAAAGTTTGGTAAACTCAGGGACAACCCCCCCCCCCGCCCCACCCCCTGTCACAGGGTGGAGGCCCACAGGGCTTTGCACTAGAAGCCTAGTGTGTTCACTGGGGCCTCTCCCTTTGGTGGGTCCTGAATCCTAATTGTGTTAAAACAAAGTGTCAAAACAAAACAAACCAGACTCAGTCCTTCTCCTTCCTAGAGGCTTTCTGCTTAGCTTCTTAGCATCATGGCTGTATAGTCACAGCCCGTCAGGTCTCCAGGGTTGTGTCTTCAGCTCTCTGAAGCCAAGTCTTCTGCCTCTTGCCTTTGTGCATAATTAGCAATGCCCCCAAGGGAAAAGTAGCTGAACCCCTCACCTCAGCCCTCTCCTCTCTGGAAGTCTGGTCCTGTGGTCCTTGTAGCACCAGTGGCTTCCTGAGAGCCTGAGAGATGTATTCTGTCTGGCTTACCTCAGGTTCTCAGGGGAGGTGTTGGTCTGCTGCGAGGTGCTTTGTCCTGAGCTGAGTCTGAGGTTTGCATTGGGATGAGGAAGAGCACTGGGAGAAGCTGTTTGGTGGGTCGGGTCACGATCAGAGGTCTGGGTGTTGTGCTGGAGAGCCTTGTATGCCAGCCCAGTAGATTGAGGCTCAATTGCAAAGGCACTGGGGAGCCACAGAAGGTGCTGGATGTAAAGCATTATTTGGGGGGCAATGCTGGCAGCCTTTGGTCTAGAGGCATGCAGGCTTCTGAAGAGGGTCTGGTGGGAGAGGCTAGGACTGAGGTGGGTAATGGGGCTAAAGGAAAGATTGGTGTGAGGGGTCCTCCAGAAGATTGAGTAGAGGGATGGGTGAGGCCAAAGTGCAGGGGAGAGGGTAGGCAGTGGTGAGGCTGAGGCTGGGGGCCACCTGAGAGCTTGGTGGTGGCTGTGTTGGGTTGGGGCTTGGTGAGGACCCCTGGGGAAGGAGTGTTTGGACCGCGGAGTGGGAGCCGGGATGATGGGTTGTAGATAGGACGGGTCAAGGCTGGGATGGGGGATGGGTTTTAAAGAATCCTAGTGGAGTGTGGTTAGAGGAGGGAGGGGCAGAGCTGGGTGCCAGATGGGAGGAAAAGAACAGGGAACAGGAGAGACCGGGGGTCGGGGGGAAGGGGGAACTATATGGCAGACAGTGTGTTTTGTATGGTGACTGACTGGGATTGAAGAAGTCTATATAGTGTTGGATGCCTTGAGATGCCTCAGAGGGTAAGGGCTGGCCAAGATGGGCTCACAGATCACAGGGGGCCTTAGGAGCAGCATGAGAGAGCATAAAGCAAAGTAGGCTTTCCAGAAACCATAGCAAAATTAGGAATGAACTAGTCTCAGGAACCCTGGACAGATAGAGGCTCAAATCTGCTCAGTTTGTAGTTTTTCCTCCGAAGAAGAGGGGTGCCTAGGCCCCATTTCCCAGCCCCTGTGGTTTTGGGATCAACTCCCAGGGCACCTGAAAGCCAGTGGCTTTTGAAGTGGGCCAGGAGAGGTGGGTAGAGGTGCCCAGTAGAGGAGGGAAGGTCCTTGCAGACAGCTTCAGCCTCCCTAGAGGCACGGAGTGGTGAAGGTGCCTCTCCTGGCCAGGGTGTGAATACAGTGTGGGAGGCAGGTGGGGGTGAGCTTGGAGGGACAGCAGGGTGGTGGGAACATGTCCTTTGAAGGCCAGAACACGAGGAGCTTGGCTGTTACCTGAGCGCTCTGGGGAGCCAATGACAGGTTTTAAGCAGGGGTGAGTCTCAACTGCGTGTGTGTTTAGAAAGGCCACTGGGTGTCTGCAGGGGGATGTATCCGGGAGGTGCAGGGGTGCCCCAGTCTGGCGGCCGCAGTGAGTGTGCTGGGCTCTGATGAGGGTGGACAAGGAGGGTTTGAGATCAAGGGTGAAGAACAAGGTACTGGCAGTTCAGACTTGGGGCAGGGGAAGGGTGAGGGAGGCCCAGGTGGGGCTTGGGGCTCGGCTGGTGGCACATCTGGTGAGGAACAGGAACGACTGAGGAGGAGCTGTCTGGAGGGGCAGGTGTGGCCCGTGCAGGCCTCGCCAGAGTGGAGGGAGAGAGAAGTGGGCATTTATCCTGAAGAAGGCCGACGGCAGCACCAAGGGGCCTTTGTTCTTCACACGCTGTCCCCTGCCTGCTTCCTGGAGGGCATCGAGGGCTGAAATTGTAAGCCCTCTAGCCTCCACACCCCGGAAGCTGTCCTGGGCAAGGTGCTGGGGCACTGGAGCCCCGGCCCCCTCTGGTGGGTTTATGTGGTGCCTGCGTGTGTGCGCGTGCGCGCATGCGCATGTGTGGTGGTGGCGGGGATTCCTGCCCGGGTGGGGTTCCGTACTGACTCAGGGACTCTTGAGGTCTCCAGCATCCTTGAATTGCTCTCCA
This sequence comes from Nasua narica, assembly GCA_028533885.1. NCBI lineage: Eukaryota > Metazoa > Chordata > Mammalia > Carnivora > Procyonidae > Nasua > Nasua narica. The sequence goes on from CM052809.1 coordinate 28,312,457, forward strand.
GAACCTTCCTGAAGGCCTTCCCACTGATGGGGGAGACGCAGGAGCGTGAGCGGGTCCTGACGCACTTCTCCCGCCGGTACCGCCAGTGCAACCCGGAGGACAGCACCTCAGAAGGTATGGCCGCCTGCCCTACCTGAGGCTCCGCGGGGCCCCGGCTTCCCCCCAACCCCACCAACCGCCGCTTCTGTCCTGCTCGCTAAACACGAGACACAGAAACTATGGCACCTGGAATGGGGTCTGCTTGCTGGACAAGAGACCTTCCAAATGTCTTGCCTGTGGTCATTCTCTGTGCCTGGAAGTCTTCTGTCCTAGATTCGGTCCTGTGGTGGTTCGTTCTCCCTGATCCCCATCGCAGTGCTGATTGTTGGTGCGGTGGGAGTCCGGGGGTGGAGTCCCGGGGCGGGGCCCTCTTAGTCCACTTAGCGGCGGGACTTTCCCTGTGGATGGACCTGAGTTCCAGGACCTAGGGGTCGAGGCCAGTTATTAGAGGAGACACAGGCCGTGGTAGGGACATAGTCCAGGACCCAGAGCCGCTCCTGGGTCTGAGTGTCAAGATGAGTTTGGTCACAGGAAGCAGGAGTCTGGCCTAGAACAGGCCCAGGGTTCTTGGGGTTCCTCTGCGGGGAGGGGTTGGCCCTGACCAGGGGCAGGCAAGGGACTCTGGTGCTGTGGTGGGGGTGGGGCAGGGAGCATCCCATAGGTCCTGGGCCCTGAGGTGCATTTGGCTGGTGGCTGGCCTCTTCCTGTCTCCAAGGCCACCCGGTTGGCTCTGTCAGGAGACAGTTGGGTGGCTGGGTTTGGAGAACTGGGTCTTCACACTGAGGGTGCCACCATCTCTGATTTAGATGGGATCCACACACTCACCTGTGCTCTGATGCTGCTCAACACGGACCTGCACGGACATGTGAGTCGGGGAGGCAGGAAAGGGGCGTGTCCTCTCACTGACCCTCCCCACGTTGTCCTGGGGCTCACCCTTTCTCCAGCCCCCTTCCTGACTCTGCTCGCTGGCCATGGTTCTTTAAGCAGACCCGGGAGTTGGGTAACTTGGTTTCTAGACGTGGCCCTGTCTCTGTCTCTCTCAGATCTGCCTGGGTCCCTGCCCCCAGAACAGCTGAGGCACAGGGGAATTAGGGTTTGCAGGACAAGATATGTCCCCTAGCTGGGTCAACTCCGGGCATTGCTAAAAGATCTTGTGCTCTTCCTACCCCTGTCCTGCAAGTCCGAATTTGACCCCGTTGCATTGTCTGGCTCCGGGCAGCCCCTGCCCGTCAAATGGTAGGTCGCCCTCAAGGGGCATTCTCGTCACCCGCACCCACCACCAGGCAGACGGTGACTGACAGGTGGGTGCCCCAGGCTATGAGGCTATGCTCTCTCAGCCCTGGGCTTTCTCAGTGTTGCTTGTGGCTCAGTAACACCTTCTTCTTTTCTCCATCTGCTCCGGGGACCCCCCCTCTTTGGGCTTTCTTGCCCTCCTTCAGGTGGTAAGTGTAGCTGGTGGTGTGCATGCCCTGTGAGCCCAGACCCCCCATCTCCATGTTCCCCTTCTGTGTTCCCCATCATCTCATCTGGGCCTACCAGTCACTGCCCCGTCATTGCTCACCTAGCGGAGCTCAGAATCCCTCTGTTGGTTTGGGGATCTTTTATTAACTCCTGGGGACAACAGGCCAGCCAGTCTGGTTCTGGAGTTAACCAAGAAAGCCCAGGGCATAGAGTGGAAGAAAGAGCTAGGACAGACCCAACTTGAGATCCTCCTCTTGCCTCCACATGGAAGCGCTGTGATGCTGGGCAAGATGCTGGGCCTCTCTGTGTGTCAGCTTCTGCATCTTTGAGGTGGGAATAATGATTTTCTGACTAGTGTCCTGGGGAGAATGGAGAGAATTAATATGCAGGACACCAAGTGTCAGGCACCTGGTGAGAATTTTATTATGAATAATGTCCTTACATAAGAATAAGGATGGTATTCATTACTGATATTAACATTTGAATGACGGAGAGCCCCCCAGGCCAAGCCTGCAGATCCCTGGAGGGTCACGAATATAAAGACTGAGTCCTGATGGCAGCCTGAGCAGTCTGGCTCAGGTGGGCACACTGGGGCAGCAGGCCTGGGAAGGGTGGCAGCCTTGGTGACCTCGGCATAAAGAGCTGTCATGGGATGACTTCCATACATCTGCCTGGGCTGGCAGCCTGAGCGTGGAACAGGAGAGAAGACGTGTTATTCCGTGGGAATGTCACCAGAGCTAATGCCCATCAACCAGTTAATGCTCGCCCAGATGGCTCACTCTGTTTACGGAGAGCCGGTGTTGCTAGCACACCTTAAAAAGAGCACTAAAGATGCCGCACCCTTGGCCGAGCCTCAGGGCAACCTTAAGACCCGTTACTGCCGTGCCAAGTTCTGGAAGGCCTGCTCCATGGTTACGAACGGCAGTAGCCACTATCCAGTGACCCCTTAGGCTGAGAATACCCCTGAGCTGGGGGGCCTTTGTTGCCCACCACCCCACATTAGCGCCCGTGGCTGAAGAGGAACACCAGCCCTTTCCCAGCGCTCCCGTGGGTGGGACAGGATGGTGGTATCTGCAGGCGGTAGACCTTGAGGATCTCAGCGTTCTCTCTTGAGGCACTATTGCAAAAGGATCAGGAGAAAGGGCTCTGGGTCAGAGTCCCCGGTATTTCCCCACACGACAGCTGTATGGCCTGGGGCAAGTACTTACCTCAGATTCGCCATCATATGCTTCCTGTGGCTTCAGGAGACGGCACTTAGCCCAGGGCCTGGCTGCCGTTCTATGAGCTCTCCAGAGGCCCTCCTCCGGGGCAGCTTCCCCTGCTTCGAGCTGTCCCCCTTGCCCTTGGCGGCTCTTCAGAGCCCGAGAGCCGGGTGGATGTTGGCATTTCAGGAACATGGGGCCTGCGAAGGCCCCAGAAACAGCTCCGATCAGAGAGGGAATAAAGCGGCTGGCAGAGGGCTTGGTGCATGTTCTTCAGATGTACAGTTTTCGTAGATGTTTCATGTGGGGTTGTAAAGAAAGTCCATTCTGCAGCTAGTGCTTGTCATGTTCTGTATGTGTAGATAAGGGCAAGCCTTTTAATTGTGTTGTGCGAGTCTTGAACATCCTTAATCGTTTTATTGTGGTAAAGTACACATAACATACCATTTTAGCCATTTTGAAATGTGCAATTCAGTGGAATTGAGTACATTCACATGGTGCGCAATCATTGCCACTCTGTACTTCCAGAACTTTTTCATCACTCCAAAAGGAACCCTGGGCCCATTAGCAGTTACACCTCATTCTCTCCTCCATCCTGCCCCTGGCAACCCTAATTTGCTTTCTGTTTCTATGGATTTGCCTATTCTGTGTATCTCATGTGAATTCAGTCATACAATATGTGGCCTTTTGTGCCTGGCTTCTTTGACTTAGCATGTTTTCAAGGTTCGTCCATGTTCTAGCATGCGTCAATACTTCATTCTTTTTAGGACGGGATAACCTTCCACTGCATGGATATACCACAGTTTATCGGTTTACCTGCTGATGGATATTTGGGTTGTTCCGACTTCTGGGTATTGTGAATTGTGCTGCTGTGAACATTTGCATTTGTGTACAATTGTTGTTTGAACACCTGTTTCCAATTCCTAGGAATAGACTAGCTCCCTCACATGCAAATTCTGTGCTTAACTTTTTGAGGAACTGTGAAAATGTTTTCCATAGTGGCTGAGCCATTTTAAATTCCCGCCACCAGTGTGTGAGGGTTTCAGTTTTTCCACATCCTCGTGAACACTCCTTTTCCTGGGCACGCCTGGGTGGCTCAGTCGTTGGGCATCTGCCTTCGACTCAGGTCATGATCCCAGGGTCCTGGGATAGAGCCCCAGATTGGGCTCTCTGCTTCTCCCTCTCCCCCTCCCCCTGCTTGTCTTCCCTCTCTTGCTGTCTCTTTCTCTCTCTGTCAAATAAATAAAATATTTGAAACAAACAGAAAACCCCACTCCTTTTCCTTTTTAGTGATCGATGTCCTAGAGGGTATGAGGCGGTATCTCATTGTGGTTTTGGTCTGCATTTCCCTGATGACTAGTGATGTTGGACCATCTTTTCATGTTTTTGTTGGCCATCTTTGCATCTTCCTTGGAGTAACGTCTATTTGAGCACCTTGCCCATTTTTTTTTTGGATTTTTAAAAAATGTATTTAGTAGTTATAGTAAAAAAAAATTTAATTGTGGTAATATACACATGGCATAACAGTTACCATCTTGTGTAGTTTAGTTCCGTAGCGTTACGTGTATCACATTGCTTTGCAACTAATCTTCAGAACTTTTTCATCTCCCCAAACTGAAGCTCTCTACATAGTAAACAACTACTCCTCAGCACCCACCCTTCACCTCGTGCCCGGCAATTACCATTCCACTTGATGCTTCTGTGAATTTGACTACCCTAAATTCCTCAAACGAGAGGAATTATAGAGAATTTATATTTTTGTGACTGATTTATGCCACTTAGCGTAATGTCCTCGTGGCTCATCGATGTTGTAGCCTGTGACAGAGTTTCTTTCCTTTTTAAGGCTGAATAATACTCCATTGTTTGTATGTATCACATTTTGTTTATCTTTTTGTCTGCTTGTGGACACTTGGATTGTTTCTCTCTTTTGGTTTCTGTGAATAATATTGCTATGGACATACGGATGTACAGATATTTTTTTGAGGCCCTGCTTTAAATTCGGTTTGGGTATATGGCCCGTAGTGGTATTGATGGATCATATGCTAATATCATTTTTCACTTTCTGAAAAAGAGCCATACTGTTTTCCATAGTGACTGAACCTTTTTATGTTCCAACCAGCAGTTCACCATTTTTCAATTTCTCCACATCCTTGCCGGCACTTGTTTTCTGTGTTTTGATAGTAGCCATCTTAATATCTCCTTGTGGTTTTGATTTGCATTTCCCAAATGGTTAGCGATGTCGAGTGTCTTTTCATGTGCTTATTGATCATTTGTGTATCTTCTTTGGAGAAATGTCTATTTAAATCCTTTGGGGCACCTAGGTGGCTCAATTGGTTAAGCCTCTGACCCTTGGTTTTGGCTCAGGTCATGATCTCAGGGTCATGAGATCAAGGCCCGTGGGGAGTCTGATTGAGATTCTCTCCCTCTCCCTCTGCCCCTTCCCCCAACTCACATGCTGTCCCTCTCAAATAAATAAAATCTTTAATCCTTTGCTCATTTTTATTTTTTATTTTTCAAAGATTTGATTTAGAAAGTTTTTTTTATTAAAAAAAGTTTTTTTAGAGAGCACACACATGTGGGAATGCAGCTGGGGGTGGAAGCTGGGGGAAGACAGAGGGGGAGAGAGAGAGAGAATTGTAAGCAGGCTCTACACTCAGTGCAGAGTGTAGAGCACTTTTATCATACTGAGGTCAATCTCATGACCCTGAGATCATGACCTGAGTTGAAATCGAGTCCTACATTTAACCAATTGAGCCACCCAAGTGCCCTTTAAAGATAATTTTTTTAAAGATTTTATTTATTTATTTGACAGAGAGAGAGAGATCACAAGTAGGCAGAGAGGCAGGCAGAGAGAGAAGGGGAAGCAGGTTCCCTGCTGAGCAGAGAGCCCGATGTGGGACTTGAACCCAGGACCCTGAGATCATGACCTGAGCCGAAGGCATAGGCTTAAACCCACTGAGCCACCTAGGTGCCCCTTAAAGATTTTATTTTTAAGTGATCTCCACACCCATCATGGGGCTTGAACTCACAACCCCGAGATCCAGAGTCAAAGGTTCCACCAACTGAGCTAGCCAGGTACCCCAAAGCATTTGCTCATTTTTGATTGCATTGTTTGTGTTTCTGTTGTTGAGTTTATACATTCTGGATATGGTACTCTTATCAGATATATGATTAGTAGAAATTTTTCTTTTTCTTTTTTTAAGGATTTTATTTATTAATAAATATGTCAAATATGACAGAGAGAGAGAGAGAGAGAGATCACAAGTAGGCAGAGAGGCAGGCAGAGAGAGAAAGGGAGCCTGCCTCCCTGCTGAGCAGAGAGCCTGATGCGGGGCTCGATCCAAGGACCCTGAGATCATGACCTGAGCCGAAGGCAGAGGCTTTAACCCACTGAACCACCCAGGCGCCCCGGTCTTTAATTTCTTTAAGCAATCTTCTTTAGTTTATCAGTATACAAGTCTTTCATCTCCTTGATTAAATTTATTTCTAAGTTTTTAGTTCTTTCTGATGTTATTGTAAATGAAATTGTTTTATTAATTTTAGTTTATGATTATTCTTTACTAACATTGATTTTTATGTGCTGATTTTGTATTGTGCAACTTTGCTGAAAGTGTTCATTTTTTGGTGTATCCTTTAGGATTTTCTATATACAAGATTGAATAGAGATAGTTTTACTTCTTCCTTTCTTATCTGGATGCCTTTTACTTCTTTTGCTTGCCTAATTGCTTTGACTAGAACTTCTAGTACAGTGTTGAAGAGAATTGGGGAAAGTGGACATTCTTGTCTTTTCGTAATCTCGGGGAAAGCTTTCAGTCTTTCACCATTGAATATGATGTTAGCTGTGAATTTTCATAAATGCCTTCCTTTTATCATACTGAGGAAATTCTATCCCTAGTTTGTTCAGTGTTTTGTTTTGTTTTGCTTTATGAAAGGAGTGTTCAGTTTTGTGAAATGTTTTTTCTGCATCAATCGAGATGAACATGTGGCTTCCCCCCCTTCATTCTATTAATGTAGTGTATTACATTGTTAGATTTCTGTATGTTGAATCACACTTGCATTACTGGGATACATTCCATTTGATCATGGTATATAATCCTTTCAAAATGCTGCTGGATTCTGTTTCCTAGTATTTTGTTGAGGGTTTTTGCATTTATATTCCCGGGGGATATTGTTATGTAGTTTTCCTTTCTTGTGATGTTCTTTTTCTGGTTTTGTTATCAAGGTAATATTGGCCTTATAAAAGGAGTTAGGAAGTTTTCCTTCATCAATTTTTTGGTTGAGTTTGAGGAGTATTGGTGTTAATTGTTCTTTAAATATTTGGTAGAGTTTACTACTGAAGCCATCTGGTTTTTGGCTTTTCTTTTGTGAGGTTTTTGATTATTGGTTCAGTCTTTTTATTTCTTTTTTTTTTTTAAGGTCTTATTTATTTGAGAGTGATAGAGAGAGTATGAGCAGGGTGAGAGGCAGAGGGAAAAGCAGACTCCTGCTGAGCGGGGAGCCTGATGGTGGCTCGCTCCCAGGACTCTGAAATCATGACCTACCTGAGCTGAAGGCAGATGCTTAACCTACTCAACCACCCAGGTGTCCCTCCATCTTTTTACTTCTTATAGATCTATTCAGATTTTCTATTTCTGCTTGAGCATTTTTAATAGTTTGTGTGTTTCCAGAATTTGTCCATTTTATCTGATTGTTGTTAATAAATTGTTTAGTGGGGCACCTGGGTGGCTCAGTGGGTTAAAGCTTCGGTCTTCAGCTCAGGTCATGATCTCAGGGTCCTGGGATGGAGCCCCGCATCGGGCTCTCTGCTCAGCGGGGAACCTGCTTCCCCCTCATTCTCTGCCTGCCTCTCTGCCTGCCTCTCTGCCTACTTGTGATCTCTCTCTCTGTCAAATAAATAAATAAAATATTTTTTTAAAAATGAATTGTTTAGTATTTTTGTTCTTCTGTTAGAGCAGTGTTAAAATTTCCAACCAAGATTGTGAGTGTGTCTTTTTTTGGTTCTGACAATTTTTGTCTTTTATTTTGAGACTGTGTTATTAGGTGCATATACATTTAGGATGCTTATATCATCTGGTAGATTGGCCCTTTTATCACTATGAAATGTCTCTTTTTACCTGTAGTAAGGCTTCCTGTTTTCAAGTCTATTTTCTCAGATATTAGTGTGGTTATACTGGAGTTCTTTTGTTAGTATTTGCATGTATATCTCTTTCCAGCCTTTGTTTTTAAGTTTTCTGTCTCCTTATATTTAAAAGGTATATCTTTTATGACACACTTTTTAAAAAAAATCAAGTCTGATAATCTTTGCCTCTTAATTTGACCATTTTTTTAAAAAAGATTTTGTGTATTTATTTGACAGACAGAGAGAGAGTAAGCAGGAACACAAGCAGGGGGAGTGGGAGAAGGAGAAGCAGGCTCCTCCACAGAGCAAGGAGCCTGACACGGGCTTCAGTCCCAGGATCCTGGGATGACCTGAGCCAAAGGCAAACACCTAATGACTGAGCCACCCAGGCGCCCCATTAATCTGACTATTTAATGAAGTACTAATATATTTAAATTTAAACCTACCAGGATACAACTTATTTTCTCTGACTTACTATTCTATGTTCCTTTTTTACTCCTTTCTTGCCTACTTTTGGATTATTTAAGCATTTTTAAAAATTCCCTTTTATCCCTTTAGCCTGTTAGTTGTCCATTCTTTAAGATTTCTTTTTGTTGTCTGCAGTGTGCATCCTAACTTATTAATGTACTTTTTCTAGTTCCTGGGCAATGAAATCACCTTAAAACAGTTTAACTCCATTTCTCCATTTATTGCCCTCTTAACTTGTATATTACTGTTATGTTACCTTTTAAACTATTAGATCTTTCTCTATACTTCATTTCCCAGAAAACTAACTTCCTTCCTTTATTCTTATTCTTATTCTTATTCTTATTCTTATTCTTATTCTTATTCTTATTCTTATTCTTATTCTTATTCTTATTCTTATTCTTCTGTGCACTCCATGCTCAGTATGGAGCCTAACACAATCTTCAGACCTTGAACTCACAACCCTGAGATCAAGACCTGAGCTGAGATCCAGAGTCACTCAACCGATTGAGCTACTCAGGTACCCTTCCCTAGAAAACTTTACCATTGTTTTATATAATCGATATTCATTTAGATTTAGCCACTTTTTTTTGTTACTCTTCATTTCTTTCTGCTTCTTCATGCTTCCATCTGGGATAATTTTTCTTCTGCCAGAAGAAGTCCCTTTAGTATTTCCTTTCTTTTCTTTTTTTTAAAAATTTATTTATTTAATTGACACACACAGAGAGAGGGTACACAAGCAGGGGGAGTGGGAGAGGGAGAAGCAAGCAGGCTTCCTGCCAAGGAAGGAGCCCGTTGTGGGACTTGATCCCAGGACCCTGGGATCACGACATGAACCGAAGGCAGATGCTTAACAACTGAGCCACCTAGGTGCCCCTAGTATTTCCTTTCTTAATTTCAACATTTGTATTGAAGTGTGACTGGGGTTTTTCCCCAGGTCCTCTCATTTTTGGTGGGCCCTGAATTCCCATTTTTGTTCTCCAGTCCTGCTGACTGCTCATTTGCTCACCCTTTTGGCCACTGCTTGTGAACCAGCAAATGCTTCAGGTAGGAAAGCTTCTCGTTATGGGGCTCACATCTCCATGCTTCCCTTCTTGCAGGATCTTTACCCTTGAAATCCTCACTGCTCTTATATTTCTCTAGTGCCTTCACACAGATGTGTTAGTATTTTGACCAGCACTTGTTTCTGTTAGGAGCATTCATTTGTAACAAGATAGCCTGTCATTTCTGGGATTAAGAATCTTGCCTGTTTTTTTTTTTTTTTTTTTTTTTGATTTTTCAACTCTTGACTGGTGGCTGGGGAAAGTTCAGTGTGTGGAACCCAGACATTATTGCCTCATATCCCTCTATTATGAATGCACACATAAGTTGCATATGAAAATACATATATGTATGTGTAAAATATCTCCATAAACATATGAAACGTACTATATCACGGCACATGTAGGATGTCTCCTTAACCTTTTGGAAAGGTGTAGAAAATTCTTGCTTGTCAGCTACTTATAAAGCCTTCTACCCTTGTTTCCTGGATTATTTTCTGTGGTATGTGAATGTCCCACATGAGGTTAATAGATTCTCTTTGTTAAAATGCTGACAAGGCCAATGAATTTGGGAGGCTGTACATGGAATCCTTCCTTTGGTGACTTTCAATGCACAAAATCATGTTAAAGACTCTGAAGCATGTAAATAAACTTATTTGATTATGAAGTCTTTTTGTGGAACCAATACCTATTCCCATCTGTAGGCTAGTCTTGGAAAACATTGTCTTATAGCCAGCCTAAATCCGCAAAATCCTACACCATTAAGTATCTGGTGTTCAAGGGTCTTCGTCTTCACAAAGGTGAAGTGCCACCCAATGTGTCCTCAGACATGGATATTGCAGGAAGAGTCTGAAAGTATGGTTTGGAGGCCTGGAGCCCCTCTGCTATTCAGTGGTTTAAAAAGGGCAGAACTTGGGGTACAGTCATTTCCAGCTCTTTGTCTTTTTGAGCTTTCTGGAGTGAGACCATCTGCTCGGGTTCCCTTGTCCCAGCCCAGCTCAGCATGGGGTACCCACGTGTATTGGTGGACATTGATTTTTGATTCTCTTAAGACCAACCTCTCCCTCACTTCACCTACCTCTTGGAGGTCTTGCCGCCCCTCTGTACAGGTGAGAGGGTGAGACAATTGTGACGGAATACACAGAGCTTCTGCTCAGCAGCCAAGAGGCCTGGGTTCAAGTCCTGGTGCTGTGTGACCTTGGGAGAGTTAACCATGGAGTAGCGGGTGAGAGCATGGGCTTTGGTGTCAGACACACTCAGCCCTTCCACTTCCTTGCTGTGTGATCATGGGCACGTCACTTCACCTTCCTACATCTGTTTCCTTCCCTGTGAAATGGGGGTAATAGTAACACCCACCTCACTTTCTCCTTGTTATGAGAAGGAAATAAAATAATGCATGTCAAGTATAATACCTGAAACATTCTAGGCACCTGGAAAATGTCATCTGTTATGTTATTTAATCCAACCTGATTCCATCTGGGTTTGAGGAAAACTCCCAACTTCTCATTGAGGATCACATAGAATCTTGAAAGTGAAAAAGAGTTTTGTAAATTCATGGACACAAAGGGAATTCTAGGCAATATTTTTCATTACTACCCTTGATGCTGCTTCATCCTTTCTGGCTGGGCAGGGCAGGGTGTGGGGATAATACCAGCCTCCAAGCCTACTCTCAGGCAGAACCATTTCTCCATTACAGAACATTGGCAAAAAGATGTCCTGCCAGCAGTTCATTGCCAACTTGGACCAGCTGAATGATGGCCAGGACTTTGCCAAAGACCTGCTGAAGGTAAAACATGTTAAGGGTTCCCATACCCCCAGCTGTACCTGGAGCAGGTGGGGAGGATAGAGGTCTCTGCTCTATTATATCCTGACAGTCTAGATTAAAAACAAAACAAAAACAAAAACAACCTCTACATCGGGGGCACATGGGTGGTTCAGTTGGTTAGGTGTCTGATTCTTGATTGCAGCTTAGGTCATGTTCTCAGGGTCACACTCAGCAAGGAGACTGCCTAAGACTCTCTCTCTCCCTATCTTTCTGCCCCTCCCCTCCTCAAATAAATACAGAAATCTTTAAAAAAAAAAAATCTCTACACCGAACATGGGGCTCGAACTCATAACCCTAAGATCAAGAGTCGCATATTCTACTGACTGAGCTAGCCAGGCCCTTCCAACAGTCTACATTTTTAATAGTGGGGTCAGGGCCACCATGACTTTGGAATAGAGTTCGTGACCATCCAGTTCAACATTTGACTGTTACCTGTTCCCTGAGTTAGGCAGAGGGGTACGCTTGATGAAATTTGTTTTAACACTCTGTTCTCCTCATTGCTGTCACAGTAACCCTCAAAGCTACCAACAGTTGTCATAGCTGCCACTGCCGTAACCACTACCTTTATCTCTACCACCACCATCACCACAACTGTCATTGTTATCACCACAGGGAAAAACGCACCCATTTCTCCAACATCACCAGGAATTAAGGGATTCTAGTTTTCTCCTAAAGCTGAAGCCTGGGGTGGAACTCTGGCCTTTCAGGCCTGGTCAGTTTTCTGCCTTGGAGGAAGAGGAGCAGGTTTTTGGGGGGGTAAATAAGGAGTTCAATTTTGTTTTTAAATTTAATTTAATTTAATTTAATTTTTTAAAGATTTATTTAAGAGAGAGAGTGTGAGAGTGAGCAGGGGGAGGGGAAGAAGGAGAGGGAGAGAGAGAATCTTAAGCAGGCTCCACACCCAGCACAGAGCCTGACGCAGGGTTTGATCTTACCACCCGGAGATCATGACCTGAGCTGAAATCAAGAGTCGGATACTCAACTGACTGAGCCACCCAGGTGTCCCGATGAGTTCAGTTTTAGATAGTGGGTTCGAAGGATATGATGATACCAGGTAGTTGGATAGTGGGTCTGGAGGCCAAAAAATAGGATATTGTCTCTATTACTCTTCTTATCATAATTATCTTCTTCACCATCAAGAAGGGCTTGTTAGGAATGTATTTGTAAATGAGATTAAATAATCTGAGCCCCAACACCCACCTATCCACTTCTCCCCATCTACCCATTTACCCAACCTTACATGCCCCCATCCTTTTATCCATTCACCTATCCAGAAAATCATTCGCCTGCCCCTCCCCCCACCCATTCACCCATCATCCACACATACATCTCCTACACCCTTGAATACTCACCCAGCCACTCATTTCCCCACCCATCCACCTGCCCACCAACCTATCTACCCACCTCTTCCTCACATCGATACACCCATTCATCTAAACAATCATCCACCCACCCATCCCTCATTCATTCGCCCATCCAAAGTTATGAATCAAACACTTATTTTGCCCCACCGATTGGAAAGATGCTTCCTCACTGCAACCTCATTACTAAAGGCAGATGGAGATTTCTTTGACTTTTCATCTGAATTCCTCTCTTTCTCTTTTCCCCTGTCCCAGACCCTTTACAACTCCATCAAGAATGAAAAGCTGGAATGGGCCATGTGAGTAGTGCCCATGGGCACAGGTGTAGGGAAAGTGAATCACTGGGAAGGAAAAGGAGGAGTGGCTGACGGTGCAGGGAAGACACTCTTGTCACTCTCCATGGTGCTGATTTCTCCCAAACCACAGCTCTGGTGACCCCTGTCCAGCTGGCCAGCACCAGGTGTTAAGTTCACTCCCTTTGGGTACATTTTCTGTCTTGATAAAAAATGTACAATGTTAAACTGGTATGGAATTCATTAAACTGTGACTTTAGTTTCATGACGTCCACAACTTATTTTCTGTACTGGGGATATTGCCACTATTCCCAGTAATGATAGCTCTTTCCGTTTTGGGAGGTAGGCGGACAGGAGGCATGAATCCCCCTATAACACCAAGAATATGACCATGTTTATATAGTGACTTCTCTTGGCAGTAGAGAGAGGTGGTTGCTTGCTAACTTCTTCCCCTGCAAAGGCAGTGAGACCTGGAGGTGCCCAGCTATCTGGAAAGAGGTGTGGTGACCTTGTTGGGTCGGGAGACTGAGAGGCTCCTGGGGAAAGTGGCTGCCCCACCCTCCGGTGCTCCCCAGGGCAGCCTTGGTCTTTGGGTTCATGTAGAGATCACACATGTAAGGATTGTTAGGAAGCCCAACAACCCTGGGAAGAGCTGGCATTCTCCCAGGGCTCTAATGGAGAGCCTAGATTTTAGGGCCTTTATCTACTGGCCCAGCTTATCTATGGGGCTTGGGCAGCTACTTCAGTCAGGTTATGGGTTACTGCTCCCTGGGGCTGGGTTTTCAGGGTCAGAGAGAGGAGAAGAATGACCAGGAATAAAACTAGTAAGGTCTCCAACTTTGTGGTCAGTGGTGAGGATTAGAGCTTGGAGGCCAAAAATCACAGCTCAGAGGACAGGTGTCAGAATTGAAGACTGAGGGCAGGGGTCAAAGATCTGGATTTCTGATCTGAAATTGGAACCTCCTTATCTCTGCTCAATACCTCTGACTGTTTCCCAGAGATGAGTTGGTGGGGAGAGAACATGTCCATGTGGGGCTAAGGCTTCCATGGATGTGGTGCTCAGGCCTAGCATTTTCCTAGCGATGAGGACGAGCTGAGGAAATCACTGTCTGAGCTGGTGGATGACAAGTTTGGGACAGGCACCAAGAAAGTGACCCGGATCCTGGATGGTGGCAACCCCTTCCTGGATGTCCCGCAGGCTCTCAGCGCTACCACCTACAAGCATGGTGTGCTGACTCGGAAGACTCACGCCGACATGGATGGCAAGAGGAGTGGGTGTCCAGCGGGGGAAGGGGCACGGGGAGGGATGCTAGTTCGGGGGAGGGGTTCTGGCCCCCATAGTGACTCCTCTGGGGTTGCACACCCCGGTAGACATGTAGGGGCATGCGGGGGGGGGGGAGATACTGGGGTGGCTAGTTGTGGCTGCACTACCATACCCCCATCCCTAGCACCCCGTGGGAGGCGTGGCTGGAAGAAATTCTACGCGGTGCTCAAGGGGACCATCCTGTATCTACAGAAGGTGAGAGACTGCCCCAGAGTCCTTACCCAGGAAGGGTCAGTGCAGTCCTCCAACCAGCTCCTGTCTAGTGGTGCCCAGAGGGTCCCTGGCAGGACCTGGGGCTTAGGCAGATGCTGGGTCCTTCCCTCATTAAAGCCTGACTTGAGCTCACAGAGCTTTGGGTTTTGGGGGAGGAGTCTTTCAAAGGCAGGGGGCTCAGAAGATATGCAGTAGAAGCTCTTTCTGGGTCTTGGGACAAACCAGAGTGTAGAGAAGAGTGGCTGGCGGGCTTTGTTGGGGTGGGCACCGCACCACAGTGGCAAGAGCTGAAGAATGGAGGTAGCAGAGGGACAGGAAGACAGCACAAGGGAGGGATGGCAAGGGTTGAGGAAGTGTGGGTTAGCGAACCCAAGCCTGGTGATGACAGAGGCTTGCCTGCCCCCGCTCCCCCGTCCAGGACGAGTACAGGCCTGACAGAGCTCTGTCCGAGGGCGACCTGAAGAATGCCATTCGTGTGCACCATGCTCTGGCCACCAGAGCCTCCGACTACAGCAAAAAGTCCAACGTGCTCAAGCTGAAGACGGCTGACTGGAGGGTCTTCCTCTTCCAGGCACCGTAAGTAGGAGTGGGAGCCCCTCCCTCCCACCCTGGGCTCAGGGCCTGCAGCCTCCACTGCACCCCGCTCCTCACCTGCCTTAGGTGAGGTGCTGTTGGCTTGGCCTCAGGTCAGCCATAAGAGTGAGTGTATCTGCTTGGCACAGACTGACAGCTGGGATCCCTGAAGTACAGGTTCTCAAGTGTGGCCTCTCAGCATCTCCTGGAAACGTGTTAGAAGCACAGTGTCTCTGGCCCCACGTAGACGTACCGAGTCAGAAGCTGTGAGGCTGGGCCAGCGGTTGTATTCTAACAGGCCAGCCGTTCTGGTGCACGCTGAAGTCCCTGTATCTGGGGCAGATGGGGTCTTACTGAGTCCTCCTTCACTGTAAATCGGGGTGGGGAAATGGATGGGAAAGACTCGTCTTCCTTACTGGAAGGCCTTCTGTCCACTCCTCTACACCCTATCTTGTGACTTGAGATTGGAGTTTCATATGACAGAGGAGCTTAAAAGGAGGGAGGCTGGTAGGTGACCTCTCAGGATGGGAGTGGGCATTGTGGGGAAGGTAGTGAGACAGGGACAGGAGGCCTGAGTGGGGATACCCCTTGCCTGTTGCCTCTAGGATCCAGAGAGCCAGAGATCAGCCTGTGCCGCCTGACCCGTGGCTGTTAATTCTGGACCTGGACAACTTTTTTTCCATGTGAAAGTCCAGGTCTTGCCCAGAAGCTGGGACAGAGGCGAGCTCCCTACACAGACTTGACCGGACCCCCCCACCCCCTCACTCCTTTATCCCCCTTTGTGAAGGAAGTGGCTCCCACCCTGTGCCAGGCTAGCAGTGGGTCCTGGGTGATAGCTGGGGGACAGAGAGTCCTACTGTGAGGAGCTGGTGCCCTCTCTCCTCTCCTGTCCGTAGGAGCAAGGAAGAAATGCTATCCTGGATCCTTAGGATCAACCTTGTGGCTGCCATCTTCTCAGCCCCCTCCTTCCCTGCTGCTGTCAGCTCCATGAAGAAGTTCTGTCGGCCCCTACTGCCCTCCTGCACCACTCGCCTCTGCCAGGTATGAACTCCTGGGAGCCCAACGCCACTTCCTCAGGCTGCGACCAGCTCCTCCCCACCCGCCGCCATTCAGCAGTTTCTACCTCAGCTCCTAGATGGTGCCCAGTCTTGGGCTAAGAGACAGGGTGAAGAGACAGATCTCCTCCATCCCCATTCCACCCATGCCCGTTTACAGATGGGAAGACTGAGGCCACCCTCAGTGGGGTGGACAATACAGGCACCACACAGAGGCCTGGGTTCTTCTCTGCCAGTGGTGCGATAGCCTGTGGATGTCATTGTGGGTCTGTGGGCGTGGCGCATGTCTGAGCCTGGATACGAGAGACTGTGTGTGTCACAGGGAGGCGGGCTGGACTCATCTGGTGCTCTTTTGCTCTCCTTACTTACCCTGAAGTATTTTATTTGTAATCCTGAAAAAACCCTTGCTTATTAATACTTGTGTTTTCAGGGGGTTTTTGGAGAGGAAAGGATAAATGGTGGAGCACCCCTTGGGAGGTGGAGAGCAGTAGGAGCTCTGTACTTCCTGTCTGTCAGGGCCCTTTTCTTTTTTCTTTAAGATTTTATTTATGAGAGAGAGAGAGAGAGATCACGAGTAGGCAGAGAGAGAAGGGGAAGCAGGCTCCCCGCTGAGCAGAGAGCCCGATGCGGGGCTCCATCCCAGGACCCTTAGATCATGACCTGAGCCGAAGGCAGAGGCTTTAACCCACTGAGCCACCCAGGCGCCCCGTCAGGGCCCTTTTCGTAGTGGGCCCTTGTCCTGGGTCTCTCTGCTGAGCCCCTCGCTGGCAGCTTCTGCCTGGAGCCCCTGTGCATGTGCAGACCGTGCCCACACACACAGCCCATGCACGCATATACCATACAGGCACACACGTGTGCACGTGTGCATGCACACAGGCTGGGCACCCACACCCCCACTGCACGCATGCATCACACAGGCGCTCGCACACGCAGCCCATTGCCCACAGAGCACCAGGTGGTCTGCCTGTACTTTGGTGAGTGAGACGTACGTGCGCACTTGTCTGTGAGGAATGGTGTCTCTGAGTGTTTGGGTGTGATGCCGGGACCGTGACCATCACGTGTGCCTGGGCAAGAATCTGAGAAAATGTGTGCTTCATATGGAGCCAGGAGTAGCCGAGGCCACACTGGTCCTCGGTCCACTGTTTGTATGTGCATGTGCGAGTCCATATGAACTGGGGGTTAGGGTTCTGGGAGGATGGTGCGTCTGTGTCAGGGAACGTGTGGGCCTTCTAGCATGAGGGTCTCTCATCTCCTGAGCCTGCCGTGGATTTATCTGGGAGGGTTGATGCCAGCCAAAGCAAGGTGGGAAGGAGGAGGGTGGAGGGCCGCTCCCTCAGGTCCCCCACATACTTGATGACCCTGGCCAGGCCTCAGTTCCCCTTTGCTGAAACAGATTCAGCATGACAGGTGCAGACCCATGCCTGAGAGCTGGACTTTATTGTCCGGGACTCGTCTTTGCAGGAGGAGCAGCTGCGTTCTCATGAGAATAAGTTGAGGCAGGTGACTGCGGAGCTGGCTGAGCACAGGTGTCACCCCATCGAGAAGGGCGTCAAGTCCAAGGAGGCTGAGGAGAACCGGCTGAAGGAGCACTATCTCACTTTTGAGGTGGGTTCTCCTTGGGGCGATTGCGAAGGACAGGGCTGGGGCAGAAGGAGGAAGCCAGCTCTTCTCCCTCCTGTCATGAACATCATTCTGCAGCTGGGGGCTCCTGGTTTGAGGGTTCTCCACTTTGGGAGCTCCCCTGAGGCAGTCATGAGCCATGCAGGGCCTCCTGTGGGCCAGGTTCTGCACAGTCCAGCTGCCAGTTGTTCATCAGACAGTTACGCCCTCACTTGTGTCTCTCAAAGAGCACCAGTGGCCTCCGACTTTTCTCCAAGGCCCTCCTCGCATCCATGCACCCCACAACCCAGCCTCTCGGGAGCTGTTACAACGAAACCATAGACCGCTCAAGCCCACCTACACGACCTGTCCCACTTTTGTCTCCTTTTCCTCTTCTGCAGATGTTTATCAGGCACAGCAACTAAGTTCTCCCTGCCCCCTACCCTGATTCTGCCTCCTGATGCTCTGTAAATGGGGATGACAGAGCATCGCCTGCATCGGGTGAATGAGAGGGGTCAGCTTAGGGGAGGGAGGCAGGAACCTCTTGTCCCTTTTGGACTGGTCTTCGTATTGACCTGCTGGTGGAGGTGGACAATATAGAGGCTAAGACTGAACCTTCAGGGCAGGAAAGGCAGGAAGTCACCGATCTCAGTCTCTGGATTTCTATATTGATTTTCTGTTGAGGTATGAGGAAGAGAGAACTCCCAGGAGAGATCCTTACCTTTTGAAGAGCAAAGCGGTATAGCTTTTAAGTCTTCTCAGACCCACTCTCTCTGCAACATTAAAAAAAAAAGGGATGGCAAAAGCTACAGTGGACTGATCTCTTGCCAATTGTCAGTCATGATTCCCTTATACTGATTGCTTTAATCCTCATGTCAGCTCTGTTGAAATGGGTTATTATCCCCATTTTACAGATGAGAAAATTGAGACTTAGAGAGGGCAGACCACTTGCCTGAGGTGATGGTTGAGAAGTGTAGGAGCCAGGATCCTAACCCAAGCGATTGCATGTAACTCCGGCACTCTGGTTTTTTCTCTCCCTTCCCCTGGCTTAACTGGGGGAGCGGGGGCCGGCGGGGGGGGAGGAGGAGGTGAATCCCAGCAGTGAAGGGTCTTTCTGCTCATGTGGCAGAGTTGTATGAGAACAGGGTCTCCTCACCTTTAGTCTTTGGTTCTCGTCGGACCTCAGCCTCTCCTGACTGGGGTGAGGGCTGGAAGCTCAGAGTCAGGCCCTCAGATACAGCCAGCCAAATTTCCCCCCTAAATGTTTATCAGTTTATAACACTTTCACCAACGCTCCCTCTCTGACTTTTCTCTGATAGTAGATGTTCCAGTAGGTGTGAGGTGGTATCTCTTTGTGGTTTTGAGGTGCATTTCCCTGATGATGAGTGATGTTGAATATAGTTTTATGAGCTTATTGACTATTTGTATGTCTTCTTTGGAGAAATGTCTTTTTAAGACATTTGCCCTTTTTAAGTTGGGTTGTTTGTTTCTGTTGTTGAATTATAGGAGTTTTCCATATATTCTGGATACTAGACCCTTATCAGATATAGGATTTGCCAATGTTTTTTCCCATTCTGTGGATTACCTTTTCACTCTATTGATTGTCCTTTGATACATATGAGTTTTTTTTTTAAAGAGTTTATTTAGGGGTTCTTTTACCTTTATTTTATTTAAAGATTATTTTTTATTTATTTATGAGAGAGAGAAAGAGAATACAAGCAGGGGGAAGGGCAACGGGAAAGGGAGAAGCAGACTCCCTGCTGAGCAGGGAGCCCAATGGGGATAGGTCAATCCCAGGACCCTAGGATCATGACCTGAGCTGAAGGCAGACCCTTAATTGACTGAACCACCCAGGCGCCCCGATACACACGAGTTTTAAATTTTGTAATCCCATCTGTCAACTTTTATTTTGGTTGTCTGTACTTTTGCTGTCATACTCATCATTGCCACTTAACTTGAATTTTTAAAATTAGGAGTAAAAGTTCTGTGTACGTCCCTTGCCTATTTTTTAATTGGATTGTTTATCTCCTTTCTATTGATTTTTGAGAGCTCTCTGAATATTAAGGAAATTAGTCTTTTGTCACATAAGGTCCCAATCCTTTTTTTTTTTTTTTTTTTTTTGCATTTTCTTATTTGTCCTTTGACTTTGTTTTTGGCCTTTCTCTGCCTTTTTTCTAGAAAAGCCGTTATGAGACCTATATCCACCTCCTGGCTGTGAAAATCAAAGTGGGCTCAGACGACCTGGAGCGGATTGAGGCGCGGCTGGCTACTCTGGAAGGGGATGACCCTTCTCTGCGAAAGACACACTCCAGCCCTGCCCTCAGTCAGGGCCACGGGACTGTGACTGGCAGCAGAGCTGTGAAGGATCCGGCTGGGCCTGACACTTAGCTGGCGTGGACGGGCAGGCCCCAGAGGCAGGCAAATGTCCCTAGAGGAGTCAGTGAGCACAATTCAAGCCAGGGGCCACTTGCATCAGCTCCAGGCACTTGACAGGCAGCCAGAAGGGTGCGGAGAGCCCCTTGGGCCAAGGAGATGGAGATGCTCTTCCTGGCGTTGATCTTCTTGCTTCCTGGGGTTGATCTGGGCCTCAGACCTTCTCCCCAGCCCTCACATTCCTCTCCACCACCGAGCCCCATTTCCTAGGCCAGTTGTGTGCATGCTCTAGCCACGGTCTCACTGGAGGAGAAGGAAGGGCAGCTGGCTTCCCAGGCCCTCCTCCCCTTCTCACAAGTTCCTTCCCCCATCTCTCTTGTTCCCGAGGGCAGGTCTGACTCCAGCTGTCAGCTTAGGTCCCCACCTGTTGTCCTCCTCCTTCCTGGGACTTGACCAGCAGCTGGTCTGCAGACCACCAGCACCATCTCCCCCGACCCCTTTCCAGCTTCTGGAACCCTGTTCTCCTGCCTCCCTTTGCAATAATCCAGGACCCGGGCCTGCTCTCTCAGTGTCAAGCTGTCTACTCATGTGTGTGTCCGCCTCACCTTCCGTTCATGGAGGCCACTCCTGCTTTCTTTTATATGAACAAAAGTGTATATATATAAGAATTATATATATATATATATAAGGAACCCCTTTAAAGATGATTTTGGCCGTGTTAATATCAAAATGAAATAAGATGAAGGAAAAGCCCATTTCAGAACTCCACCTGTTATAGAGGAGAGCTACTATCTGGCCCCTTGGTGGCCCAGACGCTCTGGGAGAGAAGGTGGAGACAGTGCTGACCTCCTCTCACCCCCTTTTCCCCTCTTCCGGCTGACCTGTGACTTACACTGCTCTTACAGTTGATGTTTGGAATAAATAGTGTGTGTGTGTGTGTGTGCGCCACCCCATCTGTCCTATGGGAATTCTGGGGTGTTAGTGGGATGGGACCATGGCCCTGTTTATATTTTGGTCTTTATGTTGGTGCTGCCAGGTCTCTGAGCTCCAGAGGTGGCCTGTTGTACTGATCTGCTCCGGGAATAAAAGACATTCTGCCTTGCCAACAGCCACTTGTCAACAAGCCCAAAGATGTGCGGTGGAGGAAGGTTATGGAAGCCATTAATTCCTGGTCTTGGGAAAAGATGGAGTAAGAAGTTGCTGATTGGTTTTTTAAGCTGATATTTCTTTTAATCTTCTAGTGACTCAGAAATGCTAGCTAAGGACATGCCTGGGAAGGATGGAAAAATCTGCCTCGTGATGATCAGACTAGTATCTTGTAAACCCTGAATTCCTCAGATGGACCAGCGGTGGAGGTGATGGGCCTTCAGTGAGCTATGATGAGCAGATCTTTTATATTTTTAAAATAGATTAGTTTGGGCAGCAATTTGACCTCAGTGGTAACGTATTTAGTTAGTGGCAAGGTTGGCTTATCTTATTAAGTACCTAACATGTACAAGCACGCTCACATTTGATGCAAGGGATGTATGAGTCTGTGGAAATATATAGTGATTTAAATCCAGATTATTTAATTTGGATCACTGATGTGTATTTTATACCCAAACCATCTGGCCCCTTCATTTTGCTGAGGGGAAGTAAATGTTCATTTAAAGGAACTTGAAAGAACAATGTAACATAACAGAGCTCTCTGTACTTTCTCCATGCTGGCTCAAAGGTCTTTGATTTTTGGGGTCAGTTTCCCACCCTCCACCTCGTGAAGGTAGGTGAGTGAAAGCAGAGGAGCAAGTTTCTGTTTGCTGCAGACAGGCTTCCCTGAGCACTAGTGATGTCTCCCGTCAGTAAAAAAACTTTAGTTCACTTTCTTAATTGTATAATTATTTATTGTAAATTATATACATGTACTACTGTACTAAAATATTATGTACATTATAAAACATACACAAAAATAGAAATTTAAAAAGATGAGATGAAAATAAATCTAAATGAAAGTTCTAATTTTTTTTTCCTGCATTCTAATGGACCATCATATTCCCCTCCAACTTCTGCCCGTAATATGCCCATTTTCCAGGACTGTCCAAATCCAGGGGCTGGAGGACTACAGGTGAGGTGCAATAAGTGGTTTGCGCCACCTGGTGGTCCTGGGAAGTGGCTGCAGGCTCAGGGACTTTGGGGGGGGCTGACCCTTGACCACAGTGTTTCTTGAACCTTCATTTTCTCATTCAGTGAAGGTCACCAGTGCTGCACACTGTGCTAGGTGCTGAGGACAGTGTGGTGAGGAAAGGACTGAGCAGCTCCCTGTCCACATGGGGCTCACAGTCTAGTGGGGCGGGGACAGGCAGTCACCATTACCATATGGAACCCTGGGAGCATTGGAGAGAAAGCCAAAACTGACCTGGCAGAGAGAAGAAAGAACTGGAGTGGGGAAGAAGACTGACTCAGGAAGCCACCTGAATGTCCCACGTGCTCCTGGGGGACAGGGTGGTAGTAGAAAAGGCCCTTAACAGGGCTACACAATCTTCCTGATGGGCCACACTAAAGAGATCCAAGGCAGGAATTTGAGAGCCAGAGTGGAAAATGAGTCTCTCTGGCCACACCACCTCTCCCAGGTCCCATTCACACCTGTGAAATGAATGGGTGGCAAATTCCATTAGGTTCTGGCCTTAGACTCTTGGTGGGTGTTTTAGAATCCAGAGAAGAAAACCAAGTTAACAAATTATTTGATAGAACTGCCTGGGGTCATGAAAAGTCCAGGGGGTTCATCAAGAGATCAGTCACAATTACTGGGGTTCAACATAGAGGTCAGTGGGTTCACTGGAGTCATAGAGGTGGTTTCTGACTGAAAATTTAGAAGGTAACAGCAACTCAGAGCCCTCAGAAGGGTCAAATTTGACACTGAGGGGTCGTGAAAAGGCCAATGGGCTCACCAAGAGGTTGTTCGTGATTATTGGGGTTCACATGGAGGTCAGAAGTCATATAGAGGAATTATTGGCTGTCAGAAAATTTTAAAGCCAACAGCAAACTAACTCAGAGCCAGCAAAGGGATTTGGATAAGATCACCACATGGGGCCTGGGAGAGATCAGTGATATGCAGGTTTATATACCATGTAGCTCACTATTTCCTTTGTTTCCTTGTAACAGGCCCTTTTTTTTTTCCCAGCACCCCCACAGTGAACACAATGACTTTAGTTCTTTTCCCCATCACCTCCCTTTCATCCAGTTTTTGCCACTCTGTGTGATTCAAGAATGCAAGGCACAGGATACCGTCATCATCATCATCATCATCATCATCATCATCATCATCAAATTAACCATTAATAGGCATCACGTGCCAGAAGCAGTCCTGGGTGCTTTATATATAATCTCCACAACAACCCTTTGAGGTAGGTGTCAGCATCACCACTTAACAGCTGAGGAAACAGCAGCCTAGAGAAATGACACTGCCAAGGAGGGCAGAGCTGGAACTGGAGCTCAGTCCCTTGCAACCTTAAGCCTCCCCGTCCCTCCCATTTGTACATCTCTAAACTGACCACGCACATTCTGGGGGTATCTGCGCATGTGTGCGCTGAAGTCAACCACCTGAGCCCTCTGGATAGAAGACTCCCTTGTGTCTGGCTGGAACGTAAGGGTTCCTGGCACTGGGCACTGGTTTAATAAATGAGTCAATGAGGGAAAAGACTTCTTAACGCTGGACCTCCATCTGCCTTCTCCATGCCTTCATCAGGGACTGCAGGTTTAGACAGGCCCTGGCTCTGAGGGGCTATAAAGTTGGGAGAAGCACAACACCCTGTGGGCTTACAAGCTGCAGCAGCTGTGGTCTTCCTGGCAGCCAAGGGTACCCATTATGCCATCTTGCAGGTCCAGGCTTTGCCTGTGACATGCCTGAGGCCCCAAGGGTCATCTTGCCTCAGCTGCCCCAGTGCCAACCCCACAGGCCTTCCCTCCTCACCCACGTAGGCCGGAAATTGCTGCCTCAGTGCAGTCCCAGTAGCTCTAGGGCAGGAACTGGGCCAGAGTTCTGAGGCTGAGCTCAAAGCAGAGTCATATGCATCAGCCCCTTGGCCAGGTTCCCGGGCAGCTAGGGGGGATACCTTGTGAATATTCTTGGAAAAGGGAGGAGGGTTGCAGCCTGTCCTAGGAGCTGAAGCCAGGGAGATTAGAGGGATGGTCTCTTCCTCCCTGGGACCACCCTGGCCCTCTCCAATCTCCACACCAGCATCCATCCATCTCCACCCAGGTCCTCATTCTCTGTCTTCTCTCCCCACCAGGGGGATAGGCACACACAGTCAAACATGAGTTATTTCTCATTTTATTTATAATATAAAAATGTTCAAGTGTCAACAGTCAGGTGTTTGGACATTTCAGGGAAGGGTTCCCATTTGTTTGTTTGTTTGTTTAAACAATTACCTTTTTGACAAATTAGCAGTGGACCCAGTTTTGCGGGGGTGGGGAGGACAGGGCTGGAGAGGGAGTGGAAGTCCTAGGTGGCTTGGGGTCTGGAAGAAATGGTGTTACTTTATTGCTAAAAGGGGAATCAAATACACTGTGGAGTGGCTCTTCTCGGTCCCAGCGTGACCATGCATCCAATCTAGAGAATCTGAAATGCAAAGGACATGCAGGCGTAAAATAGAAAAGACAACCTGTAAACGAAGGTGCTGCAGAGGACGGAAGGGCATCCTGGAGGCCACAGGGGAGGAGGAGCCGGAAAGTTGGGGCCCTGGCAGAGCTGCCCCCTCCCTGGAGCCAGGACTGTCGGGAAGACCTCTTTCTCAGTGCCCCCTCCCTTAGCAGCTATAAGGAGCGGGGAGGCCCCTCCCCATTCTGGTTGCTGTCGCTGGGCCTCAAGTCTCCCCCTGAATATTACCTGACCCCAAGTCTAGCTCCAAGCCTAGGATCCCTGCCTTCTCTTCAGGGGGTCGGGGACTCAAGATCCTGCCTGGGGGCAAGGCTACTCCTGTCCTCATTTTCTTTAGGGTCAGTCCCCTCCCTGCCCCCACCAGCACCCAGCAGCCTCTTCTTTGCCAGCTTCCTCTCACCCCTGCCAGCTTGGGATCCTACATTCCCCTCACCCCCACCCCACAACTCGACTTCTCTCCAGGAGCCCCAGATTAGCGTACAGCAAAAGGCACCACAATATAGGTTTCTATTAAAGAGTCAAAAAATTGGCCCGTCTCTCTTTTTTTGTTGTTTCTTTTTTTTTTCCGAAGCTGTAAATCAGGATGTTACATATAAATAGTTTCCCTATAAAAACGTCTTTGCCGTTAGCTAGTATTATAAGACAATTTTTGCTAAAATGAAAATAAAACATTTTGTTATACCTTTTTCCTTTTATAGAAAATAAAAATATTTTTATTTCTTTTTTTCCTCCTTTCTCTCTCCAGGCGGTGGTCTCTGTTCTCCTTAAAGACAGTGGGGCAGGCGAGGCGGAGGGGGCGGCGGGCGGCGGGGGCCCCTAGAGGGGCGCCGAGTCCTGCTTGCCCCGCGGGGGCGGCCCGCGGCTGTGTCTGCTGCTGGCCCGCGTGCTGTGGCTGTCCAGGGAGTAGTAAGTCCTGCTGTCGGCCGCCGGGCACAGCGGCGGCGAGTCCGAGCGCAGCGCGTCGTGCGCTGCGCGCAGGCCGAGGAAAGGCGTGCTCTCGGCCGCCAGCGCCCCGTCCGCGTCGTCGTCCGAAGCAGAGGCTGAGCCGCCACCCGAGCCGCTGCTCAGCGACAGCGAGTCCCGCGCCGCGCGTGCGCGCTGCGCCGCCAGCCCGTTGAGGCGCGAGCGGCGCCAGCGCCGGGGCCCCGCCGACGTCCTGCGAGACGCGCCGCGGGCGCGCGGCCGCGGCGGGGGCGGGGGCGCGCACTCCTGCGTGGTTTCGTACTCGTCGTCCTCCGGGATGCGGAAGGGGCTGGCGGGGAGGCTGCCCAGGCTGCCGCCCAGCGCGCAGGTCCCGCGCCGCGGCCCCGGCCCCGCCGCAGGGTAGTAGTAGCTGTCGTAGCTGCGCTGCATGTCCGCGCCGGGCCCCGGCCCGGGGCCGGGGCCCGGGCCGGGGGGCGCCGGCTGCCGCAGGAGTGGCTGCTGCTCCGCCAGGCGGTAGCTGATGGGCGCGGCCGGCGGCAGCGACACTGCGTGCGCCGAGTTGGGGGACGTGATCTCAAAAGTCGGCACCTGCGTGGCCAGCGAGTAGTGGAAGTCCACGGGAGAGAGGCGCGCGGGCGTGGTCAGTGCGGACACATACCTGCGGGGAGAGGCAGAGGCGTGGGCGGGGGGACAACGGGGTGGGGTGGAACGGGTGGATCCCGACGGAAAGCATTGGTCTTGCCTGGGACCCCTCGCCCAGGAATCATGGTGGCCCTCCTTACTGTCCTTAAGCAATTTCCTTAACCCTTCCCAGGCTTAGTCGCCTTGTCAAGCGGGGGTACCCACAGTGCTCGTTCCATGGCGTCGTTGGGATGATTCCATAAATGTATCGAATGGAATGCCAGTGACTCCTTAATGATCCTCCCTGGATGACCTTTAGGCCCACAGTCACCAGTATTTCTGAATGGTTACTTTGGGTCAGACTAAGGCTGGGGTATTTTACAGTTACTGTCCCATTTAATACAGTAATACTCTAAGACCCTCAGGTTAGCTCCATACTACACATGAGGAAACTAAGACTCAGAACATTTAAGTGACTTGCTCAGGGTTCACACAACCAGGAAGTGGTAGAGCTGGGATTCGAACCGATGTCAGGCAGGAACCAGGACTTATACTTCAATGCTCTCTGAAGTCCCCATTACTCTTTTTGAATCGCCTGCCTTCCCTCTGCCCTACCCCACATGCACATCCAATTAGCTACCATTCCCCAACTCCTGGAACATGCCCTGTGCCCTGCGCTACCCCATCCTGGGCCTAGTTCTCTCTGGTTATTACCCCACTCCAGGGTCTCTCCTGCATGGTATGCAGTTTCCAGAGCAATCTTTTAACGTCACTGTTTTGGTTAAGGAGGCCGTTCCTGCTTACCCATCAAGGGCCCACGTTCTAAGCAGAGCCCAGGGCCATCAGCCATCTACCTGGCCTGGCCTACCTGTTCAGAGCCAGCTCCACTTTCCCCACAGCTCACCCTGGCTCCGGGCACCTCCCTCGCTAGCCGTGTTCTGAAACTGGACCCCGGAAGAGCCCAGGGTGCTCCCCTTGTCTCTCTACCTCCCAACCATTCAGAAGTCCTACTGCGACTGAAAACAACAGATGCACCTAGTGTGGCTGAATAGGAGGCAGAGAGCTCCTCGCCTATCATCTCTGATGGCCTTCACGAGAACCATGCATGGTAGGTACTGTTTTTCATGATTTACAGCTGAGGAAACAAGGCACAGGGGTGATCAACCTCTCCAAATCACACAGGTGGTGGAGTTGGGCTTTGAAAGGTTGGTCTGGGAAAACCTGGCTGCTTCCTAGAGCGTGGAGTCAGACTGGATCTCTGCCCTGGTAGGATGGCCTGTGCTTAGCATATTCCTTAGGTGGCTGTGAGCTTCAGTGGTTTGTGTCCGTCGCTTGGAGTGCCTCGGGAGCAAGAACCGGGTGGGCCATCTCTGGGTCCCCAGACAGGCCTGCTCAGTAAGGGCTGGCATGGAGTAGGCTAAGTTAGAGCAGGAGAGCATTTCCTCTCCCTCTATTCTCGCCTAGAGTTCCCAGTACTCTGCGCCTTCCTCTGCTCTCCTCCCACAGGCCCTACTTCCTGAGGGCCGAACAAGGTGGAGGGCTGGCCTCCTGTGACTCCTGGCATGGAGTCAGGGAAGAAGGGGAGTTTCCTGGTTCTAACTCCATCCAGTGCTCAGAAACTCAGGGGTGTCTTGATCCCTGGGCCTTGTTGCTGATATTGCCAGGGCCTGCAGTTATTCTTGGCTCGTGCCCAGCCCGCACTGGTCAGTCTCCTTGCAGACAGCCTCCCTTCCCACCCTCCAATCTGCGCCATCTTGGTGTCCTTCTGTTCGCGCTGGGCCATGGGGCCTCTGGGTGACACCAGGGTAGGGCTATTGCGTTGTCTGGTTTGTCCCGAACAGCCCGTTTGTCCCTGATGTTCTAGTGCAATTATGAACATCCCCTTCTACTTTGAAAAGCGTCCTAGCAGGACAGTTAAACTAGACGGTCACTCCACGCCAGGCTCCATTGGCTCGGCTGCAGTCCCAGTCTGTCCTGAACATGCTGAGGACCCTGAGCAGATCACCGAACTTCTCAGGGACCTTGCCGGCCAAGCTGAAACCTGGACCTGAGAACCTTTGGAGTGTCTCTGAGGGGCCCTAAGCGTCAGCCCTGGGCCAGTGGTGCCAGTTCTCTGGCCAGGGTGGGGCAGAGGGCACGAGGCAGGGACTGACCTCTCGCTGTGCGGCGAGTCCCGCAGGGAGTCTACGGAGTCGTGGTAAGGCGGCCCGGCCGCCCCGCGCCGCTCCTCCAGGTTGTAGGCTGCTGCCCGCCGCGCCCGGGCTTCCACACACGCTGGGCTGTTGCACTTGCTGGTGCCCACAGAAGACAGCATGATGCCTGACTGCGAGTCAGAGGTCAGGCTTTCAGAACGTTCCAGGCTCCACGTGTGGCTCTCGTGCCTGGAGAAGGCGGGTGGAGGAGAGGTGAGGGATCAGGAGGGGGTAGGACAGCCCAGCAGGTGTGGTCCCCGGCCCACCCCGTCCCCGGTTGTTCTTCATTGCATTTCAGGCACCCTTAGCTCACTGCCCTTCTCCGATCTCTGAGCTCTGATCCCTGATCCTCTGTGCCACCATCCTCCCCCTAGCCTTGGCCCGGGGCCCCCTGGAAGGGAATGGACCTTCCTTCCATTCCCATGGTCCTTAGCCACCTATGTCAGCAGCGCAGCCCCCGTGGCCAATACCTGGGGGCCCTGCCTAGTCCCCAGGGAAGAAGGGGGCCAGCCATGGTATTTCTTGAGCTCTATGGACCTTTGTGCTTGGGTGGGCAGACCTCCCCACTGTAAAGGAAGCTAAGGGGGACTAGGTTCACATGGGCAAACTCAAGAGAGGGCAGCCAACAGGCGTGGGTGTTTGAACGAGGAGGCACTTGACGTCAGATAACGTAGTGCCAACACCCAATGTGAGGTGGGAGCCCAGGGACTCTGTTGTTCCTCTGGGGTCGGTTTAGACTGGAAAAGGGGATCTGGGCTGCCGAGGGTCTGGATGAATGTTTACTGGTGGGTTCTGGCCTGAAGTCCTCCACTTCCTGCCTTGGACTCCGATGGACCCTCAGTACAGAGCCGAGCCTGGCTGGGGGGGTTTTCTGTGTGTCCCCAGGCAGACGTGCGCCTGGCCGGTGCCCACCTGTGGCTGGAGGTGGGGGTGGCCGTGGAGCAGTGGTGAGAAGGAGAACAGGAGTGGCTTCCAGAGAAGGTGGTCTCGGTTTCCCTCCGGATGACATGGTCCGTGGCCGGCACGTTCTTGGAGATGTACTGCAATAGACACAGTTGGCCGGGAGTCAGTGACAGGCCACCGGGTTGGCCTTCCTTCCCGTGGGGATGGGGAAGCGACACGCTAAGTTTCAGGCTGGGGAGCAGTCCGCTGGGTGAGGGACTTGGTGTCAGGGCAGCGATGGCCCCAGCAAATCAAGCCCTTAAGGAAGTGGGCAAAGTGAGGCCAGTCATCCTGGTGAGGCTAGGCTAGCAGGCAAGGCTGAGTGTGGCACGGGCCTGCTGCTGCCCCCGCCCGGCCCAGCAGGGCGCGGGACAAGGCTGGCTCTCCAGTGGGGGCTCCAGGGGGCTTCTGGGAATGGCACTCACATCTGCCATCTGGATCTCCTCGGGGTCCAGTCGGGGGTGGCTGGGCCCGTTGGCCAAGCTCCGGTTCTGGTGGGCAGGGCACATGTTCTGCCGGAGGTGATTGTGCATCTGCTTCCGCTGTTTTCTGCATAGAAGAAGGGGATGTTAGCCTGGCGTGCCCCCTGTGCTGGGGATGACATTCCCGAGCGGGCCCTCCAGGGGAGCTCTTCCCCAGTGCCGGCCGGTTCTGAGCTTTGGCTCTGCTGAGAGACTAGAAGCACCCCCCTGCTTTCTAGCTGTGTCAGCCTGGGCCAGTTACTTACACTTGCCGTGTTGCACTTTCCTCATCTTAAACTGGGTGACCCCTTACCCATTGCAGAGTCCCCTGAGAATTACGAGCTGATAAAATACTCAAGCACTGGTCAATTCATTCATTCACTCGCTTTCTCTTGGCTTCTTACTATGTGCCAGATGCTTTTTTGGAACAGAGAAGGCGATGGGCACAAACCCTACCCTCATGGAACTCGAAGGCCAGTAGGGAAGGCAGATAATAGACACATAAACAAATTAACGAGCAAGGTACTTTCAGTCAAGTGTGCTGAGGACAATCAGACACGGATCTGTAGTCAGGGGCTTGTGGGACTACTTTACTGTGGCCATATTAAGTGTTGTGTAAAGATCAGGTCCAGTCATGTCACTGAACGCCCTCCAAGGGCCCTCGCTCACAGCCCTCTCTGCACCCCAGCGTGCCGTGTCCTTGGAGGGCTTGCTCCTGCCCCTCCCCTGTGCCGGCCTTTTCTGGCCTCTGTGGTTCTGCACGTGTACTCCGACACCCCACTGGGTCGCACTCGGCCTCTTCACCTGCCAGCTCCTGCTCTTCTCCCAGGCTCAGCCTAAAAGCTCCCTCGTCAGGGAAACCCTTCTTGGCCTCCAGCTGAGGTTAGGCACCCCTGAAACGTATTCCGTTACACTGGGCATCTTGCATAGAGCACTGGCCATGTGCCTGGCGGAGGGCTGGGTAGCCAGCAGGCATCAAATAAAAGTTTGTCCAAGAAATGCATAAATGTACTGGAGGTTAGAATAGGGGTTTGCTTTCCCCCCAGTTCTTGACAACAGTTTTCCTTCTTGGACCCAGTCTCCCCAGGGCTCCTGGGCCTTAACTCCCAAGGCTGGCAGGGCCTTAGATCCCACAGATAGGCACAGCAGGAGTCAAGATGGAGGGACTCAGTGCCCTGAATGGTGCTGATGCCTAGACCCTTGCTTTCTACATAAGAATGGATGGGTTAGACCTATCATTTTTTCTGCACCACATGACTCTACAGGCGTCATGAGCTCCCTTATCATTTACGGGATAAACCCAGGCTCCCTAGCTTGGGGTTCAATGCCCTGTGGTACCATTTGGCTTCCAGTCGTCTCCTTAGACTCATGCCTCTCTTTTCCTTGACCCCAGGCCTTTGCGCCAACTAGTTTGGGCTTCGCATGCTCTAGGAAACCGAGCCTTTCCAGCATTGGCCTGTCAGCTCACACTATTCTCTAGGAACTGCCCTAGTCCCCCTTTCTGCACCTTTCTTCCCTCACCCCAAGGTTCTGCCCTCACGTTTCCTCTGCCCAGAGGTGACCCAGCCCCATATTCTCTGTGTTCTGGCCTAGACCTCTCTCAGGTGGGACTAGACAGTGCCTCCTGAGGTCTCTTTGGCGCCTGGGAATGTAGCCTTCCTTTCTGTGCTCCCGCCCCGTGCCTGCCTCCTTGACAGGCCAGAGGCTCCTTCAGTGTCCCCCGAGGCACCTTCTAGGATCGTTCCTACTTTACAGATGAGGACTCAGAGTGGTCCAACTGTTTGCTCAGGGGTGTGGGACATGGGAGAGCTAAATTTGAACCCAGATCTGTGCTCTTGCCGATTCTGCTCACTCCTTTGGGGCCTGTCTCCTCCACCCTCTGCTCCTGCTTCTTGGCCCAGCCCTTTGGCCCTGCGTCAGCTACAGAGGCCCCTGAAGAGGGTGTTGGGGCATAGGAGGGGGTGAGGGGTATGTGGGGGGGAGAGACTGTCCTCACAAAGGCCATCCTGGAGGTGCACCCTAGCTGGCCTCCCACAGGCCTGAGTGTCTGACACTCACTTGGTCTTGCAGTAGGCGACCACGCAGACAATGCCCACCACCAGCAGAGCCACGCAGATGCCGGTGATAGTCAGGACCCTCTTCTGGTACAGCTCCTCAGCTTCTGCAGAGGCAGAGGAAGAGGAGGTGAGGGGGCAGGGCAGGAGGCAGATCTGTGGGGACAGTGATGTAAAGACACCCCCCCCCCCGCCCCCAAAGCTTCAAGCTCCCTCCATTTCAGGGCCTCTCAGCTCCTTCACATCTCCTTGTTCCCGGGCTAGCCCCTCCCTCTGTATTGTCTTCTGTTGCCCCGAAATCTACCCGCCCACTGACCTGGTCCCAAGGGACTACCCCTGAATTCACCTTCCCAAACCCTACACCCTGCCCAGAGCGCATGAATGGCAAATGCAGGCGGATGGGGGTGTGTGGAATGGAGGTGAAATTCCAAAGGCCATAGGGGAGGGCAACCCAGCTTGACCAGCAACCTTGCCCTACTCCACAATGGCCTGGTGGCTTCACAGAGCCTGGATGGGTAGGGGAGAGCAGTTCTTCATGGCAGCAAGCAGGCAGACTCCAGGCAAAGGCCTGGCTTGCCATTTCAGCTTTGCCGAGAAGCTGGAGAGGGCTTGTTCTGGGCTGGTGACAGGACCTCAGACCCTGGCAGCCTGAGGGCTGCCAGGAGCAGGGACAGAGCAGACCAGGCCCACGGGGTGGAGCACAGAGAGGAAGGCCTTGGTTTGTCCCTGGCCCTGGACAGCACGTGGCCTTGGCCCACTCGAGCCTTCCCCTTTGCTTTCCAGAAGCCCACAAGGGGCAGCAGAGCCCCTGGCACCTAGGACAGTTCTTGGGCTGGAAGAGAAGCCCCCACCCTTTCTGAGGAGCTGAGCGAGGCTGGGCTTCAGAACCCTCAAAAAAGAACCAACTATCCCCTCCACCTCCCACTTCTTGGTGGGGCAATCCCTGCCTTTCTAGAGCAGAGAAAACCAGGAGGAAGAAAAGGAAAAAGGTGACAGCAGCCTAGACATGGCCTGCCCCTCCCCGCACCTGCCAGCAGGCCCCTCCGCCTGGCTCCCTCTCCCCAGCACAGGGACATGTGGAGGCTAGACCCCAACACCTAGGTAGAGCCTGGGGAGATGTCCCTAAGTCCCTGGGTTTGCAGTACCCCCTATGTTCACCCACCAGCAAACACTGGGAGTATAAACCCTGAAGACACACACCTTTAGGACTCTGCCTCTCTGCAGACAGATGCCTTCACAAAGCTACACTCGCACGTGTCCGGGGAAACACATACACACACATGGTCATGTGGTCTTCGACAGCCCTCCACCCTGGACCCCCATCTCGGGGCTCTGTGGTCCACGTCCTGCCTCCAGTCTTCATCCTTGCCCACCCCCCTAGGCCTCTCCAATGGGGCATCTGTCTCCGTCACTGCCCCTAGACCACTCTGGTCCTGGTCACCGACAGCCCCCTACTGCCAGGTCCCCTGGTCATTTGCTTCCCTCCCAGGTGACTCCCCTGGGTGGCTTTTCTCCCCTGGTGTCCTCCTCCCTCATGGGCTGACCTGTTCAGTTGCCACTTGCCTACTCTTCTCTGTGGACTGCAAGGTAGAAGGGGCTCTCGGGCTTTCTTTCCTCCACCTGCCCTCTCTCCTCTTAAAATTGCATGCAGCTCAGACTTTAAATACCATCTGTATGCAGGTGACTCTCAACTTCTTATCTCCTGCCCTGACTTCTCCCTGAGCTCCAGACTCCTCTGCCCAAGGGCCACAGCTGAGCAGAAGTGCTGATTCCTGGTCTCTTTCCAAACCTGCTTCCTGCCCTTCTCATCTCGAGTGGCAGCACCCCCTCTCCTGTCGCTCAGGCCCCAGATCTTGGAATCGTTGCCGATGACTCCTTTCTCCGCACCTGCTCTGACATCTGGTGCTTCAGCCCATCTTCTCAGCTCCGCCTCCTCAGTAGATTCTGGATTCGACCACTTCCACTGCTTCTAGCTCAGCTCAGGGTGATGTCACCTCTCACCTGGACAGCTGGACACCTTCTGACTGGCTTCTCTGCTTCTACTTCCCAGCCTGTCTCCCAACCCAGTCTGTTCTCTGCCCCAAAGCCAGCAGATCATCGACTCCTCTGCTAAAAACCTGCACCAGCCTCCCCCTGCAATTCGAATCCAGCCCACACACGCACCATGACCTCGGAGGCCTGGGTAACGGTCCCAGCCTTGCCTTTATGTCTCATCATTGGTCCAGTCCCCATGTCTGCTGTGCCCAGAGGTGCTGCCATTCCTTCCGTGTACTGAATCAGGCAAGCCCCCTCCACCTACCGTCCCTAACTTTCGTGCCCCCTCCTCACTCTCCCCCAGTTGTTGGCAGGGCTGCCTACTTTCCATCCCGTCACTGTCCGCAGACAGACACACTGGTCACAGACTTTAGGTCCACCTCCTGAGAAGAGCGGACAGGGGCGAGGCGGTGAGGAAGCCACGGCCTCTCCAGTCCTGCCTCAGGAATAGCCTTCTCATACCACAGGCTCTGCACCGTGTCTGAGGGCTGACCCCTCCGGGCCCCTGCCTCTCTCCTGCTGTAACCTGTCTGGACGTCTGAGGCCAGGGGGAGCCTCCCAGCACAGAGAGAGGACAGACCGACCCCTCCCAGTCCCTTCCCACTCAAGGTGTCTCCCAGGGGCCGGGGGTGGGGGGGCAGTAGTGGGAGGGAGGTAAGGTTCTGAGCCGGGGAGCAGGAGGGCAAGCACCAGAGGCCAGCCCACCCTAGACCCTCTCTTGTCTTGCCCACAGAACATGCATGCCATTGTGGAGACCGATCATGGAGGGAGTGACAGCCTCAAGCAGATGGCAAAGCCTGGCAAACAGACACAGGGCAGGGGGCAGCGGCAAATGGGTGCGATCTGCTGCCAGGGTGGTGTGGAATGAAAAGCAGTGGAAATGGAAGTGGGAACAGGAAGGAGGATTAGAGTGGAACTGAAGAGGAGGCCTTTCTGCACAACTCTCAAGCTGGGATGCCGTGGCTTCCGGACACCCGCTCTCAGGGGGCCTGGCTCTTGTCTGACCAACCCGGCGGGCAGCGCAGCCCAGGAACTGCTCCCCTGGGAGGACCCCCAGGGACGGGCCATGGGCCAGGGTGCCACTGGACCCTGAGCACACAGTCTGAACCCCGGGGTGCTCTGCTATTCTGAGCCTGTCTCCCCTAAATCCATGTTGTTTAGGATAGGACATCTTGGTGAACCAGGGGAGATTTTTGGACTCATCCCTTTTCCGTGTTTTGGAAAGGAGATTCAACGGACAGCACACATGGTGGCAGAGGCTGCAGAGGGGGGCGATGTGGATGGCACTGATGGATACATAGAGCTCCGTACCCTTTAGTTCAAATCCAAGGTGCTCTGGCAGTGCGGAAGAGAGGAGGGTCAGAGTGGGGAGGGATGGAGGGAGAGATAGAGAGATGGAGGGGTGGGGAGGGTGGGAGAGAGAGAGAAAGAGAGAGAGAGAGAGAGAGAGAGAGAGAAACGTTGGTCAGGACTCTTCAGACACCAGCAGCCAGCCTGTGAGGTGAAAGCAGGTTAGTGCATCCCCTCCCGGCCTCCTGAGCCCCTGCCCTGGCACCCAGTCCCCAGGAGCCCCGAGGGGGGGTGAAGAGAGGAAATGTTAGGGTCGGCAGGGCAGTTTCTTTAGAGATGAGCTGTGGGGTTAGTACCTGGTGGGGAGGCAGAGGCGCAAGAGTCAGTTGGCAGATGTCCCCAGGGAGGAAAGGTGAGTGGGGGTGGCAGTCCAAGGAGTCCCTGTCTTCCCCCCCACCCCCCAGCTCCAGCGCCAGGCTTTCCACATTCTCCCGCCCCCCCTTGGAGACCGCCTGCTCAGCCCTGAGCTCATTCACAGGGCCCTTTCCTCTGTTCAGAACAAGGGTGTTGGAGGGGGGATGCCCAGACTGGCCCTTGTCTGTGTCCTGTCCCCAACGGTGCAGGTGGCCTGCCCACCTACTGGGAGCCTGGGCACGGAGACTCCCGAGTTTATGGGGAGAGGAGGAGGCTCTGGGCAGCAGGTCACTTCTCCACAGGACACCTCCAACAGCCTAAAAGCCTCCAGGACCTAGGCCTTGGGCTTTGAGCCTGATTTCACTACTTAGGAAAGCCAACTGCAACTTGTAGGAAGAGCCGGGTGGGTTCCACAGCTGTGGAACACGTGTGTCGGATGGTGAGCCAGTTGCACTTTCTGAAGTGGGATCGTATCAAGAATGTGGACTTTCAGAGCCCTGTGAGGTGGGCACCGATACCCTAGAGGGGTTAGATCAAAGGGCCCTGCCCCAGGCTCAGCCCTGCATCAGACCCACTGTGTCTCCAAGGACACTGGCCTATCCACCTCTCAGTCTCGGTTACACTGGATCTCTGGGAACCCTGCTACTGGCTGTGCATCAGTCATCCCAGACAATGGGATCAGGGGCTCAGCATGCACAGTCAGCTCGAGAGATCCAGGGAGGAGGATCTAGATCTCTAGATCTCTAGAGGAAGGAAGACTTGGGGGCCATAAGCAGGAAGTCCTGTGCCATTCCTGCTGAATGAGTCTCTGGGCCCGACTGGCTAGTCATGAGGAAAATGACCACCTGGAGAAGTGAGTGGGGTCCTGAAGCCACTGAAGAGTTTTCTTTGGCTTCTCTGCTCTGGGAACCAATGAGCAGCAGCGGCAGCAGTGTCTGGGCCTCCAACGGGACCTCCCCTGTCAGTCAAAGGTAAGTCCCGTGTGGCGTGGACAGGTGGTGGCCGACAGGACTGGTGAGGTCACTGAGAGCTTGCCATCTCCAGGAAGGTAGCCCTGCTTCCCTCTCACCAGGGATGGAGTCTGAGGGGCGTGTGGCTGAGTCTGCTCCTGTCATAGGTGTCTCCTGCTCATCGTGTTCCCAGGCTGCCCCTCGGCGAGGATGGGGCGGTGCCACTGAGTCACAGACGCGTCCCACTGGGCAGACGTGTGCATGCTGACCCGTTACCATGGCAACCTGAGGCCAGATTCCCACGAGGGCCAGGTTTACCAGACCACATAGTCTTCATCCTGGCCGTGTCCAATGACATGCAGTTCCGGGGGGCCTGGCCGAGGTGGTCGTTATGGGAGGCCCTGAGGAGAAACTGTGCTAGTGCGTTTGCACAGGTGTGTGTGTGTGGGGGGGTGATGAGCAGATATGTGTTTTGCATGAGTGCAGGCACGTGCTTGTGTGTTTAAGCATGTGTGAGCACATGTGTGTTTGCACATGTGTGAGCATATGTTTTACGTGTGTACGTCCGTGGGTGTGTGTGTTCTTTCACTTGGGGGGTACACGGATAAACAAGGTGTGACTGGGGAAATGGGCTGTCAGGGGAAGAAGGAGAAGCTTCAAAGTGCTACTGTGGTCATAGGCTCCCTTTTTGTGGCCACTGCAAAAGGTCATCTGGTCTAGAGGCTGTCTGGGCAGAAGGGGAGAGTCAGACACTTTGCTCAGGACTTGCTGGGACTCAGGCTGCAGGGCACTGGCGCTGGCCCCCTGCCCTCCCAGCCGCTGTACCCGGCAGTGGTGCTAAGCTGCCCTCCAACCGTGGCAGCAGGCTCTCTGCTAAGCCCTCCCTCCGTATGCATCACTGCATGCCATCCTCACGGCAACCCTCGAGGCGTAAATGCTACCGTCCCCATTTTGCAGATGAGAAAACAAACTCAGAGAGGTTAAATGAGGCCCCAGAACTGGTAAGCTCGGCAGCCGGCATTTTCATTCAGATCTGTCTCAATCCAAAGCCTGAACACTTAAGCTAGCTAGTATTTTCTACTGCCTTTTCAGTAAGTATCTGCTAGAACAATGCACATGATGCTCTAGGCCAAGTGCGTGAAGAATATAAATCTGCCACGGGAAGGTAACAGCAAGGGTCCTGATAACACTAGGCAGAAAGGCCTGTGGCAGCATTTTTACGCTTTTTCTGGGCTCCTGGGGCCCCATTGACCCTCTAAGCCGCTCTCAGCCGCAAGCTGAAGCAGCCCAGCTGGCAGAGAGGCTTGGCCAGTGGCCGAGTTCTGGAGGCTCTTCTCCTCTGATTCACGATGGGCTGGGACTCCCTGTCCAGAACAGTCCCGTAAGCCAGGGAGGCTCTGGGACTGAGGGTGCAAAGGAATAGGCCCTCCACTGCCTCTCTCCCCTGGTCCCTAGTCTGGGTCTGGCTGCTCTGTTCCTCCCTCCCCCCGCACGGGCCCCTCCTGACCTCTGGCCCTGCAGTGGGGCTGGATCTGACTGCAATTCTTCCTGGAGCCTGGACTCCGAAAAAGTCTGTTGGACCACATGCCCTGCCCACAGCTCTGCTCTTACCCCCACAGCCTTCCTCCCTGGCCTCCAACCAGAGGGGCCTGGGGAGAACACTGCCTCCCACAGCCTTCAAGAAAGTTGACCATCTGGGCCGCCCAGCCCCCACCTCCCTGGGGCCTCTACTTTCCTCCTCAAGTCTTGGCTCCCAGGCTCTAGCAGGGAGAGGGAGGAGATTTCTAGGCTTTTGTGCTGTGGCCTAAGGAAGACTGGGAACACTCATTCAGTCCAGTCTGAGACCCAAACCCGCAAACCCCTTTTCTCCCAAGGGTCATGTAAATGCTCCTCCGCCCCTCCCCCATCCTGCCCTCGGCCTCTTCTGGAGCTCCACTTTGGCTCCTCATTCTTCATGGGACTCAGCTGTCCTCCTTGAGGCGGAGGAGGTGGGGGTGGGCCGAGCAGCAGCCTGGAGTGTTCTGGAGGACGGGTAGGCCCCACAAGCAGTCCCCAAGTCCACGGGGCCCGCCCGGGGCTTTCTGCTCTACTCCACCTCCACCTGGTGGCACTTGAAGAAATTGCTCCCAGCCTCAAAACGCTCCTCTTTCTGCTGCGGGGCTCACTCCCCCCCCAGTTACCCATCAAACCAGAAAGCTTCAACCTCACAAGCAGAAGAAAGGAAGGGAATGAAGTTCTGGATGGG
Source organism: Nasua narica (assembly GCA_028533885.1). Taxonomy (NCBI): domain Eukaryota; kingdom Metazoa; phylum Chordata; class Mammalia; order Carnivora; family Procyonidae; genus Nasua; species Nasua narica. The sequence continues at coordinate 28,351,159 of CM052809.1, forward strand.
GACTGAGACCAGAGAGGGCTTGGAGAGAATCAGCCATTATCCCTTGAATCCTCCTGCCCCGTCTTGTAGCCCGCAGCAAACCCCCATCCCACCCTATCCCCGGAGCCTCAGAAATGCCTCTGGTCTCTGGCCTCCATGGAAACCACTGTCCTGGGGCTTGTTCTCCCTCAACCCTCCTTCCCCACTCTCTCCCTTCACCCCCAAATCAAAGCCAAACAAATTCTGACGGGACCCAGAGACAGGCTCTCTGAGACCTTGTTTGTCTCTCGCGCTCACACGCGGCGGCCCACACGTGCGCGCGCTCGCGGCCTGGGCGGGGCGGCACGTGACCTCCACACGCCTTAAAAGGCAGCTGAGGGCGCCGCTCGCGTTTCTCCCGCGCTGCTGCCCAGAGCAGAGCGCCGCTGCTGCCGCCTGACAGAAAAGGCAGCTTTATTGCGCCCAGCGCCCCCAAGAAGAGGGAGAGGCGGGTGGGGTGCGGGTGGCGGGGTGGCGGGGAAGCACATTCGTCTCCGAGAAGGCAGTGTTACGGCGCCCAGCGCTCCTTAGAAGAGGGAGAGGCGGGTGGGGGTGGGACGGGAAGCGTATCCGTCTCTGAGAAGGCAGCGTTATTGCCGCCAGCGCCCCGAAAAGAGGCGGGTGGGGGGGAAGCATGTCCGTCTCTGAGAAGGCAGCGTTATTGCCCCAACACCCCGAAAAGAGGAAGAGGCGGGTGGGCTGGGGGTGGCGGGAGCAGGTGAGGGAAGCATATTCGTCTCCTCAGGGCAGGCTCCCGAGTGAGCTCTGAGGGCCAAAAGGAGCCCGGGAAACCACCACTCCCCCCTCAACCTCTTGTCCCTCGGTGTGCCCCGCTAAGTCTCGCCAAGCAAGGCCCCAACCCTCCCGCTCCAAAGGTGGGGGGTGGATGGGTGGGGGGCGGGAGATTGTCAGTCACCAGGATAGGAAAGAAATAGAAAAAAGACATACTGGAGAAGTTGACCATTGCGAACTGCTGACACCTGTCCCCGGTGTATCCCACAGGACACCTACCAAAAGAAAGAAAACCAGAAAGAGAGAGCCAGGATAGCGAGCCACAGACACGGCAACACGCCGGCACGGGCTCCTGCCGGTGCCAGCTGGGTTCCTTGCCACCGTTAGCGCTTGCACTGGCCTCGCCACTTTGCCCCTTACCTGTAGCCCTAAACTTGCAACCCAAGGATTAGGCCAAAAATGAAAAACAAAGCAAAACCAAAACAAAACAAAAGAACTAACGAACCAAAATACAAAAAAAAACAAAAACAAAAAAAACAGCCAAAGATCAAAACAACCAACACCCCTGGCCCTATGCCCTACATTGGGGGGACTGCACCCGGAAGCTTTCTAAGGAGCAGGGACTTGTGTTTGTATCTTCAAACATACTTTGCTTAGGATCTGGCATGTACAATCGCAAAGGCAGTTTCTCCAAACATCTCTGTCCGAAGAATCCGTTTGGACATCTGGAGAAGGAAAAGGGGAAAAATCACAGAACAAACTGGCATCATCCGCGAGGCTCAGGTTAGAAATCAAAGTGCACAGTGATGAATGAGAAAACCAAGTCGGGCACTGGGGCACACTCGTCGTTGCAGGGGCTGGAGTTGGGCTGGGGAAGTGCTCAGAAATCTTCCAAATCTCTCTAATAGATGTGGCTCCATGGGTGGCTGGTGGGGGCGGGAGTGGGGCAGAGAGGAGGATGATTTAGGGAGCATTGGGTAGGGAGATTGGGAACCTCATGCCTAATTGTCCTGTGGTCGGTGACACTTCCCTTCTGACCTGCCTGGGACCTTGTGAAGCCAGAACGGTAGCCCCTCGGTGCCAGGCAGGCAGGCAGGCAGGGTGCTGGGAACCTTCCAGAACACCAAGTTCTGGGAAGCCACTCCTTCCAGGCCCTACCAACGGCTTCTCTCCAGGGCCCCGGGCAGGTTTTCTCATCCATGAAACAGCTCCCAGAAAGCTCAAAGAACTCCGGAATGCTGTTTCTAGACTGTGTGCCTGTGACAAAAGTGACCTTGGAGAGGTTTCCCCTGTTCTCTCAAAGTGGGTCCTGTGGCAAAATTTTAGGAAATCCATCCCCGGGTTTCCTTGTAGAGTTGCAGTGCTCGCTGGTATATGAAAGGATAGGAAGTTTTGTAGGAGGAAAAAAGCTGAATATTCCCGTAGGTCCCAAATTTATTTGATCATGGAAGATTTTTTTTTTTTTTTTTTTTTTTTTTGAGGAACCCTTGTGAACATGGTTTGGGGAAGGCTGCCCTGGAGCAATACACATGGGCGGGGAGGGGAGGGAAACAAGCTTAGTGGGGCACAGGTGAGGCTGGAGAGAAGCTGGAATTACCAGCAACTCGCAGCTGGCCTGCTGAGGGCAGGTGTAGGGCATCAGCCCTCAGTGGCGAGAACCACAGCGGTAGGGGAGGGCCGAAGCAGGCTCCCAGAGGACCCTGAAACCTCTTCCAGCCGGGGCTCTCCTGGCTGCCTGGGCCACTTGTCCTTTCCCCGTGCTCTGCTCCATCGCTGCCTGGCTCGGGTGGGAGTGCGTTCTCCCGTGTTGGGTCCTCTGTGGCCGCAGGGCAGCACCCACGCTCCCTGACCTTGTCTTTGCCCCCATGCTACACTGTCTTCTGCTCTTTGGCTGCCTCTCTGCTCTCAAGTGAGTCCCTGTCCTGCAGATTTCTGGGAGACATGCCCAGCCCTGTTCTCTCTTCTGAACCCTGGCAAGGCCAGATACCCAAGGGAAGCTTTAAAGACAGGGCCAGACTGACCATCCCACCCCCATCCCCCTACTCAAAGATGGGTTTGGGCTGCCTCTGCCTCTTCTTTCTTGTTGGGGAATTAGGGAACTCTATCGCCAGTGTGCCCTCGATAATAGGTCACTGTTTCACATGCATCAGTAAATTTCCTCAAGAGGTGAGTGTACTCTACCTCTTAGCATTCTCATGTGTCCCAAACATCAGCAACCCCTTGAGCGAAGAGGGATGGCTTCCATTGGCTGTGATGGACACTCACAGAGCCCCTTTTGCCCCCAGTCTAGCCTGTGGGCAGGCAGCTGGAGTTTCTCTGAGCCTTGATGGCGTCTCCTGCAGGGGAGGCGGGAGGCTGGTCCTTGCGGTGGTGGGAGTGTGTGCAGGCATGCCTGGCCGGAGGGTAGCGGTGTGGGGCTGGGAAGAGTGTCTGGAGAAGGTGGTGGGGGTCACAACAGGACCTGAGGCATACTCGTCCTGTTGAACAGGGTGGCTTGGAGGAGGTGGTGGTGGCTAGCACCTTGTCAGTACACCCTCTTGTCTAAGCGTCCCATCCCAGGAAAATGTAGGTGGTTGCTAAGGCTTCCCAACCAGCTCCAGTCAGGCTCAGCTCCTTGCTCAGCTCTCAGAGACTGCTGTCCACTTGGGATGGGGGCTGGAGGGGAGAAGTGACTATTAAAGCAGCAGCACCTTTGGGGATGGAGGATAAAGACCTAGGAAGTTGCCAAAATGACTGAATCCACAAAGGAATAGGAAAGAGATAGGTTTGACTGTCCGGTGTCTGAGATTGTGTGTGTGTGTGAGAGAGCGGGGTACTGCCGGGGCAGAAGGGGGCAAAGGGGAAATCGATGCCCACTGCTGACCATCAGGGATGCTGTCCCATGGCTCTTTGAGACCATCCCTGATCCCACACCCAGCCTGGACTAACCCGACTATAATCTATCGTTTGTGGTCACTGAGTTGTACAAAACTCCAGGCGGCACTGTGGGCACGGTGTCTAACACGAATGCGCCCCCTGGAGTTATGTAATATGGTCCTAATCTTCCTGCCCTGGGAAAGCGTCTTCCCCACTGGCTGAACAAAAGAAAAGGCAGTGGGGGATGGGCACCCCATATTGTTTGGGTACTAGATCTTTCCAGCGGGTTCCTGGACACTCCTTATTCCTGCCTGTTGAGAATGAGCCACATTCAGGAGCCTGGGGCCTCCCTGGGGAAGGTTCTGGGGGTGGGCCTCTAGCCTTGACACCCTGTGCTGAGGACCAGGTAACAGGGTAGGGGCTACAAAAACCTATCAACCACGAGGGGGGGGTCTGACCCCATGTGGGGAGCTGGCTGGTAGTGGGTAGGTTCCCACGGACACAGGGATGGCCCCTCTGAGTTTGAGGGGCCCAGGGGACAGATGAGAAAGGAGTGGCAGGTCATAGCGTTCTCAGCCCTCCCCCGGGTCATCCGCTGTGACTATGGGAAGGTCTGTGCCCAGGGCTGGAGAAGAGCAGAGGTGAGACGGGCAGAGAGGAGAGCCCATGGGCTATATCTGGGGTGACAGAGAGGTTGGGACTCTGCCTCCCCTTTTCCCACCCACCTCCCGGGCCTCAGTTTCTCCTTTTGGTAGCCTGGGGATAATGCCATGTGTGCTGCCCTCACCCGGGGGAGGGGGAGGATGAAGGATGAGGGTGTGCCCGGGCACTGGACGGGGGTGGAGGGTCTCTGGCCTCATGAGGCGGGAGGGGGTGGAGATGTGGAGAGGATGAGCAGGCAGATGGGTATGGGATGGGAGAACCACCTGAAAATGGGGTGGGGCAGGTGGGGGGATGAGCTGGATGGGAGAGGGAGGCATGCCGCTGGTATGTGCACAGGGCTGGAAAGAGTCTTGTTCTGTCATCATCCCCTGAACCAGTCCCCAAGAGTCACGCACCAACCGTGCTCCACAAAAACACGGAGAGAAGAGGAGAAAGCAGCGAGAAGTGCTGAGGCCCCTGTCTGGCTCAGACAGGGGACAGTCGCCTGGATTTGGACCCCCATTTTCCAATCCCCCTAAGTGTACTTTTTTTTAAAACAAAATTCAGTATCTGTGACAATGTTTAGTTTGGCTCTGAATTCCAGAAAAACAGGAGGGACGGAGTGTGCCTGCTTTCCAACACTCCCTGCAGGGCTCTGAACCAATACACAACAACAAGTGTCCGAAAACCAGGAAGGAAAACTGAGTTTTATAGAAACTGGAATGAAACTGACCAGTCTAGTTTCATTATCCAAGCTAAGCGGAAATGCAAAAAAATCAAAATAAAAAGTAAACAAACAGCACAAATGGTAAGACGTGAGTTCCAGTTCCTAGATTCTTTCCTTTTTATTCCGATCAGGTGTCATCAGGAATCCCAAGAGGCCTGCCCCCCTTCCCTCCCAGCTCGCCCACCCCCAGAATGGCCTCTGGGTTCTGCCCTGCCCCCCTCCCCCCTGTCCTTCTCCAGCACAGCTCTGAGGATCTGCCCTCCTGAGAGTAATCCTCACGGGGGACGCCCCTCTCCCCTGAGGGCTCAGGGAGTCAGGGATGTTGGGTTCCAGGAGCCCTTGCTGGGGCTGACCTAGGGCAGGTTGAAATGGGGAGGCAGTGGTTTGGGGTACCAACTTCAAGTTCTAAGTAGTGAACCCCAGTTGCCCACAGGACACCATCTTTGCAATGACTGAGGCTCCTGCCCTCTGCTTATCTCAGATTTAGCTAGGTGTGACTCTGAGGGTCCTAGGGGTACAGCTTTGCTGGCAGGACCCTGTGGAAACCCATATAGCTCATCTCATACCCCTTTCCACTCTCAACACTAGCACTCGAGCCCTGGGCCCCCTGGCCTTCCTCGGCCCCGGCACCCGTCTTGCGTGGCCAAAAGCTTTCCTGCCTGGAGCCAGGGCTGATTTCAGTGTGCTGGATTCCTTCAAGGTTCCAGGGTCTGAGAGTCTAGGGAAGAGGAAAGGCCTGGTGTGTGCGTGTATGTGTCGGGTAAAAGCCATAGGGGCGTACAGGGCTGGGGGATGTCTGTGAGGTACACCAGAACTCTTACAAGTTTCTGTAGATCTACTGCAGAGAGTGCAGAGAGCTCAGCGTTTTCATGGCTAGAATGTTCCCCAGGGTCAGTTGCATGAATGTGGCAGCCTCCTAGAGGCAGAAGAAGGGGAAAGATGAGGGGCTGAGTCCAGGCTGAGAACTTCATTGCGGGGACCTTCTGTTGCTGCTGGGACAGTCTCTGGAAATTTAGGATGGGGGAGGCCCGTAAGGGAATGGCAGCAGGTGAAGGCTGGGACTGGGGGGAAGCCAGCAAAGGAAGCTGGCTGGGGCAAGAGGATCTGCCTGGCAGTCGAGGCCCACCCAGCCCGGCACTGAGGGGAGTGTCCAGGAGGCCTGGCCCCTCATCACCTTGGGAGGTGGAGGGGTCTTGGGCTAAGGCTGTAGTCAGTGGGGGGGATGCATCTCTGGAGCTGGGGCCCAGAGGCAGGAGAGCTGAGAAGCGCTGAATCTGACCTTGTCCGTGGGGAAGGCAAACGCCTCTCTCTGAATTTCCCCAGTACTCTGGCGGCCTCTGCCCAGATGCCACGGGAATGGGGCAACTGTGGCACCTTGCCGGGGTCCTAGGCTTGGGGTGCTTTGAAAACACGAAGTTAACTAGTGCCCCCCACCCGCGATCTGACTGGAACCTGCGCTGCTCTCACTAAGCTCTCCCTGTGGCTCCTCATTCACCCACCAGAGAGTCTGTCGGGGGCCCTGTGGACCCAGCTGCGTGAACAGGACCCAGCTGGACCTGAGTAAGCCCTTGTGGATTGCTGGGCTCCTAGCTGCCCTGTTTTGCCAAGGGGAATGGATGGAGATCCTGCCGGGGGGGGGGCGGGGGGCCTGCCTCACTGGAGGTAGAGAAGCCCCAGCTTGAGCTTCTCCTCAACCCTGACCCCCCCCATTGGGCCACACCCAGAGTGGTATTCTCACTGGGATCGTTTCACCCCACAGAGAGAGGCCGGGGTCAGAAACAGAACAAGCAGCACCTAAGGTGTATCTGGACACTAGGCAGGGAGAGCAGACAGGTCTTGGGGCAAGCTCTGGATGTGGAGTCTTCATCTTCCCTCAAGGCGAGGAGAGCAGACCCTCCACTACCCAGGGTGCTGGGAATTGTGCTTTGCCTGACCCTGCCAAGCTCTTCACTGCTGGGGAAGACACTCCCTGGGAAATGTTCATCAGAACAGTTTGGAGAGTTGCTGAGAGATGGGGGGAGAAAGAGTGGGGAGAGACGGGGGGGGGGAGAGAGAGAGAACCCAGTGCCTAGGGCATAGACTGGCATCTCAATCTCCCTAAAAGGTGTTGGTGGAAGGGCGGCCACTAGGAGGTGGGCTGGGCTAGGCTGGTTCGGGGCCTGTGAAGCTGGCACTGCAGAAGCCCCGACCTCTCCAGTCCCGGAAAGGGCTAGGGAGAGGGGCAAACCTCCCTGTCTACACCCCTTGGGGGCCCGCTGTCAGTGGCTTGAAGCCCACTTTTCCTAGAGCCCTCCACTTCTGGCCCAGCCTCTCTCGCCCTGCTCTCGGCCCCCTGCCCGCCCCCGCTGGTCACTTACTTGCAGGAGAGCTGGTTGATGCCCTCAATGTAGTAGCAGACGCCTCCATTGACGCAGTAGGACTTGGCTGTTTCGTTGCACTTCCGGGCGTGCCCCGACCAGGAGGACAGAGTGGTACTCACTGGAGGCGAGAGACATGTGCCAGTGACCCACTGAGACCAGCTCGGGCCCCAGGAACCACCTCTCTGCTGGCCCTTCCTGGCCCATCTCAGAGCTGGAAGGTCAGGAACTGCAGGAATAGCTGGAGAGGGACGGAAGGTCTGGTGGCTCCTCCCTGTCACTCACAAGGCAAGGGGAGGCCACCAGGTGCTCTGACCGTTTGCCCAGCACCACCCTGCCCCCTGCACTTTGGGCCAAAGTACCCAAACCTCCAAAGGCCTGGATAATTTTCCATTTTGGGGAGGAAATAAGCTAGTGGAAAGCACTCCTTCTGCTGGAATAAGAGCCCAGTTCTTGCCTGCCTTTCTGGGGGCTCCGCCAGCTGTATGTGGATGAGACATCATGTCTTTTGTGGAGAACAAAGTCACAAGGGTGCAGGGAGGAGACTTCTAGATCCATCTGCACTGCTTGGGATCTCGAGGTGGCCAGGAGGTGGCTGGAAGGGAGCTGGGCTTGGAGGGGAATGGCTCCTTCTAGACGCTCATTCTCTAAGATCTCAAGAGGCGTGTGGGGAATCCTAGCTTCCAAGTCTTCCTCCTTTGTCCCAGAGGGGACAAGCCTCTCAGGACTGTTACAAAGGCCATTATGGCCCTCTCTGTAAGCACCCAGGGTTTTCTTTGCCTCTGCCTTCATCAGGCAGCCCCATCTTCCCCCACCCAGTCAGCTGCTGCGTCTGAAGGGAGCCTCTAGGCCTCGACAGCCCAGGCTCTAAATCCTGGAGGTCAGGTTGCTGGAGAGGAGGTGGGCCGGGGAGAGGCCTGTGGGGTGGCTGGGATGTGGACACTGAGTGAGTGGGAGACGGGGCTTTCAGGCTGCTGACCCAGATTGCCCATCCAACGGATTACATTCATTTGCTAACTCCAGTTCTGCTCCCCCAGGGGATGGCATCCAGAAACCTGGTTTCCAGGGAAAAGTCTTACCCCCAGGGTTGGTTTTCATTTGTGAACTCACCCCTGAGGCCATGTCTCCAGACCGGGTGGCACCTTAGCCTCTGGGGCTCTGAGGAGCTTTTGAGCCCCCGCAGCAGCGGCCTCCTGCCTGAGGTGGCCCACCCTACCTTGGGCGCCCCCGTCTCCTCAGGGGTACCAAGTCCCTCCCCGCCCCCTCCCCGTGGGGACGGGGTTGAGAGGAGGAGGAGGGCAGGCACTTGGCGCCCTCAGTGTTTAGACATGTGAGAGACAGATGGAGCGTGGGGACTGGGAGTGTATACACAGCTCTGCCTCTGTATATGTCTGAGGAGCTCGCTGATAAAACCCGGCGGGCAGGGCCAGCTCTCACCTTCCCCTCCATACCCTGCCTGCTGCTGCTGCTCTGGCTCCCCGAGCCCCACCCCTGTGGAGGGCTCCTCCCAACACACAGAGCCACACTCAGCGGGGGACAGGAGGCCTCTGCTGGTTTCTGCCCACTCTTTAGGTCAGGGAGACCCAGGGAACCAAGGACGGTCCACAGAAGAGAAATAGCTGAGGTGACCCTGTCTGTGAGTTGCAAAATCCATTGCTCTGGAGGACACCAGAGGTTGCCCTGCCCTTCGGTTACATTGCCAAGGAAGAGTGCAGAAAAAGAGCAGGGTAAGGCCTGTCCAGAATCCCCGTATGTGTGGGGACAAGGCCTCAGGGCTCCTGATGCCCGGTTGAGCATTCTCATCAGTCAGCTAGTCCTCCGTGGAAGAACATGTCAGCACCAAGGCTTGACATGAGCAGACAAAGGCAAACATGGTGTGGACCTCTGGCTTGGGTCCCCACGTGGGTGTCGGCTAAGGCCAAAAAGTCTCGGCCCAGCTGGATGACCTCCATGGCTGTGGGTGGCAGAGACTGCCCCCAGCCATGCTGAGTGAGCAGTGGACAGCCGGGAGGACAGTGGCCGGGGCCACAGCAGTACACTCGGGCCTGTCCACACGCATGTCTGCTCACGGAGGCCTTGGGAGGCAGGGGGCGACTCCTGAAGGAAGATGGGATCTCAGCTGGGATGTCTGGCCTGTGCTGCCCAGAGCCGTGTCGTCACCGGGACTCGGCTGGGGCCCAGAAAGGCAGAGAGCCATGGGCACTGGGGGAGCCATCCATAGAGGGGACCGGGGGAGAGGAGCACAGGTCTTCCCTCCTCAGAAAGAAGTTCCTGGAGGCCACTCCCTGTGATGACAGGGCCCTCTCCAGTCACAGCAGCCCAGCCTTGTGGCGGGCGGCGGGGGGGTGGGGGGGCTCGCACCAGGAAGATGTCCACACTGCAGATGGGCACGCACGCCGCTCTCACACATGCCGACTCCCGAGGCAGCATGTCTATGCTTCCTGGTCAGCATCCCTCTTTCCTTATGATGTCCTCCCGCATGTGGGGAAGTGAGGGTGACCTCTACACTCCAAGTTGGAAGGTCTGGCTGCTTCCTTGGCGCCCCACTGGGATGGTTTCTAGACTCCCCAAATGGGGCTCCTGATCGCCTGCCAGGCCACTCGCTTCCCCAGGCTTACTCCTTTCCCTGACTGAGTGGCACAGACCAAAGACCTGGAGGGCAGCTTTAATTTCTTCTCTGTTTTCCCCTTCCATCTATCCCTGAGGCCGCTGTTCTACCTGCTCCCAAGGCTCTGTCCACACGTCGCTACCACTTCCCAGCCCTGGCCTCCCTCGTCTCTTCTCTTGGACGACCGCAACAGCCTCCCCACTGGTCTTTCTGCCCTCACTCTTGCCTTTATCTCTCACCTTTTTGCTTTCCTGTTGTCCAAGTGGTCTTTAAAATAGGTAAACGCGATCAATGGCTTCCATTTGCCCTGAGAATAAAGCCCCCTACTGCCTCCCCCACTTCATATCCTGTCCCTTTCTTGCAGTATCTTCAGACCATCTGGGCTTAACTTAGTCCAACTCCTCTAACAAGCCAGGTGTCTTCCCGTCCGGGACTTTGAAAATAGCGGTGTCTCCGAGAGGCTGCCCGGGCTCCTCCCACACTCTCTTAGCTGTGTACACTTGTGCTTGTAGTACTTCAATGTGATTAAATGACACGCCCCTCTACCGGCATGTAAGCTTTATCTAGGCAGGGTCCACGTCTGTCTCCTTCACCAGTGAACTCCAGGGTTTAGAGTAGGGCATGACCTATAACGGGTGCCTAACAAGTATTTACAAATCTCTATCATAAGCTAAACGAACACCTGATTTTTCAGAGTAAGGTGCCTTCTACCACCCCCAGGAGCTCATCTGGTCAACTTGGCCTGATGATAACTTTCTGTAGACCAAAGCATTGCCTTCTATTAGAGGCAAATATTCCCGTAAGGCCATGGGGGAAATGCAAATTAAAACCACAGTGAGATGCCACTTCACACCCCCTCGGGTGGCTTTAACCAAAAAGATGGACCAGAACAAGTGGTGACGATGTGGAGAATTTGGAATCCCTGTACCTTGCTGGGGGGGGGGGGCATGTAAAATGGTGCAGCCACTTTGGTAGTCAGTCTGGTAGCTCCACCAAAAATTAAACAGTTACCATATGGCCAGGCAATTCCACTTCTAGGTATGCACCCAAGAGAACTGGACATCTGTGTGCCCAGCAAATCTTGTTCATGGTTGTTACAGCAGCATTATTCATGAGCCCAGATGGCTTGGATGGCCCAACAACCCAAGTTGCCGAATGTGATCAAGTGTGAAACTGCCGTATAATGGAATATTGTGCAGCCACGAAAAGGAAAGAAGTACTGATACATGCTACAATATGGGCGAACCTCAAAACTGTTACGGAAGAAGTGGAAGAAAATGGAAAGGAAAAACCAAGTGGAAGAAAGTAGTCCTAAAAGGCCAGCTACTGTGTGGCTCCATTTATATGAAAAGTCCAGAGTAGGCAAATCCATAGAAGTAGAAAATAGATTTGTGGTTGCCAGAAGCAGAGGGGTGGGGAAATGGGGAGTGAATGCCAAATGGGCATGGGGTTTCTTTTTGAGGTGATGAAAATATTTTGGAATTAGTGGTGGTGATGGTTCAACCTTGTGAATGTACCAGAAGCCACTGAATTATATACTTGAAAAGGGGTGAATTTTATGGTCTGTAAATTATATCTCAAAAAAATTTGATTTAAAAAAGGGGGGGGTGCCTGGGGGGGCTCAGGTGTTTGCCTTCAGTCAGGTCATGATCTCGGGGTCCTGGGATTGAGCCTCATGATGGGCTTCCTGCTCATTGGGGAGCCTGTTTCCCCCTCTCCCCACCTGTGCACGCTCGCGCTCTCTCTGTCTTGCTCTCTCTCTCAAAGAAAATCTTATAAAAAAAAAAAATGCCTGGAAGAATAGCTAAAATCAAAAACATAAGGAACAACATGTGTTGGCAAGGTTGAGGAGAAAAAGGAACCCTCATGCACTATTGGTGGGACTATAAACTGGGGTAGCCGCTGTGGAAAATAGTATGAAAATAGTAAAAATAGAATTACCATGTGATCCAGTAATTCTACTACTAGGTATTTACCCCCAAAATAAGAAAACGCTAATTCAAAAAGATATGTGTACCCCTGTGTTTATTGTAGCATTATTTACAACAGCCAAGCTATGGAAGCAACCCAAGTATCCATCCATAGATGAATGGATAAAGGAGATGGGATCTAGAATGGAATATTACTCAGCCATAAAAAAGAATGAAATCTTGTCCTTTGCAACTTAGATGGACCTAGAGGGTACAATACCAAGTGAAATAAGACAACCAGAGAAAGACAAATACTATATGATTTCACTCCTGAGGGATTTAAGAAACAAAACAAAGGAACAAAGAAAAAGACAAACAGAAAACCCAGAAATTTCTTAACTCTAGAGAACAAACCGATGGTGACCAGAGGGGAGGTGGATGGCTGAAATAGGTGAAGGGGATGAGAAGTACATTTGTGGTGAGCACAGGGTAAGGGAAAGAATTGTTGACTCCCTCTACTGTACACCTGAAACATAGAATGCACGTTTATTCCATTGGAATTAAAGTTAAAAACGTGGAAAGGTAAACCCAGTTGGCTTCTCTTAGCCATTAGTGTCCTGTTGGGTGTGAGCTTTCCGAGGCTCTGAGGGGAGCTGATGGCCAGGGGACGCTCTCTGTGCTGCTGGAGGCTACAACAGCTCTCCACTGCTCAGGGAGGAACCTCCACTTTCAAGGCCCAGATCAAGTGATCTCCCTTCGTCAAGGCTCCCACCCATATGCCCAGTATGCCCCCCGCCCTCCTGTGGGTAAAGTTGCCTTTCCTCTTTCATGGGTCAGAATAGGCAGATGCTTCGAGCTTGGGTGTTGGCATCCTGCCAGGAACTTTGCTGGGAGAATGACTAAGACTCCCCAGAGCTCTGAACCCGGTCTTTCTGAGTGAGGCCTTGCTGAATAGTTGAGCGAGAGAGCAGGGGTGTGTGTGTGTGTGTGTGTGTGTG
>CM052809.1:28364506-28430590 GCA_028533885.1 Nasua narica
GGGGGGGGCTAGGTGCACAGTATGTCCACCTCAACATCACACTCAAAATCCCAGAATTTTGTGGAGGAAGAGTGTAGTCTAGAGATGATTTGACTCAGCCTCCGCTGGGGAAAGGAAGGACAAGCTGGGTAGAGGAAGTCTCCCAGGCCCGCAGAGCTCGGAAGAGACCAGAGTTCTGGACTCTCTCTGGCTTGGCCAGCTGCTCTCACACTGGGCTGGAGGGAGGAGAGGAAGGAGCCTTGGGCTTCCCTAACTGACGGGAACATGGGCTGCTGAGGGCAGACAGGAGCTCCCGCACGGCGTGGGGCTGCGGCCTATCTGAGGGGGTCTTCCAATGTTCTCCAGTCTCTTTCCCCAAGCCCAACACTGGAGCGAGGCTGCTACTCTGCTTTTTGGCCCGGCAGCCTTGCCCCCTTCCCCTGCTGCCAGCACCTCTCTTAGAAAGTCACCCCCCTCCGCCCCACCATGTAGTTGGGGCAGGGCCAGCATTCAAGGAATCTGCCTCTCTACCTCCCACCCCCTGCACTCACTCACAAGCCTGGCAGGATGCCCCCCATCCCCTGAGGCCAGAGACTGAGCCGAGCGGGGCCCATGAACCCCGCAGGATCCACTAGCATCCACCCTTGGGATCATGTCAGTGATGCAGAGAAAAGCTGTCTCTTTTTCCTGGGTGGGAAACAGGGATGATGTAAAACCCAGAGCCGTCTGAGGCCATGGCCTCCTCTTCCCTATCTGCTCCCCAAACATGGGAGAAGCCCATTTTACAGAAGGAGATAACAAGGACAACAGACCATGTGGATTCTGTCATGTCTGGGCCTGGGTTCTTCCTCTCGATTTCTCAGTTTTATAAACTAATAAATACTTTCCTAAAGATAGTTTTAAATCTGGTTCTTGTTAGTTTTTTTTTTAATTATTTAAGTGATCTCTACTCCCAACAAACTCATGACCCTGAGATCAAGAGTTGCATGTTCTACCAACTGAGCCAGTCAGGTGCCCCCTAATCCATTCTAACCAAGAAAAATCTTGAATAAAACGAGAAACGTCAAGCCCAAAGTGGATCTAAGAATGTCTTCCCACTATGGCTGGAGGTAACAGGTGCTGGCCCCCTAGCATAGTCCATTTTCCTGGGCTTGGGACAGGTGGGGAGGAGCGGGAGCCCAGGTACCCCCGCCGGGGGGCCTCTGGGAGTCAGTAGAGTCCTTGGAGCAGGTTCTAAGTCCTTTTCTATATTATGTTCCAGGTGCCTACTATATGAGCCAGGCACTGTCTTAGGCCCTGAGCTAGAGTGGCAATCAGGCAAGACCTAGCCCCACAGAGCTCACAGTCTCCTTGTTTGCTCACTACTTTTACATTATATAGCTCTCTCCGTAACGATCTGTTAGAGGTGTGGCAGAATGAAGATCTTTGAGCTTCAGTCTCCTAAATTATGAGCTACACCCTGGGCTTGTTGGGGCTCAAGAGATAGTATAGAATGTGGCGCGGAGCACACTCTCCGTCATCGGCAGCTCTCACTAAGTCCTGGGGAGAAGGCTTCTTCGCTGCTTTCCCCGGTCCTGTCTCACGATTCCACGGCGGAGGTCACACTTGCACAGAACGTGCAGCAACAGGATGAGATGGGAAAAATGATCTAATAGAATTTAGGAAGTACGAAAGACCACAGTTGGCCAAGCAGTGGCCTGGGAGCAGGACCTGAGCTGGGAATGGAGGGGTCGGGGAGGATGGCAGCCTGGGAGAGACGGCGCGAGAGGAAGGATAAGAACAGACTGTACAGGACTGACACAGTGAGGACTGGAAAGGTCGTTAGGGCCACACTGGTATGCGCTGGGCAGTGGGACAAAGTCCTTGTTCTGTGGCACCACAGAATGGGGTGAGGGCATGACAAGACAAAGGCATCTTAAGAGGCCTTTGCTCTGGTTTAGGTGAATAGAGCTGAAACCTGGGCTGGGTTGCCCCTGAGGTTGGAGTGGGAGGTACAGATGTGAGAAAGATCCAGAAAGAAGACAGACCAGAACTTGGAGGCTTGGACCTTTAAGATATAGCAGTGAGGGAGACAAGGAGCCAGAGGGGCTGGAAGAACACAGAGACCCCTCGCAGTACAGAACTGCCCCAGACAGGGTCTGCCCCAGGTTTTGCACCGAGGGTCCCGAGGTCCCGGGCAGGGAACATCCCATGTTCTGGCTAGATAATGGTGGATTGCGGGAGTCCTGGAGGGCTGTCTGGTGGCAGTACAGGCAGGCGAAGGCAGCTGCAGGATCAGACTGATAGGGGCAAGACTGGAAGTGAGCCCAAAGAACCAGGTAGCCCAAACGGTATGTTCGGTGTGTGGGTGTTGGGAGGAGGAAAGCGATCTGCGGGATTTGGAGTTCCCCGGGCTAGAGTGGAGGCGTGCGGCCTGAGGACAGGCAGCCCTGGCCACTTTCCAGCCGAGGGAAAGCAGGCTGCCTGCATCTGACACTGGGGCTGCCACGGTCGGGGTGGGGAACTCGGGCTGCTGTGGTGCCGTGGGCTTTGGGCCTTGTATATTCTTAAGGGAGAGGCCTGCCTGTGGAAGAAGGGTCTGCTGTCCCTGACAAAAGGCTGCCCACAGGGGCTGACACAGCCCAGCCTCCTGGCCGTGGCCCCGGGGAGAAGGCTGCCTGCACCCCGGTACCCAGCAAATCAATAAGCAGTGAGCTCCCACACGCCCAGGGCCTGCCTTTCCCTGGAGCCCCGCTCTTGGCAGCCCAGCCTCCCATAATTGCCTTCTAAAAATATCCTTCCCCCACCCCCACCTCTTGATTTCAAAATATTTAGTTTTCAGGATATTTAAAATGAGAGCTGGCGGCTCTTCCAGGCCCAGATAACAAAGCTAAACATTTATGCTTCGACTGCATTTCTCTGAATCGGCCCAGATCCTGGGCCTTGATATGGCAGTGGCAGGAGGGAGGGGAGTCAAGTGCAAGACAGATCATGTGTGGGCCTCACGAGGGCTGTGGGGCAACCGACCTGCCCCACCAAACCCCTGCAGGACCCCTCCCTTTGTTGGGGGGCCACCTACCGCTGTTGACGTAGAGCCGGCCACGGACTGTGTCCTTCCCCAGGATGTTCTCAGCCTCACAGACATACTCCCCAGCGTCCTCCACCTTCACCTTGTTGAACTGTAGTCGTGAGTTCTTTCTGGTTAGGGAGCGGATGAGAGGGGGAGACACGTGAGCCAAGGCCCTGGCTGGCTGGGGCTCCCCAGCGGTCACCCAGCGGTCACTTTTCTCTACAGAGCCGCAGCGGCTGCGCAGGGGGGATTGGAAGTAGATTCTGGGCTCCAGGTGGAGTGCTGAGTCCCCAGGGCTGGAGGAGACCCGGGGGCCTCAGGAAAGCAAGGGGTAGAGCTAGAGGCTGCACGTATGTTCATAATCGATGAATCCTCCTATCCATTTTTCCAGGGCTGGACCTTCTCTGAAACCTTTTTTTGGGGGGAGGAAAGTGGGGTCTCCTAAGGAAGTCATGTGGCTATCTCTCCTCCTTTCAGCATCCCTCCCCCAGGCCCAGTGTCCCCCTCGAAACAGGTCAGCCACTGTCTCACCAGTTACCTGAGCCTTCACTTAGGAGTGGCAGCCTGCCGCTTTAGATACGGAAGGCCTGTTCCCAGGGACCTGGGCAGGGCCCCGAGCTAACGGGCTCCCACGGCACCTGTGCCCAGCCTCCTGGTCCCTACCTGTGGCTCCCCATCCTTCACCTTAGCCCTGCCACTAGGGGTACTCTCTGGCTTCTCCCAGGGGCTTAAGCTTCTGCATTCTGTGTGCTGGAAGCTTGGATCCCTCAAGGGAACAAACAGATCCTGATCCTGATGGTCTGACTCGACCCTCCTGGCTAACCTGGAGATGGATACAGTACAGATGGGAAAACTGAGTCCTAGAGGGGCTTCTGGACTTGTGCAAAGGGACCTGACAAGGCAGAAGCAGAGGTGGACGAGGAACTGGAGTTGGGCCCTGAGGGGCCCATGGATTGTCTCCCAGAGCCAGAGGCTGGGGACCTAGCCCCCTCTGCGAAGGGCTTTGCTCCCCATCCCTGCATGCTGAGAGTTGCGGGGCCAGGCCTGGGCAGGGACTGTGGGCTGTGAGTGACTCGAGGGCACCAGGCCCCGGTTCCCTTCTTTCCGAAGACCCTGCCAAACCTCTCCTTCCTTCCCAGGGTTTCTCTGTACCTGCTCCGGGGTGCTTGGGGCTCTGAGGGGTCTGTTCACACCTCCCATCCTTCCGTCTGCCCCAGTGCTCTTCAGGGGCCCCTTTGAGCCCTGGAGAAAGCTTAGTACCCCAGCCTGGGCCCCAGGGGGAAACAAGAAGTAGCATGAAAACTTCTTTACATGATGTAACCTCCTCCTCTCTTTAGTCCCAAATTAAGACACCAGATTCCCAGAATATGTGTAGTGTGTTGGAGGGGTGCCGGAACAGGAGATAGGGTGGTCCAGCTGCCACTGCCCTAAGCCCGGGGATGAAAAATAGAGCCGTGATGCTGACGGGGGAAGGACAGGGGAGGCAAGGCTGGGCCGTGGGTGTGGGAGCCAGGGAACTGACCCCCATCCCCACTGGGGCTAGGCTTCGGGAACCTGTTTCCTGGGCTCACCTCGGGGCCGGGGGGTGGGGGGGAGGCTCTTCCCAGACCTCCTCACTCCAAGATCCTCCAAAGGAGGGTCCACGGGGTGGTCTTGTCAGTAGGCCTGTTACTCTGGTGATGTCCTCACAGATGACTTGGCCACAGCTACCTGACCGCCCTGCCCCTCCAACTCTTCCCAGCTCAAGCCAGTCTGTCTCCTTGGCCTGTCTATCTCCAACCCTCTTCTGTCAGGTTTGTTCTCCTCATTCAACAGAGCTCTGGAAGCCCCTCTGGCTAAAACAGCATCTCCTTCCTGGTTTTAGCCTAACCCGATGCCACGAAGCCCAGCGACCCCAGGACCGGGCTTTTCTTACTTCCTGGCCAGCAGCAATTTGCTGACCCTACATACGCAGAGCAGGGGGCCACCTGAGGGTCGCAGGGTCAAGGGAGAGGGGGCACAGAGCCACCCTTGTCATCCACAGTTGAATTCACAGGTGCTCCCCTTACATCACATCCCAGGTAGCAGGGAGGGTGGAGTTAGGTTCGCAGGTACGTGGAGGGATAAAGGCTGGAAATAGAAGGCCTTTCCCACCTATGGTGGGTGTGAGGCTTGTAGAAAGTCCAGGGCTTGGGGAGAGGCCCTCTCCTCTGGGGAGCTGGCAAGAGGCGAGTGGACAGAAACCACGGGGCCTCGGTTTGTGGGCTATAGGCACCTTTGTTTCTCAGCCAGGTGGTGAGGGGGCCCCAGACTTGCAGAAGGGGTCCTGGGGTCAGAGCTGCGGGGAAGGGGCTCTCTGGGTGTCTCAGCCCCGAAGGAGCAGGGGCCACTACCTTCTCTAGTCACTCCTAGCTCCAGTCGGAAAGCCTGACGACCCGGGACTCTGTCCTACCCTCCTGGTAGGCTGATGCCCGCTTGCCACACTGACCCGGGCCTGGCCCCGAGATGGCTGCCCCTCCCTGGCTTCCTCAGCCAGGTTCCTGCTGGCAGGGGCGGCATCTGGGCGGCTGCATTTTCCTCAGTGCCTACCTCCCGCTGCTTGCCCGAGGGGCCTGTTCCAGCTTGCCCCTCATAAATAAGGGAACATGTGGTTCTGCAGGGGAGGGCCCCGCGCCCGGGGTTTGGGGGGCTGGTTCTCTTCTGGCACAGGGCTGCTTGGGCGAGACACCTCAGTGAGGTGGCCTCAGGGACAGACAGCCCCTGCCGGGGACGTGGCCTCGGCAAACCAAGGGCCAGATCAAGCTGGAGTGTGGCCGGGCAGATGGAGTGCGAGGATGGCCAGGGAGCAAGCTGTAGCATGAGTGGAAGGAAAGAGAAGATTCCGCCAGCACCTGCCGTGCCAGGTGAAGTCTGTGTGTGTGGAGGTGGCAGCCCTCTTGGCCACAGCAAGGGAATCCAAAGTTCGCCGTCGTGGCTCACTCGTCCACCCGGTCCCCTCACTGCTGGAAAACCAGGGGTGAGATGGGTGGATCGAGGAAGTTTCAGGAGTGCAGCAAATGGGACCGGACCCTAAAAGGAAGAGGGCAGGGGAGACACTCCAGGCTCTTGGGGGCCCCCAATACCCAGGACAGAAAGACCTGACCAGGCCCTGTTTCTGGGCTGGCTAACCCATTTGTCAGGTGAGACTGAGGCTTGACCATGAGAGCAACTGGCTCAAAGTCTAGGTCAACCCACGGGGGGTGGGGGGGGATGTCCTGTGCAGTCCTAGTGTCGCCCTGTACCCAGGAGAAGAGAGCTAGTCCTGCAAGAGTCTCATTAATTCCACAGTGAATGCAGATGTCTGCCAGGCCACACAGGGCAGGAGGCTGTACCCAGGTGGCATCCAGCCTCCGAGGTGCTCTCGTGCCCCAGGGACAGACGGCACCCCCAAAATGCAATGAAACCATGTCCAAGGCACCATGAGAGGGGATCATAAGAGGGTTCAGGGAGGGGTCGCAGAGAACATATTTAATCTGGGCCTGGAGAGCTTTGCTAGGGGCAAGGAGTGGAAAGCTGCCAGCATGGGGAACAGCTTG
Organism: Nasua narica; assembly: GCA_028533885.1. Classification (NCBI taxonomy): domain Eukaryota; kingdom Metazoa; phylum Chordata; class Mammalia; order Carnivora; family Procyonidae; genus Nasua; species Nasua narica. Next base: position 28,371,089 of record CM052809.1, read on the forward strand.
GGCCTGAATCCGGGATCGTGAAAGGGAAAGCGTAGGGATCAGGAGCACTGAGGGGTTGGGCAGCATGGCAGTGACTCAGAGGACAGGAAGAGGGGAGTTAGTTGGAAGGGCCTGAGGCCTGGGCTGTAGCCGGCATACAGCAGGCTCTCAAGATCTGTCAAGGGAGTGCGCGAATGATCAGATATGTGTCCATGTTAGATCACCCCTGCCAGGATCACAGGGGTCAGCGGGCCTCTGGAACTGTCAGCAAAGCTGGTGGATAAGGCGCAGTTTTGGGGAAGAAAGGGTGGATGGAGGCCTCTACCCCTGTCTGTATTGGATCTATCTATAAGCTAGACTAGAAGCTCTGTGAGGGAAGGGAGGGACCAAGCGTGATTCAGTTTCCAGGGTACTCCCAGCCCCTGGCAGAGGGCCTGGCCCACAGCTGATGTCCTACATGCACTTGTTATGTGCAGAGAACTCACAAAGGGACCCGCGGCCCAGGAAGGGTGGGGATGGCCAAGAGTGGGACAGCGGAGGGAAAGCAGCTGGAGGCCGGAGGGAGGATAGGAACACGCTGGGCAGAGGGCAGGGTGTCTCCTGCTGGTGGGGATGGCACGGGGGCTGGTGCCGCCAAGAGCAGAGACAGGAGGGTGCGGTGGGGCCAGGGAGGATGTGGGGGGAGAGGCTAGACTGGGGCGTACGGGTTAGAGCTGTCTGGGAGCATCTCCCCGCTGGGAGTTGGCACTTAGCTGGGAGGACGGGTCTGGAACTCAGGTGTGTCCATATATATGGACACAAAATATATATGTAGGTATATTTTATATATCTATATATATAGATAGATATAGATAGATACAACATTATCAGCTAAGAGGAGGTAAAATCACCCTCAAGTGGAAAGGGAGGGAGGAGAGGAGGAAGGCCCGGAGACAGGAAAGCTCCAGCACTGACGGAGTGGTTAGAGGCCCAGAAGGCCCAGAAGGCCCAGGAGGGGTCCACAGAGCTGGTGGCCCCCAGGCCAGTGGCTGCAGAGAGGCCTGGAGGCTGGCGCTAGGAAGCTCTGAGGTTGCCAGGGTCTCTCAAGGGCCACAGGCACGGGCTTGGAGGGGTGTCGTTAGAAGGCACACACCAGCGGGGCAGAGAGGCGTGGAGGACGACAGGGTGGAGTCGGCGGACATGAACCTGACCCTGCGTGATGGTGAAGGGGAGAAGCGGGATGGGCAGCAGCTGGGGGAAGGACAGGCACTGCGACAGGGAGGGAATGCTTTTACAAGGGAAGTGATGAGAGAGAATTGGTGGGAGAGGAAGTTTGAAGTCCTCACTCGGGACTTCCCAGACGCATCCTGGAGTCGTCTCCCACCAAATGTTGCCAAGTGGTGGGCTTTCAGACCCTGAGGCAGATCCTTTGAGAAGTTTTAGGGCCAAGAGGGGACTTCCACAGGGAAAGCTGAATTTGATGATCACATTGCCTTCAACCATCCAGAGACCCTCCCACTAAGCATCTATAGTCTGCAGGACACTGGGCCGCTATAATCGGAGGGACCCAGAGCTGCAGGGAGGAATGGGGTGTGGTCAGGAGGGGGGACGGGAACTGGACCCCCCCCTTTTCAGGGAGGGGGGAGGGAGGCACGTTCCTCACCTGCCGTTGCCGTACTTGATGCGAATGTCGCGGCTCCGGTTGAGCTCCTTGCCGTCCTTGAACCAGCGGTAGGAGGGCTGAGGGTTGCCCGCCGCGGCCTCGCACTTCAGTGACTGCTTCTCACCCACCTGTCCCGTCTGGCTCTTCATCTTCTTCAGCTTGGGCCGGGTGGCTGTGGGGGACAAGGCAGAGAGGTCAGCATGGCGGTGGGGCGCGGTGCCAAGCATGTGCAGTGGAGGGAGGGCACAGGGTCATTTCCCACTTCAGTCAGCGGCCACAGAGGGTCTGCAATGATGTCAGTGTGGCTACTACCTATGGGGCTTCCTTCACGCCTGGAATGACACTAGGAGCTTTATATACATGAGCTTATGAAAAAAAAACTCATGACCTCACTACAGTGACAAAATCCCTTTACAGATGGGGAAAACTGAGGCTCAGAATGGTGCAGCTGCTTTCTCAGGGTACACTGGGATTCAAACCCAAGTCCCCTTGACTTTGGGGCTCATGCTCTAACTCCTGTCCCAGACGCCCAGGCCTACGCTGGGCCCAGAGGACACAGGAGGACCTAGATGACACACACAGCTCCTGGCCTCAGAAAATTCAGGGTGGCGGGAGAGCTGCAATCTGGCATTAACATCACAGCGTGGTCCTCGGAGGCCTGGAGGTGCTGAAACCTAGAGGAACGACCCCAATCCAGGCTGGGGGAAGAGTGGCCCGAGCTAAGAGCTGAAGGGTGCTAAGGTGCTAGAAGGGGTAGGAAGGCAGGTGAGCTAGGCAGCATCAGCGCTGTGGCTTCGGAGAATCATGTGGTCCAGAGGGGCAGGCTGAATGGATCCAGTGGAGCAGCTGTCTAGGGGACAAGGCCTGGGGCTCCACTGGGGGACACCGGCCCAGCTAGGGTCGCAGGCCTGCAAATGCCAAGCTGAGAGGCTTCTCCCACTTTTCTTACACAAAATTCTATTTCCACGTGCCCAGATCTCCCATGCCTCATCTCCTTCCTCCCCTCCCCACAACAACCTAAAAAAAAAAAAAAAAAGTACTCTGTTCTTAGAAAGGTAAGGACCAGCCCCTGCTGGGGTATGTAATGATTTCCACCGAAACAGCCCTTTCTAGGTTACACAATGCCTTCATGCATGCTCTCGTTCGGTCCCTAAGCTCCGTGAGGCAAGTGTCATTGCTGAGATAGACGGGGAAGATGAGACTCAGAGAAGTTCAGAAACTTGCCCCAGGTCACACAGCCAGGCAGCCACAGAGCTGGGAGTGAAGCCCAGGTATCTGCGTTTGCAACACGTCAGGCCCGGAGCGGGCTGTGTCTGCTTTCGCAGGCCGTGTCTCTTTCTGGGGAATGGAGAACATAACTGAAATTCTTCCAACAGCAGAAGCCAGGGTCTGCTGGGCCAGGGAGCTGTCTGGGGACGGAACGGTCCGGTCTCGGCTGACTCTGGATGAAGGCAGCCAAGCGGGCCTTGCTCTCACTAGGGCTCCCTCACTGAACCTACTCCTGAACGGCTGCTCGTAAGCAGACAGGAGAGGGGAGTGGGGTGTGCGGGCAGAAGGGGTTCCAGAAGCTTCAAACATGGTATTACATAGACTCCAAACCAACAGTGGTTATGAAAGGATTTTGTTCATTTTAGAACATTTAAAAGTACAGACAGGTAAAAGAAGAAAACATCCACCATCCTGGTACTTAGAAATAAGATACACAATGTACACACGCTGTGTAGACAAAGGGGGTCAGCATCAGTAACACGTTTCTTTTGTGTAATGAAAGAAATGCAAACCTTTGAGCTTGGCCTTAACTATTAACGATAGCATTTCTCAAACTGAATTCTATCGGACGTAGATATCCAGAATCATGATAATAGATGTTACCTGAGAAAGCCAGTTTGGGGAACAGGTGGGGGAACAGACCTATCATCACTGACTTTGGAATGATTCCCCAAGCAAGGGTTTCAGAACTTTTTTTTCTCAGAACTCAGTAGCATTTCAAGGAAATAAAGTCACGTGGAATCACTCTATAACATAACTTATGGGTGCATGTGCACAAATATACAGCTTTCAATATTATCTTCACAGAATTCAAAATTCAAGAAGTATATGAGGGTATATGGCTTGAGAAACAAATCTCCCTCTAACTTCTGACCACAGTCACATGGGGCCCTTTGCAGGAAGCAACCGGTATTATCAGTTGCGTTTCTATCATTTCAGAGACCTTCTACGCATACACGAGAGCCCTAAGTGTTCACACACACACTTTTCTTATTTTTCATGGTTGTATACTATTCCGTTACCATCTTATCGTAATCGACGGAACCAATTCCTATCCTGGTGTATTCAGCGTGTTTTCTCCCCGCTGCCACCTCATTACAAATGGGCCCAGCCCCACCCAGCATATATATGCAGTGTGCCCGTCGTGTGCACGCAGGGCTCACCCTTCGCACACGGCCAGCGTGTCTTGCTGGATGGGCAGTGTGGCTCTGGACTCAGACCACCCGGATTCAAATCCAGGCTTTGCTACTCATTAGCTTGGTGCCCTCAGGTCACTGACCTAATCCTTCTGTGCCCCCGTTTCCTCACCTGGGAAATACGGGTGATAATAATAGCTCCTCTCTCACGGGAGGACAGCTGTGAGCAGCGCATGAGGCAATGCACGTAAAGTCTGGCTCGCACAGAGCATTTAACAAAGGTTAGCTATTATTTATTACCATCCACAATGATTTCCTAGGGCACCCTTCCTAAAAGGGGAATGGCTGCATCAAAAGGGTATGCGATCTTCCTCAGCTTTAAGTGGTGCCAAATTGCCTTCTGGAAAAGGTTGCACCAGTCTGCACCCCCACCAGTGAAAGGCAGTGCCTGTTTTTTCCACACCCTCACTAACATGAGGTGTTATCACATATTTAATCTTCGCCAATTAGCTAGGCAAAAGATAACGTCTCTTTGTTGTTGTAGTTTGCGTTTATTTGATTCCTGGGGAAGCTGACCACTTTTCATCAATGTATTGGCTCATTGTATTTCTTCTTTTTGAACTGTCTGTTCATGTCTTTACTGTTTTTCTACCGGGTGCTCCTCTTACTGGTCTGTAAGGGTTTTTTGTAAATATTAAGGCAATTAACCTTCTGCTCTCTATATTTTTCCCAATCACCTGCTGCTTACAGTTTTTAATACTGGTTTAGGGGTATCTTTTTGGACACCCAGAGGTTTGATGTGTATTAACCTAAGTGTGATTGACGTCGGTATCCTTGCCCCTTACCTACACCACACTCTCCTTCATCTGCTTGCTCTGGGGTCCCTAGTCACTCCTTATCAATAGTCTTTTTTTTTTTTTTTAAGATTTTATTTATCAGAGCAAGAGCAAGCACAAGCAGGGGGAGCAGCAGGCAGAGGGAGAAGCAGGCTCCCTGATGAGAAGGGAGCCGGATGTGGGGCTCGATCTCAGGACCCTAGGATCACGACCTGAGCTGAAGTTAGACGCTTAACCGGCTGAGCCACCCAGGCGCCCCTCCTTATCAATAGTTTTTTCACTTTAGATGCCACTGAGAACCACAAAGGAAGCTTTAAAAATTATGTGGGTGCCTAGAACACATCCTAGACATTCTGAAGCAGAACCTGTAAGAGCATGTCTGGGTGCATGGGTTTTACAAACATCTATAACATAAAGGGATGTGTACATTTTGTAAGTATACAGCTCAATGACTGGTGCAAAGCTAAAAACTTCTTCATGGGTGGCTTTCCTCTAAAGTTGAGTTGACACCCAGTGATCTGGTGACCTCAAACTAGTCTCCTCCTCCTCGTGAACTGGGGACAGAGAGCTCTTCTCAAGTTCTAGGGTGTCTCTCCCCACTGCATGGGGGATGTTGACCTTTCAGTTCTGAGACAAGGGGGCCTCCTGCCCTCTCCCCACTTGATGGGAAGAAATGGTGGTCACTCTACTACCTTGGTTCCTGACACGAGTCCTGATAGGATACTAGGCACTGAGCCCAGGGCCACTGTTCATGCTGGTGGTGATGGGGAGGGCATGGGGACATCCAGGCTGACCCCATGTTAGGGGGCCTGAGGAGCTGGGGGCTCCAAAGGCATTCCCTGTGACCAACAGAAAATCCGGGACTGCATTTCAGATCACAAGGAGCCCACTCTGTCTAGTGAGAATTCTGTGTGACCTGATAGCCATTTCTTGACAGTCTCCTCACTTCAGAACAACCCCATCTGGTTCGCTTGTTCCTCATTTGTTCCTTCATTCAACCTACGGTATGCCAGGCACTGTTGTGGGCCCCGAGCAGTGAGCAAGACACATGAGATTCCTGCTTGTAGGGAACCTCAGTTGTGGTGAGGACGAGAGACAACAGCAAATGCACAATAGGGCCTATGAGGCAGTAATAAGCAGCCGGATAAAGGCCTCGAGGTGGGAATGAGCTTGGTGAACTCAAAGGCTAAAAGGGGCTCCTGTGGCTGGAAGATTCTGGAAGGCAGGGGTAGTGTGAGGGGAGCCTGGAGAGGTAGGCCCAGTGACTGACGTGGGGCTGTGTGAGCCAGGGTGAGAAATCTGGAGTTGTTTTGCTCTTTTTTTCTTTTTCTTTTTTTCTACTTTTTATTTATTTACTTATGTGCTCACTTGAAAGTTTAAGTTACATATTTGGGTTGCATTATATTCCTGTCCAACAGGACTGGCCAAAAGGATGAAAAAATAAAAATAACCATATGTTTGAATCATGCCATGTTCTTTACAAAGAGTCTTCTTTTGCATCTCTTAACAGTTCCTCACAAGAGTCATCTAGGATACTAAAAACCATGCCTCCTGCTCTCACGGTGTCTAGTCTTGGTCCCTGTTCACAGAAATCTTAGTTCACAGCTCTCTGAAAGCCAAACGTGGATTTTCGAAAGGGAATAGGACTCTGAGAACAGGCTGTGTGCTTTCTCATTGTGTTTTTGTTTTTTGCATCAGGCAAGTCCCTTGATGGGGAGGGGAGGTGGCTCAAGGGGCAAGAAAGAAGACCCTTGAGGTGGCAATCACAACAACACCCAGAGGACCTCTGCACCTTCCCTCCTGGGCCCAGAGCCTCCTTAGGCTTTCTACGTGAGGAGTATGGACAAGCTCCCCACGACGGCCCGGGTTAGTTTGGTAGATGGGATGAGAAGACATCAGAGGCTTATAAGTCGGGGAATGACCTGACCTTTACTCTGTGCATTTTAAGGTCATTCTCATAAGCTGAGCCACGATGACTTCTCCCACAGTGGCTCCCAGCCAGTGGATCCAGTACCAGCCCCTGGGGACCCCCCGGGATAAGGCTAAGAGGTTTTGAGGACGTGTAGGTGGTGCTTACGGAGCCTAGGACGTGAGCGGGCCAGCTCTGACTCCCGCCGGGGCACTCTCTCTGAGCTGGGCTATTACTGTGTGAGCCTCTTTTAGGGCCCAGGGCCCAGAATGCAACGCGAGTGTGAGGCATGGAGATCACTGAACCATGTCCCACGAGTGTCTTGGGGCAGAGCTAAAAGAAGCAGAGGAACAGGCTTCCTGGGATGGAGGGATTTGTCAGGGCAAGAGCTGGAGCAGCCCTAGTGGGCAGGCGCTCACCGCAAGTCAGTCGACATGCGTTTACCGAGTGCCTACTGTATGCCAGGTTCAGTGCTTTGCCCCAGACAGAAATGATCTGGCCGTGTATGATGCAGCCCCTCCCACCCCTGGAGGAGTTTAGTTTGTCCCTCTCTGTTATTGTTTTGTTACATAAGAAATACATTTTTGTTGTAGAAAAATTATACAAGTCAGGAAAAAGAAAAGCACATTTAAATCCATTCAGTTACCACGGGCGTGGGGTGGGGTGGGGAAACACGGTCAACATTTTCAAATGTCTCCTGCAAGACTTTTCTTAAATGTTTTATATCCTACCCTTTAGTAAATACATTGAAAAAACGTATTCCCGAATCTAGAAATACAAATCTCAATCATTTTACTGTCCGCATCCTGTCTCGTTGTTCCGATGAATTGGTTAGGTCGTCTACAACATCTAATAAAACAAGACTGCAATAAACTTCTCTACGAATTCAGCTTCCTAGCCAAAGCAAAGAGCCCCAGTCTGGAGGGTTTGTATCTCCCCCACACAGAGAGGGGACTCGCGAAGGGCCCCCAGCCCACAGGAGAGTACCCAGGTGCGAGGCATCAGGCAGAAGAAGAAGATCTGTGCGCACGAGAAGGGGGTCCCATGACTGTCACTGATACCCTGTTTGCGGCTGCTCCTTCCCCACAGCAAGCTGCTGGCCTGGGTGGCCCATGGCTTTTGGGCAACCCTCCCTTTACCTCCCCTCAGGTCTCCTCCTCTAGACCTGGCCCTCTCTGCTGAGCTCCCCTGCTCCCCGAGAGCTCCTCAGCCATCCAGTTCCCTTCATCCTGGCACAGTGCCCATCTGGGCAGCAGGATTAGGGCTCTCTGGAGGGGGGTCGTGGGGACCTCTCCTTTGGCAGCTTTATAACAATATAAGGAAGATCATTTAAGGACGACCCAGATTGCCACAGAAAGCTCTCCCCGGGGACGGGTCCTGTAAACCTTCAGACCGACCGCCACAGTTGTTGCAGGCTGGGCCCCCCCATTGGGTATCTGGGGGCTCCTGCTTCCTTATCCCTTGATGCCAAGCCAGGGCTTCTAGGCTGTGTCTGTCTGAGAGGGAATCCCCACCAAGCATCCCGCTGAAGATAACGACAGCAAGAACAACCAGGGCTGCTCCTTTCCCACATCCCGGCCCCGAGGCCAGGAGGTATCGGGGCTGCCAGCAGCTTGACCTCATTCCTCTCAGCAGTGGGCGGTGGGTGCGGAGCCTGCTGAGATCTGAGGGCAAGACAGACGCCCAGGACAGAGCCAGGCAGCCCAGCCGGGGAGGATCGGGCCCAGCCTCCCTCCCAGCGACCAGGGGGCAGGGGCAGCGGGCTCTTGAAAGGGTTAATGATCCTCCCCTCATGACTAAGGCTGAGCAGTCCCCTTTGCAGGGCAACACCTGGAGACAAGGCGACCAGCCTGCCTGGCATCAAAGTCTCCCCCCGGCATGCTGCTGGCGGGCTCCGGGCTCGCCCCCTCCCCACCCCTCTCCTACCTATAAAGTGACTGCAGCCTATCGGAGGTTAATTACAGACTCCAAGTTCAAATGGGAAAGAGAAGAACAACTAAAAACACAGCTGGTTTAAGTGGGCACAGAGGACCTTCTCTGTGAAACGGGCAGCCAGGTACCCTCCCCGTGGCCGCAGGAGAGCCATTCAGACTCACGGGGCCGGGCCTCCCAAAGGCAGTGTGCACCCTCCCGGGCCTCCTGGCTTTCCCCCCTCCACCCACCCCAGCCACATTTCCTCAGCCAACCAGGCCCAGCCTGGTGCCTGGGCTTGCCCTGCCCTATTCTCACAACCATCCAACAAATATCCACGTCTAACAATCCTTCTGATGTATCAGGCCCCCACCTGACGTCAGGGATACAGTGCTGAGCAAGGCAACATGGCTCCCGCCCTTGGCTCGAGCTCTGCCTCCCTTTCAGGGTCCCGCTGACGCTGGCAAGCCTCACATGGGACCGCTTCCCTGCATCGGTGAGAAGCAGCCCAGACCTGTTGGGCTTTCAACGCTACACCTGGCCCCTCAGCTACAAGGTAGAGGACAGAGGCCGAGGCCAGCTGGGGACAGGAGCTAAGAGGGGAGGCAAACCCTTTTCCGGGAGGGCAGGTGCAGAGGGAGGGGAAGGGAAGGGGGAGGAGGAGACAGAACCTGGGAGCTCCAACGCCCACAGAAACCATTCCTGCCTTAGAGCTTTTCCTGCCCACCCAGAAGCACCCATCCACTGACACCTAACCCCTACAGCAGGCCTGGCCTGACCCCCAGGCCAACGCTATGGCCCCCCAGCCCCCCTGCTGCCAGAAATGCTGGCTTCCTTGGGGTCCCGCCAAGGCAGAGGTGGCCAGACCCTGGAGTCAGGCAGGTACGTGCCGCAGTTCCTCGCATGGGCTCAGGGCTGCGACACGGGCACATGAGGAGCAGAGATGGGGCACCAAAGGGATGTCCCTGACGTCTGGGGGACACTGCACAGGGTCACAGGGCAGAGGTGCCCATTGCTGGGCAGCATCTGGTGCTCCGCACAGACACGCGGTCTCCCTGGTTTCTTCCTGGTTCTTGGGGCGTGGGCCCCAAACACTCAGAGCTGGCACAGACGAGACACAGAAGAAGTGGCGCAACCACAGAGGAAAGGGTGGCAGCTGGGGACACCGAAGTTCAGCTCTTTGTCCCCGTTTCCCGATTTTCTAGCTTCTGCCCTTAGGTGAGCGGTTTAGCCTCCCTGGGCCTCAGCTGACTCATCTGTAAACCGCTTTCTGCCGCTTTAGAGGAAGGGAGGAAGAGAACGCTCTCTGTGGAGGGGATGGCAGCTTCTTACTATTATCACCCCTTCCACTGCGGGGGGTGGAAGGACGGACAGAGCAGAGATGCCATCCCTGGAAGGTCTTTACATGTGCCCAAACTCTGCTTAATCTCCCCACCGGGGAAGGCTGGGCTCTGGGCCCAAGTGTTGGGCCCAGCCCAGAAGATGCCTTGGTGGGGAGGCCTACAGCTGCTCCACGGGGCCGCCCCTTACTTGGGGAACCCACGGCGAGAGCCAAAGAGGAGATCCCAGAGCCCCGATCCCCTTCGGGAAGGGCCTGCCCTTCCCACCTCCTCAGCCTGGCTGGAGAAAGTTTTTTTCTGAAGCTCTGGGTCGTGAAAAAGTGGAGTGGGGGTGGAGAGGGGAGGCCCCTCACAGACCAGACAAGACCGGCTTCTCAGATTGGGACACCCGCAAAGCCGCAGGCTGATCTCAGGGCTGTTTTCTGAAGGCTCTGCCAGGCTCATTAGTAAGAAAAAGCAACATCTTTGTATTAAAGCAAACAGACATATGATGGGGATTTTGAAGATAAAATAAAAAGAATTCCAAGAAACATTGGCTTTCAGGGGGAAGGTCTTAGGAGGCATGACACAAGAAAGGTACAGATGGGCCCAAGTGCTCGGCAAATGCAGATACCACAGTGGGTGCGGGGTTGGGGGTGGGGGTGGGGTTCAGGTTACCGGAGGCCCAGCCACCTCCCCTGCAAGTGCATCCACAAGCCCAGAGGGTCTGGCATAGGCACTCTGGGGTCTTGAAGGGCTGAGACGCGGGCCTTGTGGTCCAGGCTAATGAGAGACGGGGGCCTGGAAGGAACTGACCCCAAAATGAGCAACTCCTTGGATAGTCACTGGCTCAAACAGAGCATGTGGGAAACCAGTTTCCCATCTCTCAGGACCACCCTTTGTCCTGGGTTCCCTCTTCCAGTCACCTTGTTATCTGTGACAACTGTGTCTCTCTTGACTCTCTCCACAGACTAAGACCGTTCGCCCTCCACCAAGCGTCTTACCCTCCTATGCCTCCCTCATCCGCCTGGTCCCACTTCAGCTCCCACCAGCCCCAGTACCAATCCACTAACAGTGGACACGGGGCACATTCACCTTTATGGGCCTCTTAACCGTTCCGAAAGCTCCCTTGGCTCCATGATGTCTGCAGAAGAAAGGCTACCCTGGCTGACAGCCGGGCCCTTGGGGGAAGCTTGCTGGGGCCCCCTTCCCATACACACCTGTCTGCTTTTCCCCACCACTTCTCTTCAGGAATTGCATATCCCAGGCAAACCAAATCACTGGCTGCTCCCAAATAGGCCTATCCTGTGCTCTGCCTGCCCACGCGCCCTCTGCTGCTCCCCCCTGTCTGTCTGAGAGGGTCAGACACACAGCCCTGGGGTCACACCGGTCTTACTGCGTCCTGGCTCTGTCCAGTGTCTTGTGTAACTAGTAAAGTTACTCAACCTCTCGGAGACTTTATCTCCTTGTCTATGAAACAGAGGGACCATCTCGCCCACCTCTCAGGACTGCGTCTGGAAGGAAGCGGGGGTAAGGTCTGTCAAGAACTGCACAGTTCCGGGAATAGAGAGCTCCCTCACTGGCTGTTCTGCTTAATCTAGAAGCCTCAGGCTCTCCTCCAGGGCCACTGCCCTTCTCTAAACCACCCTGCCAGGAGCAGTCTCCGCCTCACGCAGGCTCCCTGAACATCTCCCCTGCCCCATGTGGGGCTTCCTACCTTGGAGGAAACCGAGTTCTTAACTTTCTAGACCGTGGGGACCTCGGGGAAGGGCTGTGTTGGAGAATCACTCTATCCCTAGCATCTGGCCGAACGAGTGAATGAATGACATCGGGCTGTACTGTGACTGCTGGTGGCTGCTGCAAGCCCTTGGGGGGAGCGGGGGGCCCCTCCACAACTCGTCTCGGAGCCCTTTCCCACCCGACACTGCTCCCTGACTCAGCCCAGACGGGCGTCTGCCCCAGGACGGCAGAGCGGGTGATAAGGCAGGGACTTGACTAAGAACTACTCTTGCTCGGCCCAGCAGGTGCCCAACCACCGAGGGGCCGGGCCCCTGGCTGCCCCCTTCCAGTCAGAGAGAGGCCGGAGGGGTCTCCGTGTACAGGACTGAAAGGGCTCGGGAATGTTCTCCTTCGTTCCTGCACTCGAGTATGGACTGGATGCTCGGCACATGTCCGGTGCTGAGGGTCAAGCTGACGTGGTCTTGGCCCTAAGGGAGAGTCGGCTGACTTTGCCCACACAGTGGGATAGGCACCGTGACAGGGAGGTGCGGGGCGCAGCACAGAGGATGCCTGTCCCCCTCCCTCCTCATCTTGGGGCAGGACACATTCTGTGGAGAAAGCAAAGCTGAAGGATGACAGGAGTTAGGCCAAAGAAGGGAAACGGTGTTCCGGGACAAGGGAATGATAGGTTCAAGGGACTGGGGCGGGAGTCCACCACACACTCAAGGAACCAGGAGAAATTCTCTCTGACTGGATCACTGCAGGTGAGCGTGGAGACGTGAGGCTACAGCAGGCCAAGGAGGGGGCAGCGCCTCACAAAGCCGTTGCTCTCTGTCTTGGCCTGGAGCCACCAAACCCTTTGCCTCGTTGGGGTGTGGACTTCTCTTGGGGCCTCAGTTTCCCCATCTATACAGGGAAGGGATTGCACCATGAGCTCAGATCCAGCCTCACCTGACTTCCCCAGAAACTGCAGATAAGGCTGTTTCAGATAAGTCTCAACTCACTAGCCGACCTTCAGCGAACCCACTGCTAGGGCCACCCGGTCTCTCTCTCCCACACACCATGTAGGGTGGCGTATCTTTAGGGCTGCATGTTATTTCCCAACATCCTCTGTTCTGTGCATTTGTTCAAGTGGTTTCCTTAGCCCAAAGGCCCAGCCCTTCAGAGTACTCCTCCTCTTCATCCTTCAAAGTCGACTGAAACCCCATCTCCTCCCGGAAGCCTCTCCGATTGCTCTGATGGGAATGAGTCTCTCCTCTCCATTCTGTGTCAGCCCTGGCCAGGGGCAGTCTTGCAACTGCAGTTAGGTCTGTCTACACCTACCTTGGCCCACAAGGTGGCAACCCATTCCTTGAGTGCGGACTGTAGACCCCAAGCGCGAAGTCTGACACTGATACATTGGTTCAACACCTGTGGGCCTGACAGGCTCCCTCCGCGGTTCTGCTCCAGGACGCTAGCCACCCAGCTCCGCCTGTGGCTCCCATACTCCGGCACCAGCACGATCAACCAGAGAACTTGCTAAAACGCACATATTGGCCCCCAGCCCCGCAGTTTGTTTCGTTCCCCCTAAACACTGCCCCAAAGCCCAGGAAGTTCATACCCGACCGGCTCATGTGACGGGAAGGACCTGCTCCTACAAGCCGACTAACAGGGCATCCTATGCCCCTCGCTGGTGTTTCTGGAGGGACACAAACTGTTAGAGCCCAGGGACAGGTGACGTGTGCATGGTGAGGCGGGGCAGGGGGCAGACCTGGACCTGGTGACCCCGCCACTAATCCACAGCCATATCCCAGGCAAGTCACGGACTCTTCCTGCCCCCGTTTTCTCGTCGGTAAAGTGGGGACGGTAAAATAATACCTAGACTTCATAGAAGCAGTCCCGGCGCGTGGTACGTGCTTAGTGAGTGGGAGCTGCTCCTCCTTTCCCCCCGGTGCAGGCTGGCCACAGACATGATCCTACCCCTTGGAAGGCCTGGTCTCGCGCTGCTGAATTCCTGCTCACCATCCAGGCTCTGCTCGAATGTCACCTCTTCTGGGAAGCCCTCCCTACGCCCTCCCAGGAGGGCAAGTTATTCTCCCCACCACACACTGTACATTTCTCTGACTTAACGTGTAGTTCTGATCATAGGTGTTCGTGTCAAGATCCATCTGAGCTTCCTGAGGGCAGAGCCCAGGATTCGTTCACAGAGTAGGAGCTCGGGGGAAGTTTGCAGAACTGAATTGATAAAACAGAGTGAAAGTACGTGCCGTTTGTGTAGTTACCCCGGGGTCAGGACCTGAAAGTCTTGGTAAACGGTTATGCCCAGGCGGGGTTGGAGGAAGACAGGGAGGGATATACTGCCCTCAACTCTCCTAGTTGTTATTTTTTTTAAGAAGCTGCATTTTTTTTTTTTTAAATGTATTTGTCAGAGAGACTAAGCATGAGGGGACGGGGCGGCAGAGGGAGACAGAAGCGGGCTTCTGCTGAGCGGGGAGCCCAATGGGGGACTTGATCCCAGGACCCTGGGATCATGACCTGAGCCAAAGGCAGACGCTTAACCGACTGAGCCACCCAGGAGGCCCTGACTCTGCTAATTTATAAATGGTGGGCTCCAGGCTCAGAAATGGTAGGAAAACACAAAGGGAACATTCTGATGGGCTCCAGGTCTCAAGTTTTGGCAAAACTTTGCCAGCTTCTTCAAACAAAACAAAATGGGAGAGAAAGACCTCTCGTCTCTGTGCCAACAGTCCTTTCAGGTCATCCTCGTGGGCCAGAGGGCAGAGGAAGCCCGACAGGTGCGTGGGGCACACCAGGCATGGGTATCCACACTGGGAAGCATACCTCCAGCCAGGGCCAGCCCCTTCCCCCCCTCCCCCGCACACACTCTTCATTCTGGCACCACTCTAGGTCCCAGCTGCCCTGACTTGGCCCTGCAGCTCCAGCGCCGAGGGCTGAGGGCAGTGACAGAGGTCCCCTGGGGATTCCTGCCAGTATCTTCGTCCAAGGACCTCTGCTGCCCATGAAGCTGTGGCTGCTTCCTCCAGCAGCCAGCTCATGGAGTCCGCAGAGCTCAGAAGGGACCAGCTCCGCCTCCTCAAAGGGAGAACATCCCCTCTGCGTGCAGACTGAAGCCCTCGGTCCGATTTTACTTCTCTCCCAGACCTAGTGTCCATCCAACTCCCCCACCCCAGGTGACTCACCGCCCGCCTCCAACCTCACTGCTGTGCCAGTCTCTCCGTCCCCTCATCCCCGCTGCTGAGTTTCTGGGACCCAGGCTGAGGGCCGATGAGTCCTGGTCTGTAAACTGCTTTGAGCTGTCAGGATGAAAGAGCGCTGGCAAGTACAAAGTCACTCCCTGCTTGTTGTTATTGATCCTAATGAACACCCCGGTGCCAGGAAGCCCAGGAAGCCGCAGCAGAGTGAGGCACATGCTGAGCCCCGGAGTGGCAGGACGACCGCTCCAGGTCCCTGGCTCAGCAGGGTCAGCCTGGGGCCGAGGCCAGAGCTGGAGACAGCCACACTGACCCAGAGAGGCGGCTCCGACCTGACCCTCGCCAGCCTAAAGAGTCATCTGTTCTAGAACTCTGGGTGCTGTTTTTTTGTCACAGGCAGGAGATGGGAAAGATGGGAGAGAAAGACCTTGCAAGGATTTCTTGGTGCCCATTCAGATGAGATGTGTCCAGAGTTCTCAGCTAGTTCTGAGCTGAGAATATGAGCTAATTCACCTTCATATTCCAGGACACCAAGCTGTAGACCAAAGTATGGCCCCTGGCCTCCTGTGGGCAGAAACGACTTCCCAACGCACAGGGAACTCAACGGAGGGGACCTTTCCATCCATCCCTGACCAGCCTTTCAGGGAGCACCCAGAAAAGGCCAGTGACTTAGAGTCTAATCCCCAAGTCCTTCTTCAAAACCAGACAGCACCTTCAGGGCTTATCAGTTTCTTTGGGGCCAGCGCCTCCCCACCTCAATCTTGTGGCTCTCCTCTCTTGGGATTCTCAGGGCCTGAGGGGTGAGGTTCTGGCTTCGCCATGGAGAAAGTACAAGTTGAGAGCAGAACCCATTTCCAGGGACCCAGATGGAGGGCAGGCAGTGCCTGGGTCACACACAGCAGAGCAGGGGGTGGGCCCCAGGGACAAGAGTGGGTTTATTACCCATCCCCCAACACTGCTGCCAGGGCCGGCAAGGCCAAGCCAGCAGCCCCCCCCCCAATCCCCGAGGGTAAAGGGAAATGGGGGGAACTGGCCCCAGGTGAGGGATACCAGGTTCAGCCCCACTAACTCTCAATGAGTCACTCGAGGCAGAAGTCTATCTCCCCATGCTGGCCTGGGTGTGTGTGTGGCTGGGGACTCCTGCTGTTTGCCAAGGAGGAGGTAGAGGCTGCTGGATGGGGGGGTGGGATGGGTGGGGAGCCAATTAACATCATCTTCTCTTTCTTCCTTTCTCCCTCCCACTTTCCAGATCCCACCCCCAACCCCGCCCTGCCATCTAGGCTGCAGATTTTAGTGGATAACTTGCTCACACTCTCCATGTCTGCACCTCCTAGTCTTTCAACCAACTGTGGCCCCACCCTGGCTAAGTCCCCCCTTCGGGTGCCCAGTGCACGTGTTCTCCACCACGGGGGTGCTCTGAGCATGCACTGAGAGGGCCCTGCAGCCTCCGCTGGGCCTGGAGGGGAATTGTGAGAATGGCCTCCAGCTCTATAGGCCACAATTGACTTACGCACTGATTCTACTGGATTTGCAGTCAGACTTCCTAGTCACATCCTGAACTTAAGACTGTTGCTTCTCCCTGACATGGTACTTTGTCTTGATGCTCTGCTTTGGAGCATGACTCCCAGAGTGTCCCAGGTCTCCAAAGTCCTTCTAGCCTCAGGCCTTGGGTCTATTTGGTACCTGCTCACCGGCCAGCCCCTAGAAGGAAGGCATTCTGAAGAGCTGGCTTCCCACTGGGGAGCAGGGAATAAGATGAAGCAGAGAAGTACAAAGCAGGAAAGATTATAGCGAGACATCAAGAAGGACTTTCTCCCAGGGGCAGAAGGTTCTGGAAGAGATCATTGAGAGGTCTGTGGAATCTCCTACTCATAATCCACTCCCACCTGTGCCCTAATGCATACTCTACCCTTGACAGTGGGCATTCTCCTTTCCCGGGCACTACTGACTCTCACCCACTGAAGCCCACCAAGTGGCTTCCTTGACATCGAGCAGGTCCCCTTTACCACTCAGCCCTCCAAGGTGCCCATGATAGGATGTGCTTGGGGTTGGGGAGGGGCAGAGAAAAATGGGTGGCTCCCTGAGCCAAATCCATAAACTTTGACCCTGAAAATATGCACCCTGACTTTCTTCAGGTCTCATTGGGAGCTAATCCCACACAACACGTGCCCAGCTTAAGATGACCTACACACTCCTCAGGGCAGACCAACAGCGCCCGTTTGCTTAGGGTGGACTCCTGGACACAGCTGCCTAGCAGAGATGGGCAGAAAGGCATTCTTTCTCTTTCTTTCTTCCTTTCTTTTCTAAGCTTTATTCATTTGAGGGAGAAAGAAAGTGTGAGCGTGAGGGTGTTTGGGCAGAGGGAGAGAGAATCCCAAGCGGACTCCTCACTGAACACGGAGCCTTGTGTGGGGCTCGATCCCACAACCCCAAGACCATGACCTGAGCCAAAATCAAGAGTAGGAGCCTTAACTGAGACACCCAGGTGCCCCAAGGGGCGTTCTTTATAAAGAAAATCTAGTCCTGGCCTTTAAATTTCCCTGGCTCCTACTTGCTACCAGGCTGAAGGCAACGTATGACTCCCGGGCTCTCTCCAACAAAGAGAGCCCAGAGACTGCCTTGCTACAGTTCCTGCCTCATTATATAGAAGTTCAGAAAAGGAAAGAGATTTGGCCATATCCTCAGCCACCACTGAAGCCTCCCGACTCCCAGTCCAGTGCCCGTCTGAAGCTGTTTTTGTGTTGTAGCTCAGGCAGGAACTCTTGTGAGGGGAAAGAGATCCAGCAAAATGGACATCACTGTTCAGAGAATGCTGATTTGAAACTTGCAGACCTATCTCTGGAACTCACTTGGGGCCTTTAACCTCAGTAAGCCTCAGTTGCTCTCCCCATAAAATGGGGCGAGGACCACCTGCCCCCAGAGTTTGGAGTGAAGCATGCCTAGCCTTCTGACCAGTGCAGGGTAGTCATTAATAACACGCCTGAAGAAAAGTGAGAATTCAGAGTTTCCCAATTGTGCCCCGATAACGCAAGCCTCGTTCTACAAGGGAGGCCCTGCACGCCCTAGACCCACCCTGAGGGCACCCTAGACCAGTGCCCTTCGGGGGATCTTTCCTCCTTTACCCTGCAGCTGCTGTGGGAGGGCACCACCGCGGGTGTCAGCACGGGCCTCTGCTCACCCGGGACCCCTTCTCCGCTCCCTTCCTGGGGACAGAACCCCTGGGCCCAAGGGAGTACCCCTGAAGACCAGAGGGAGACAAATGCCTGGTGCCTGGGCCAGTTCTGGGGACAGTACCCGTCACAAAGCCCCGGCTCCCTCCTCCCTGCAGCTGGCCAGCAGAACAGGGCATCCCCTCTGAGTCTCCAGTGCTGCCGGGTGCCGCTGCCCTTGCTCCAATGGCTGAGCAGAACTCACGGAGGTGTGGCACACGGGTGGGAGTGCGCCCGAGCACACTCGGTGGCCGGAGAGGCACTGACAGCTCCCTCAGCGCTGCGAGCCAGGCCAGGCCAGGACCCCTACCCCACCGGTCCGCTTTCTGTCCGTGCCCCCTGCTCCATCCCGCCACTCACTCAGGGCTCCGCGTCTGCAGGCGGGTCCCCAGGGTGGGGGGCAGCCCCTCTCCGCCGCCCTTTGGTCGGGAGGCGGCGGCCAGGGGGACAGGCGCGCACAGCCACCCGCGGACTCCGGGTGCGCAGTCCCATGTCCACCCGGCCACGGAGCCCCGCTCGCCCGCAAGCACTCACGCTCCTCCGGTGCCTGTCACCTGGGCGGCGGCTCGCACAGCTCCAGACTCCCGGTGAGGAGCTGGGGGCGGGTGAGCGGGTGGCAGGTTTCTCCCAGTGAAACCGGCTTTCTGGGTGCGCGGAGGTGCCCTACCTTTATCCCCGGGTTCGGGCTCTTGCTCCCGCTTCCTCCCCTCTCGGTGCTTCTTGCCGCGGCCTCGGCCCCTCCTCCTGGACTCCGACATTCTGCCCGGGGTCCCAAGCGGTGGGACGCACGCGAGGCAGGGACGGCCTCCGCTCTCCGCTGGCGCGCTGCGCCCCCGCTGCCTGCAGCCCCAGTGCCCGAGCGCAGAGCCTTTCTTATAGGGCGGTCACACCCTCCGGGGGAGGGGAGCAGCCAGCCTTAACTCTTCCCCTCCCGCGCCCGCCGCCCGCGCCCCCCCACTACAACCGTGCGGGCTGCGGGGGAGTGGGGGGCAGCAGGCAGCCGGGCCTGGGCCCTGGACCCCCTCCTCGGCCCACCGAGCAAGGTAGGATCGGCGCCCAAACAGCGCCACAGATCTCACCACTGAAGATGGGGCTCAGCTGGGCTGGGGGGGAGCCCCCATGGGGGGGGAGTAGAGATCCCCCAGCGAGGGCCAGGCTGAGGACAGCCTGGGGCTGGGAAGGCCGCCAGAGCAGGGGCCAGGGAGGGACCAAAACGAAGCCCACTAGCCACTCCAGTAAGTTAGGACCAGCTCTTGATTCTTGCAGTCTTTCTCCGCGGCCTTGAGTGCCCCCCTCCCCCAAGTCTTATAGGCAGTTTGCCTGTGCCTCCTCATCCCTGAAGGTCTGGCCTCAACCCCATGGGATACCACCATCTGGGGGAATACTTTTTATGCGTGGCTGCGGGAGTCTGCCAGGGGGAGCCCCTCCCAGCCAAGGCGGGTCGCAGCCTGAAGCAACCTGGGCACCCCAGGTGGGGGTAGCCCCCCTCCCACGCACGCTCTGACAGCCCAGGCAGCCGGCACCAGCTGGCTCCACTCTCCAAGGCCTATGGAGGTGAGTTCAGACCCTGACAACCCTCCGCCTCGCACAAGCCACAGGGCAAGAGCCGCCAGAAAGGACAGCGTCCTGTCTCCAGCCTGGGTGTGGTGCTGAAAGGGTTACACAGCAAAGGCTCTCCCTGTTCTGGCTCCCAGAAAGCCTGAGCCTGCGGTTTGCCTGCCTCTCTCTGCCTGAGGTGTCCCCTTACAGCCATCCCAACTGGAATCCGAGTCAAAGATCATCTCAGCCACTCCTCTGCCTCATCAGGACAGGGTCCCAAGGCTTCTCTGGAGTGTCCTCCTTAGGAGAGCCTGGAGCAAGCTAGGGCTCTGGGTCAAGGCCAGGGACTGGGGGGGGGGGGGGGAGCTGGCCAGACCTTGAGGCCAAGCTAAGGACGAGCCAGTGGACAGAGAAAGGGAGAAGATGGAGGCAATGGAGGCAATGCCCCTGCAGAGGCCTCTTGGGGCCTCAAGCCTGTCCCACAGGGGCCGATTCTGGAGAGACCAGGTAGAAGAGCTGTCTGCTCTCCCACAGCCCAAGGTAGCACTCATCTGGATTCCTATAGCATGGCTCCCTGTGAGGTGGGCAGCGAGGGGTCCTGGGCAGAGTCCAAACCCCTGTTTGTTCAGCTCCTAAAATGGCACTCCTATCCACCCCTCCCCAGCCAAGCATCTAGGCCTCAGCTCGCTCCCTCCTCCTGTCCTGCGTGCTGATCTCCTTGCTTGAAGTCTTGCCCTTTCAGTCCTGACCTCCTGGAGGCCATCAGAGCTTTCCAAAACACAAGCCAGGCCACTCGCTACCATCTGCAGGTTCAACCTTAGCTCCTCATGGTATTCGGAGCCCTATTGCACTGGGCCCCAGCCCACAGCCTTCCAGCCCCGAATCCTATGCCCCAGCCTTGATTACCTACAGACCCCACACACTACTGTGTCCCCTCTCTTGTCTTTGCACGTACTAATCTCTCCGCCCAGGATGGCCTTCCCGCTTCTTGGCCTGGCCAACCTCTCTCTTCATTTATTTAGCGGATACGTAGTAAGGCTTACTATGTCTCAGGCACAGTGCTGGGGACTGGCGGTGAGCAAGACAGACCTGGGCCTGCTTCCATGCAGGTTCCGGTCTTGATGGGGAAAGACCAACAACGAATGACACCAACAGCAAATTAATTAAACTGTGTGTGAAATATTAAGGGGACATATTCAACAAACATTTCTTTTTTTTTTTTTTTAATTTTTTTTTAAAGATTTTTTTTTTTTATTAGAGAGCGAGAGACTGAGAATGAAAGGGGAGAAAGT
The DNA here is from genome assembly GCA_028533885.1 of Nasua narica. NCBI lineage: Eukaryota > Metazoa > Chordata > Mammalia > Carnivora > Procyonidae > Nasua > Nasua narica. Next base: position 28,392,040 of record CM052809.1, read on the forward strand.
CAGAGGGAGAAGCAGACTTCCCGCAGAGTCGGGAGTCCGATATGGGACTCGATCCCGGGACTCCGGGATCATGACCTGAGCCGAAGGCAGTCGCTCAACCAACTGAGCCACCCAGGCGCCCTCAACAAACATTTCTTGATCTTGACATACGGGTCCTACAGAGGAAAGGGTGCAGTGAGGGAAGGCTTTCCTTGGGAAGCATTTAAATTGGGAATCGAAGAACAACCAGGAGTTGGCTGGACTCAGGGAAGGAGGCTTCCTGTTCCAAACAACAGCACATCCAGGGCTGTGGGGCAGGAAGGAGCATTCTTGCTCTTAAAGCAAAAAGATGGTGAGTGTGCTGAGGGGTGTGTGTGTTGGGGGGGGTGCGTGTAGCGCACACGCGCACACACACACACACACACACACACACACACACACAGCAAAAGGAACCGGGAGAGGAGGCAAGCAGTGGTTAGATCAAACATGACATTGTAACCTCGTTAAAAACAAAACAAAACAAGACAACCCTGGGCATACAATGAGCTTTATCCTAAGAGGAATGTTCTGCTACCGCAAGCTTTTAAGCAGGGTGGGACAGGTCCCACCACAGGGTGGTCAGCTCCTCTGCTTCCTGGGTAATGTTCGTGTATCTTTACAAGAACGCGTCACTTTGCATTGGTCTTCATGACCTCTGTCTCTCCCACCGGAGGCAGGCCCCTTCAGGGCTGGGAGCCCAGCGCTCGGCACCTGTTGGTGGGCAGTACCTCCCTGGGGGACAGATGAGTGACCCATCCTGCTAGTGAAGAACGGCCAAGGGTGACAGCAAGACAAAGTGGCCCCAAGTGGAAGGCACAGGCCAGCTGGAGATAACGTCTCCTGGCTAGAGCTCTCCTGGCAGTCCAACACAGCTCATGGCTTTATATCAGCACGTGCTAAGAGTCAGAAAAGCTGTGGTAATTTGGGGCGCCTGGGTGGCACAGCCGGTTAAGCCTCCATCTCTGGGTTTCGGCTTGGGTTGCGATCTCAGGGTTGTGAGATCCAGACCTGGGATGGCTCTGCACTCAGCACTGAGTCGGATTAAGGTTCTCTGTCTCCCTCGCTCTCTCCCTCTGCCCCTCCTACTCTTGTTCTGTCTCTCTCAAATAAATAAATCTTGAAAAGAAAAAACTACGGAACATCAAGGGGGCACAAGCACCGTCCACGGGCCGGGTGTCCAGATTCAGTGCTGAGGGAGGGTGTGGGGCTTGAGGGAGGTCTTTAAGCAGGGGGAGGATTTCCAGTGGACGACATATGGCAAAGCCTCTGAGGATGCTTTCCCCGGGCCCAGGCTCAGAAGACCATGTGCAGAGCACGTTTATGTTAGGAGACTACGGGAGCTGCTAATAATGAACACAGCACTTTCTGGACACTTGGTGTCCACCAGAGCTCAGGGCAGAGTGCTAAGCATACTATATACATCTTCTCTCTTGTATTCCCAATACTCCCATGAGGTAGGTTTGCTCCTCTCGCAGCTTTCTGAAGAGGAAACAAAGACGAAGGCCGATGAGATTATTCATTCCGAGTCCTGTGACGGGAAAAGTGCCGAGCGAGGACTTGCCCCACTGTAGCCACCTCCCTGGGGCCCGTGCCTTGGTCATTACCCTGTCCGGCTTGTGTGTGAGCCAGAGATCCGCCAGGCTGATGCTTTTGGACTCTTAGGAGATCCTGGCACTTCACTGATGATTTTTTGAGCGAGGGAGGGGCGTGTGCATTAGAGAAGTGAATCTGACTGGTGTGTGCAGGACGGATGGAAAGGGGACAAGAGTGGAGGCAAGGGAGCCAGATAAGCGGCTCAACCATTCAGTCCTTCTGGAGAGTCTACTACGTGCCAAGCCACGACCATTGTGAGGGTCAGTCAGGTGAGGAGGGCCCGAAGCAGGGGGTAAGGGAGTGAGAACAGCAGTAGAAAGAGCAGCTAACATTACATGCTTAGCATGCACTTCTTCGCGATAGCACTGTGATGGGGGTCTACCGGTATCCCCATTTTGCAGATAAGGAAACATGTACAGATCACTGAAGTAATTTTTATCTGTCCGGGTCGAACAACTAGTAAGCGGCGGCGGAGAATTAGGAACCTATGCATTTAGGTCCCCAGAGCCCGTTCCCCTAAGCACAGGTCTGTGGTTTCGCTTGACAGGATGTGGAGAGGGGCAGAGAGTAGAAAAAGGGCCTCCGCAAGGCCAGCCACTGGCCTCAAGACCCACACAGTCCCCACAGCCCTGTGGCCGAGGCTCAGTGCCGAGGGCACCACACGGTACCACGATGCGTGCATGCTCCTGCAGCAGGGGCTGCTCGGGGGAAGGAAGACAGCAGGCACCTGAAGCTCCCCCAGCCTGGACCGGGGCTCCTGCCAGGAGCCTGAAGATGACCCAGGGAGAACCCCTCGGTCCTCCCACAGGTTGTGCAATGCCCTACACAACGTCCTATGGGAGGGAGCTGGACCCTGGATGGGCCTGGAGACCACAACGCCCAGAGAAAAAGCCTCTCCCTGACCCTGGTTTCACAATGAGACACTAATAGTAACATAACAAGTTAATTCAATTCCTTTAAGGAGCAAAAACACAATGTTTAACTGGCTTACAAACTTCTTTCTTCCTTTCTAACGTTTTCCCCTCCACTTTGAGGCTGTGCCATGGGCAAACTTTGAAGTTTAGGAAAGTTTAGACTTGTTTGAGTCATGTGCAAAAATGCCTTTGAGTGAAAAGGGGGGAAAAAAAAACCACGCTACCCTTACCCTCACCTGAGTCTCTGGGGCTCCAAGGGGATTACCTGTAGGTTTTCCTGAAAAGGGGTCTTGGAACCAAGCTGGGCTTTGCCCTCTCCCTTTGGACCCATTGCTCAGTGGGAATCCTCCAGAAGCAAGTCAGTGACCCCAGGCTGGAGAGACCTCAAAGCAGTACTTTAAAGACCAGCCCCCGCCCAAGGAAAAGTCATCCCTGAGCTTTCCCAGAGCCGCAGGATGTTGGCCCAGGGGTTAAAAACCCTTGGAGATGAGGCTCCCCTCACCCCCAGCCACCCCACCTCGGTGTCTCCAAGTCACGAGGCTCCCAAGGCTCCTCTCCGTCACTCCCCACCCAGTGAGGCTGCCAGAGGAGGAAATAGATCAATATGCCACTCCCTGTGGGACCAGAGAAATCCCCGCTCCCTGGGCGATTATGCAAGGCCTGGGAAGCCCATTACTGCCAGTGGCGCTAGGATGCTAGGATGTGGCGGTCCCCTGGCTGGAGCCCTGCATGCCCCAGGGAGTGAGTGAGGGCCAGGCCCTGCTCACCAGGCCTGGACAGCGCCTCTGGCAGGAGCTGCACCGTGGCCCTCGCTTCAGCAACCCCTGATGGATTTCTTCTCCTTCCCACAAGTTCACTCATGCCTCCCTCTCCCTCACAGCCTGCAGAGAACATAGCAACCAAAAAGAAAGGGGCTGCAAGGTCTGGACAAGAAGGTTAGATGCTAGGGCAGCAGTTTTGCCCCTGAAATTAGGTTAACCTGAACAGATCACTTTCTATACCAGGGACTGAAGCGACACCATGAGAAGTGTCCCTAGATCCCCCTGTCTGCCGGCCTGGGAAGGCTGCAAGAACCTAGGTGACTGAAGGAGTAAGGCGCTTGAGATCCTTGGAGAAAAGCCCTTGATTGCTAGGCGTGAATGCTTCTGGAGCCAAAACCCAGACCTGTACACCCTGGCTAGGCCCCTCAGAATCGTGCCTCCCTCCCGGCACACACACTTATACTCACACCTCAGCGCGGGAACTTCACTGAGCCTTGGTCCAGCAGAGAGCCTGAAATCGTCAGCCCACTCAGGCTCCAAACCAGTTCTCCCTCGACTGTGATGTTCTGAACAAGACTTGATTTCTCTGTCCAAACAAAAGGGGGGGGGCGCCCCACAGGACTTTCCCATAGGGATCTCACCAAGTGGATGAGGAAGGCATTTCTGGTCTTCTAGAAGTGCCAAGGCTGGGCCTTGGGCTGGGCCCGAGGCTCAGAGGCCATGCCGGCGGTACTAAGGTGATGAGCTACACCTTCCTGCCATGCCCTTTTGACCCTGTCCCCTTTCCTTTTGCTCCCAGGGGACACAGATCAGCTGGTACCGAGCCGGAGCTGGGCCCGGCTGCGGGGAGGTCGGGGGGTGCCGGTGGGGGGTTGCTGCTATCAGTGGGCACCTCTGTCTGCCTTCTCACCATTTAGGAGGCTTCTCATGCTTCACCCACGTGACCCCAAGCCCAGAAGGGAGTCCACGCTCCCCACTTGAGGGTTCAGTGTCTTTCCTTCATTTTGGACCCTCTTAGGAGAGAGGAGGTAGAAGGGAAGGGGCTAGCCCAACCCAGATGAGCCCTGGGAGGGACCAGGAAAGAGAAGAAAGCATTGGCCAAAGAGAGGTGGGGAGCCTCCCCTGGCTCCAGGGGCCGGGAGAAGAAAGCCCAGGCAGCAATGGGAGAGCAAAGGAGGGAAGAGGTGAGGCGACAGGCAGGCCTGGGCAGGGCTGGAAGCAGGAGAGGGAGAGGAAGTGAGGAAGTAGAGCGGCCCAATGATGAGGGAGGGGTAGGAGGTGGGAGTGTGATTGATGGAGAAGACAAAGGAGGGAAGCTGAAGAGAGGCAGGACGGAGGCAGGCCGGGCACCGCAGCCAGTGTCCCCAGGGACTTGCTGGGTGCTCTTGGGCGAGTCCCTTTCCCTCTCTGGCCTACCTCCTCCTGGAAAATTCGAGGTTGGACTAGATGATCTCCAGAGCTCCCCCATCGGAGGCACCTGAGGGTTCCAAGCTTGCCAGCAAGAGGGGGGGGACGGCTGGGAGTAGGTGAGGGAGTAGGCCCCAGTCCCGCAGATGAGGAAGAGAGATTCTGGGTTCCCAGACCCTTCTCCCAGCCCCATGGTCTCCCCCAGCCCTTCCCTGTATGGCCTCTCGGCCTGGCAGGGCCCTGAGTGGTCTGTGAGCCCCTCTGTTAGGTTGTGGGGACAGACCGTGCTGGCGGGAAGCCTGAGGCGGGGTATCGGGCCGGCTGTAGGTGAGTAAGCCATCCTGGGTCCCCGCTGCCAGCTTCTCCCAGGATAAGGCCTCGGGGGACGTTGCCCCATCTGCACTGAAACACCTGGGAGACGACAGCACTTCATCTTCTGTGACCCCGAGCCACATTCCCCTTGGGTTAAAGGTGGGAGCCTGTGCAGCTTTCCCAGGGTTGGGGGTGATTCAGTCCTCCTGCCGGCCTCCCTCTTCAAGTTAACTGCATAATTACACAGCAATAATAATAACCGGCACTTATACACCAAGTCCTAAGTACGTAATTTATTTATGTAACGACATAATGACTGTTTGCTAGCCTGGGGGCCTTGGGGACCATGTGCGAGGGCTTAGCTGCCAGTCTGTCACCCGGGGGGGGGGGCGCAGTGTCTACGTGGATCGGCACCCCCTGGGAGCCCCACTTCCCAGAAGCGGTTGTCCTCAGCCCTGGGGGCCCTGTGCTAGTGCAGCAGGGGTCACGGAGAGCTAGCCCTCTCACTCGGAATTCGCTTCCGTCTCTCCATCCGCTCTAGGAGGTGAGGCCGTGGGCACCAATGCCCGCACCCATCGCCTTCAGGACTGAGGGGGAGGCTCCAAAAGGCTGCAGACCCCTTCTGGGCAGAGGGAGAAAATTCATGCCAGGCCGGCAAATCTGGAGAGACTCTTGGTCACCGCCCAAAGAAACAAGAGGCCTTGCCCAATATAGGCATTTATGAGCCCGGAGGCAAAAAATTCTCTTCTCTCTCAGCCCTGCCCAGCCTAGCCCTACCCAGCTCAGCTCTGCCACCCTAGGCTTGGCTGGTCCTGGGACCACAGCCCAGCTTGCCTGGCCTGGCCTTGGATACCGGTTCCCATGTAGATCTCTTGGGAATTCCCAATGGGCAACTTCACAGATGCTAACCTCTAGATGGCTGTAGCTGGCCTCAAGGAGCCTGAAGATCCAACTCTGGCTCTGTCCTTTTTCTTCTTACTATCCCAGATCAGCCCTCTACTTTTCCTTAGAGCCCCTGCTCACAGCTTAGGAAAGTTCCAGCATGTACTACAAGGCAAGAACTACCAGAATGTCTAGGTTGTTGGCTCTTGGAGCATCCCAGAGCTGTGGCTCACATAATTCACCCATGGGCAGGACATACAAATTCCAAGCAGGTATGCCGTCAAGATAGGGCCAGGAAACCTGCGTTCTCTTCTCAGCTCAGCCAGATTTTTCCGGTGGTTCCTGGGAAGTAATGGTTTCCCCCTGGCCTCAGTGTTGCTGACCTGTGAACCAAGGGAAACTTAAGTACTCTTCAAAGGGGCCCTTCTAGCAATACAGCTTCAGCGAAGAGCTCTGAGCCTGCAAATCTGTTCCCAACTCTGGGAACCTCCTCCCTTGCCAGGGCCACTGGCCTTGGAGCTAGCCATCTAGAAGCCTCCCTCTTACTTTTGAAGGTTAACCACTGGTTGCCAGAAACTTCTACTTTTCTAAGCCCAGCCTGTGGATGGATGCATGTGGGAATGCCCATGGGAGCCAGCACGCCCTCAGGAGCTCTGAGCACTGAACTTGACCACGGGGCATTGTAGAATTCCTGTAGTCTCTCTAGGGCTCTAGGTTCTAGTGAGGAGAATGACAATGATGGTGACCTTCACGGCTCCCTTGGACCCATATTCAGCCCTAAATCTGTTTCCTACACCCTCCCCTAGTCCCAGCCAGCCTTTTGGTGATTCTGACTCCCTCTCCCAGCCACTCCAGAGCAGGGGGTTCTGGAAACCGTGGTCAGTGAAGTGTCTCCCACAAGCCTTTGTCTAATTATGCATATTGTTCTGGGGTTCTGACTGATGTCCAGCCAAGTGCTTCCTTTATGTGATTTTATACACAATCCTTCCCTCTAAATTAGCGGGCAGCTCCAACACGACCAACCCACCCCCTAGTCTCTGGCGCTCACCTAGCAGCCACAGGCGTCAATAGCTCAGCTGCCCGCGGGCAGCCCCACCGGAGCCTCTCTGCCCTCTCCTCTGCCTTGCCTTTGCTCCTTTGGGGTCAGACATTGCTCCTTGGCACCTGCCATGTGAAGGGCATGGTGCTGGGCACTGCGGGATCCTAAGGCCCTGTCCTTGGGAGCTCACAGTCTAGAGGGAGGACGACACTTTCAAGGATGGACAAAAATCACAGCCTAAGACAGCAGCAGAAATTTACAGACAATTTTCTGCAAAAGGATGAAACCAGATACCCTGGAATTTCCTTGGGAAGAGAGCTAAGAACGACCTGGGGTGGTCCATCAAAGTGGGCTTCCTAGAAAAAGAGGGGGAATATTGCATTTAGCAGGAAGGGCTGGCGGTGGGATGTGAGCTGGGGGTGGGAACAGGGAGGCCAGTAGGAGGTGCACTGACTTGTGTAGGAGACGGGTGCCTCAGATGCCCACCGGGGCCCCTGGGCCATGTTCCTCTCCGTCCTGCCTCAGGAACGGGGAGCCCACATGTCTGGAGTCACCTTAAGGCCACCACCCCAGGCATGGAACTCAGCATTGCTTAGAGCTCCCTTCCTCTAGCTGCGTGCAGGGTTCCACAAAGAAAAGTGACACCCGCTCCCTGATCTGTGCACTCACGCGCGCACACACACGTACACCCACCCCAAAGACAGCAGCTTCGGGAGCTCCTCTGCCAGATCCCCTCGGATCCTCCCACTCCATCCTCTCCTCTCCCCTCTCTCCCTCACCATCTCATTCACTCAAACTCATGTACACCTCACCCCTCCTCTCCTATCCCTCCCATCCATTACATAACTCCGGGATTATTTTTGCCCAGAGGTATGAGCTGCATTTCTGCATATTTAAGCTGTTCTTGATTCATTCCTACTCGTTGTTTAGCCCTGTTCGCCCAGGTGCCCGCCTGCCCCACCCACGGCCTCCGAGGCCCCGGGAACATGCCCACGATGGGTTCAACTCTTCGACTCCAGGACCAAAGGAGTGGACACAGAGCCCTACTGGGGCCCCACGACGTGAGTCCTAGGCCACGGGAGGCCCTGGGGCGGGTCACAGTGGAGTCCCCCAAAATATCGGTACCTGCCATCGCTCTTCATCCCTCCCTCCCAGGGAGCCTTGGCTCTTGTATCTCCTCGTCTTCGCTACCCTCATGGTTGCACTGTGGCTCTGATTCAAGGGGGGGACGGGGCAGTGGGAGGAAAGACAAAATGCTAATTAATGGTTTGTTTTCTATTAGCTTCTTACAAATAGAACGGCTTAATGTAATTACTGAAATGGTTGCAAGGGGGCTCTTGTTGCACTGTAAAATAATTATCTGACAATCATTATATTATTTTTAAGAGCTCGTTAACAAATAGGCTGTAACTCACTCTCCAGCCTTCCCTCCTGCCTCAGAGATGGGGTGATTTGGTGGACAATGGGGTGGGGAGCCTTTGTGCTCAGGGTCACCGGTTGAAACGAGGATTCTGCTTCGCCCTTTCCAGCTACTGTGAGGCGCCGGCGCCAGCTGAGCCGAGAAGGCTGGACAGGCTGCTGGTGGCCAGGGCCTCCCAGGTCCTGTCCACATGACTGTGGTGTCTGAGGCGGGTCCCCGACCCCTGGGGTCCCCAGGGAGGACCCTGAGCTCCACCAGAGACCCTGCCCCGCCCAGTGCCGCTCCTAGCCTGCCAGGGCTCCCACCTCTGGGGCTTTGTTCACATGTCACCTGTCACCTGTCGGGCCCTGCACTCCTACCGCGTGCCCGGCCGGCAGCCTGATCGGCGTGCGCTCTCTTTGCAACAACTCTGCGTAGTGCTGTCCGACTTAGCTAACGGAATCACATAGCTTAAATGTTTATGAAAGGCTGGGTGGTAAATTCCAGATGATCATCTGGCTAAAGGGAAAGGACCGTGGTAACATTTGTTTTGCAAAAGACCAGAAGGGAGCACGGGAAAGGCGTTCCTGGAATACGGCACAGCTGAGGAAGGGCCCACGAGTGTGAGCCCACAAAGTGGGGTCACGGGATGATGAACTATTCCAGTCTGCCTCACATAAAAGACTCATGTAGGGAGTCATGGGAGATAAGCCTGGGCCGAGGGGATGGGGACCAGATGGCTTGGAGCTCCTCGGAGCTCCTCAGAGCTCGTGCCAAGAAAAGGAGAGGACACGGACAGTTTTTAAGCAAAGGGGTGACCCAACTGGAGTTCTCATGGAGGCTCATCTGGCAGCAACGTGCGTGGCCGAATGCAGCAGGGGGAGGCTGGAGGCAGCAAGCTCAATGGGCGCCCCAGTATTCACAATGGTAGCCACCGTTCACAGCTTCACTGGGGCGCTCGCAGCAAACCCGGAACCCTGATCCCACACAATACCTTCTGAATCACAGTCTCTGGGGTGGGGCCAGACTCGGTCTCTGTAACTATCCTGATGCAGATGGTATGTGGAGATCATCCGGTCCCCACTGCTCAGCTTGGCATTTAAAGCTTTCTGTAACTTCTCCCCAGCAATTTTCCTCCACTTACAACTGTATTTTTAAAGTTAATAGAGATATTATGGACATACCATACAGGTGACCCACTTAAAGTGTACAACTCCCTGTTTCTGGAATATTCACTGAGTTGTACAACCATTGCCACCTTCAATTTTAGGACCTTTCTCACCGCTCCCCCATAGAAAGGCTCTATTCTTTAGGATCTCTCTTCTGTCATTACCCGCAGCCCTAGGCAACCACAGACCAACTTTCTGTCTCTACGGCTTTGCCTATTCCGGACATTTCATAGAAATGCGGTCACATCCCACGTCATCGCTTATGACCGGCTCCCTGAACGCAGCATTACTGCTCTCAAGGCTTATCCATGCCGCAGTGTGTCCTTCTGTTTTCATGGCCAAACAATACTCCAGTGTGTGGATATAGCTTACATTTTTTTCTTTGGTCACTTGTGCTTTGGGTGTCACATCTCAGAAACCATTACTTAATCCAGGGTCCTAAAGATTTATGCCCATTTTTCCTTCTACGTGTCTTGTCCTTTGAGTTCTTACATTTTTAGCTTTGATCCATGTTAATTTTTGTATATAGTGTGAGGAATTCTTTTGCACGTGGATATCTAGTGTCCCCGCACCACTGTTAAAAATGCTACAACTGCCTTTCTCCTCAGTTCCTCTCGGTGATTCTTAGATGGATTGCAGTCTGAGGACCTCTACAGAGCCAGGCCAAACTGCATGAAAGGGCTTAAACAAGGTGGTCCTATCAAGAAGTGAGGGAAAAGGATGGGTGATAGAAGGACAAGGGACACGGTGACAGAGGTGATGGAGTGGTCGTAGTGACCCATAAAAACCCCAAGATGAGAAAACCACGATCAGACTTTTTCCTGGTGTTCCCTTCCACAGCCTGAGATGTGTTTCCATAGCCCTTGTCTCACTCAGTCCTCATCCTGAGGCAGAGAGGGGATCGCTGTCTCCATGTAACAGAGGAGGAAAGTAAGGTCTGAGACGGGCTAGGTCAGCAGCCCAGGCCGCGCCGTGACTAGACGCTGGTGATCGGAACACTGACGGAAGCTGGGGAAATGGGGACCAGAATTGCCTGTGCTGTTTAGAAGGCGGGATCTGGGCCGCACCCGGGACAGACGTAGCGGACCTCTGAGAAGGCGCTGGAGTGGGGTCAGGGCTGATGACAGGGTTTGAGAAGCAACTATCAAAGACCATCATTAAAGGGATCAGGGCAAGCAAGCTTGCCGGGGAGAAGGTGCAGACAGAGAAAGGAAGGCTGAATCAGGACCATATTTAAAGGCCAGGAAGCATCGAACTGGAGGGTGGAAAAAGAGCTAGAAGAATTCTCTAAGAATACAGTGCGCTTGTTAACTAGTAGCAAACGCTGAAAAAACAGCCAGAAAGGTGAAAACTTCCAAAAGGTGAAAACTTCCAAAAGGCCAGAGGGGACTGGGAAGGAAGACCACAAATGCTTGCCCCTGGGTCACACTTCAGCAACGATGGACTGTGTTACTTTGAAGGAAACCCTTCTTGGATTGTTCTGTAAAGCAAATAATTGCTCTCTAATATCTCTTTTCCTTTCTCTCAAAATGAGTTTTCACAGAAAACTTTTGCTTAAAGCTAGTTCTGCCTGCCTGTGGAAGAGAGAAAAATGTGTTTCCAAAATGCTTCCCCAGGGGGCAGAGGGGCTAGGGCGACCTTCTTCAGTCTGAGCAGTTCTGACTTTGCAGTTTACGCTTAAAGTCAGGGAAATGGCAGGTATGGGCTCACTGACTCTCCCCTCCCTACGACCCCCCACCCCCGGGCCCCATACGGCTCTGTGTTACTAAGAGCAGAAGCACTTGCCAGGGACCTGGTCCTTATGTTTGGCTTATGTGCATTAGCTGCTTGAGAAAATGATCTTCAAGGCTCCTGAGTCCTTGTAGCTAAATGATACTCTGGAGTTGGGGTGGGGGAGCATGGGGGGGGTGACAAGATGAGGGAGGCAATGTTAGAGTGATCAAGCAGCTGGCAAAGGGTACTGGATATTCTCCTGTTCCCCATCTCGGCCCTTATGGATTTAGTTTGTATGTGAGGGGGGGCAAGTTACCTGGCTAAATGCCTGGCTTTATGAGCGTTTAAATCAACTGAGCAGGGCCTCCGAGCATCCCGCATACGCAAGCTCTCGCAACTGCCACACTCACAGACAAGAGGCGTGGTCTCTTGCACATACTCGACATGCAAATATTTGTGAAAACAAAATTGAATTAGAATACACAATGCAGGGCTCTACAAGAGAAGCAATGAATGTACACCATGGAATACTAGGTAACCACTTCAATGGCAAATCTGTTGGCTACGACGATGTACAAAGACTGTAAATAAAATAGGGCAATTGAACGAGGCAGAGACCACACCAGAGACAGCCATTCAAGGCTCCCAGCCAGAATCAGAGGGGCTGCGGAGGGCAGTGAGGATTTACATGTTTGGTGTCCCATAAGTTTTTTTTTTTCTTCGTGCAAACTGGCTTAGGTTCATAATCAAAATGAGCGGTCTAGAGAATGAGTGCTGTAGGACGAGGGGGGATGGAGTGGTCGTGGAAGAATGAGGCCATAGCTGGGTCCTTGTGGATGGGTGAATTTCACTCAAACCAAGGAGGGGAGACATGATTCCAAACCGGGAGGATAGCATATACAAGGGTTCTGAGAAAAGAACGTGCAGCCTATGACAAAGCATACTGAGAAATTCTGCTTAGCTTAGCTCAGAAAAGTAGATGGGGATCGTGACGTGAGTGAAGGTTTCTGTGCCAACCTAAGGTGCTGGATTCTATTTTATAGTCTGAGAGGGATTCTGATCCTCATAAATGAGTTAATTCAGGCACAATCTTTAGTATTTATTAATTTATTTTAAAGATTTTATTTATTTGAGAGAGGGAGCACAAGCAGGGGGAGCGGCAGAGGGAGAAGCAGGCTCCCCACTGAGCAGGAAGCCAACTTGGGGCTCGATCCCAGGCCCTTGGGACCAAGACCCTAGCCGAAGGCTGACACTTCACCGCTTCACCGACTAAGCCACCCAGGCGCGCTCAAAGTCTTTAGATCAGCGCTAAATGTCTGTTTATTATTATTATTTTCATCTTCATGGATTGTCTCCCAAGTAAACCATAAATCTGTTGAGGGCAGGGATTCTATCTTTCAGAGAAGAAAGGCAGTGGGGGGTGATGAGTTGACCCAGATTCACCAGGGTAAGGGAAGCCTTCTCTGTAAAACAGGGCTTCTCTGAGACCTGAAGACATTAATCAAGTATGAAGAAAGGAATATCTGGGAGTAGAGATTGAAGGGAGACAAAGGACATTGTTCTAGGCAGAGGAGGTAGCATATAGGAAAGCTCAAAGAGAAGAGAAAGTACATAAAACTAAAAAAAAAAAAAGTTTAGCTACCATCGTCTGAGAAGTTTTCTGTTTTAAAGCAAATAACAGAAAAAAAAATAAAAATAAAGCAAATGACAGGGCACCTGGGTGCCTTAGTCGGTTAAGCATCTGCCTTGGTCAGGTCACAATCCTGGGGTCCTGGGATAAAGCCCTGGATTGGGCTGCCTGCTCAGTGGGGAGTCTGCTTCTCTCTCTCTGCCCCTCCCCCTGCTCGTGTTCTCTCTCACACTTTCTCTCTCTCTCTCATTCTCAAATAAATAAAATCTTTTAAAAAAGAGCATACGACAAAGTGGTTATAGAAAGGTTGCAGGAAAACAGAGTTCCTTAATACACAAGGGTCAGTCACTTTATAGCACCAATGAACAAGTGGAATTTGAAATTAAAGACACGGCACCATTTATATTCACACCCCTCCAAAATGAAAAACTTAGAATTTGCCCATATTTTTGTTAGATTTATACCTATGTGAGGAAACCTACAAATCTCTGAGAGGTAACAAAGAAGAACTAATAAATGAAGGGATATTCCGTGTTCATGGGTAGGAAGATTCAATTTTGTCAAGATGTCAGTTCTTCCCAACTCGATCTATACGTTCAGTGCAGTCCCAATTAAAAAAATCCTATCGAGTTATTTAGTGGATATTAACAAACTGAATCTAAAGTTTACATGGAGAGGCAGAAGTTCCAGGATAGCCAACTTAACATTGAAAGAGAAGAATGAAGTCAGAGGACTGACATTATTCAAATCGAGACTTTCTATAAAGCTACAGTAATCAAGACAGTGTGATATTGTGAAAGATAGACAAATAGATCAATGGAACAGAACCCATGTAAATATAATCTTTGACAAATAAAAAAAGGCAATACAACAGAAAAACAGTAGTTTTTTTTTGACAAATTGTACTGGAATATCCACATGCAAAAAAAAATCAGCCTAAGCATAGATCTTACACCCTTAGCAATGATCTCACAATGGATGATATATCTAAATGTAGAATGCAAAACTATAAATTCCAAGACAATAATACAGGAGAAAATCTAGATGACCTTGGGTTTGGCAATGATTTTCTAGATATACCACTGAAGGCATGATCCATGAAAGAAATAATTGATAAGTTGGACTTCATTAACATTAAAAATTTCCAAATTTCTCATCATAAAAAAATAATTATGTGAAGTGACAAGTGTGTTGGCGAATGCTACATCAGTAAGCATGTTGCAATATATAAATGTATCAAATCAACATGTTGAATACCTTAAACTTACACAATGTTATGTGAGTTGTATCGTAAAGCTGAAAATGTCAAGAAAATGAGAAGACAAGCCACAAACGGGGAGAAAATATTTGCAAAAGCCACATGTGATAAAGCACTGTTATGCAAAATATACAAAGAACTACTAAGGATTTTTTTAAATGGGCAAAATACCTGAACAGATATGTCCCCACAGAGGACGCGCAGGGGGCAAGTAAGCAGATGAAAAGGTGTTCGCCATCATATGTCATTAGGCAATTACAAATTCACACACTGTAGTACTACTACACGCCTGTTAGAATGGCCAAAATCCAGAACACCGACAGCATCAAATGCTGGCAAGGGTGCAGAGCAACGGGAACTCGATTCACGGCTGGTGGAAATGCAAATGGTGCAGCCCCTCTGGAAGACAGTTTGGCTGTTTCTTACAAACCTAAATATACTCTTACTACATGATGCAGCAGTCATGGTCTTTGGTATTTACCCAAATGAATTAAAGACTTATGTCCACACAAAAACCAGGATAGGGATGTTTACAGCGGCTTTGTTCACAATTGCCCATATGGGAGGCGACCAAGATGCCCTTGAGTAGGTGAACTTCACGCACGAGTAAACTGGCTTATCCAGACAATAGAACATTATTCAGTGCTGAAAAGGAACGAACGATCAGGCCGTGAAAAGACCTGGGGGGAGCTTAAATGCATATTGCTGAATCCAAGTAGCCGCTCTGAAAAGCCTACACCCCACCCTGTCTGGTTCTAACTATATGACATTCGGGAAAAAATAAAACTATGGACGCGGTAAAAAGATCAGAGTTGGCAGAGGGTAGGGAGGAGGTAGGGATGAATAGGCAGAGTACAGACGATTGGGGGGGCAGTGAAGCTATTCCATATGATACTATAATGGTGGATACATGTTATTATGCCTTTGTTAAAACTCAAACATGACCAAGACCAAGAGCGAAACCTGATATGAACTACGGACTTTGAGTGATAATGTTGTGTCTATGTGGGTCCATCACCTGCAACAAAGGTCCCAGTGGGGGCGTGGGGGGCATGTCAGTAGTGGGGGGGGGGCTCTGCACGTGTGGGTAGGGGATGAAAGGGAAATCTCTGTACTCCCTACTCCGTTTTGCTGTGCACTTAAAACGGCTCTGAAAAATAAAGTCTGTTAACCTAAAGCTAACAACAATTAGGAAACAGTGTTGATACCACCTTATCTCTCATTAAAACGTATCTTGTGTCTCCCAGTGGTCTTTTGGGCACGTGTGTGGTAGACATTCCTGAAATAGGACAGAGCAAGGGCAGGGCACAGGGCAAGAGTGGGCAACCAGGACTTGGGAAGAAACCTCGGTGCCTGGCCCGCTCAGCCACTGATTAGCTCTGTGGCCTCAGATAGGTCTCAGACTCTCCCATTCTCTCTCTCTCTCTCTCTCTCTCTCGGACCAAGTTACCTCCTCCCCAACAAGAGTTTGCATTATCCCCTTGGCAAGGCCCCTTCCAGCTCTCGCGTCTCATGCCTGTGCCAAAGATCTTGGGAGTTCTGGTTCTCTGGTACTTAATTTGAGAAAAAGACCTTGGAGATCCAGCTCCAAGCTCTCAGCCAGACCTAGAGCTCCACTTGCCATTCCTAAGGCCAAGAAGAGACCAGCAAAACCTGAAGGGCTGATAGGATCCTGTGAGCCTGCTAGGGACCGTCACACTTGGGACCTCTGAGCTCCCTGAAGCGGCCAGCGACTCACATACATAAGTTCTGCCCCAACAGGCGGATCCCAGGCCCCTCTGAGCAGAGAGCTCTATGCTGCCCGGCAGCCCCGCTGGTCATTTCCCCTTGGAGCTGGCTGCCAACAGGGTTAGCTGGAAAGACTGGCTCCGACAGCTCCGGGGAGCATGGGCCGTGCCAAGGAACCCCAGCGGCAGCATGGCAAGAGGAAGCAGAGAAAAGACAGCAAGCAGACCAGGCCTAGTCCAGCCCTGCCCGAGATCCCTAGGATGGGTGAGGGAGGCCTTGCTGCACCTTCCACCACTATGTCCCATAACCCTGCAGGCCTGGCACGGAAAGGCTCTTTGAGGGGCCTGGGACCCTGGAGGGCGGGGGGGTGGGGGGGTGGGGGGAAGGGGGGGAGGAGGGGGCGGCCCGTAGCCGTCTGGGCCCAAGGGCCCCTGGTGGAGTTCCATCTCTTCTGATCAGAACTGAACGCTCTTTAATAAAATATCCTGGTGCTAAGTCAACTAAGTTTTGACAAGAATAAATCATCTTGGTTTGCAAGACAATATCAAGAGTGCAGAATTTCTGGTAAATGAGAAAAAGAAAAAAAACCCTGAATATTTTTCTTAAGGGCGATGAATTATGCCTTCCTTGTTGTGTCCTACAGACGGAATTACTCAACCGGCTTGTTCTGTTTTAATTAACCCAGCTAATAACTTCCCTGCTGGATTCCCTTGTTCATAACTTCTTGGTTTCACATAATAACGTGTTTGTTTCTTCCTTTGTGTTCTAATGAAATGATAATAACCTTCTCTGGCATTCATTTCATCCTTAATATCCGGAGATTTCATTAATATAAACCCTCTTTCCATCTGCTCTTGCTCCCTTTTAAAGGAAATATTTCTCCGTTTTCTTTACTTGTCTTCTTTGGGGAGGCTCAGCTAATCTCCTCTTTCCTCCAGAAAGAATCTTTCTGTAAGGCTTCCCTGGGCCGCCGGGGCTTGGCACAGTTTCCATCGGCTACCTCCCTTCCCGGGGCCTCACTGATGTCTCCTCGCTGCTGTTGCTGGGACAAAGACCGTGGCTCACTTGGAGTCCACCCCTCGTAGGAAGGCAAGGGCACGAAGTTGCTCACAGCTTTTTGGTGCGGGCTCAGGTAGAAGAGTGAAATGGCATTGCTGTAGGGATCTGGAGAAGCGACGGTGACCGGAGGCAGGAACGAGGGGATGGCCCAGAGGCCAAGGAAGGGTGAGGCTAACCCAGGTGTCCCGAGCAAGTTGGGATGATGCAGTCCCTCGGTCCATCAATAACTTCCAGCGTCTGGTTGTCTTCTTTCTCGTCTGCTGAGTCAGGAGCTAAATCTTGACTATAAGCCAGTGTCAAGATAGAAAAATCCCTGCAGAGTGAAAGCCCTGTGTTCGAAATGATGCCACGCTGAAGGTCTACGGGGCTCCCATCTGCTCCACATGAACCCCGTCCAGCTCTTCCCACTGTGTGTGTGTGTTGGGGGCGGGGAGATGCCACTTCTGCCTTCAGGGAGTTCCCACACAGGTGGGAAACTGAGGCAATGCTCCCCAAGCACTAACAACCCCAGATCCCGAGGTTTGGGGCCTACCGAATGTACCCCCACCCTGGCGGTCATGGGGAGGGACACCTGTAGCTAAGGGGCCATGAACAGCGTCCTCTCTCTCCTGGTGAACATTTCCTTTGGTTTCTGCTACCATCCAGACCAGAAGTCTCTGCAGACGTCCTTCTATTCTGTCAATGGTGTAGACCCCTGGAATGTGTCAGGAGCTGCTGAGAATAGAGCAGTTCCGGCCCTTGAGCCAACTGATTGAGAAGCCATAACAAGGGCCCTGCAGTCAGACCCAGCCGAGGAAGGGAGTGGGCAGAGGTTTTGGGCAGAAGCCTGCAGCGGGCTTCTGAGGGCCACTCGAGGGAGACGGTAGGGCACGATTCTGCCAGCCTAGCCCAGCAGGCCCCACCCCTCCACCCCCTCCACAGGGTCTTCCAAAGCACCATCCATGGATGCAGGGAGGCTACTCCCCACTCCCCCATTCCTGCTGGCAGGGCCCACTCTCACTGCCAGGCCACTTTCACCCTGTTCCCTTCTGCCTCAGTCACCCGTGTCCCCCCCCCCCCCCTGCACCCAGCAGGTACAGCGAAGGTGGCCACTGCAGCCTCTGAGTCATCCCATCACCCCTACGGTGGCCACGGGGTGTGTGTGGGGAGGGCCCAGGCCCTCCTCTGACACAAGAAGAGAGTGGAAGAGCCTTCACCACCCACACCGGATTGACTTCTGGTCCCCAAGAGATAAAGAGCTGGGTCCCACGCGCTCTGGCTTCCCCACCGGGGTCCGTCTGCAGGGGTGTGGGCATCTCGCTCGGCCTTCAACATTTCCCTCCGCCGTCTGAGGCCAGCACAGGAGTCACCCAGGAAAGAGGGCCCTATAGAGGCAGCGGGGGGAGGAAGCCCAGCACCCCCCCCCCCCGAACCCTCTGCAGGGAGCTGTGCACACAGGGCAGGCGTGGTTCTGCTCAATCCCATGCAATCATAGAAGCCTGCCTCTCACTGCCCTTCCAGGGTAGCCACCCCTGCCCAATCCTCCCTGCTTCTCGAAGCCCAGGCTGGCTGCGGTGAGCCATGGCGCTTTGCTGACGACCTCAGGAGCGTGGCCCCTGTCTGCTCTCCACAGAGGACACAGGCACGTGCTCCCCCCTCCCCCCGCCCCTGTGCCAGCAGGGATGAGCGGGAGTCCTGTGCAGGGACACCTCTGGGCAGGAAAGCCATCTAACCGTGCTGTTCTACTTTCTCACGTCACTCTGCTAGAAGCCTCTGGACTCTGCGCTGAGGCGAGGCAGCCTCGAGTCCAGAGGGGCCCTGTGAATGCTCAGTAAACCCCTCCAGGGATGAAACCCCTTCTCCCTCTCCTCCGGGAGGTCTGAAGTCACTACTCAGAACTACTTCCATGGCGAAGGGAATGCGTTGGGTCCCCTCCGTCAGGTGTACGACCTGAGCTCACCTTCCAAGCACATTCCATCCAGACCTTCCACCAGACAGTTGGACACAGCACCTTCTGTGACCATGGAAGGAAGAAAAGCTGCTCAGCTCCCGAGGGGAGGGAGCCGAGGGCCTTGTGCCTGCCACCCTCTAGCAGGACGCCACTGCTGGGATGTCCCTCCTGCCGTCCGACCTTCATTTCTTCGGCACAGTCAAACTGTCATACAGTGCTCTTCTGAGATGCCAAGAAGAGCCTAACAACAGGCTGTGGTACCTGGCGGGGGTCACAGCTGCCTCTCTGGGAGACCATACTGGGAGAGCTGGCGAGTGGGAGTAGCAGTCTCTCCTCCCCGCCCTGCTCCCTACTGTGGTTATTCTTGGCTCGCTCTGGGCCCAGATGCCTCACCCCTGCCCTATTACCCCATCCTATTTGGAACCCTCGCTGCAGTGAGTTCCAGGCAACGACTCACCCCACCACCTTCCCCTCACTCCACCTGCAGCCTCCCTTCTGCACCTGAAGCCCTCCACTCCATGCTTAGAAGCAGTGCGATTGCTCTTCCAAGAACACACCAGACAGGAAAATGAAAATTATAAAAAAGGAATCTGGCAAAGGCGATAGAACGAGTTTTGAATACTCTGTGGCCCCACTTCCCCCCTTTTTCCACATCCAGAGAAAACCATCCCTAGAATGACTTCACTGGCCTTGGATGGGATGGCTGCCAGCTCACAGCTTTGTCTACCCTCTCTCCAGGATGCCAGGATGTGGACTTTGAGAGATAGGGGCTGTGTCTTCACCCTGTCCCTTGCCATAGGAAAAGCCTCATTGTGTTTAAAAATGGAACCATCCTCGTCCTCGCACTATCACCCCCTGCTTGCCCTACAGTCCTCCACCACTGGCAGAGGCAAGGAGCCTGGAAGACCTCATGCCTGGGGCAGCCATCTTGACAAAGTAGGAAAGATCCCAAGAGGAGTCCAGGCCCCGAGTCCCATCACTGAGGCAAGCTAGGAGACTTTCCCAGTTCATAGAAATGAAGCCAGCCACCCTGACAGGCTTCCCAGGATCTCCACTTTTCCACAACAAGGACCCTTGTGGGTCACCTCCTTCCTGAAATGTCCCCTCTCATGTCCTCTTCTCCTAGGCTCTACCCCTGCCTCTACTAGCTTTCTGAAGGCTTATACTTTCTCTTCTTCAGTAATAGACTACTCCTTTTCTTCTTACTCCGTCCATGCAAGTGCTTCTCAGGATTCTGCCCTTGGCTTGTTCACGCATTCACTTCTTCCTCCCCTCCATGAGTGTTCCAGCCTTGCTATGGGCCAGGTGTTGGGCTGGGCATTGGCCATCTACTTCTCACCCGCACCTTTCCAGGACTTCTTCAAGGCCCACAGCAATAACCACCACTCCTCCTAGGGCAACCCAAGTGCGTCTCCACCTCTGGCCTTTCCTGATGGCCAACCCTGTGTTCTCAACTCCAGCTGAGTACCTGACCTGGAAGATGAAGTCAGACAACTACAAATAGAACCTAGCACCTTCTCCTGCAGCCTGCTCCTTCCGATCCTTGACTTTCCTCTGCTCAATAGCATTTTTGACTACCCCGTCAGCCTTCCTGTGTCCATATCCTGGCTTGCCATTCAAGGTACCTGTGCTGAGTTTTATCTCACTGTTCTGACCATATGGTTTCCAAACACGCCCTATGTCTTCCCAACATTTCTTACTGCTGGTCCCTAGACTCTTTATGCCTTCTTGGCTCTTTCTAAACCTACCCATCCCTGAAGAATATGATCAGCTGTTCTTCCCTCCAATGAAGCAGGCCTTTCCTTCAACTACAATGATTCCTGTGGCCTCATTGCTCTAAGTAGACTATAATCTTGAGCTTTAAGGAGCTTTTCCTCATTCTCCACTGTACCAGTAGCACCTTATACAGGCGGGGGCGGGGGGTAGTTGGTGGTGTTCACAGAGCTTGTCAAATGGATGAATTTATAATTTCTGTTTCCGGGGGTACGCAAGGGAATACATGAGATTGGGTGTGGGCTACGAGCTCTTCAGAAGGAAGATGTGAGGAGTCATCCCAGTTGTACGGAAATGTCTGTCAGCAGACGTTTGCGTCTGTCTGTACGCTTCCATCTGAGGACTGAGGAAATGGTACCCACAGGAGGCTACTTGCAAGTTTTTCTCTAAGTGTTTTTAACCACAGAATTGCTTCTCCTCCTTGTCAAAAGACTGGGTACCATATCTTCTCAAGGATCCCTCCAACACTCAGCCTCCTTCCTCTGGATGGCCCTCATAGGTCAAGTCTCCCATCAGCTGCTGAGTGAGTCTGTCAGTGAGAAGAGTCGTCTCCATATTCTAGCCAATTCTTATTCTACCTTGGGGACAAAGGAAGAGAATCATCAACCAGGACATTCGCTGCTCATTTGTTGAATACATCGTGGTGCTTAGGTTGAGCCATTTCAACATAATTCTTAACCCTAGATATCCCATTAGCTTCAGGGAGGGCTTCTGTGCTGACAATTCACTAAGGTCGTTTGTGGGACAAACCAGGATTAGAGTGTTTTCCCACAGCACCTTCCCCCTTTCCTAAATCTCTCCCACTCCTAGTCAGTCGGGACTGGCTTTATTCCCCCTCAAACCGAAGCCCAAAGGATGACTGGCCTGTTTCTACAAATTTGCTGTTTCATGCTTTCCCTGGGGGAGGTGAGGTGAGGGAGTTAAAAAAAAAAAAAAAATGTTTTCTTTTCTAGTTTGCTGGAATAAACCAAAGGACTTGGCTAAGCAGTGAAGAGGTGATCACACGTACACGGCACTAAAGGCAAGATGTTTCCTATTCTTTAGGAAGCTATCTGCAAAGAGATCGTTTGTATTGTATCTGTTTTAGCCACGTGTAGGGTATGTTTGGAAAAGGATTCAACAAGAGAACAAAAGTCCTCCAGGTCGCAAAGACAGAAAAGTAGCAGAGTTCAGTTCAAACTTTCAGATAGGTTCCCCTTGGTTTGTGTTTCTTCTCCTGGCAGGAAGTCTGCTTTCCATCTCCGTACATCACACTTGTGCTTCTGATGATAAAATGCATGCCTCACTGACTTCCAGATCCTCACCGTCCGCTGCTGGCCCCGCTCGAGGCCCCACTTGCCAAAAATGGCTGGGGAAACCCACCAGGGGACAGCAAAGGCCATCTGGGCTACCAAGTAGGGGTTCAGGGAGGGGCAGGCCATGGGTGGACCCTGATGGAAAGGGTGCTCTGGACGAAAGCAGACATGTAGGCCACGGGCTTCTATCTGCAGTGACAAGAGGTTTGCAGAGAGTGCTGGGGTCACCAGACACCCCCCAAAACCCAATTTAGCTAGGTCTGTCCCACATGGTGGCAGATAGACTGGTGGGCAGGCAGCAAGAGCAGGTTACAAATCCAACTGGAATATAAAGGCCAGGGCACCCGGGCTTTGAGTCAGGTGGACCTGAGTTTGAATGCCAGCCTTGTCACTCATTCTCACTAGCAGATAACTTAAGATCCACCCTCTGAACCTTGCTGCGCCTCAGGTTCCTCGCATGTAAAACGAGGAAAAGGATACTTCACAAGGCTGTTGTGAAGATGAAATGAAACAATAGTATAAAGTGCCTGGGACAAGATCAGTCACACAGAAGGAGCTCAATTTGCTGAGATTCTAGAGGGAAAATAGACATAAGCACAAATCCTCAAGGAGTTTATTATAATCTCACTGGAAACACAAATGACGTGAGCACTAGCAAGCCAGCAGCATATAATCAAGCACGGGATTGTGGGGCATCCGTAACTTTAAATGTGGCAGTTCAGAGATAAGATCTCTGGGGGTCGTAGTCATCAAGAAAGTCAATCTGGCCACGGTGGGATGAGAGTAAGTAGGTCCTTGAACGCAGAGTGTGAAGGCAAAAAGTAGGGAAGCCCTTCCTCCCTTCCCAGGCCATAGGGGAAATGCTGCGGCCATGTTTAAAGAGCGAAGCCCCTAAGGCCAAGAACAACAAAGTGATTTTGTAGAACATAGTAGGGAGAAACAAGGTTTGTAGGCCTTGTGCCAGGTGTTGGGAGGACAGCGATGAACCACTAGTCTAGTGGGTAAAGCAAGCTTTGGAATGGGCACTATGCTAGCTGTCACACCTTGCTGGGGGGCTGTAGACGGGTATAACCAATATGGAGGGAAACCTGGTAAGAGCTACAAAAACTTTAAATGCACATTCCCTCTGATCAAGCACTTTTCACTTACAGGGACTAATGATGTTCAGTGATAATGTATAATAGCAAAAGACTGGAAATGGCGATCAACTAGAACAAAACCCCAATAATCCTAATGAGCATTCATGGAACATTCCACTGAACAGTAACAGAACATACTCGTTTCAAGAGCATACAGAATATTTACCGAGCTAGGTCATATTCTGGGTCATAATGCAAGTCTCAACATTTTTTTTAAAGATTTTGTTTATTTATTTGAGACAGAGAGAAGAATGAGTGGGGGGAGGGGCAGAGGGAGAAGCAGGCTCCCCGCTGAGCAAGGAGCCCGTCGTGGGACTCGATCCCAGGACCCCGGGATCACGACCTGAGCCAAAGGCAGATGCTTAACAACTGAGCCACGGAGGCACCCCAAGTCTCAACAAGTTTTAAAGAGTTGCCGCATACAAAGATTCAAATGCTACAATTCGAAAAAGAATTAAATTACAAACCAGTAACAAAGTTATACTGACAATCCTCAAATACTTGTAAATTAAACAATACACTTCGAAATAACCCATGAGTCACAGAAGAAATCACAGGGAAAATTAGAAAAGATTTGGAATCAAACAAAAATGAAAGTATGATCTATCAAAATGTGTGGGATGTGCTTTAAGCAGTACCTAGAGAAAAGATTATGGAATTAAGCCCTTATGTGAGAAAAGAAAGGTCTCAATCAGTGACCTACTCTCCCACCTTAAGAAACCAGAGAAAGAGCAGGTTAAACGCAAAATAAATAGGAAAAAAGAAATAGTAAAGATTGTGTTCATGAAAGTGGTCAGCCTCATGCAGAAGAACGAAACTGGACCACTTTCTTCATCACACATATCACACACAAAAATAAACTCAGAGTAGATCGAAGACCTAAATATGAGACCTGCAACCCTAAAAATCCTAGAAGAGACCACAGGCAGCAATGTTTCTGACATCAGGCCTAGCAACACTTTTTCAAGCTCTGTCTCCCGAGGCAAGAGAAATAAAAGCAAAAATAAACTATTGGGACCATCTCAAAATAAAAAACTTCTGCACAGCAAAGGAAACAACAAAGCTAAAAGGTAGCATACAGAATGCGAGAAGATATTTACAAATAACATATCTAAGAAAGGGTTAGTATCCAAAATATATGAAGAACTTTCACAATTCAACACCCAAAAAACAAATAATCCAATTAAAAAATGGGGAGAAGATAGGAACAGACATTTCTCCAAAGAAGATATATGCTAGCAGACACATGAAAAGATGTTCAACCTATCACTCATCATTAGGGAAATGCAAACCAAAACCACAGTTTGACATCCCCTCGCATCTGTCAGAACGGCTAAAATAAAAAACACAAGGAACAACACGTGTTGGTGAGGGTGTGGAGAAAAAGGAACCCTTCGGCACTGTTGGTGGGAATGCAAACTGGTACTGTCACTGTGGAAAACAATATGGAGGGTCCTCAAAAAGTTAAAAATAGAGCTGCCCTGTAATCCAGTAATCGCACTCCTATTTACCCCCAAAATACAGAAACACAAATTCAAAGGGATACCTGCACCCCTATGTTTATAGCAGCGTTATTTACAATCGGCAAATTATGGAAGCAACCCAAGTGTCCGCCGACTGAGAGTGGTATATATAGATGTGCAATGGAATATTATTCGGTCACAGAAAGAATGAAATCTTGCCATTTGCAATGGCACGGATGGAGCTAGAGAATAAAATGCTAAGCAAAATAAGCCAGAGAAAGACAAATACCATATGAGTTCAATCGTATGTGGAATTTAAGAAACAAAACAAACAGAAAAAAATGAGAGGAGGGAGGGGCGCCTGGCTGACGGAGTTGGTGGTGGTGCATCTGACTCTTGATCTCAGGGTTGTAAGTTCGAGCCCCACGTTGGGTGTAGAGATTACTTAAAAAAAACAAAAAAAAAAAGTGTAAGAAAGAGAAAAAGACGCAAACCAAGAAATAGACTCTTAACTGTAGATAACAAACTGATTATTACCAGAGTGGAGGTGAAGGGGGGATAGGGGAAATAGGTGATGGGGATTAAGGAGGACACTTGTGCTGAGCACTGAGTGATATACGGAATAGTTGAATCACTATAATGCACACCTGAAACTAACATAACAGTGTATGTTAACTAAACTAGAATTAAAATAAAAAGATTGTGTTCATGGATCAAAAGACTTAATATTGATAAAAGGTAATTCCTCTCTAAGTTGACCTATCAGTTCCATGAAATCCTAATCAAACTCTCGGGAGACTTTTTAGTAGAAATAGACAGACTGAGATGTATGTGGCAATGCAATGGACCCAGGATAGCTAAAGCCAAGGTCTGAAAAAGAAAAGGCAAAAAAAAAAAAAAAAAATTGGAAAACTTATACTACTTGATTTCGTATAGACTTCTTATGAAGCTAGAATAATCAAGACAGTGTGATATTGGCATAAAAATAGATATATAGATCAGCAAGATGCAATAAAGTATCCAGAGATAGGTCCACACGTGTATGATCAATAGATTTTTGACAATGGTCCCAAGGCAATTCAAGGGAATTCTTGGGGGGAAACAACCTTTTCGACAAATGGTGCTGGAACAATTGGATAGCCACACACAAGAAAACAAACCTGGACTCTCACCTCACACTATATATATAGAAATTAACTCAAAATGGATCATAGACCTAAGTATAAGAGCTAAAACTATAAAACTTAAATACAGGGGAGATTCTTAGTGACCTTGGGTTTGGCAAAGATTTTTTTTAACATTTATTTATTTATTAGAGAGAGAGAGAGAGAGATCACAAGTAGGCAGAGAGGCAGGCAGAGAGAGAGGGGGAAGCAGACTTCCCACTGAGCAGAGAGCCCGACGTGGGGCTCGATCCCAAGACCCTGAGATCATGACCTGAGCCCAAGGCAGAGGCTTTAACCCACTGAGCCACCCAGGTGCCCCTTGGCAAAGATTTCTTAAAC
This sequence comes from Nasua narica, assembly GCA_028533885.1. Classification (NCBI taxonomy): domain Eukaryota; kingdom Metazoa; phylum Chordata; class Mammalia; order Carnivora; family Procyonidae; genus Nasua; species Nasua narica. The sequence goes on from CM052809.1 coordinate 28,418,027, forward strand.
AGGACTCAAAAATACAAAATGAGAAAGAAAAAAGAAATTGGACTTTAAAATTTAAAACTTCCACTCTTCAAATGACAGTGTTATGAAAATGAAGAGACAAACCACAGACTGGGGAAAAAGCTACAAAACCTACCTGACAAAGGGATTATATTAAGAATAGAAAAAATTCTTATAACTAACGTAAAGACAAACAACTCTTATTTAAAAAGTGGGCAAAAGATTTGAACAGACGCTTTACCAAAAAAGATACATCAATGGCAAAGAAGCACATGGAAAGATGCTTCACATCATTATCCATCAGGGAACTGCACACAAAAACCATAGTGAGATAACATTGTCTAGCCACCAGAAGGGCCACAATTAGAAAGAATGATCACAGAAGAGGTTGGGGAGGATGTGGAACAATTGGAACTCTCATGAACTTCTGGGAGAGGAAAATGGTACAGTTTGGTGGTTTCTTAAAAGATCAAACATACATTTCCACGACACCCTGGAATGCCATTCCTCCATATTTATCCCAGAAAAAGAAAAGTTGTACACACACATCCAGAGTAGTTTTTTTTTTTTTTTTAAGATTTTTATTTATTAGAGAGCAAGAGACTGAGAATGAGAGGGGAGAAGGTCAGAGGGAGAAGCAGACTTCCCGCAGAGCCGGGAGTCCGATATGGGACTCGATCCCGGGACTCCGGGATCATGACCTGAGCCGAAGGCAGTTGCTCAACCAACTGAGCCACCCAGGCGCCCCAGAGTAGTTTTAATTGCCCCAAACTGGAAACAATTAAAATTTCCATCAACAGGTGAATGGATAAACATATTGTGGCATATCCACACAATGAAATATCACTTATCAATAAAATGGAAGGAACACAATGCGCGTAATAACATGGGTGAATCTCAGAAACATGCTTATCAAAGGATACCAGATAGAAAATAATCGATACGTGGTGATTCCACTGAAATGAAATTCTAGAAATAAAAATTTAAGCAATGGTGACAGAAAGCAAATCAGGGATTGCCTCGGGCAGGAGGGACCTTTCTGGGGTACGGGAAATGTTCTATGAATTATTGTGGTGTTTCACATGACCATGTACACTCGCCCAAACTAATAGAATCATACACTTATAATTGGTGTTTATTGCATATAAACTCTATCTCAAATTTTTTTAATCTTAAATTGTTTTTTTAAAGGATGATGCAGTTATGTATATGGAATAAACTTCTAAGTTTATAGTAGGTGGGTGGAGAAAAACACCCAGATTCAGAATTATGTGTAGGGTATGCTATTGCTGGCAGAAAAACAAACAAACATAAATGCATGCCCTCCATAGGCTGAGAATCTCTAGAAGGACCCCCAAGAAAATGTTATAGTGGAAGCCTGTAAAAAGAGGAATTCACTGTCTGGAGTCTGAAACAGGCAGAAAACTTTATTTCCCATCATGCATTCTTGTACTTTCTGCATGTATATTTTGAAAAAGATTACTGAGATTGGGGAGATACAGGATGCTGTCGAAGTTCCTAGGAGGGGCTATCGCTCTCGCATTGGTGGGAGATGTCAGTAAATACTTTCTTGAAAAAGTCAAATCTGGGGGGAGACCTAAAGGACAATAAAGAGTGAACCAATAGAAGTGGGGGAAAACTGGAAGAGCATGCCAGGCAGAAGGAACAGCATGTGCAAAGATCTCTAGAGAGAAATTGTAACAGGGCACCTGGGTGGCTCAGTTGCTTAAGCGTGCAATTCTTGATTTCAGCTCAGGCCTTGGTGAGTTCAAGCCCTGCATGGGGCTCCCCACTGGGCATGAGCCTACTTTAAGAAAAAAAAAGTGACATCAGGCAACTACAGGGTAGAAGGCTAGAAGGTTAAAAGACAAGGATGAGGTTGGTAAATGGAAGGAGGCTGCGTTTTCTTTCTATGAGCTGAAGGTCAGGAAACTTTTTTTATAAAGCAGCAAGTAATAGGTATTTTAGACTTTTTGTGGGCCAAGAAGCAAAATCCATGATATATTGTAGGTATTTATATAAGAAGAGAAAAAAATTAATTTCCATACTTGATAAAAAAAAGATTTGAGACAGTACACACATGAGCGGGGGGGAGGGGCAGAAGGAGAGGGAGAGAGAATCTCAAGTACTCTCCCAGCCTAGCCCAGCCCAGCACAGGGCTCGATCCCATGACTCCGAGATCAGGACCTGAGCTGAAATCAAGTCAGACCCTTAACCAACTGAGCCATCCAGGTGCCCCTCCATACTTTTTATTGATTAAATTCAAAGTATAATAATTGAGTACGATATTTGGTAACACAGGTCTACTAATGAGAATGGTCGAACTCTTTTCTGGGGTGGGCAAGGGGGATAACCCTTCCCTTAATTGGGGTGCAAAGTTAGTGCTCTCACCATCAAAACTGATTGCAAATGTTCACCTGGTGATGCTGATCTGTAATGAGATTTGATGTGTTTCATCTTCGAAAACGTCTTTTCGGGCGCCTGGGTGGCTCAGTTGGTTAAGCAACTGCCTTCAGCTCAGGTCATGATCCCGGAGTCCGGAGATCGAGTCCCACATCCGGCTCCCAGCTCCGCGGGGAGTCTGCTTCTCCCTCTGACCTTCTCCCCTCTCATGCTCTCCCTCACTGTCTCTATCTCAAGTAAATAAATAAAATCTTAAAAAAAAAAAAAAAAGTCTTTTCCCACAGATCAGTGATGCCTAATATTGACAGCACTTCATGAGCATATGATTTTACTTGAGCATATTCATCATTTGGAAGGTATTTATAGAATTCAATGAGATTCTCCTCTTGCTATTTGCCTCTTAGCCTGTCGTTACATTGCAGGTTAGTCAGGTCCAATTGAAGGTTAGGTGTACGTTCCTCAATTGCATAGCTAAATGAATTTTGAAATATGGAAATTTCCTTTGTGCTTGCATCACTGTTAGGTGAAACACAGATGGGACTATAGTTTGAGCTCAGAAAATACTTCCCCGCACATTTGTGTGGGAATGGAGATACCCTGCTTCGAATTTCTGACAGCACTAGAAGTATATAAAGCAGCTTGACATTACTTGTGGTTCAAACAACAGTTGTGGTCGAGATTACTTTATCAGAATAAAAATCTCACAAATAACTATTGTTTTGCCTTGTGATGTTAGGCTCCACTTACCAATGACTATTATCAAGTCTGTGGCAAAAGCTAAATTCCAAAGCCATTCAATGTTTGATAACAGTGCCGGGGGACAGTTTTCTGATTCAGAAACATTTCTGTCTCCGCTCTGAACTCAAAAATATCACCACGGAGCTTTGCTACTGTGAAGCCATCAAGCTGCTGTATGATAGGAGAGGTTACAGATTTGGTTTTTATTTCTGATGAAAATTTACAGAACTGGCAATGGTTAAATTCGCAAAAGTGCTGATATCCTATCTATCTATCTATCTCTATATTTATATAGATAAATATACATATCACACTACTGGTTGATTACCACATGATAGACTAAATCTTTTCCTCAAAGTACCCGCTAACGAAATAATATAATGAGTAACTATAGGCTTTAAACACCTTTTCCACTTTCACAAGGTTTGTGAATTAGCCCAACTAAGCCTCTTTAGACTCCGCACATAGAGTAAAAAAAAATTTTTTTAAAGTGGGCTCAATGCTCAGTGTGGAGCCCAACATGGGGCTTGAACTTACCACCCTGAGATCAAGAGTTGGACACTTAGCTGACTGAGCCACCCAGGCGCCCCTTCTCTAGACATATTTTTGTCACCAGTAGTCGTAACACATCTTAGCAGATTCTACTTCAGGTTGTACTAAATTAGTGTTTTCCCAACTAATCTTACCTGTATTTGCTCTACGCAGACTATTCTTTGGGGCCAATTCTCCAGTCACTTCAAACTTGGCATCGATTCCTTAAACAAACAACAATAACTGGACAGTATCACTAACATCTGTCAACTCCTCCAGAGCCAAGAAAAACCATAAGTTTACTAGTTACGTTGTTCCCAATGTTCTCAGCTCTTTGTTCAGCTATCCTTGCCGAAAGGCTAATAGTCTTTAAGTGTGTTTATTTTCTCTGGACATATTCTTCCGTTGCTACAATCAAACACGATTTAATTAACTCGCCATTTGTAAACAGCGTTCTTTGCTAACAAATGAGCCTCTTGGAAACTTACTTTGGTTGCAGCTTGATTTTCATTTTTTATTTTTGTGAAGAATTCTGCAGTGATGAGATATTCCGTTTTACATTTTCTAATTTTTCTAACCATTGTTTTCCCTTGACTTGGGGATCTTGTGAGGAATATTTAGTTTGACGAGGTTGATGTGTATTGTGTGCTTTTAGCATAGCTGTAATGTCATTGTGTAATAAATACCCTTCATCCTTTAATTTGATAACAAAAATAATCCACAGTCCACTGTGGCCTCAAAAGTATGATGTTCAAATTCACTTTTCTCTTCTTGTTTTGACATGACAAGTGTGCACTGTTAACAGTAAATAAAACGGGGGCGCCTGGGTGGTTCAGTCAGTTAAGCGTCTGACTTCTGCTCAGGTCATGATCTCAGGGTCCTAGGATCGAGCCCCGCATCAGGCTCTCTGCTCGGTGGGGAGTCCGCTTGTTCCTCTGCCCTTCCGCCTACTTTTGCACGCGTGCGCGCTCTCTCTGTCCTTTCAAATAAATAAATTAAATCTTAAAAAATAGTAAATAAAATGCCACACAGTAGTGATACACACATCACTTGAAAGACTGTCAAATTAGAAGTGCATCACTGATTTGTAATGGAGCAGAGCCAAGTGATGGCAGCACCATATATGGTCCGTATTGCAGGGGCTCAGCTCTGCTACTGTAAGGCAAAAATGGTCATGGAAAATATGTGAACCAGCGGGTGGCATGGCTATGCATTCCAAAATAACTTTGTTCATAGGTACTAAAATTTGAAGTTTGTACCATTTTCACGTGTCACAAATAGTATGCTTAGATTTTTTTTCTGACCACAAAAAATGGATCGGTAAGAAAATTTGATGAAAGTCACCCAGATTGATGGGCGCCTGGGTGGCTCAGTTGGTTGAGCGGCTGCCTTCGGCTCGGGTCGTGGTCCCGAGGTCCTGGGATCGAGTCCCATATCGGACTCCCGGCTCTGCGGGGGGTCTGCTTCTCCCTCTCACCTTCTCCCCTCTCATTCTCAGTCTCTCTCTCTCTAGTAAATAAATAAAAATCTATAAAAAAAAAAGAAGAAGAAAGTCACCCAGATTGAAAAGGAAGAAGCAAATCTATCTCTATTTACACATGACACAACCTTGGAGAGAAAATCCTAAAGCATCCAATAAGAAAAACTATTAGGGCTAACGGATGAGTTCAGCAACTTTACAGATATAGATTCCTTGTATTTGTAATAATATACGTATATACATATATAAATTGTATTTCCATAGACTAGCAGTGAACAATCCAGAAATGAAATGAAGAAAGCACTTTCATTTATAATAGCATCAAAAAGAATAAAATATCTAGGGATACATGTAACCAATCAAGTGTAGAACTTAAACTCTCAAAATTACAGAGCTTGAGAGTTTATGAAAGAGCTAAATACTAAAAGGAAACACACCCTCTGCTCATAAATCAGACACCTTAATACTGTGAAGATGACAACATTCCCCAAATGTACACATAATGTTTGCAACTCAATAATTAAAAGGTAAACAGCTCAATTCTGAATTGGCCAGAATTTTAAAAATTTTTACATGGGTGGAGGGCAACTCAACAACAACAACAACAAAAACAAACAATCGGTTTAAAAAGTGAGCAAAGGACTTGAGTAAACATCTCGCCAAAGAAGATGAACAGATGGCCATTAGGTGTGTGAAAAGATACTCAACGTCATTAGTCATCAGGGAAATGCAAATCAAGACCATGAGACACCACCGCGCCCCCACAAGGATGGCTAGAAGAAAAAAGACAGGTAATAACAAATACTGTAGCAGATGTGGAGAAACTTCTGGAACCTCACACACTACTGTAGTTTTCCTTTGGAAAACTGTCTGGTGGTTCCTCGGAAGGTTAAACACAGAGTTCCCATATGACTGAGCCATCCCACTACCTGATGGGTATACACTAAAGAGAAAAGGAAACCTATTCCTACAAAAGCTGATACACAAGTGCTCAAAGCAGGATTATTCATAATAGTAAAAAAAAAAAGTAGAAACAACCCAAATGTCCATCCACTGATGAACTGATAAACAAAATGTGTATACATACACACACACACATAGACAACGGAATATTATTTGGCAATAAAAAGGAACAAAGTACTGATACAAGTTGCAACACAGATGAACTTTAAAAACATGACACTAAGTGAAAGAAACCAGTCACAAAAGACCACATATTGCATAATTCCACTTACAAGGAATGTCCAGAATAGACAAATCTATAGCAACAAAAAGCTAATTAGTGGTTGCCTAGGGCAGGGGTTGGTGGCGGTAGGAAGCTAAAAAGTATGGCTTTCTCTTTGGAGTGATGAAAATGCTCAAAGATCGATTTTCGTGATGGTTGCACAACTCTGCGAATAAATTAAAAACCACTGAATCTCACCCTTTAAATGGGTGAGTTGCATGGTATATGAATTACATCTCAATAAAGCTGCTCCCCACTCTACTCGACGTGAAAACGTAGCTTGCTGGGCCCTATCAGAACAGGTGGCAGACCCCTCTCCCGGGGCCAGAACTCTCCACAGCCGGAATGGAGCCAGGAGCCACACAGTCCCACTGCCCTCGACATCGGGTCACATCCAACTTTAGGACTCTCACATATCCGTGCTTCTAGTGGCGGGGCGGAGGTTCGCCTGAGCATGACCTGGGAGCCCTCACCCGAATGGGACCCTCTGGGCCCGAAACTGGAGGTTCACATCGCAGGTCACTGTTGCCATCATTTTAATGATCACTTCCACCTTTCCGGTGCCTCATCTCAGCCCCTACCCCAGCCTACGTCCTGACCGCTAGCCCAGCCGATATCCCGGCCACTGCTGCCAACAGCAGCTCCCATTTATTTTGTACCTGCTACATTGTCTCTGATGTTCTCGCAGACCTGCACACCCAGGAGCAGGGACTTTATCCCGTGCTATGAGGAGGTACTGAACGGTTTTAAGCAGTATCGTAATAAGGTCATAGCTGCATATTAAGATTTACTCTGACAGTAGCTTGGAGAATAGACGTTAAGACGAGTTAGACCAGTGAGCAGGCTCCTGCCATAATTGCAGGTGAGATAAGAGTGATGACAGTGAGGACGGAGAGAAATGGTACAACGGAGGGATGTTCAGAAGGCGGAATATATTGAATCGATTTCAGCTTCCCCCAACACAGGCTAGTTAGATGGGCAAGGGCATCCATGTCCTACTAACAAAGTGTGTGAGTCCTGATGTCCCTGAGGCTCCCAAGACCAGACGGCTCAAGTCTATCGATAGGGTTCCCCAAAGATCCACAATGCAGGCATTTCAGAGAAGAATGGAACTGATGGGACTCGTTTGACCCCTGGAGAAACGGTCTCCTGTCTCCCCTTTCCTTTTAAGAGAGACTGGTCTCTACTCTGCATATCCAAGGATCTCTAGGAGGCTCAGTTTTTCCTCTATCAAATTTCTATCCTTCCTGCCTCTTTATCAGTCCTTAAAAATCCACTGATGAGTTAATTCCACAGACATTTGATCATCCTGTCATCTACAGGTATGGTATACCATATTAGGCTGAAGGCTTCAGAAGTGATCTTCATCCCTCTAGCTTATCCCGTTCTTAGGAAAAGACCCAGAGCTAACTTTTACTGAAGCACAAATGAATGATGTCATAATGTGATCTTCCTTTAGGGAAATCTGAAATAAATTCTTTTCTTATTTCAAAAGTAATTCACAGGGGCGCCTGGGTGGCTCAGTCGGTGAAGCATCTGCCTTCTGCTCAGGTCATGATCCCAGGGTCGTGGGATGGAGTCCCGCATCAGGCTCCCTCCTCAGCGAGGAGTCTGCTTCTCTCTCTCTCCCTCTGCCCCTCTCCCCACTTGTGCTCCCTCTCTCTCAAATATACACAATCTTAAAGTAATTCACAGGTAAATATAAATAAGACCCCAAAATCCCTAGAACTTCTACCACCTGAAGATAAGCATTATAAACATGTTGCTCAGTGTCTTGCCAGACTTCTAGGTTATTTCTTTCTTCTCGCTTCTGTTTTATTTTTTTTTCTCGCTTCTATTTTATTTTAACTAGGGAACTTACATTTTACTCCAAAGCATCTTGGGCTAAAGAATGACCCAGTCATTCTGGGTGTGAAATGACCCAGGCTAATAGATGGTGCAGAGAGCTTTCCTCAAGCCCTCAAAAGTCCCATCTCTCAGGTTTCCAGCATACGTGATTGTTTCTACATGACATTCTGCTGGTTATCTGGCCGTGGCTGTGTGTTCCTCTTTATCAGCTTCCTCTATGCAAGCCCTGCCCACCTCAGCTTTAGAGCATAAGAAGAGGAAACAGACACCTTCAACGCTCTGGCGGGGGCTGGTCAGTGGGGAAGGTCTCCCAAAGGGCAGCTAGAATTGCTACATTTTTTGCACAGGCTCCCGCTCTATCTAAATAGCAAATGGTTGCTTGGCCTGCCCCATGTGTGACAAAGAGGCAAGTGAAAATTTGCTAAGAAAGTGGTGTCCCAGACTCTTCCTAGGGGAAACCTGATTAAAAGGATTATTTCAAAGGATCATTAATAGAAGAAGAATTTGAGGCTCCCCAGGGTAGAGCTGCCTTTCAGCCAGGCTATTTCAACACTTCTAACATGTGTCCCAAAAGGTCAGCTGGAGTGAGCTGCACACCAGAGACCAGACTCCGGATGCCAGGGATACAGATGGTCAAGGCTGGCCTTGTTCCTGGCTGGCTGAACCTTCTCGGCCTGCCCCGGGGGAGAGCTGGAGAGTTTGCCCATCCCCTGGGAGATGGAATGCAGCCCTAGAGGTACCAGTGTTTCCCTCACACCCAGGGGTATAATATGCCTCCTGTAGTACACGTAGCTTCTTTCCAAGTAGGAAATTCCTGAAGTGGAGCGAGCTGAAGTCTCTCCTTTCACTAAAACCTAAGATCCCCATTCCCACCTCTTTAGAAAGGTGCTGGTCCCAGAGCTGTGCTGTGGGGTCCCAAAGCTGGGGAACCGGGGAACGGGATAGTTGTGACAGCCTCCGGCTGACCATTCCTCCCGCAGATGCCGGGAAGCACGGCTGCCTCCTTTCCTGGGGCAAATGACTGTCCGCGGTCAGAAATGAGTGAGGGGCCGAACATCTCACTGCACCTGACCTGACATCTGGTCGCATCCAGCCACGGGGCCACCCTCCACCAACACACGTAGAGGTGGGGAACAACTCAGCTCCGGACTTCCTAAGAGACCTCACCTAATGGGCCCCTCTTGTCCCCAAAACAGAAGTCCAGAAGGCACTATTACCAGCCCTTCGAGTATCACTGCCACCACTTCAGCCCTGCATTCCAGGTACGGACCCAGCCAATATCCCGGCCACTGCTGCAAAGGGCAGCTCCTGTTTATTGAGCACCTGTTATGTTGTCTCTAATCCTGCCCACAAACCCTCAAGTTTACTGAAGAGGAAACTGTGGCTCCGAAATGTTGAGTCACAGCACCAGGAGGTTGGGCTGGGTTCTTAGTCTCGTCTGGATGAGGACTCCCTAGCCCATGCTGTTCCCATTGACCGGTGATGTCTCCCTTGGGTGGGCTGGGCTCTGGATGCACGCTGAGAGGATAACATGCGAATTTGCTGGCTGTGTGACCTTGGGCAAGTCACTTGCCTTCTCTGTGCTTCGGCTTCATCTCTACAATGCCAGTTCTGTTTGAGGCAGGCAGAGATACAGAACAGTGGTTTTACTTGGGGGTGGGGTGGAGAGGGAATCTCTGTGTGTGTGTGTGTGTGTGTGTGTGTGTGTGTGTGTGTGTGTGTGTCTGTGGCTATGTACTGGGGTCAGGTGAGAGAGGCGTGAGGCCACCGTCCCTGCTCTCCAAGTCCAAGGCTTGGACTAGAGCCAAGTACTAGAGCTGCTACAGGACCCAGTCAGTCACGGTCAAGCTGGAGGATGCCCATCCACCCCCTCCCCTCCAACTGCTGTCCCTCTAGGGTCCCACATTCTGCGGTCAGGAAGAAGGGGCCCCCCGGGAGGTGCTGCTGGAATGTTCCATCTGCTGGGAGCCCTTTGGAGGCTGATGGAATGATAAGGCAACAATAGCAGCCTGGGCTATGTGGCTCCCTCTTTCCCGCTAATGAGGTGCCTTCTGCCCCACAGCCATGGAAAGCTCCCAAGTTCCCCACAGATGCCTCCTCGGCCCATCTGCCTGCCTTTCATCCTACACCACCCAGTTTTCTCAACTTGTAATTGTGTTTGTGAGACCTCAGTCCCCAGGCCGTTGACCAACCAGGCAGAAAACCCACTGGTTATGAACAACAGTACAACCTCAGCCCAGACCCCTTTGCTACGCGCTCCGCCCGCGCCCCTGCTTCCCCAGCTCCCCCGGCTTACCCTGGCAGCCCTGCCTGGCCTGGCAGGAAGGCCAAAGCTCACGGCCTCAGCGTCTTGGCTGCGGAAGACCCAGAGACTACAGCGGCGGAGAAGGAGAAGGAGAAGGACCTGCGGGTCTCGAGGGGCACTCACCGGCGGGGTTGCCAGGGAGACGGCATGGCATAAGGGCACGTAATTTGCGGTCAGAAAGACTAGGTTTAGAATCCTGGTTGTGCCTCTTCCGAGCCATGTCACCTTGGGCGAGAGACCTAACCTTTCTGTGCCATGCTTTCCTCGTGTGTGAAACAGAGACGCTGATAGCTGCCTTGAGAGGTGGTTGCAAGGATTAAGTCAGATAATATACTGAGAGCACCTAGATCAGTGTCGGACACACAGAGGCACACAGTCACTGCCTGTCTCCTTTCCCTCCCGGGATCTGCCTGCCCTGCTGCTGCCAGCACCAGTGGGTAAAAGCACCTGGCAGGTCACCTCCCAGAGACTTGAGGGCCTAGGGTGCTTAGTCTCTCTCTGTGCCTTTGGGCCTTCAAACCGCCTGAGCTGTGGACCCCGAAAGGTAGCAGAGAGGAAAATGAGACAAGGGTGGGAAGAAGCTGGGCGAGCAGCCGAGGGTACGGAGTTGCGCCTCCGCATGGGGCAGGGGAGGTTGTGCAGCTCAGGGCCCAGAGGGCCTCCAAATCAGCTCCCCAGGAGCTTTGGTTGAGAGCAGCTGGCCCTGCAGGGGGTTGGGGGGAAGGCTCCAGACTGCGAGCAAGCCTGATTTCCAGCAGGTCCTTCCCACTAGCTGGCCTGGGCTGGAAGCGGGAATCTGATATGTGCACACCTCCACAGATGTGTCCCAACAGCCCGCCTGCCCCACCAGGCGCCGGAGGAATCCCCCCACCAAGGCCAAGCTCCCCTTGGAGGACCAGATGACCTCAGTCCTCCGGTGCTCCAAAGAGAAGGGGGTGGGGGCGTATGTGTGTGTGTTTGCGTGTATGTGTCACGCGTGCAGCTCCGGCCCCTAGCAGAGGAGGCTGCAGGCCTGGGTTCAGAGATGCAGCATCTGGCCAGCTGTGAGCCTGAGCCAGATGTGCGCCGACCAGATGTAGGGCAAGCTGGGTGGGGGCCGCACAGGAGGGAGTCATAACCTCATTGTGCGGCCTAATCCCGAACATATTACTCTGGAAGACGTGCGCCATCCTCAGCATCGCCATAAAAAAAGGCCCCAGGGGGGAGAAAAGAAGAAAGAGCGGGGTCCTGAGGGGTGTCAGCAGGCCTCTGACACACTTTGGGGGGGGTAGGGGCAAGCTGGGGAGAGAGTCTGGGCTGGCTAGCCCTCAACCCTGGGCCCTGGCAGTGCACAGGCCTGTGCAGACTGGCGGGCTGAGCGGGAAGGGGTGGCTTCCAGCCAGGCCGTGGAGCTACAGAAAGCCCAGAGCAAGGGACAGGGCCCAAAGGAGGCTTTGTGACTGAGCTTTAAGGGTTAATGGATCTGAGGGAAGGGGCGCCTGCTTCCGGGAAGAGCTAGAAGTGAGCCAGAGAACACTCTGGGCCTCTTTCCTCAGCCTTCCTAAAACTAGGTATTCGGGATGCTTCCAGCAGGGAAAGTGCTGGAATGTCTGTGTTCTCATCCCCTCTCCACTATCCTCAATCCCATCCCCACCCTCCTGAACCTAAGAGAACCGTCCAGAGGAGCCACGAAGATGCAAAGCCAGGATATCAAGGCGGGACTGCCTTCCCACCTGGGGGCATTGGGCCCGGGCTTTTTCTGGAGCGCTGACAAGATGGGGTGGTCATGGCAGGCTTCCCGGAGGAGGAGTCTGAAAAGAGGAGGAATTTGACTAGAAGATGAGAAGAGGACAAGACATGTCCTCTTCAGCTAAGAAGGCCCTAGGCCCCCGAGAAGCTGCAGTAGAGAGGAGAAAACGGAGGAAGCAAGGATGGAAGAAAAAAATCACATGAGAACCGGAAGGACCTCAGGGCCCATGTGGCCGAAGCCCTTTCGTCTGACAACAGGAAGAAAGAAAAGAAAGAAGCAGACAGCAGGAGGAAGTTGTGAAAGGGATC
>CM052809.1:28430690-28513851 GCA_028533885.1 Nasua narica
CCCCCCCCCCCCGCAGGAGTGAGCAAGGAGCTGGGCTGTCCTCTCTCCCTCTACCTCCTACATGCTCGAGGCAAGCACAACTGCTTCTCATTAGCAGGAGTGACCGTGGAGGAGAAATCCAGCCCAACCCAGGTCACGGTCACAGCCCTGAGCAGCCAGCCTCAGCCAAGCCAGAGAGGAGGCAGGCTGGGGCCGCGGGAGACCCGCAGCTGGGGTCCCCAGGCCGCCTGTGTCAGCACCTAGAGTGGGCAGTGATGAAAGGGGAGACTCTAAATGGAGGAACAGGAGGGCAGGGACATTATGCCAACGCCCTCCTTCTGGCTGGCTTGCCTGTTTTTTCCCTCCTCATTCCTTCATCAACATCGTGGCCACACCCCACCCCACCAGTCTCCTGCTGAGAGAGTGGCCGTGGTTTCCCAAGGCCTAAATCAAGACAAACTTCTGAGCCCCAAATGTAAAGACTCTCTGTGACTTAGCTCCCCTGGACCCCCCACTTCTCACTCCCATGCCTTCCTCAACCAGGTCCTCAGCTCCTGCCACTCTCCACAAAGGTCCCTGCCAGCATCCTACCGAGTGCCTCTGTATCTCTGCTCACGCTGTTTTCCTAACATAAAATGCCTTTTGTCTCTACCAACTCATGACGACTCCCCCTTTACCCTCCATTCATCTCCAAAACCAGAGAGTACCAGTGCCCACCCCATAGGGTTTTCGCAAAGATAAAATGAGAAAGCGCTTGGAACAGAGCCTGGCCTAGAGTCAACGTTAGCTATCAGTATAGTGATTATTGTTCTCTCCATTCTCTTGATGGAGAAAGATGGAGCATCACCCTCCTTCCTGTGTTTACCAGCTCAGCTTACTTCTGTCCCAACGGCATGTGTCAGGCCCCCTACACGATGCTAGGGACCATACTAGGCAGCAGGCGGGGAAAGGGAGGATAGGATGGTGACTGTCCTGCCCTCAAAGAGCCTACAGTCCGGAGAGAATCAGACAAGCAAAAGGCAGTTACAAGGCGGTGTGTGGGAGCCGGGCTCAGGGTACCTATGCACACAGCACTCTGGCAGCAGAAGTATGACCAGCACTGGGGATCAGGGAGGGCCTCTTGGAGGAGGTGATAAATAAGCCGGCATCTGGATGCTGAATAGGAGTTTGAGGTGGATGGAAGGAGAGGTGTTGCAGAAGGTAGCCGCAGCGTGAAAGAGGGCGGAAGAGGGATTTGGAAAGCGCAGCGAGTTCCTCAGGGTTTAGACTGGGAGAAAGACGGGAACGCTGAGGCCAGAGAGATTTGGCAGGAGCGGGATCTGGAGAGGCCGCGGAAACTGGACTGAGACGCTGGGGCCGAGGCCTGTGCACAACAGGGAATCGTGGCAGGGGCTGCACTGCTCACTCTGGCTGTCATCATATGTGCCTGGAACTATTTTTAACTGTTTCACATCTGTCAGACTCGAGTCTCGGATTCGTAGTCTGCTGCCTCCCCGCATGGCTTTTCTCAGTCTATAAAGAAGTAGGTATCTCTGAGAGGCTTCGAGAACAGACCACGGACTGACTGCACCGCGTGGAGCTGGGCCTGGGGGTGGGGGTGTAACGGGAGCCTGCTGCACTCAAGTTTGGCGGGTGCCCAGTAGCCTGGGGACAAGCACTCAGATGCCCTGATGCTCAGTTTCTTCCTCTGTCAACTGAGAATCAGGCCACCTGTCGCCCGGCTGGCCACACCTGGGAGTGCAAACGAAAGCCCAGCAAAGGTACCACAGAGGAGGAACAGAGGCAGAGACAGGAGGGCTGCACCCCACCTCGGGGCTGACTTGGGAGGCTGAGGAAGGGAGCCTAAACCAACAAGAACCAGAAACAAACGTGTGCATCTCGGCAACTCCCCCGCCCATCCATAGTGCCCTCTGTGTCTGCTTGTCTCTCCCCAGCTCGTGGGACTTGCTGTCAACCAAGGAGACCGCCCGGTCGCCCTTGCCCTAATACATGTAGCAGTAACTGGGGACCCCTAGAAGCCGGGTTAGGAGGCTGCAGGCTGTCACACCCTGACCAGTTAGCACCTCCTCCAGGAAGCCCCCCCTGACCCCCCAACTCACTTCCTTCTCTGCCCTCTCCCTTCTCTGACTTTCTGGACCTGCAGGCATACCATCCATGAAGTACATGACTGACTTCCCACTAAGTTCTCTCAGTCCTCCGACGGCCCCTCTCATCCTCAAGACTCTAAGCTCCTTGAGGCCAGGATCCCCCTGTTTCCTCTCCTCCGTGGTCCATAGAGCAGGCCTCTCTAAGGTGTGGGGTTGTTGCTTCTTGTTGCTTCCTCTGTGAAGCTGAGGAAGAGGATTGGAGGGTCCGGATGGGCCAGAGCTGGGTCCTAGGGACAGAGAGGTGGGGAAGAGTGGCCTCTCCTGACATAGACCTCCTCTGCTTTCCACAGCCAGGGGTCAGCAGCTGGGAGCCGCGGTCACGTGGCCGTCAGATGGAAAGGCTAAGGCAGCTGGGCACCAAGGGCTGGGTGGCAGCAGGCAGAATGTGCGAGTTCCAGGAGGCAAGGCAGGGAGGCCAACAGCTGCCCGGCAGGAAATGGAAATGTACCGCAGGTTCTAGGGCCTGACAAGGGGTCTAAGGCAAAGCCTCTCCTCCAGGCAGCTGCCCCGAACCTCTCCCCAGCTGCAGGGCCCCGTGGGTGTGCCCGGCGGATCCCAGCTGAAATATGGGCTACCATCTGGAGATGACGAGGCCTGGAGACAGTGTCACCAAACGGCCGCCTCCCCGAGGCAGTCGGGGCAGGCCTCATCAGCACTTTGAAAGAAGCATCTGGCTGGTTCCAGATGTGGGACCAGATGTGAGAAAATGACATCCTGGCATTGGCTGGTAGACAAGTTCAGGGTCCATCCTCCACCCGCCAGCTGGCAGAACCTTCTGAGGTTCTTTCTACCTATGGCCCCTGCCCACTTAACTCCCTTGGTCCCTGATCCCTGGCTGCAGGATCTGGGGTTGGCCAAGGGGCTCCTCATGTCTGGATGCGGCCCACCCCAGAATCAGTTTATTCTCTCACTCCTTGGGGTTAGGAACTCACAGGTCCCCATTCCCCAAACGTCCAAAATCAGTAAAAAATCAGGTGTGCGCGCGTGTGTGTACGTACGCATATATGTGCACGCCCGTTCACACTGACAGCCCTGACAGCACGAGGCCTCGTCTGATCCCTGGGGCTGAAGGGGGTCTGGAGAGGGTGCGGCCCCGCCCAGGCGCTAGTCTGGTGAGGAAGCCGGGGCAGGAGAGGTCCGGCAGGTGAGGCAGGTGGCGGATCTGGCGGACTTAGGTCTCAGGCATCAGACTTCCAAGTTTCTTTCCACACGGCCACCTCCTGTCACTCCACTCCAGGCCCTGGAACACCCAGCTCCAGTCACTGTCTTGGTTTGCAGGGTGAAGAGAGCCCGTTTCCGGGGGTCGAGGCCCTTGCTGCCCTTTGGGGCAGGCGTGGACGTACAGATAATACCAGAGTGAGAAGGGGCGTTCAGAAGACGGCATGCCCTCTTCCGAGCTGGAGTAGGAGGGGCTAGAGAGAGTTTGGAAGAAGCCAAGAGGGATTGGGGGAGGGGTAGCTGAAAGGAGAGAGGCCCCCAACACCAGCTTCTGAGGGATGGAGCTCAGGGCATGTGGCCTGACAGGGGAGGGCTCCGCTGCTCACCCAACAGAGAGCCCCCCACTTCCTCTGGGCACGTGAGCCGTCATCACTTCCCTCCTCAGAGGCCGGCCCTTCTAGATTCTTCCCCTGGTGGATCCCACGACTCTGGAACTAGTGACTGCTCTAGACTATAAGGTGCCTCCTGGAAACTTCCTGGGATAAGGACCTCAAACATAACCTTTCCAAAGACCGGCTCCCTTCATCTTGCAAAGCCAGGCAAGGCATGATTCCAGCTTTGCTCAGCCTCAGTCCGTCAGTCTGTGCGACAGGCAAAGAACGAAATGGTCGGCATCTTCAGGCAGAAAGTGTGGCCACCTCCTTCCAGAATCGCTCCCACATGGGCTACAGTTCTAGATTTGGGGTCCATTCTGGCTTGATTACGAGGGGGCTGCTGTCTAGGAGTGAGGGCCAGCGAGCAAGAAAAGAATGCAGAGTTTTTTCAAGCATCAATAATTTTCTGAATTTGAAACCACTCTTTTCCCAACTTTGCAAAGCACACACTGTACAGTCCCCTTCATTAAGGATTAATTACTAGCCAAGTTTGAAGTCTTTGGAGTTGTTTGCGAGTTATTTGAGCTGAAAAAGAAAACAGAACTATGTTGTTGTTTCTTCTAAATGGAAAAAGGATATTTTTTTGTGGGTGTTTGCAACGCTCACAAACAGCTGAAGGGGTTTTTTACTCTATCTTTCCAAAAATCATTGCTCCAGGCCATGACCAAATATGGAAAAAATGACCAAAAAAAATACAAATCCCCAAACCATGAACTTTTCAGAAAGTTGCAAATAGCTGAAATGGAAATGTGCACTGGAAATGGCCGGCGGCCTCGCCTGGCACGGTTTCCCAGTATCCCCTGCCCCCACCTCCACCTACCGCCCGCATCTGTGGGGTACCCAGGCGTCTCCCAAGAGACTCTCTCTTCTGGACATCCCAGAATCAGGCTGCCAGGCACAGCACTGGATTCGCACGCTCATTTCACACGTAAGGAAACGGAGGCCGGTCGGAGGGCCTAACTGACTCGCCTTAGCCCCCACAGCAAGCTCTGGCAGAACCTCATCCCTGGCCAGGCTTTTATCCCGCTGTCACCCCCAGCCCCAGAAAGGCTGCAGAGAAGGCTGGAGCAGGGTGTCTGGGCCTCTGGGAAGGCAGGACAGGAAGCCACCTGGGGCTGTGCATGGCCATGCACATCCCTGAGAAGAAGGTGGGCATTGGAGGCGGGACGGCTGGAGATGGGGACAAAGACTCCCTGTCTTACACGGGGAGGGCGGTTGGCTCTCCTCCAAGATCACACTCATTGTACCCACCGCTGCCCCAGGTAGCTCTGACCCCCACCCTCCCCAGCTCCTGGACAGCTGGCACTGGGGGAGAAGGCGGAGGGGTTGGCGATGCCACGCTCCGTCCCCTCGGTCCCATCACCAGCAACGAGGTCCCGTCAGTAACCTTGGCTATGACATTCCTATAACTGGCCGTTCAGGCCGAGGCTCCCGGGACGTCACTCCCCAGACCAACTTCCCCAAGGTGGCAGGAGGGGACAGGGGCTCTTCCCTCCTCAGAGCTGAAGCTGGAGTTCTTCCTGGCCTAGGTACGATCCAGAATGGTAATATAATTCTGAGGTTAAAACTCTGGCACCAGACTTCTGGGGTTTGGATCCGGACGCTATCACTTACTAGCTGTCTGACCTGCAAGTTACCTAACCTCTCTGTGACTCAGTTTCCTCATCTGTAGAATAGAAATAATACCAGCACCTTCCTCCTCTGGGTCACAGTAAGTGCTATGCCCATTGTGGCTCTCATGACTGCTGTTAGCTGTTTGATATCAGCAAATTAGGGGAGAAAGATACACAAACGGACAACCCAGTGAGAACCCAGAACCTACTTCCCGAGCTGGACAGAACCTGCCCGTTTGTAGCCTCCCGCCACCTCCTCCATTTAAGCCTCAAAAAGTTGCCAGGCTCGTCTGGGCCTTGGTTTCTCCATTAGTAATACGGGGATCATAGAACCCTTTGCTGTTCTGTCAAGTTCTTTGAGAGGCCTGGATGAAAGGCACCAGCAGCTGGTTGAGATGCTGCTATTACGGCTAATGACAGAAGCAACACGCTCGTAAGCTGCTGTCCAGCTCTGAGTCAGGCTGTTTACGGTTCTAGGCCTTGCCAGGGGCGGGAAGGGGGGGATGCTGAGTGGGCCCGTGGTTTGGGGAGAAGGGGAGCCCTGGCTGGTGCCCTCACCTGCCCTGTTAGTGCATCCGCTCTGAGCAAGCTGCCTGCAGGGCCTCCTCTCTCTGAGTGGAACCCCTACTGCTCGGTCACGCTGAGAATCGCAGCCCCCCTCACCCTACGGCGGCCCCCCTCCCCTTCTGCCAGGACTCCGGTATGTGTGTGACCCATCGCCCGGGAGGACAATCAAGCCTGCTTAGAAACATGTGGAAGCCATGGTCCTGGGCTGCAGCAGCCAGAAGGAGAAAACATTCCCCCAAGGCCAGGTCCTCCCTCTCTCACCAGCCCAAAGACAGAGACCCAGAGGGGACAGTCAGCATGGGCTGGACTCCCTCCGTGACCTCCACATCTGGTCAGATGCTGCGGGGCCCTCCCTTCCCCTGGGGAGCTTCTAACGGGAGGCTGAGCAGGGAAGGGAAGCTTTCATAAATAAGCCCCCCTCCAGAGGTCCTGCTGGGCCACTCCTGTTTTGTATCAGCACTTTAGTTTCTAGACTGGGGTTGGCCCCTTGGTCCCTCTGGGACCTGGGGGTGGAAGGGGGGTTGGTGAAGCTGAACAGCAGCTGATGTCCCCAGCCCCCTGTAAGAAACACTCTTTCCCTGGCAGCAACGTCCACTTCCAGGAAGCCTCTGCAGTAGCCTCGGTCCCCACCTTAGCCCAGGCCTGTGGGACATGCAGACTTGTCCTCTGAGCTCCCAGGATGCCTCGGGGGCAAGGCAGCCCTAGGCAGATGCCAGCTGGCCTCCCAAAGTGTCTCTTCCTTACCAGAGCTCTGGCTTTCCTAACCAACCCCAAGAGCAACAGGTCACTGGAGGGCCACACAGCCAGGTGGCCGGAGGCATGGGTAGCAAAGATCGCCTGCAGGCCTCTTCCAATCTCTCTACCTCTCTGGTCCCAAAAACTAGTCCTTCGCCTCCTGGGAACACTTCCCGCCTCTCCACCTGCCTCAAGTTCCTGCTGTGCACAAGCCCAGTTCCCGATGGTCCTTCCTTCCCTCAGTACTGCTAAGCCCCAAGAGCAGATCCCGTGGCATGCACGAGGGCCAGGACTGGGGATAGCTAAAGCAAGCAGGGAAAGAGGACCGCTATTTTGGACACAAGCTATAGAGGATGGGGAAGGGGGGAGGGGGGATAAAAACTGAACCTCCAATGGCAAAACGGCTGGCCAAAACCCAGCAGGCTTAAAGCAGACTGGGGAGAGCATTCTAGACAGGGGTCACGGCAGCAGTGAGAAACAGAAGAGGGAAGTCGCTTGGCATGTCCAGAAGGATCCGTTCTTATAGGGCACCCAGGCTTGGGGGAGATGGGAGAACGCTTCGGGAGTCCTGGGCAGTGAGGGGAGCACACGGTTTCAGGGTACAGTGTGAGGACAGCCAGGGAAGTCAGCTCACAGAAACTCCCTGGAGTTAGAAATAGGGGCCTCTTCTTCAGAAATGTAAGCAACTTTGGAGGGGGGCTCCTTGACCTTCCTAAGCCCCGGAAGGCAGGGAGGAACAGAAAGGAAACACTCCCATCACGATTTAACAGAGAAGGAAACTGAGGCTCATTAGCGCTTAGTCATCTGCCCAAGGTCTTACACTAAGTCAGCAACCAAGCTGGTGGAATATTCTAGACGCCCGGGTGTGGAGGGGTCCTCAAGAGGTCACCTACTTCACCGCTTGCCCCAGGCAGGCCAGATCCCAACAAATGGGCCATCTGATGATGCCCGACCGTGTCAGGAAGCTATTCTTTACCTCTCGTGCCAAGTATTTGTTAAATTCAAACCTAGCCTGAATCCTTCCTGCTGCGGTTTCAATCCTTGACTTCTCTGGTTCGTAGGCAAGAGATGGAGTCCTCTAAAAGCCCTCTGTGGACTAAAAGGTTATTTTTGGGCTCCCCACCCCCAGATCTCTTTTCTCCAGTTCAGATCTCAACAGTTTCCTTCTCTGTCGACCCACACCTCTCCTGTGTGACACGGTGTACCCCCAAGGGCTCCACAGCCATCAAATCAATGAAAGGAGACTGAGTCAATGAGCAAACAAAGCACCGGTTTCCAGATGAGCCCAACATGTGGGCCTCCCCGAGAAGGATCCCACACGGCCCTCTCCCCACACACCTGAACCCGCCTAACCAGCCGATACCATGGACGGACACCAGCCGCTTGGGTTGTCTCTCAGGCCATATTCTTACTTTCAAAACACAAATATCCAAAAAAACAAATAACCCAAACAAACAAACACACACACTCCATGGGTATCTTCCCTCCTTATCCCTCTGGTGCTTCTGCATCGTCAGAGCCTTGCACACATGTGGACCCGCGTCTCCACATAGAATACAGGCGCCGGCCCCTGTGAGTAAACCCATCCCCGTCCCAGCCCGGATGGCGTCTCCGCTGGCATCTCTTGGTACAGACGGCTGCTTCTGCGGACCGCTACGGTCCGTGAGGACAATCGTCCTCAGCTTCACGCCTGTGTCCCTGATCTATGGGAAGAACCGAGCCCCGTCTGTATTTGCACCACCAACGCTTACAACGTGCTGGGTGCCGTCCAAGCCCTGTGTGTGTGTGTTCTCGTCGGGTCCTCACAACCCCCGTCTGGGTCACAGAAGAGGAAGCCTAGACTCATGGAGGTGAATTCTGGCTGCCAATCCGCAGGTCTGCCTGACTCCAGAGCCCACCCTCTTCCTCTTGCCGGACGTCTGGTCTCTCCCTGGCCCAGTGAGGACCGGGCAGTCGAATGTCCCCCGCACTGCTCCCTGCTCCCCCACCGCCCACCCCGGCACGCAGAACCACATCTGGGGAAGAACACTTGAGCGCAATGTAGGGGTGCATGTGTAGGGGGAGTGTGGTCCGCATCCAGCAGCTCGTCTTGGTTCGAACTGCTTCCTTTTCTGGTTGTTTCCTTTTCTCCTAATCTCAGATCGAAGACCTATTATTTCCAAGCCAGGAAAAAAAAAAAAAAGGAGCTCTGTTCCAGGAACTGTAATCTCTCTGTCTCTGCTGCCCAGTTTCTCACTTCTCTGACTCTCAGACGAGCCCGACCATGCCTGGCCCCCAAATTTGGCAAGACCATTGGTCACAAAGCCTTTTTAGGGTCTCCTCTTTCCCCCCCACTTCCCACCTCAGGCCAAGACAAGGGTGAGAGAGCCAGGAAGGAGGGGACAGAAAGCAGATGGAAGAAAGGCGTAGTCCCCACACTGCCCTGCCCTGTGTGTCCTCTTCTCTGGGGACTGTGCCGTGGTCCCCCTTCCTGGCCTAGAGAAGCAGCTCCAGAGAGAACGTGTGGTTAGCTCCGCAGAACAAAGACACGCACACATGTGGGTGCCCACACCAGACGGTCATAAACACACATGCCAGCCTGCTCTTATTCACAGAGGCACTCGGAGCCTCAAGGAACAGAAATCCCCCTGAGGCTGAGACACACACAATCATGAGCACATGCACTCACAATCTCATGTTTCCAGACGCTGCCATAAACATGCCCTTTCTCTCAGGCACAAACATCGTCACGTGTACAACCCGGGAGTGCCTACCAGCTCTCTGGGCATAGGCGTTTGTGGACAGGCCCAAAGGACAAAGGAGGCTGGACCCAGACCCTTGGATCAGGGGGGTCTCCAAAGTTAATGGGACCTCTAGTTCTCAGCTAGAGAAGAGGACCACAGGGCCCCTCGTGTCCTTGTGGTGCTTCCATCCAGTGGGGAGGAGGCTGTGTTGACCCCCGAGACCACTGAGTGAAATACCTCTGTCTTCCTAGCAGGTACTGATAGCCCCTTCTGACCGCTCCCTCTCTGACGGGATGCCTAGATGGAATGCCAAGGTCAGGCCCAGGATTACGTCTGTCCAACTGACCAGGAAGAAGTTAGGTTAGGAGCATGCCATTGACAGAATAGCCAAAGAAAGGGACTTGGTGCATCTGAGCCCTGAGCTGAGAGGGCTGGATGAGGGGGGGAAGCTGGGACTTGGAGCCCCAAGAGTTTAGAGGCAGCTCAGGATTTGAACATCCTCCCCAGGGCAGAGCCCAGGAGAACTTGTCTTATGTCCCATCCTGCAAGCCTGCGGCAGGACTGGCCTTTATCCGAGTTGCGTAAAGTCAGGAATCTGGTCGATCAGCACCGAGGAGGGAAGGGCCCGAGAAGAGGGCAGCAGCTTGCCCTCCAAGACCTGCAGGGATTTGGAAAGGGGAAGGAAGGCTGGAAAGGGAGGAGGCGGACTTCTGATCTGGAGCAGCAGTCGCCCTTCCACACCAGGAGATCTCCATTCAGCCAACCTGCAGTGAGGGCCTGCTCCCATCAGGCCGCATTCTAGACACCGCTTTGATGAGCAAGGCCACCACGAGCCTGCTCCATCGCCCCCATGGACAGCAGAGGCATCAGCTGGCCCTAGATGGGCAGGGGGCGGGGGAAGCAGGAGACCTCCAGGAGCACCCTCAGCCCTGTTAGGCTTTCCCTGTCGGCTTCGCCGGGGAGGAGGGGGCCCCCTTCCAGAAGGCAGTGCAAGACGGGATACAAAGCCTTGCCCCGCCACCTGGTGGAGAGAGGAGGAAGGTGCTGGAGACAAGGCTCCGACAGGTAGTGCCCTGCCACCTGGTGGAAAGCAGGGGCGGAGGATCTGGAGCGCGCGCTCTCTCTCTCTCTCTCTCTCTCTCTCTCTCTCTCTCTCTCTCACACACACACACACACACACACACACACACACACACACACACACACACAGAGTCAGCCCCAATGGCTGAGTGCCTGGACTGGCTCAGCCCCTCAGCTGCCTGCTGTCAGAAGCCAGAATATGAAGGATGTAGCCATCGAGGGCATGACCCTGATCCTTAAGGATTCACAGTCATCTGGGGGTGAAACAGCTCATTTACATGAAAGATCAAAGCATACAATGGTGTAGGCTCAATCATTCAATTCAGTTCCTTCCCATCCAAGCACCCATTCATCTGTGCAGCCAGCCCAGTACTTAGAAGGCTTACTCTCTATAAGGCATTGTGGAGATTGCAAAGGGAGTAAATGACAAGACCCGACCCCGGCCCCCAGGTAGCTAAGCTCTATTAACCCAACCTGAGTAAGGCCTTTTTCCCCCTAGGACTTTCCTCTTTAACAAAGACTTTCACCTCTGTCATCTCCCTTAACCTTTCCAAAACCCAGAGAGGTATGTAGGATTTCCACATTGCACAGGGAAACGTTCCAGCTCCAAGGAGTTAAATGACTTGTCCAAAGTCTCACAGCTGGTAAGAGCCTGAGTCTAGAAGTTTACCCAAAATGCTCTCTACGGCAGGATGGCTCCAGTTGTAACAATAATAGTACTAATATATTAGCTAATAATGGCTAATGTTTCCTGAGTGCTTAGCAGATGTAAGGCACTGCGCTCAGTGCTTTACACGAGCTAAGTCCCTGAAGCCCCTGTGAGGTAGGGAGCATTAACCCGACATTGCAAATGAGGGCGCTCAAACCAGAGAGGGGTTAATACCACCCACCCAGGTAATCTGGCTTCAAAGCCTGCACCCTTGACCATGAAGCTGTATGGCCCTAAGGCTATGGTGAATGATTCACACAAGCTGCTGGACTGACCTGGGGTAGAAGGAGGGGAAGGTGCTGGAACAGAAGCTCAGAGGTCAGGTCATGGTCTTCTGACCCAGGGAGTAGACCCCAGCCCTAAGGCAGTGGTCAGAAAGGACCATTCTCATCGAACCTCCAATATTAGGGCCAACTTGCTTGGCTTCTTTTCATAACCCATTATGACGGACCCAGAGTTTCCTACAGCTTTGCTGAAGCAAGTTCTAGATTTGGCTGGAAGTAAGGAACGAGAGCTATCTTCAAATATCTGTAGGGCTACTCCCTGGAAGAAGAACTAAATATATTCCCATAGTTCAACAGACAGACATGAGAAGAACAGGTAAAAGTTAAGGGGAAGCAGATTCTATCTCAATGGAAGGAATATTCCTACTAATTAGAGGTGACACCCTCCCCGCCCCCAGCAGCCTTCAAAAAGAGTGAGCTTTCAGGCAGTAGGTGCATTCAAGCAAGGCAGAATCACTAGTTGGCAGAGAAGCTAGAAGGCCATTTTCTGTGCAGAGATCATACTGTCCCTTCCAAAGCTGAGATGTCATAATGGCGTATCCCCCTCTCTCCCCCCCATCTTTTGTCATAAACATTTACTGAATCAGCCCGCTGCTAGGTAATGGAGTTGCAAAGGTCAGACGTAACACCTGCCCTCAAAGATTTTAGACTTTAGAGGGCCGGTGAGCCTCGAGGCCCACTCTGAATAATGTATGATGGCCTTTGGCTTAGACTACCTTTGCCCTTCAAACAGGAAGGGCGAGGGAAACACCTTTCCTTTCTATACTTATTGGACCAATTCTCTACCTCCAGTTGACATACAGACTTAAGTAATATTGAAAACTGGGTGTGCTATCATGATCTAAGAATAATAGTATAAATAATGGCAATAAATAAAAACAACCAACGTGATTTTACTTGGCGCCAGGCAGTGTTCCCGTCACTTCACAAATATGATTTTTACTTAATTGTGCTGGCAAAAGTTCAAAGGCAAACTTAGTCTTTCAAGTCCCTAAAGGGTTCTACCAAAAAAAAAAAAAAAGAAAGAAAAAAAGGTGTCTGTTCTCCACATTGTCTAAGTCATGCCACAGGATGATGGTTTTATTTTGTAAGAAGACTAGGCTAGCTGTAATATAGCACATTCTGGGAACAAGATGGTTCAAAACACTGGAGTAAAATACCAACCAAGGCTGTGGTGCTTCCTTTTTTGGAAGACAGGGAGAACGACATGGATTTCCAGTGGGTTCTGGTGGTAAAAGGAAAGGGAATGAAGAAAGTGACCTGGTTTAGGCCCCAGATAGGTCTGGGCACATGTGTGGACCTTGGAGGCCAGGTTGACGAAACTCCATATCATATGGAGATGGCCTTTATAGGGCCACCAGGACCAGAGCAATGTCCCCACCTCCCACTAGAGGGACACTCAGAGCCAGGCACCAGAAAATGCAGGCAAGCCTTATGGGGCCCCTGCCCCAAATCAGGGTTCTAAGTTCCATTCCCCACTCCAGCCATCCAAGTCCATGTCCACGCTCTCCTCCCCAAATCCCTGCACATCTTTCCCTAACCAGCCCCTGTGCCCCCCTGCCGGCTGACCCTCTCTAGGGTACCTCTGAGGTCATCTTCTCCTCCATAGGTATCAGCCTATGCAGGAAAGACCAGAGAGCAAGGAAGAGAGGGTGTGGCGGGGGGGGGAGGGGGAGAAGAATGCGGGTGCAAAGGTAAGAGGGTTGAAAGGGGGTTCATCACTGGGAAATAACCCCAAGTGGTACAAACAGAGAGAAATGGCATTGGCAGTCTGTACACGTAACCAAAGTAGAATGTGTAAAACCTGAAGGGATTCCTTAACACTCTCCGCAGAAATCTTTCAGCTCTGTTTGCTTCAGACGTAAAAATGAGGACAACCGGTTTTCCTTTCTCGCCTTGCCTCTTGAACGTCGGCGAGTCTCCCTCCTCCTTAGAGGGAGCACACAGCTGCCTCAGCTCCATCCTGGAGTCCATTCAGTGGGCCTGACCCCAGCTTCTCCGACACGATGAGAAAAGAAGCTGGTCCGCCCCTGCCTTTGAGTCACAGTCAAATCCACCTCAGATGCCTTCAGCTACCCCAGATGCCAAGCGTATGGCATTTACAGGCCCCGAAGTGTTTCCTGAGAGCTCCCAGGGTTGGCACCAAATGTAATCTAAATACTACCTCCTCCCGGGTCTCCTGCCTGCTGCAGCTTGGACGCGCGCACCTATTCTTAGCTAGATGGTTAAAGTCCAAATGGCCGGGGCCGGAGCAGGGAAAGAATGCGGCGGGCATCTGTTTCCCCACACGCCCGTCCTCGGGCGGCAGCTGACAAGGAGCCAACTGTGCCGGCCATTCCTTCCCCAAACTCTGTGCTGCAACTGCGGGGAATGATAGGGAGGCGCGATGGCCCAGATCCAGAAGGAAATTAAATAGCCTGAAATTAGGTCCAACACGCCTTTGGCACAAACCCGTCAAAGGAAAAACCGGAAGACAGCATGATTCCCTTCCAGTTACAAAATCAACGTATCAACAGCAAGAATCCCCATATACATAAGCAAAGTACACTTGGAAAATAGGATGAAAAAAACCCATTCCACGAACAATGTCAGGAAAAATATAAAATGATAGGAATAACGTCAGTAAGAAATGTATAGGATCTACCGACAGGAAACCGGCTCTAACTCTGCTAAAGGAAAAAAAAAAAAAAAAACAGAAAGACATAAACTGATAGAAAACTGTAGTGCTCTACGACGTAAAGCTTCCCAAGTTAATCTCTAAATTTAACCCCATTCCAATCAAAATCCCAAGGGCATAATTGATTCTCAAACTCATCTGGAAGAGTAAATGTTTGAGAAAAGCCAAGAAAATTTTAAAAAGGGGCACTTGCACTGTCAGATATTAAAATGTACTATAAAGGGCGCGTGGGTGGCTCAGTGCGTTAAGCGTCTGCCTTGGGCTCAGGTCATGATCTCAGGGTCCTGGGATCGAGCCCCGCATCGGGCTCTCTGCTCAGCGGGGAGCCTGCTTCCCCCTCTCTCTCTCTCTGCCTGCCGCTCCCCCTACTTGTGCTCACGCTCTCTGTCTCTCTCTGAAATAAATAAATAAAATCTTTAAAAAGCTATAATAATGTAAAAAGTGTGGTTGAGGCAGGGAAATGGAAATCAAAACTACCACCTCAGGACACCACCACAGCCGTCAGAATGGCTGACATCAACAACACGGGAAAAACAAATGTTGGCGAGGATGTAGAGAAAGGGGAAGCCTCTTACACCGCCGGTGGGAATGCAAATTGGTATAGCCACTTTGGAAAACAGTATGGAGGTTCCTCAAAAAGCTAAAAATTGAACTACCCAATGATCCAATAACTGCAATGCTAAGTATTTACCCAAAGGATACAAACATACTAATTTGAGAGGACGTAGGCACCCCGATGTTTCCAGTAGCATTATCTATAATATCCAAATTATGGAAATAGCCCACATGTCCGTCGACTGATGAGTGCGTAAAGAAGATGGGGTATATATATGTAGTGGAATATTACTCCACCATAAAAAAGAAGGAAATCTTGCCATTTGCAACGACAAGGGTGGAGTAAGAGTATAATGCTAAGCAAAATAAGTCACTCAGAAAAAGAGAAATACCATATGATTTCACACATGTGTGGAATTTAAGAAGCAAAACAAATGAGCAAAGCTAAACAGAGAGACAAACCAAGAAACAGACTCTTAACTATAGAGAACAAACTGATGGTTACCAGAAGGAATGTGGGTAGGGGGTGGGTGAAATAGGCGATGGGGATTAAGGACTGCACTTGTGAGGTGTGGAAGTTTAGAACCAACTGGAATTTTTTTATTTTTTATTTTTTTTAAAGATTTTCTTATTTATTTATTAAAGACAGAGACTGAGAATGAGAGGGGAGAAGGTTAGAGGGAGAAGCAGACTTTCCCGCAGAGCCGGGAGTCCGATATGGGACTCGATCCCGGGACTCCAGGATCATGACCTGAGCCAAAGGCAGTTGCTCAACCAACTGAGCCACCCAGGCGCCCCTAGAACCAACTGGAATTTTTTAAAAAGTGTGGATAAGGCATCAGAAGAGATTGATCAGTAGAATATATTGTAAAGGCAAGAAACAATTGTGTCTTCATTAAGGGTGCCACTGCTTATATAAAATGTAAGTAATATCACAGGGGCGCCTGGGTGGCTCAGTTGGTTAAGCGTCCGACTCTTGGTTTCAGCTCAGGCCATGATGTCAGGGTCGTGAGATTGGACCCCACGTTGGGCTCTGAGCTGATTGCAAAGTACGCTCAAGATTCTCTCTCTCCTTCTCCCTGCCCCTCCTCCCATGCATTCTCTCTCTCTCTCTCTCTCAGATAAATAAAATCTTTAAAATGTCATATTATAAATACATATAGAACATAAATGAAATTTCATATTAAGAGAGGAAAGATGGATTGTCCAATAACGTGCTGGGATAAAAAATTAAGATTCTTAAAATACTGTTCTCACAACACACAAAAATAAATTGCGGATAGTTAAAAGATCTAAATGTTTACTAAAACACTAGAACATTTAGGTGGTTGCTTATGTAATACAGAATTAGAAAAGTCTTTTTAAGCATAGATCAAAATGCAGTCCCCAAATAAATATTAAGATGTTTACCACTTAAAAAAAAATGTAAATCTTCATGTCAAAAAACGTCACAAAGCCAAACACGAATGACGACCTGGAAAAACTAGTGTATGTAACATTTATCAAACGAAATAGGTTAGCACCCTTGCTAGAAGAAGAAACTTGTAAAACAGGTAAGAAAAGATAAATACCTCAAAAGAAAAATGCGCAAAGACATAAACACAGAATGTTAATAAACAAATTAAGGTGTTCAGTCTAAATGGTAATCAAAGCAAATTAAAACGCAGTAACATTTTGCGTATTAGATATTAAACGTTAAAAAAGAACGCTAGCAAGGTGTGCCCAAACAGACCAACACGGGTGGTGAAGCATAACTGGTACAATTTTTCTGATTTGGAATTTAGCCATGGGCATCACAAGCCTTAAAAGGTGTATATGTTTAGTCCCTACAGTTCCATCTGGAAATTCATCCTGAGGAAGTAAGAATATGCAAAAAAAAGAAAAAAAGTCATCCAGAAGCACAACTGGAATGGCAAAAAAATTAAAAACTAAATTTCTAATAAATAATTGATTAAATAAATTATAATTGTATCCATACACTAACATACTATGCAACTTTTAAAATGATGGCATAAAAATACGGCTGTTGGTAAGGAAAGATGTTCCTATATACTTTTAAAAGAAAAAAGGGACAGGTTATGAGACGGTGGGTATAGTATTGTCCCATTTTAAAAACGGTCTTTAATACACAGCCAAAGGTCTGGAGGAATTTACTCCAGAATGTTTCCAGTTTCACTGCTGGGTGGTCAGATGATGAATGTTCTGGGTTTTTTTTCTGTTTCATCATTCATACTTCCTAACTTATCTCAATTAGGCACTTGTATAATTTTTATTTTTTATTTTATTTTTAAATTAAATTAAATTTTTCTTTAAAGTAGGCTCCATGCTGGGGCAACACAGGGCTCAAACTCTCAACTGTAAGATCAAGGTCAGGAGTCAGACACTTAGCTGACTGAGCCACCCAGGAGCCCCTCTTGTGTAATTTTTAAATTAAATTTTTAAGTTAAAAAAAAGGAAAAGAAAAATTAGGAACTGGCATTTCCTAGATATACAATCCTCCCTGGCCCCATGAGGTCTGGGAGATAAAAAGGTTTCACGAAGGAGAAATGATCCCGTGGCTTTAGAAATACATGCCCTCACCCCAAAAAGTTTCATCCCAATTCCTCACTCGGGTTCCCCGCCTCACTGAGAAAACTGCCACATGAGGTTAAAATGCAAAAAGGATTCGAGCTTCCACCCCCTTTCCTCTTCTTCTCCCCCCATCCCCAAGGGGGGTATCTCTGTCTCTGGCAAACTGGGGGTAAAATCGGCCACGGAAGACAACGGGGTACTCCAAAATGCTTCAACCAAACGGGTGGAGGGGAGAAGGCCCTGGGCCAGCCGAGAGGGGGTCTGGGTTAAGTTGGTAGCACAGGGAGCTGAGGGTTGGGAGCGGCCATCTAGACTATAAAAGAGTGAGGGGCAGGGTCCCTGAGAGCTGGGGGCAGAAGGAGGACAATCCCATTTTCAACTAGGGTCCAAATTACGTATTTCTTAATAGAATAATTTACCAGCAGCTTTTTTTCTGCCAGTCAAGGTCTCAATTATTAAACATTTAAAACCCCAAACTTCTCCTCTGCCTCAGCTGTTGTCACCCCCCACCCCTTCTCCACACAGGCTAGCGGCCTCAGAAATGGCCTCCTCCTCCACCCCAGCCATGGGACCCACCGTTCTCAGCACTCAGCCTGGGGACAGCAGCTCTCCAGATGGGACCGGGCCAGGGGCTCCTGCCTTTAGAGGCCTCTGCGGCCAGCTCACAGGTCCCAGTCACTTCCGCCCTAAAGCCAGAAGGGGACAGATCCAGAAAATGACTCCTTCAATGCCGTAAATGTTCCCTGGATGTGGAAAACCCATTTCCTGGCCTGTATGTGGGCTGCGGGCCTCCTATGGGGGCTGGCAGCCAACCTGTCTCTGGAAAAGAGGTTTCTAGAAAACGCGGCTACACAAGTACCTCGTGTGTGTGTCCCGGATGTCTATTTATTATATGCACTACATGTGTGTGAATGTGTAGGCCCCCCTCAGTAACAGGAATGTCCCTGTACCTCTCTTCCTTCTTAAATCTCTCGCAATCACTCAGCCAATGCTAACCCGAGCAGCCTTGAACTTGGAACCAAAATCAGGTCCGGCCTCTCTGATGCTCTATCTTCAGGGAAAAAGGAAGAAGAAGGAAAACAAAAACAAAAACAAAACCTGGTCTAAACACCTTTCCCAGCTCTGTAAGAACTCGAAGTGGGGTCGCTCTGTCCCTATTCCGCTAGCTCCCAGGGCCTGAGAGGCACAGATGCGAGCCTCCCGCTAGAAGAGCGGACCCTGCTGTGTGGCCCAGCTGGGCCCAGGTGTCCACCCTGGCCCTAGTTCTGCTCTCATGGTGCCTGCTGTCTGCTACCCTTCCTGGACATGAGGTCGACGACCCCAGGCCAGGATATAGCCCTCGAGCCAGGTCTGGGAGGTCCACTGCAGGAGAACCCTGTGGATGTTCCTGTCCACCTTGTTATACAGGGGAGGGTGGCCCTCCGCGGTCCAAGGGCTATCTGGGGAATTTCGGGTGGCACCAAGGCAGGTTGGCTGGGGTGGTCACGACGGGGCTGCGACTGTCCTGCCAAGGCTTCAGGCTTCCTTTGCAGCCGGTGGAGAAGGAAACAGTCGGTGGGGATCAGTAGATCCTCACCCTCTGCCTACCTCAGTACATTTGAGTAAAGCCCTCCACATCCCCGGGCTGGAGGGCGTCTCAGCAATTGGTTCTTTCTAACTCCTTGGAACTCCAAACGGGCACCAGACCTCAGAGTCAAAGAAGAATACTTTTTGGAGCTGCAAGTGAAATAGATCTATTCAAACAAATAACTTCCATTTATTAAGTACTTATTATGGGCTTAAGTAATAAGCATTTTACATAAATTATACTTAATCTGAAAAACTACGCCCCGAGGTAGCTATCCTTATATTCTCCTGACATTACACATGTGCAAACAGACACATAGGTTGAGAGACGTGTCCAAGAGACGTGTCACCAGCTTGTGAGGCAGGCCGGGTCTACAGGACTTTCAGGTCCATGTTCTGGACCCCTCCGGCTGCCTCTGGGATCCTGACAAGTCACCCTTTTTATGAAAACCTGAATTCTTTTTTAAAAAACATTTTATTTATGTATTTGCCGGAGTGGGGGGAGAACAAGCAGGGGAGGTAGCAGAGGGAGAAGGCAAAGCAGATTCCCCGCTGTGCAGGGAGCCCAATGGGGGGCTCGATCCCAGCATCCTGGGATCATGACCTGAGTCGAAGGCAGACACTTAACCGACTGAGCCACCCAGGTGCCCCTGAATATGTGAATTCTTTGTGTAGAGTTTATGCTCCTCAAAGAGTGGGTTTCTTTGATGTTTCAGAAAAAAATACTGCCCAGAGTGGCTTCCCTGGAAGTCTTAGCCTGGCAGGCTCTCAGAGCGCGGAGGGGCAGGCAGCCCAAATGTAAGCACTGGGATCTTCTCTTGCAGGGCAGCCAAGCGATCGATTCTGCGCGAAGGCGAATCCATCCCACTAACCTTCAGGCTCATTCCCCAGATGCCAGTGACACTCGGTGCCTGGGGAAGCAGCTCGGGCCCATTTCCTCCCCAGTTTTCCCACTGGAAGCCCCCAGATCCCCTGGACAAAGGGCCTGGGACACACTGACAAGGCTGCAGGAAGTCAGAGGCAGAGGAGACCCAGGCTCACTCATCTAATCCTATCATTCCACAGATGAGAAGGCCGAGGCTGAAGGAGGTCATTACAAGACCAGCAGTCTCCTGGCATCTTCTTATCTCTCCCATAAGCTTAGGCCCTAAGGGTAGAGCCAGATGTTAGTGCTTATGTGTACAGTTCCTTTTGTAGGAGCAGGAGTCTGAGAATGAGAGGGAGGAAGAGAAGGACAAACGGTGGAGAGCACTACATGGGGATGAGAGAGAACGCAGTTCAAATGCTCCCTTGGCTTCTGCACGCAGCTCTGTGATCTTGCCGAGTGACTTAATCTCTTTGGGCCTTGCTCCCCTCCTCGGCTACACAGAGATAATAACAGTGCCAACCTTACAGGACTGGCCTAAGAATTCATCACAACAATGTCTAGCCCAGCGCCTGGCTCAACTGCAAAGGAGTAACAAGAAAATCTGAATAAGGGACGGACTTTGGTTAATAACGTGTCAATGCTGATTCATTAATCGTTAACCAACGGAAGATGTTAAAACCGACATCTTAAACTGGTTTGGGATACATGGGGCCCTATGGACCATCTTCATAATTTTTCTGTGAAGCTAAAACTTCTAAAATAAAGGGTTTCCTTAAAAAAAATAAAAAATAAAAAGGAGTGTCGTAGAAATTGTGCTGGCTGTTGAAGGAAATGATTATGAGTCATGTTCCTGACACTGGAAACGGCCAGGAAGCATTGAGCAGCACAGTATCAAAGACCCGAACGCTCAGTCGGCTCAAGCCTGCCCCGTCTCCCAAGCAGGAATACCCATAGGCGACAGGATTACAGGCAGCAAGGAATCCCGGTACGACTACTAAATGGGAAGTCAGACGGGCACCAAGGTTATGGTCCAATTCTGATCTACCATGTAGTATCTCTGTGGTCCTAGGCAGAGACCCTCCCCTCCCAAGCTCCTTTCCTCCTTACCCGTGGACCCTTTCTCCCTACCTAGTGCAGAGGAGTTGTGGGGCTGACACGTGAGGTGTGGCAGTTAGCCTCTAAAATGTCCCCAGTAGGCGCCTGGGTGGCTCGGCCGGTTAAGCATCTGCCTTGGGCTCAGGTCATGATTCCGGAGTCCCAAGCAGAGCCCCTGGGTAGGTCTCACTGCTCGGCAGGGAGTCTGCCTCTCCCTCTCCCTCTGCTCCTCCCCCTGCTCATGCTCGCTCGCTCGCTCTCCCTTTCTCACTCACTCTCTCCCTCTAATACATAAATAAAATCTTAAAAAAAATAAAAAATAAAATATCCCCAATAATCCCCGCCTCTTGGCATTCACACTCTGTAATCTTCTCCCTGTAGGTGTGCGTTGGATTTAGTGACTCGCTGCTAACAAACAGAAAATGGCAAGTGATGGAATGTCAGGTCTGAAATTAGGGTATAAATAGACCAGGCTTTCTTCTTGTCCTAGGGAAAGCTAGCTGCCGTGGTGTGAGGGAGGCCTGCGGACAGTCTCCCTGGGTGAGCCTGGAAGCACATCTCCCGAAGCCTCCCGACGACACGTGAACGAGCGGTGAAGCGGACCCCTCAGCCCCACTTGGACCTGGAGATACTTGTGGTGCTGAACGCCCACCGCGCTGCCCCTGCCTGGAAGCCACAAGTCACCCCGCCTAGTTGTATCTGGATTCTCACAGAAACTGCCAGACAACAAGTGTTTTTTGCTATTTGGGACCACTAGGTTTTGGGGTAGCTTTTTTTTTTTTTAAAGACTTTATTTATTTATTTGAGAGAGAGAGTGAGCAAGAGAGAGAGAGCACACAAGCAGGGGGAGCGGCAGAGGGAGAGCGAGTAGCAGGCTCCCCGCTGAGCAGAGAGCCCGATGCGGTGCTCCATCCCAGCACCCTGAGATCATGACCCGAGCCAAAGGCAGACGCTTAACCGACTGAGCCACCCAGGCGCCCCTCGAGGTAATTTTGTAATGCAATATTATATAACTAATATAAGAGATTATCTGTGAGAATACTTTATGGAAAACTACAAAGCTTAGTAAAGTCAGGACAAAACAAAATCCTAAGGCCCATCGTACTCCAGGGGAGCACTTCCACACAGCCACCTCCTGGGCCATTTCTGCTTATCACTGTCTCTCCCTTCCTCTCGCTCCCTGAACACCTGGAGGTGGGTGGGTTTGGTGACGGTAGCCCCTGAACTCTCCCCACACTGGGAAGAGCCCAGCCATGGGAGGGAGGGGGTCCAGGGACACCCAGGTGAGGCAGCCTAGCTCTCCCCTGACTCGAGGTGGGCACCTGGCTTCAGATCAAGCCAAACAGTTGTCCCAAAGACATTCATTCGGCCCCAGCAATTTGGGGGGCTTTCTCTGATTCACAGCATGTTCACTGTATCCCCGTAAATATTCAATCTTCCTCCTTAAAAAAAAAAAAAAAATATTAAGTAGGCCCCATGCCCAGCATGGAACGTAACTCAGGGCTCAAACTCACATCCCTGAGATTGAGACCTGAGCTGAGATCAAGAGTTAGACGCCTAACCACCTGAACCACCCAGGTGCCCCTATTCTATCTTCCTTCTGCCTTGCTGTGCTCCTTCCAAGGCTGCCTCCGTGATAAAGAGAACCTCTTGAATGTAGACCCTTAGACCCTCAGACCCACAGGAAAGAAGAGGCAAAGAAGCTCCCCTCCCAGAACAAGGCGGGGGGCAGCATGGTCCCTCCGCGCCCCTCTCCTCCCGTGGCCACTCTTCCTAGGCAGAGAGCCTTGAAGAGTGAGGAGCGGGAGGACTGTCCATCTTCCAAGAGAAGTCCAAGTTCTCTGGCCGCCACTCAGCACCCCCAACTGCAAAGGGCTCTGTGGGGAAAGAATGGCTTTGAAAGGTTGGGCTCACTGTGGGAGAAAACCATCTCTTCAGACTAGAAGGACTCCAGGTAATGCCGACACCAGCCTCCACAGGCCCTTGGCTTCGATACAGAATTTGCCTCCCAGTTTCTTTCCCTGTTTCCTCCTCCTAGCACTCCTCTCCCCAGGCTTCCTGGGCTCGCCAGGCGGCTCCTTTTCCCTGGGGAATCTCCCTCCTACTTGCCTTTCCCAAAGGGCTGAAATCTATGCAACTCTCAACTTGATTACCCTCCATGAGCAGCCGGTTGTGCAGAAAAGACGTTTTCTGCAGATGCCTCTCCGAGGGGGCCGGGGAGGGATGGAGACGCCAAGCCGTAGCTCCTGGGGTGCGGCTATGGATGTGAGGAGTTGGCAGAAGCATCAACAGTGGTGGCAGCTCCCCACGAAGGGCTTCCTTTGGTGGGACTGATCCAGAACTGAGGGCCCAGAGGGGAGCCAGCAGGATTCAGGCTGGGCTCACTGCACGTGCTCTTGGGCCCCGTGGAGAGAGAGCTGTGGCCGTGGCTCATGCCCAGCCCCAGCCTGACAGGCCTGCTTATCTCGGCCTGGACCATGCCCCTTTAGCCATCCCTGCTCCCAGAAGGGGTTCAAACCCTTCTTCCCAAACCCAGGGCTATAGAGTCTGGAGGCCAGAAACTGTAGCTTACCCACCCAACACGGCCGTGGGGGGAGAGCGCCAGTTTTCCCATTAGCCATTTCCTTCCCTGCTCTGGATCACCCTCGAGTGGGACTCTTCTAGAACCTTCGCCTGCCACGCTGAACAGTATCAGTCACACCACTGCCCCTCCTCCCTTCCCTCAACACAGGGGTGCTAACCCAGAGAGCCCACGCAGCTGCGTAGAGCCAGGCTGAAGTCTGGTTCTGGTCCAGGTGCCTCAGAAGTAAGGAATTCGTTATGGGACAGGTCTCAGAACTCCCAGGACTCCATCAAGGGCTCCGTGGTTCCAGCGTGCTGTGAGGAAGACTCTGTTTAGCATTGGAGGCAGGCAGCTACCTCTCATGCTCTCCACACGGTATTTTATCTGGTGCCACCAAACTGTGAGCTCCGGTGACAGAGGCTGGGTCCTACTCAGGTCTGTGCCCTAGTCTGGCCCAAAGCAAGTCCCAATATGTCTGTCCTTTCCTCTGCCCCCAGTGCAGAGGAGACACTAGTGTGGAGAAAAATGAGGACCAGAGCAGTGTTCGCAGGCACGGCTGGAGAAGGGTCTGTAGCTACCCCCCAAGGCCGAGGCAGCCACAGAGCATAAGGGAGCGGTACAGCTCAGCTCTTGGAAGAGGCCTCCGAGGGGCTTAGCAGGCCTCACTGAGAGCAAAAAGGAATTAATTCAGTGGGAGTAATCAGCGAGGCATGGCTTCCCACACTTCCTCACACTAGCGGTTTGTTCTACACTCTATTTGCTATAGAATCAAGTCGAAACTCCTCTGCCTGGAATTCAAAACAGCTTACAATCTGGCTGCCTCCCGCCCTCCCACCGGCCCTCTACCCCCAGCCTCCCTGCTCCTGGGTACCCAGGACCCCTCACTGCTGTCCTGCTGGTTCCCATCCCCACTAAAGGCCCTCCTTGCCTCCTCCCTCCCTCTTCGCGGTGGATCTAGAGCCCCGGCGCCCCCCCACACCCCGTTCTCCGTGAAGCCTGTCCTAATGGCTTCAGCCCACCCCATCTCTGCCTTTTCGGAAGTCCTAGAGCGCCCCCAGCCTGCACCACACGACCCAGCCCGTTTCCAGCAGCTCACAGTGCTCCCTAGCTGCTTGTCTTCTAGTCACAGTCACCTAGAACAGGATTGTTGCAAGGGGACCAGCAGAGCGCCCCTTAGAACTACACGGCCAGGTTCAAGTTCTCTGGGAGTTGGGACGCATCAGGATTGATCTACGCGTCCCCTTGGTTCAGGGCGCACTCAGTAAATGCCAATATCATTTCTTTCTGGGTTTCATACTATCCTCCTCCCATTCCCTGCAAGGTGCCTTGCTTTCCCCCCGGTGTAGGGAGCTGGGGCACAGGCTCTGAGGACCAGCCCGTAGGCGTGGTACTCTAGGCAGGCTGAGTAGGGGTCTTGTCCCTGGGTGGGCTTTTATCATCTGCCTCTGTCGGAAACTGCCTTCACAGGGGTACACACCGGCCTGGGCGGCACGCCTCTGCTCTCGCACTCCCCTCCAGGAGGCCTTATCAGACCCGCTCCCATCTCTGCCAGGCCAGGCTCTGACGTCTGGGGGATTAACTGGGCCCAGCTGCTTCGTACCACAGCCTCTGTTTACGACACGAGGTCTCTGGCTGCTTCGGGCTGGGGAGGGGTGCACATTCCTGTGGACAGGCAGGATCCATTTGAGGCAAGATGTTCTGTCACGGATTCTCACAGCCTCTGTGCTGAAGGTAAGCAGATGGGTCAGAGTGGCCTCCTCCTCTCCTCTCCCTCATTCCCACAGGGCCGCAGCCAGCCTATCTTAAGATCTGAAAGAGAAGGTGGCTGTGAGTTTGACCAGACGAGCCACTAAAGCTGCCTTCCAGAGAGTTGAATCCCAAGGTAGCCAGTGTCAGAAGATGGGGTCTCAGCTTCGTGGGAGGCATCAGTGTCTCAGTCCGGGAATGGTCCCCAGGACAGAGGAGATCCCTGCCAGGCCCAGTTGAAAGGCCTGGCCCAGCCCGGGGCTGCTGCTTTCGAAGGCTTTTTCCATGCGGAGCTCTGGGACACTCCTCATGAGGCTCCCTTGCCTCATGCCCCTCTCGGTCCCTCAGATAACTTGCCTTCATCGCCTGGGTGTCTCCTGTCAGCCCTCGATCTCGCGATGAGAAGGGGAAAAGAACAACCTTTACACGTGTGGGTCAGCGAGTTCACACGCACCCACTTTCATTACATGTCCCCAGCATTCCTTCGTGTCACAGAGGTTAAGGATTTGTCTCCCCAAGCCTGCTCACGTTATTAATAAGTTACTGGGGTACTGACTGGACCCCAGAGTTTCGAACACTTAGGTGTGTTTGTTGGGGTTTTTGTTTTTGTTTTGTTTTAATGATAGGTGTCCTAAACTCCCTGCCCTCTCATACTGAAAACTTTCTTACCGTGAGTGATTTGTTTTCCTGGCATTAGACAATTCTACGAGAGAGAAGGAGGCACTAATTCTACGGTAAAATTCTATCCCCACTTCTATCTCTCCACCAGGGTCATGGAGAGATCTACCTCACACACCCAGAAATTCCTCAATTCCAATAGGTATATATAAGTCCACATATAGGACTTAATATGTGGATATTAAGCCCACATGAATTCACCATCATTCCCATCAATGCCTTGCCTGTGTGTGTTTAACTATATCAGCTTTATACTTTGGCCCTAAAACCTCAATTCTAAGAATTTATTATAAGGAAAGAAATGAATACTAAGATTTATATACAAAGTAGTTTAACAAAGCATTTATTTATGATAAGGAAATATTTGGAATGGCCTACACTTGGGTATTTATTAAATAAAATTCGGTTCTTTCAAATGATAGAACATCACCCATTGAAATCCAGGGGCTTTTTTTTTTTTTTTAAGATTGTATTTATTTAAGAGAAAGAAAGTGCAAGAAGTGGGGAGAGGCAGAGGGAGAGGGATAAGCCGATTCCCTGTAGAGCGGGGAGCCCAACGTGGGGCTCGATCCCAGGACCTGGAGATCATGACCTGAGGCCGAAGGCAGACACTTAACCAGCTAAACCACTCAGGTGCCCCTAAAACTCAGGTTTCTGAAGAACAATTAATGGAACGGCATGGGTAAATAATCACCATATAATAATAGGTGAGGAAAAAGTAGTACGTAAAATTATAACATTAAGATCTAGTAAGGAGAAAAAAAATATATGCATGGTAAAATAATTTGGAAGGAAAATTATCAAGACTTACAAAAGGCTGTATTTCGGCGTGGTAAAACTGTGAATCATTTTTCTTTTTTTCATGACGTGTTTCTGGGTTTTCAATATTTTGACAATGGGCATTTATACTTTCAAAAAAGGAAATCATAACAGATGCTACTTTTTGTTCAATTCTTTTTTTATTTTCCATGACGGCCACTGTCAGTATTCAGGACACGGGAAGTACACCCATTTTACAGATAGCATAGTAAACGCAGAGAAGCGAAGTGTCACAATGTCACAGAGCGGTTGAAGGTCAACATCAGGATCCGGACCCAGGTGTCCTCAGACCTAGCTTATGACCCTTCTGCTGCACCCCCCAGATGACCATTTTCCTATGACTTAGTCAGGCTCTGACTTTCGCCTGGAGACGTGCTCAGCTTACCTTCGTCGGGCACAGGCACTCCACCTTTGTCTTCTGGGATGTGCCCACGCAGACACCAACCTCACTTGGGGCCAAAAGTCTGGGACGATCAGACCTCAGGGGATGGGGATGGGAGGGGGGGATGGGGCATGGGAGGGGATGGGAGCCAAAACGCATTTTGATTCCACCTCACGGGCCTGCCCTGGTGCGAGGCAGTCGGCAGGGGCTCAGTGTGTACTTGGCCGGCGGGCCCTTCCGCACAGGTTGTTCTGAGAGCCACCATCTGATCTCCAGGCCTCCACAGCCCCTCCCCAAGCAAGAATGCATCTCCTCTCTTCAGCACCAAGGAGTCAGACCTCCTCTGGCAGTGATTCAGAACGCTCTGGGGGTTACTTAACTCTTTGAGAATCTGATGAAAGTTATGGACCCCCCCTCCCAGAGGAAAAATGCATGCAGGCCGACACCCACATACTCTTATACATAATTCACGAAGGTTTACAGCTCTCCAGAGGCTAACCATAGATCCCGGCTTCTGGGTCTGAGCAGGCAGAGCGCCCAGGCAGCGAGAAAGCCAGGCCCCTCCTCAGAGCCCCACTCGGGTCCCACTCCTTCCATTGCTCTTTCAACTTGCCACTTCTTTGCCTCAATGAGCCCTAATTAGCTCCTCTCCGGGAGGTGACTCAGGGCCATTATCCTTCCTCCACCCCTGATGACCCACTGGGAGGAGAGGGGAAGTGACTTACATAGACTCATCCCATGAGTCAGTGCACAAGCCAAGACTAGAATATGGTGTTTGGGGCTCCCAGGGCTACATTTAGGTCACTGGGAAGAGTGCTTCTCACAGCAGGGTCTGGACATATGCAGGGAAGGGGCATAGGCGATCCTAACGAACGACGCCCCCAGGATGGCAGAAAGAAGGCGGAATCTGGACCTCCGTCACCCTTAAGCACCCCTTTCTTGCGAGAATGCTTAGGAGCGGTGTTATCCTCATTCCGAGCAAGAAGAAACCTGGGTGACAGGAGGGAATGAAGAACTCAGAGTCCCTGGCTCCGCTATAATGTTCTTCCCTCCAGCCACTGCAAACCCAGGCAGAACCATGGCCTGCCTGCACGCCAGGCGCTGCCCCTGGGATTTCCCTTCCAGGCCCTTGTGCAGAAGGAAAATGTCTTTGGCCTAGGTCAGTCAACGTCATGAACTAGCAATCAGATTTCTCTTATAAAATATACATACACACAGCTCTTAAGACATAACTGGCACAAAACTAGAGTCCCTGGCTCAAGGACAGAGAGGAAAAGGTAAAAAGAACCTAGATATAATAAGAACTGATTTCCAGATGAGCAAGGATCTATCTATCTAGCAGGTCATGCTGATACTAATAACTTCCACCTACCCTCACTGAGCATTCTGATCCCACATCTAAAAGAACCCCCAGGGGAGCACCTGGGTGGCTCAGTCAGTTAAGTGTCTGCCTTCGGCTTGGGTCATGGTCTCCGGATCCTGGGATCGAGCCCAGAGTGGGGCTCTCTGCTCAGCGGGAAGCCTGCTTCTCCCTCTCCCTCTGCCCCTCCCCTCCACTCTTATGAAAGCTCGTGCTCGTTCTTTCTCTCTCCCCCCACCAAATAAAATAAAATAAAAAATAAAAAGACCCCTGAGAACATATCCTGAGTAACCCAGCTTCTGCAGTGCTGCTCAATAGAACTCTCTATGATGATGGAAATGCTCCCGATCCGTGTTGCGCAATATGGTAGCCATTAGGCACATGTGCTACTGAGCACGTGAAATGTTTAGTGTAACTGAGGAACTGAAATTAAAATTATTTATTTTTAATTAATTTAAATTGCCTCCTGTGGCTAGTGGCTACTATATTTGGATAGTGCAGCTCCAGATGCTCTGAGGGGACATGCACTTGAGTAATTAATTGATTAATTCTTTTATATGCCTGCTTAACCTTTACCCAAATGACTCAGAAAAACTGCCAGGTTTGTTAGAAATCCCCAGGGCTCTGGTGTAACAATTTCACTTCTGGAAGTTGCACTTAAGAAATTAAATTAGATATATGAAGACTGAGCTACAAGGACATTCATTTTAGACCTTGTTATGGAGCCCAAAATACTGTGAACAATTGAGATGGCCCAAGAGCTGATTGTTAAGTAAATTTCGGTATAAATAAAATTTGGTATTTCATATAATAGAATATTCCTTACCTGCCCCCTCTAAGCCATCAGAGCAAGTCCTCTATCACCTCCCAAAAATATATTCTGACCCTGTCCGTGACTCTCCATCACAACTGCCACAAAGCACCTCCGGGTACAAAGCACCTCCCTTCCGCGGGACTATCAACCAGCGTCATAGCTGGTCACCCCACTTCTACTTTTACCCCCTTCAACCCATTCTCCACATAGCAGCCAGAGCTGGCTGGCTTGCTGACCAGCTACCTAGGTAACTGTTTGAACACAATAGGCTCTCATAAATCTACTACCTAAAGTGAGAGCTAGGAACTTGAAGATCATCTACGTCTATTCAGGCATTTGACTCCCCAGGCAACCCTCTCTCCTTACCGCCTCTCGTGCCAGGCAGCCCTCATCCTGAATCCTCATTCCTTTGCTTTCCTTCATATGTAGTGTTGTGGCATCTATAAGAATGCATACCTAAGCATGTTTTTATTAGAGCTATTTCTAATCTAATAAAAAAGGACACCATGTGACATGCAATAATGATATAATAGCGTCTTCTGCTAAGATTCATGCTTATTGTCGCATATCGCTATAGTTCATTCCTTAACATTGCTGTCCGATATTCCATTGTCTTTTTGACCGAGTTTATCCAATCTCTCATCGACAGGCATGTAAGAACTTTTTACTACTGTAAATAATACAGTCTGGTCCGGGTCCTTTACTGTACATGTGCAAGAGCACCTCTTGGATATAGTCCTAGGAATGGAATGTCTGCATTACAAGGCATGTGAATGTTGACTTTTAACTGTTTAACAATCTACACCTCGGTCAGGAATTTTGAAGAGCCCGTGGAAGCAATTCCTTTCTGACACCTGGCATTATAAGACTTTTCAACTTTTGCCAATCAAATGGGTGCTAAAAATATTCTAGTTGTCGTCTTAATTTGTACCTCCCCGATCACTAATGATGTTGAACATCTCTTCCTGTTGATCTTGAGTGTTTCCTGTTCTGTGAAATGCTTGTTATGTCATTGGCCCATTTTTAAAAACTGGGTCGTTTGGGCTTTTTTTTTTTTTTTTTTTTAAAGTAGGCTCCACATCCAGCATGAAGCCCATCACCGGCTTGAACTCGCAACGCTGAGATCAAGACCTGAGCTGAGACCAAGAGTCAGACACTTAACTGACTGGGCCACCCAGGGCACCCCAATTTTGAGCTTTTCTTATTAATTGGTTGCTATGGTTTCTGTGCAACCCTGACACTAATCCTTTGCTGACTGTGTGTGCAACAAAGATCTTTTCCCAGTCTATAAACTGCCTTTTCACTTTCTTCAAGGCGTCTTTTGGTGTATAAAAATTCTTAATATTACTAGGGCCAACCTTGTCTACTTTAATTTTGCAGTCAATAGTTGCTGTGTCTTATTTGAGAATCCTTCCTTACAAATTCTAAAAGAGAATCATCTACGTTACCTACTAAAAGGTTTAAAGTTGTGGGGGTGTTTCGTATTTCAATCCTTAAACCATCTGGAGTTGATGTTTTGCGTATGGTGTAAGGCACGCATCCAATTTCACCTTTTTGCATATGAATTTTTTTCAAATTGCATTTATTATACAGTTTTTTATTTCCCTACTGATCCGACATTCTACTTCTGTCATACGCCGAAGCCCCCTGCCTGTGTGAGTCTGGTTCTGAGCCCTGTCATCTGTTTTATTGGTGGTTTTGTTTATTCTCATGCCAAGACCGCACCGTCTTGACCACCTTAGCCTCAGACTGCGTCCTGACGGCTGGCAAAGCAAGTCTTTTCTTTCTACTTTGTCTTCAAAATTTCAGAATCCCTATCAAATAATAGGAAAAACCCTGCTGGGGTTTTCTTTGGAATCTGGAGGTCAGACAGAGAAGTGAAGAATTGCCATCCTTATGGTATCACGTTTTCCAGCCCAGAAGGGTAGTAGCTCCCTCCGTTTATTTCGTTCTCTTTTTAATACCTCTTAACGAAATTATACACTTTTTCTCCCCGTGCATAACTTGAACACTTTTTGTTAGATTTATTCTTAAGTATTCAATATGCTCTGACAGTATTTTGAGTGTATCTTCTCTGGATGCTTCCTAGCTTGTTGTTGGTATATAGCCTGCAAGTTACTTTTACATATTAATTTTATATCAACTTAACTGGCCAGA
The DNA here is from genome assembly GCA_028533885.1 of Nasua narica. Taxonomy (NCBI): domain Eukaryota; kingdom Metazoa; phylum Chordata; class Mammalia; order Carnivora; family Procyonidae; genus Nasua; species Nasua narica. The sequence goes on from CM052809.1 coordinate 28,461,971, forward strand.
TTCTATTTTTAATAATATGTATATTGGTCGGAGTTTTCTACGCAAATAATGACACATAATGCAAATAATGACTTTTATTTCCTCTCTTCTAATTGTTATGCCTCTCCTTTCTTTTTCTTGAATTTTTGCCCTGGCGATAACGAGCATAGTTGCTTCAATCCTGGTCTTAAAGTGAAAACTTGCAACATTTCCCCATTTAGGAAAATGTTTACTCTAGTATTTTTATAGCCACTCTTATCTGGTGGAAAAAAGTTCCCTTTCATCCCGTTTTATCGTTAGTGGCTGTTGAGTTTTTTAAAACTTTTTTTTATGGCTAAAATCACACAAATACAGAAAACAGCACAAAACAAATATACGGCTTAATTATTATAAGACTGACACCGTTGTAATCACCATTCATGAAAGGAAACAAAACCAGCTACCCCAAAGACCCACCACGTGTCTCTCCTCAATTTATAAACCCTTCCTTCTTCCTACCGAAGAGTAACTGTTCTCCTGACTTTTTGGTAATCAACTCCTTACTTTCTGAGCAGTAGTTTTACCACCAAAACATGAATCTCTAAACCCTATGGTTTAGTTTTGCCTCTTTTTTTAAGATTTATTTATTTATTAGAGAGAGAGAGAGTGCACGAGCAGGCGGAGGGGGCAAAAGTGGAGGGAGAGGGAGAGAACCCACAGGCACACGCCCCGCTGAGCGCAGAGCCCATTAGTGGGGCTTGATCCCAGGACCCTGAGATCATGACCTGAGCCAAAGCCGAAAGCAGGCGGCTTGGCCAACTGAGCCACCCAGGCGTCCCTAGTTTTGACGAATTTTTTTTTCCCCAATCTTTTCAGTTTTTATTTTTTTATGACTTTCCTTTTTTCGAGCAGTTTTAGAACCCTAGCAAAATGGAGGGGAAGGTACAGAAGTTTGCCGTCTGCCCCCTGCCCCCTCACATGCCTAGCCCTCCCCACTATCACTGTCCTCCGCCAGAGTGGAACATTTGTTAAAGTGATAAACCCACACTGACCTATCTTTATCACTCACAGTCTGTAGTTTACATGATGGCTCACTCTGGTGTCGTATATCCTATGAGCTTGGACAAATGTTTGATAATAGGTTTTCATCATTATGGTATTGTACACAGTATTCTCACCGCCCTAAAAATCCTCTGTGCTCTGCATGTTCATTCCTTTCCCCACCCAACCCCTGGCAACCACTGATCTTTTTATTGCCTCCCTGGTTTTGCCTTTTCCAGAACATCACATAGTTGGAACATGCAGTATGTCCCCTTTTCAGATTGGGTTCTTTCACTTAGTAACACGCATTTACCTAATTATGAAATAGGTCTTTTGAATCCTTTCTCCCCACCCCCCTCACAATCCACTCGGTGAAGACATGAGGTCATTTGTTATGTGTTATTTTTCTCTGCTGGGTGTTGGCTTTTATCAAAAGTTTTCTTTGAATCTAATGAAATGATTATGTGGGGTTTTTGTCTCTTTCAATCTGGTGATGAGACAAATTACATTTATGGAGAGCAATATTCCTAAAACAGATTGGATCAGGCCCCTTCCCTCCAACAGCTTCTCACTGACCTTAGAATAAAATCCAAACTCGACCATAGCCTACAAGGTCCCACAAAGACCCTCTAAAAAATTCCATCTACACCTACCTTTCTGACTTAATACACAGATTTCCCCTCTGCCTCGCTGTTCTAGCCACCCTAGCTTTCTTACGGTTCTTCAAACGTGCCAAGTTTATTTCTAAGCTTTGGTCCTTGTATTAGCTGTTCTCTCTCTCTGGAATGTTCTTCCCCTGATCTCTACATAGGAAGCGCTCCCTGTCACTGTCACGTGTTTTTAATAACACTTACCAGCATCTGGAATTATTCTGCTCATTTGTCCATTTTACTGTCATTCCCCCCCCACCACCCCTCATCTCAACCCACAATGTAAGCTTTAAGCAAGTTTCTTTCATTGCTTTATTCCTAACATCTAAACTGGTGCCTGGCATATTAAAGGAATTTATTGGCAGGTGAAGATATTCAAGCCATGAATATTAAGCTGATCAAAGGAGTACATATTCGTGATGGGGTTTTATTTTGGCTAAAGAGTACATCTGTATGTGTGTCTGAATCTGAAAAGTCAGATTTGGAAGGACAGAAGCACAGAATTAGCAACGGTCGTCGCTGGGAGAGTGAGACTCTATTTGTTACTGGTATTGATGTTCTTTGCTTGTCTGTATTTTCCAGTTTTTTAAAATTTCTTTGACAAGCACGTATTGTGTTTATTATAAGACAAAATAATAAAAGTAAACTTGTTATGATGAAAGAACACACAAAATTCATTCTCTGAAAAAACTCACAGGTTAGTTAAAAGCACATAAAGACCGCTGGAATCCTCAAGAATCAGCATCAACATATGCAATTAGCAAATAACACAGAGTAAGGGTACACCCAGCCCTATCATGGGTATCACAGGATCCCAAAGACTACGTCTGCATGTGTTTAGTCACAATATTCTGCCTCTTCAAAAAAAGGAACTGTTGTGGCTCACAGGAAGGTCCCTCTTACCACTTGAGGGAGGGAGGAGACATACACAAATGATAAAGCGAACTCTTCACGTTTGCCGGCTGTGTCTCCTCCAGTATCATATTTCCCTAGAACATTCGAAGGATTTGCCCAGAACACTGGCGCCCACTGAATGCTACTTGAAAGAAGCAGTTCAGCGTCTCTGATATCGCAACATGGTCCTTGATAAAATGCCAGGCAAAATGAAACGAGGAGTTGGTGTGTAGTTGGGATAGAGTTTTAATTTTGCAAGATGAAGTTCTAGAGATGGGTTGCATAACTTCACACTACGGAACTGCACTTAGAAACGGTTGTGACGGTAAATCTCGTTATTTGGTTTTTACCACAGTTTTGTAAAAATACTCCAAACAAAGCAGTACAGACCCTTGGCTGAAAGTGATTGGCCCGGGAGGGATCACTGTGCACACCAGGGGTCTGGGAAGACTTGGGGAGGGAGGACAGGAGCTGGCCCGGGAACGAAAGGGAGAACTGGCTTCAACAAAATGAAGAAGAACAGTTCCGAGAAGACGCACAGAGGAGCCAGCATGCAAATGTCCTGGGGGCTGTGGTGAAAGCCAAAATGGTTTGGCTCTGAGGAACTATAGAGGGTTTAAGAAGGTCGGTGGTTGGAATAAGGCGGATGAAGGGGGGGGGGGGGTCGGAATGTGAAAGGCCTTTGGATGCCAGGCGGAGGAGTCTGGACTTGAGCCTAGAGGCAGTGAGAAGAGAGGGAAGGTTTTTAGTTTGGGGAAATGAGGTGATAAAATGGGGATTTTAGAAACACTAATTAGCATTCAAATTAGAATATAGTACACATTGATCTCAAACCTGCTGAGAGGGAGGGAAAAGGAAGCACCCCGTCTCCTAATGTGACATTCAGATGACAGCTGTCACCGATACAGACCGATACAGACCGAGTCTAGACCAAATAGGTCATCTGAAGGGGGTCTGCAGGGAACAGGGACCGTGTCCTCCACCGCTACTGTGAGGAGATGGATTCTGTCGCTCTTGTCTCAAAACCTTCCCCCACAGAGGCTCCGACTCTCGAAAGCACCTTTTTCTTCTCGGCACTGTAATCAGCTAGACAGTGGGCAGCAGTGATTCCCTGACTTAAGTACAAAGCACAAAGAAGGCTGGATTTAAAAAATATGGCTCCCCACAGGCCGACAGGGCAACCTGGCCTAGGCGGCCGCGCTCCTACAAACTACACAGGCTTCCATAACTAGAGAGAAGACTTAGCGCCTCCTCCCAGGCATGGCTCTCTGAACCAGGGCCCCCGATCCCCGGCCAACTGACTTGTCTTTGCAGGAACTGAGGACCAGAGTGAGTCAAGGGCCTGTCCCCACAGAATGGGGGACATGTGATCCCTGGGGACCTGTCCCCCCAGAGGCTATAGGACGTTCCATCTCTGTTACCCCCAAAAAGGGAACACATCAGAAGTTATTTTATTTACTCATTAATGCTTATGTAGCAAAAATCAGAAAATGGATAAGCAAAACGAAGATGAATGAAACGGCCATGTTTTAGCACGTTATTACATTAACAAATATAAAATGGACCTGTACTGGACATACTATTTCAGAACCCAATTTTTTTTCACTGAGCCATCCACTGTGAACATTTTTTTATGTAAATAAGTAAAATTCTGCATAAATGATGCACGATGATTGCCTGGGTTTCCACAACATGGGGAATATTAGATACCACCGTCTAGTTAATCAATGTCCCCTTGTTCAAGGTTGGTCCCAATCTTTGGCCATTATAAACAATACTATGGTGACTGTCTAGGAACTCAATAACCTCATCCCTAGGATCCTAACGTTGGTGGTGGTGGTGAATGAGTTAAAAACACATGATAAGGTCCTACTCCAAAGGAATATACCTATAACACTTACTTTAAGAAAAGTGTGTGACTTCAGGGACCCAACTGAAATCTCCTTTCTGCCGGGAAGGCTTCTCTTGTCCCTATCAATCCAAAGCGTTTCCTCGCCCTTCCAAGTACTCCGATCTGCTCAGTGGTCGTGCCCTTGTCTGGCACTCCAAACCGGGCCTGGTCTTCATTGTGTGTCCCTGTCTCTCCAATGATACCAGAAGCTGCTCGAAGGCAGGGAACACACTGAATACTTCTTTTTAGTCCCCAGATGATGGGACCTGCGATTGGCACTCAATAATCTTTGTTAAATTATTTCATTTAAAAGTCTGATGGGAAATGGTGTGGGGAGGGGGGCAGAGGGAGGTGGTGGCAGGATCTCTTTTAATTTTAATCAGGGGTTAGGGGTCGTCCCTGGGTACGAGGAACAGGAGAAAGAGCCCACCCTTCCTTTGCCCATCGAAAGGCCCCACTGGAGCTCACCACCCCACCTCACCCCTTCGGCCCTAACCACTCACAGTTCTGACAACTCCAGGACCGGCAGGAATTAATGGAATAATCTTACAAAGCCCATCTAATATGCGGTGTGCCAGCACTGCTCCATGGGTCTATTTAAGCAGCGAGTCACCGTCGACCCCAACCAGCACTTTCCATGCTCTTTCGGGAAGGAGGGAGAACAGAGGTTAACAAAGCAGACCTGCCCCAAAGGTTAAGGGACCACAGCACTGCCGAATTTGGGGCGAAGGACAGATGTGGCAGATCCATTCTGCTGTGTGGGGCATCACGTGCCGAATAGCAGAGATGGGCGGAAGTCAGCCCCCCGGAGCAAGAGCTCGGGGGTCCATGAGGATGCCCTCCTTTTGCCCGTGACAGAACCTGAAATGAAGCAAACTCCCAGAAAAAAGGTAGCCGCTGAAACCTATTTAGCAAGAAGACAGGACTGCCAAGCAAGGGCTCCCTCTATACAGGCCTACGCTGTGCGGTGGGCCAGACCCTACGTGGTGAGGGGTCCAGGTTAATCCTCCTTTTCGGTGCTCAGTTACTCAGAGCATTCTATGTCCGGGGACACGGGGAAGGTTTTGTTCAATGGCTATGCTGCCCTGGACCTGAGCTAAGAGCAGTGAGTTATGTGAGAAATAAAGCAGAGGCCCTGCCCCCACAGAACTACAGTCTGGCTAGAGCTCTGAAATCAGAGATAGAACCGGGAAGAAAACGCTGTGTTACTGTGTTGGTGGGCAGGGGTCGGGGTGGGAGGCAGGGAGTGAAGAGTCAAGAACTCAAGGAGGAAGCCAGGAGCCCCAGGTTCTACAGCGCTCCACCACCAGGGAAAAAATGACACAGCTTCCGGTAAATCACTTATTCTCTTTGGTCCTCTAGTTTTTATGCTCAAAGAATGACACATTACTCCCAATACTGTCCACAAAAAACCTAACAGGTTAGAACGTGGTTCTAAAGAACCTCAGAGGGCTGCAGAAATGTCTTTGCTGCGGTCAATACTTACATATTTAAACGGAACCAGAAGCCAAGAAAGCCCTGGAAGGCCAGCCATCCCTCCACCTCAGGCATACCCAGATATTGGTACGGTTTCCTGGTGGATCAGTCCCACAGCAGAGTCCCACAGTCACTGCTTGATAGCCAAATTGGAGGCCCCCTCCCCACCAGCCGAGGACAGTAGCTCAAGATAACTTGTCTCTCCCTTCTCTCCCCATCCCTGTCTTCCTCCAAGTTTGGTCTCTAGTGGTGATGCGGCAAGAAGCAGAGAATTCAGTCCCTTGTGGGGAACCTCAAGAGGTCCCAGCATCTCAGGTGGGGGAGATTTTCAGGAGGCCCAACCCTTGCTCCTGACAAGGCTCAATAAGAATTACAGCTAAAGATTTCAGAATTTGGGAACTACTAAACAAACAAACAAACAAACAAACAAACACCATCCGCCATCCAGAGTCAAAGAAGTAAACTGTCACTGGGAATATGGGATAAGAACAGAGACATGGAAGAACAGGGAAGATAGGAAGAGGAGCTAAGACAGGGAAAAGTTGAGGGAACTTGCTCACATCGGTGACACCAAGAAGGATTCTAGAGTTCTAGGATGCAGCAAAAGCCGTTTAAGCTCCACGCCACACTCCCTCGGCCCACCTCCGATTTCTGGCCTCCTGTTCTGTGTGAGCTCACACCTACTTCCTGCTGACAGGGCCCCACCTCAAGCACGTAGCCCCTTGGGGCCTTTGTTGACACGTGAGGACAATGCTCAGTAAGGGGGAATGGGAACTCGTGGGCAAATGCTCCAGCCATGCAAACTGCCAGCAGATGGTTCCATGAGGCACTCAATGATATCCAGAAAGTCCTAGAAGAACTGAGTCCTCAATGGCCATAGTAGGGTCCCCAAGAACTACCCCCTCGTGTCGACTTTCCCTGCTCTCCTGCCTCGTCCCTGACTCAGGCATCTCCTCTCGTTCCTGCTTCACGGCATTTCCTCTCAAATAAACTATCCGTGTCCAAGTCCTCCCCTCACATTCTGCTTTCAGGTAAACCCACACCAAAAACACCAGCAGAGAATCTGGTGCTTACAAACTGGTTAGACAGTTCTGGGGTGACTTGGCATCTTTTATTCAAGGAATGACACATTACTCTGAAAAAGCTTTCTTGTAATTCTTGGCTCTCTGCTCACCACCAAGTCTGGTTACTCAACCAGTTGGCGAATCTTGCTCGCCGCTGCCCTCCAAGCAAGGCTCGCAGACAGAGGGAAGGGACCCAAAGTTTGCTGGTGCTCTGTGCCTCCTTGGAATCATTATTCAGGAGGCAAGACTATGATACAACCTCAATTTCATCTTCCCCACTGCACACCATCCCATGCTGAGCTCTGCTGACACCACCCCTTCCTGGAAGAACCCACAGTCTTTTACAAGGAGCATGATTTCATTTTGGAAAAAGGAGGAAAGTCGTAGGAGGGAAATCTCCCAGACGACATGGGAAATACATTCTGGGTGAGAACACTTTGGGGCTGAGAGCGTGTGCCCCAGTCTGTACCCATTCAAGGAAGCCTGGGGAAAGACAACATGCACATGTCTTTCCCCTTCCAACCACATACCCAGGAAAATACACACATACGTGCTCAGAAAAGATGGTGATCAAAATCCTTAGCCATAGTTCTCTCAGACTAATGGGATTACGGGTCACTCTGACTTTTTATACTACTCTCACAGATTTCTACAATGTATGTGTAACACCCTTAAGTTTTTAATTACAAAAGAATGACGCTTGTCCCTTGCACATTCTATCTGCAAAGCCCTAAACATGACCTATAAATGCCCACAGATTTGATAAAGGGATAATCTGGGACAGCAGCAGACTCCAGATCTTGTGCCAGGAGGTTCTTAGACAAGAGATGTGGAAACACAGAATATTCTCGTTTAGCAAGCATTTCCTCTCTCCATAACTTGGTCTCTCAGAGGAAGTGAAACACAGAAATACAAGTCAATTGCCTACACACCTCGGTGCCTGAGCTCTGACATTCGCCCTCCCCAACCGACTTTGCTTCCAGCTTCGGCACGTCTCTTTCAGTTCCCCTGCTAAAGAGCCTGGGGTGACCAAGTTTGGTATTCTGGTCACCCCAGGGCCTCAGGCATCCTGCGTGAATAATGAGGGGCCTGAAGGGCAGCAGTCAGGGAGCCCAGGAGCCCCTGAACCAAGCCAGTTGTTAAGTAGGCGCGAGAACCCATCAGCTGGAAACGCCGAAGGCGGGCAGGCAGGCGGAATGATTCTGGGTGAAGGAACATTGTAAATGTTGTCACCCAAAATAGAGCTGAGCTGAACTTGGCTCCCAGGCACTGCAAGCCTCCTTCCCGCTCCCTGTCGGCTCCCTTCGGAGGCCCCGGAGATGCTTCCCAGGCACCACACCTCCTCCTGCCTACTGCCAGGATTAGCTTTGTCCGTGCTGCTCTTCGAGCCTGGAGGCAGTGGGGAGAACAGGAGCTCTGACCCTGGGCTTGTGGAGTCAGCCGGGGGACAGGCTCACATCCCCCTGGTTCAGCAGCCATACAAATTCCGTAGCCACACATCAGGGACTCAGTGACGTCAGAGCAGACCTCCCAGGATGACAGCTTGGGCCTCCTCCTCTCTCCCATCCACCCTCCCCACCCCTGCACTCCCAACCTGCAGCCCTACCCTACTGCGTTCTGAGAACCATCCAGTCACCCCAGTCAGAGGCCTCACCATTACCTTCAGAAAATCCTCCCATACACCCCCTGTAAATCTTCACCTAGATGTACCGACTGTCCCTTCAAACGGGCTCTCCAATCCACTCCCTTCTTCCTTTTTTACACCTTCTGTTGTGCTTTGGGCTTCGTCCTCTTTCCCGGATTACTACAGGGGCTCCAGCACTGCCCTCCCTACCTTCGGTCCTCTCTAACAGTCATCAGATGTGCTCCCATATCACAGAGAACCACGCCAATCCCCTCTTCCGGCGCTTTATGGGGGGGGGGGGCGCTCCTTACCACCTACAGAATGAAGTTCAACCTCAAGCACAGCACTCAGGCTCCTTCGCCACCTTCTGTGACCTACTTTGCTAGCCTCATCTTCTGCCTTTTCCCCACCCTCCGCACCCTGTGAACTGGCTACAGGAGACCGCTCGGATTCCCTAGATTTTCTAGAGCCAAGGTGTTAGGGTGAGACCTTCTGTGAAGCCCGCGGCTGCTGATCTCGCTGACGAAAGCCCCCGGCTCCAGAGCCGCAGCTGCCAGGGCAGCATCCGCACTGCACAGCGGGCACTTGGCTCACCCGGCTGGGTAGAGCTTGTGATCCTTTGGGCCGTCACCACCTGGCTAGAAGAGCTTGAAGGGAGAAACTGTCTTACATATTTGTGTGCCCTCGTCCCCACCACTGGGCCCTATACAGTACTTAATGTACGTTGATAGCTCATGAGGATGGTACCATTAGTCATCTTTTCACACATGGGTATCTTATTACCCCAACCAAATTCTAAGCAATGTGACGGCAGAGAGCGGGTCTTAAAATTCTTTCTATCTGCTTAACTATACAGCATAGCAAAAATCCTCGTCCTCCTGGAGTCCATAATTTTAGTGGAAGGCGACAGACAAACATTGAGGGGGGGAATCAGTAAAACTCTCCGGGAATGTTAGGTAAATGGTAGGAGCCAAGGTGAAAAACAAAACAGAAAGAGGGACAGGGAGTGACACGGGGGATGCAACTGCAGAGAGGGTGGCCAGAGAAATGCTGGATGGGGAAGTAACATCTGAAGAGTGAAGGAGGTAAGGGAAGAGCCCCGCAGATTTCTAGGGAAGGCAGACAGTGGATACAACCCCAGAGCAGGGCCACTCTGGGGAGAGGCTGGAAGAAGGCTGGCAGGCTCAGAAAACAATAACGAGGGGCGCCTGGGTGGCTCAGTGGGTTAAAGCCTCTGCCTTGGGCTTAGGTCATGATCTCAGGGTTCTGGGATCGAGCCCCACATCGGGCTCTCTGCTCAGCAGAGAGCCTGCCTCCCCCTCTCTCTCTGCCTGCCTCTCTGCCTACGTGTGATCTCTCTCTCTGTCAAATAAATAAATAAAATATTTTAAAAAATTAAAAAAAGAAAGAAAACAACAACGAGGATCCTGAGCAGCAAAGGAGGAGGAAAGAGGGGAGAAGGCAGAGCTGGGATCAGAGACAGCAGACCAGCACACGCACGCAGGCCTTTAGTCACCTTGCCCTGAGTGACCAAGAGAGCCAGATGCGGTTCCGAGCGGAAGGATCCTCTGAGCTGGCTTATTTTTCAGTTTTTGGTCAATCTCGTGGCTGTGTGCAGAAGCGGCTGACGAGGGGGTAAGGGAGGAAGCAGAGAGACCAATTTGGAGGCTATTAAAACAGCGAGGCGAGAAATAACGGCAGCTTGGATCAAGTGGATAATTGCGGAGGGGATGGGAAAAGGGGGGGTTGTTGGTGGGCACGATTGCCCTGCGGGCTCTCGTAAGCTTCCCCAATTCAAAAAATGGCAGCATGCTCAGGCCAAACGTCTTGGCGCCAAAGCGCACTCCTCCTCTCTTCTCTCACTCCGCACCCCGTCCTTCCACGAAGCCCGAACGTCCTACCTCGCCATCTAATCCGACTCCAGTCACTTCTCCCCACCGCCCCCATTACCCACTTGGGCCAAGGCACCAGTCTCTCTTGCTTAGTTGTTGTAACAGCCTTCCTATAAAGTAGCTAATTTCCTACTTTTGCTAATTCTCCTGTGCTTATGTAACACGTTCCCGTTCGGGGGAGTGGGTGAGGGGTGTACAGAAACCCTCTGTGCTATTTTTGCAAATTTTCTGTGAGTGCCAACAGGAAGCTAATATACAGGGGTAGAAAGATAAATACATCACGGTTTGGAAAGAGCTACTGCCCTTGAATGAAGACTTAATCAAGGAATAATTTAAGCCATCCAGACTATGTCTTTAGCTCTACTTTAGAGTAGATAGTATTCTACAGCTCATAAATGCAAAAATAGAAAAGCACCATCAGGCAAACACCACAAACAACCATTGCCAACAGGATCCACCAATGCATGCCAAAATTAGCAGTCAAACGTTGGAAGAGCCAAAGAACACACATCGTTCTGAAGTATATCTCCAAGATATTTATTGACTATAAAGGGAAAGATAGTAACTTTACAGTGGAGAAATTTGGCACACACCACCTAACCAAGTGATCCAGGTTACTGACACCTGCAGACGCACTTGAGGACACAACCTCACTTCTGTTCCAAATAACTGATCAACACTCTACCAAAGGGTCAAGATCATAAAAAAATAACTGTTAAAAAAAAAAGAAATTACAGGAGACAGATTAGAACTAAAGGCAACGTAGTGGGATCCTAGGGAGGTTCGTGGAGAAGGAAAAGGACCTGAATGGAAAACTGAGGAAATTTAAATAAGGCGTATGTTGCAGTCTACAGTATTGTACCGATGTTAATTTCCTAGTTTCGGTAATTGTACTACAGTTACGTAAGGTGTGAATAGCAGGGCAAGTTGGGTGAGGGGTGTACAGGATTGCTCTGTACTATTTTTGCAACTTTTCCATGAGTCTAAAATTAGTTCAAAATACAAAATTTTAAAAGATAGACGATGTCTCTAGATTTACCATTGATTAAACACCACCCCACAACTTCAGGCACCTTGGCCTCGGCTTTACTGCAGAACAAGGTGAATCTGACACCGTCTCAGGAAATGTGGCCTTGGGTGGGTCTCCCCCGAAAAAGGTCTATTAGACCTTGAGCTCCCTAGATGCGGAAGTAAGAATTTGAAAGGAAAGAACCCCAAGTTTTAAATGTCCCTCTTCCCATGGAAGAGAGCTCCTCCCGTGAATACCAAAGGACCTGACGAGGGAGGTAAAATCACCATTAATGAGCACCAGTTAACGGTCACCAACCACCTTCACCTTCTCTTCCACTGGCCAGAGAAAGGTGGTCAGGGTCTAGAAGCTGGTGCTCGCCCAGACGGGGTCACCCCCAGGGTGGGGCGGAGCCAACGCGGATCTTCCTCCAGGCAGGCATCTGCCCCTAGAACAAAGGAGCGAGCACTTGGTCTCAAAAGCTGTCTCTCTCTCTCTCTCTCTCTCTGACTGCAGCCCTGCCTGCCTCTGTTTACCTTCCAGTCCTACAGTGACTACATTCTTAGACAGAGGCAGCCACGGCAGAAGTGCTTTGGGTCGCCAAGACGGGAAGGGCCATCAGGGTCACTCCCACAGCTGCACGGACCCAGTATCTTGGGTACCACATCCCCACCCCATTGCCCAGTCTACCCCAGCACTTCAAGCATCTCAGGCGCACATCGAGATGAGAAATTACACCTTCTGCATGTTCTTTTACTAAGAGCACACAGAATGCCTCTAGGAGGCTGGGAGGAGGGGGGGAGGAGGCATGGGAGAGGCAGGAAGGAAACGTTAACACTAGTAAAATTCCTTTTAGCCAGCTCCACCTCAGATGTGACCCTTTAAGCCTTCCACATAGGGCACTGGATTCGTACTCTAGAAAAACATGTGCTGAAGGTGTCTAGATCAGAGGCTCTGAAAATCGGTGGCCCCTTCAGAAGACTGGTTGGGACAGGGCCATTGGCGCACAACACTCCATTCCCGGGGCCAAGCCCAAACGACAGGATTCTCATATGGCTGTGGGCCCTCTAGTCTTGGGTCTTAGTTCCGTCCGCATCGGTCACCGATCCTGGTCAGTGCACGTTCTGCCCAGCTGTACCCTGACAGCAGACCACCACTGTGCTTCTAGGGCTCTCGTGCGAAATCACAAACAAAATGGGCATTGCTCAGCTTCAGCAGAAGCCTGAGGTGTTGAAGAAAGCTTTTTTTTAAGTACAGATTGCCCCAATTTGGCTCTCTCATATACTGCTGGTATGAAATGGCACGACCATTCTGGAAGGCAACTGGATAATACACACCCAAAGCCTTAAAAATGTTCCCACCCTTTGGCCCAGCCATTCCGCTTCTAGGAACTATCCAAAGGAAATCAGAGTTGCGCACAAAGATTCACCCACGAGGATGCTATCCTGGTATTAGCTCTTGCCGTAAGAAATTGACACGATACATGTGATAAACCAAAAAATGATTAAATAAAATGCATGGCATTCATAAGATGGCCTTCTAGGTATCCGTTAAGAATCACATTTCCCAAGAATGGTTTGCCATATATTCTGACATGATCCTGATTTGGTCTCTCTGTGGCGTGGGAGGGGAGAGGTATGCAAATTAAAAATGTGGGAAGGAAACAACTTCATAGTAATTATCTCTAGGTAGTTGAGATGCTTGACAAATCTTTTCAAATTGTCCTCTTTATACTTCAACGCTGCTTCTAAATTGTTTTCAACAAACATCTATTACTATCCTGAAAAAGAAAATGGGTGGCCCCATTTTATAGGTGAATAAACAGTTATAGAGTCTCATCGCCCCAGGATCTTCGCCGAGTCAGAAGTGAAACCAAAAACAAAGATCGGGATTCTCAAAAGCCTCGCTTGGGTCACAAGGTGCCAGCGTGCGTGCAGTAGTAGCTTCGGGACAGTGGTTCTTAACTGGGGCGATTTTGCCCCCCAGGGACAGCTGGCAGGTCTAGAGACATTCTGGGTTGTCCTAACTGCGGGGGGGTGGGGGGGTGGGGGGGCGGGGCGCCACTGCTGCTCAGCATCTTACGAGGCACGACACGGCAAACCCTCCATGAAGACTTATTTGGCTCAAATCGCCAGTGCTACCGTTAAAAACCCTGCTCTAGGGAGAAGGGAACCACAAATTTATTCCTTCACCAATGCATTTTGAAAAAGCTCAGGTGGCTCAAAAATACTTCAGGAACCTCCAACCTGTGCGAGGAGAACGTAAGGCCCCCTGCTCCAACCAGGATAAGACTGGGCAGTTAACGCGCCCCAGAGCGCAGAGCACCAAGGACATTATTACTAATATTAAGCAACCTTGCGCTTCCAGCTGGAGAAAAATAAATTGTATTTTACTCCAGAGTCACAGCGAACACCAACGGGACATAGAGCTCAGGATCAAGAACTCAAACAGTGGAGATGAACCCAGGGAATGGTGGGGGGGACGACAGAAGTGGCGCATGGAGAGCGAGAGGCTGCCTGACGGAACAGTGGTGGCATGTCTGCCATGTCCTTCCTCTGTGTCCTCACTTCCGGCACCTCGAGAGTCCCAGCTGACCATGCCAGACTCAGCTGCCAAGTATCTTTAGGATACTCGAAAAAAAGAGGGTCTCACCCAAAATCCTGAGAAAGACTCTTCCCCCTCTTGGAAACTGTCCTCCATCAAAGGGGTCACCTGCTTGGACTTATGGATGGGTTTCCAGGGGAGTCGAAAGTGGTGCTGGCATTTCCTTCCCTGTGATCTTGGGCCCAACCAAGTAACTCCTAGGACTCAAGAGCAGGGAGGAACCTCAACCAAAGTCTGCCCTTTACAGATCAGGAAACCAAGTCCCAGAGAAGCTAAGTATCAGGCCCGAGTCATACAGCTCTGACAGAGACGACACCTGAACCCAGGTCCTGCATCCCTCTAGTCCTTCCTTCCTTCTAGTTACCAGGAAGTCCAGTGCTGGGGGACCACAGTCCTGTCAGAGGACGCTGTTACTCTCTGGTGACATTTAACATGAGAACAGGTGTGGAGGGACCCACGCAGCAATGTGGACACCGTGGGTAGAAGGTCACCTGTGTCCCCCACTTGGCTGCAGCCACTGAGGACACGCTCAGAGTCTAGGCAGAAGGTGTGTGAGGAAATCAGAACTGTGTCCCACAACAGGTGTGAGTCTCTAGTGTTGCTACCGCCATATCCTACGAGGAGCCTGGCGAACCTGATTTCAGCTGAAACGAAAGGGTCTGGCCCACTGGAGCTGCGACAGGCCCCTTTCACGGGATAGTGGGCCACTCAACTGTTTGCTGCACCTGGTCAATAAATATTTATTGAGCACCTAGTTTATACCAGAAATGGAGCTGGGCACATGCTGTTTGGGTCTGATCTAGTCTCTGCAAGGTCCAGCCCTGTGATAATAGGTCAGCCTTATTCATGGATTGCTTTGAGATCCTTTACTCAACACTCCACAGTTCCCTCCAGTAAGCTCATCTTTTTTTTTTTTTAAGATTTTATTCATTTATTTGAGAGAGAGAGAGAGAGAGAGAGAACACGCACAAGCAGGGGGAGCTGCAGGAGGAGGGAGACGGAGAAGCAGGCTCCCCACTGAGTGGAGAGCCAGGCGCAGGACTCAATCCCAGGACCCCAGGACCATGACCTGAGCTGAAGGCAGACACTTAACCAACTGAGCCCCCCAGGCACCCCGGTAAACTCATCTTTACCTGAGCTAGCTTAGGAGAATCTAATTTGTGACCAAGGGAGCACAACCAAATGAAATTTATATATACTGCAATCAATTCCAGACAGGTCAGCACTCAGTGCCAAATTAAAACGTACAAAGAAGAAGAATTGCCTATTTACCCCAGCAGCAGAGGGAAAATAATCTTCTGACAGATGATAGGATCAGAGACAAGACTGATGGGCTCAAAAGAATAATAAAAGCATGAAGACAGGAGGAGTATGGTAATGGGCTCCGCAGTCAGACAGGCCCGCCTGTACTTCTAACTCGCTGTGTGGCTTTAAGCAGGTCACCTGACATCTCTGAGTCTTACTTCCCCATGTAGGGGAAATAGAGGCTCTAGATACAGGATAATGGCAATAGTACCAACTTCCTAGGACTGTTGTGAGGACTGAGTGAGGTAATGTGTGCCAAACAATTACACAGCCCTGGGACTTATTCAGTAGCAATTCTCTCTGGCACTTAGGAGTCACTTACAGTTTACCCTCCAATCTGATCCTACTTTCCCCCAGGAGATCCTAGCAAAAGGGCACACAAACTTCCCTCCCCTGCAGAGTTCACTGCGGTGTGCATTAATGCCACTGTGTCGCTCAGGCACAAGGAACCCTGCTGGGGCCAAATGCTAACTTGGAGCCCAGGGCTCTCTCGGGCTGATGCTGACTGACCCAGGAGTCCTGGGAGGCTGTTCTGGAAGGGGGGGAAGGTGGGGATGAAAGCCCTCGAGGTGGAAACTCAGCAGTCCTCCACTACTGGGAGGGCTCCCCTGCCGTGGAAGACCCCTGGGGAAACCAGAGCACCTCAGGGTGCGGGTGCTGCTGCAGCGGGGGCCACGCGGAGGCTCTCCCCCACTTCTCAAGGCCCCCTGCCATTGCCTGGAGGCAGGCCCTCCTCGCCCACTGGAGGGCGCTCTCAGTCACCCGTCCCTCCCCCTCCCGACCGTCCCCCACACAGCTGGAGGCCAAAAGCTAATTAGGTCACTCTCCTTCATGAGAGCCTTCAAGGGATTTTCTCCCTGTTCGAAGACTGGAGACCAAACTCCTCAGCATAGCACACAAGACCCTTTCCAATGGGTCCTAACAGAGGTATCTTCCACTTTGGACACCTAGTGCGCTGTGTGCCTACATGTCACTGCCCGTGTTACTCCCTCTTCCTTAAAATCCTTCTGTGCCATCTTTTCCGAGTTGTTCCTCATCTCTCTCTGGCCTTCCTTCAGGCCTGTGACTGTGGCCCCTGAGATGGCCCCTAATGCTCCTGCCTCCTCATATTGCTTTCTGCATGTGGGATCTCTTAAGGGCGGGCTACACATAGTGACGCACTCCTACTGCGTGCAATACAGCGGAAGGGGCCATACGGGAACGTCCGTGATGGGGTCATAAAAAGACTGAGACTTGAAGCCTGCTCGCTCTCTCGCGCCCTCTCCCTTGTTTGCTCTGAAGGAAGTCAGGGGCCATGTCGTGAGCTAGCTTGTGATGACACCCACGTGGCAAGGAAGTGATGTCTGTGGCCAAAGGCCAGTGAGGGCCTGAAGCCTGCCAACAGCCACGCGAGTGAGTGTGGAAGGCTCCCGTCGTGTCTTGAGGTGACTGCAGCCCCGGCCACCCCCCAACTGCAGTCTTGTGAATCTGCTGGGTTTGAGGACTCAGCCAAGCTGCATCTGGACTCCTGACCCACAGAAACTGTGAGAAAATAGATGTTTGTTGGGGGCGCCTGGGTGGCTCAGTCGGTTAAGTGTCTGCCTTCAGCTCAGGTCATGATCTCGGGGTCCTGGGATCGAGCCCCGAATCAGGCTCCCTGCTCAGCGGGGAGCCTGCTTCTTCCTCTCCCTCTGCCCCTTCCCCTGCTGCACACTCTCTCTCTCTCCCCACCCTCTAGTAAATACGTAAAATCTGAAGGAAGGGAGGGAAGAAGGAAGGAAGGAAGGAAGGAAGGAAGAAAGAAAGGAAGAAAGGAAAGGAAAGTATTTGTTGTTTTAAGCCACTAAGTTTCAGGGTAATTTGTTATGCAGCCATAGACAGCTCATATGAGGGCCCAGCTCAAAGGTCACTCATCTATTAAGCATTCTTCAGCTTCTATCCCCCAGTCCATCTACGCCTCTCCCACTGCTCATGGATAGAGCCAAACTCCTTACTACAGCCCCCAAGGCCCGACACGATGATTCCCTCCCTCGCCTATTTAACCTCATCCAGCCCCACTGTGCCTGGACCCGCAGTCTTCTCTCACTTACCCCAGGCACACCCTGGCCTCACATTTATCCTTTTGCCCATGCTGTTCCCCCTTTCTGGAGTACTCCTTCCTCTCCCTTTACCTCATTAACTTCCATTTGTTCTTCAAAGTCCCCACATACACCTCTTTCCTTCAGGAAGACTTTCCAGCTCCCAAGGCTGGGCTTGGGTGCCCTCCCTCTGTGCTGCCCTTCCCGGCACGTTTCCAGTCACAGCATTTACCACACTATTTTGTCAATGCCTTCGACTTGCTTATCTCGTGGGCTCTGACTACAAGCTCTTCGAGGGCAGGACACATGTCTATGTGCATATATATGTATACATACATATGTATACTAGTCCTACCTTAGCTTTTAGAAATATCATTACGCTGAGCAAGTGATCCTGCCAATATCTTGGCTTCTGGGTTCCTTGAATTCTTCTCCGGTGATCTTGTCCTCTTCTCTTCTCTAGCAACTCATTCACTGTAATCCTTGTCATCACCAGCAAATGCAACCCCTCCATGATCTTGAATGTACACATCCCACTCTCCAACCACCTTCCAGCTGAGTGCCTCTAGGACTGGGATCCCAACAATTGCTTTATCCTAACAGAATCTGCAGTCCATTGACGGACATCTTTTCACTGGTCCTCAGAGTGAATATGGAGCTCCCTCTTCCCTTCTCTCCCAGCTTACATTCATGATCAATCTTTACAATAATTCCCTCTCTTCACTTTGTTAAACCACAATCCTAGTTAAATCCAACCCGGTATTTGCTTCCACGCAACTGAATGCAGCTGGAGAAGAGCCCACAACCACGAAGGCTGGTCTGCCTTTACGTCATGAGCATGATCCAAAAATGGGCCCTTACAGTGGGCCCTACGATTGTACTGTAACTCCCTTGTTTATTCTCTCACCTAGATGACTATTTTCCCCCTTCTTTCTCCTCAAACCTCAAGCACTTCTTCCCCATACTCTCGGCCAATGACTCTGTTTCCTCCTTCATTGGGAAAATGGGAACAACCAGAGGAGACTGTTCACAGACGTTCACCGCAGCATTTACGCACCTATCAGCACCTGCACACATAATTCTGCCTCCCTTCCTGTTACTGCGATGGACTATCCGTGGTCCCAGAGCCAACCCCTCTGCTTGTACTCCAGATCTCACCACTTCCCTCCTCTAGGAAATCATTCCAACAATCTCCCCTCCCTCACCTTCCTACATTTAACGTCCCCCTCTCAGCTGAATCATTCCCACTTAGCCCAGAAACATGACGCTAACTCGCTCATCCTAGAAACAAAAAACAAAAACAAAACAAAAAAACAGAGTTTCGTTGTGGGAAGTTGAAGAAGTTCTAGAAACGAATGGCAGTGATAGCTGCCCAAAAATGTCAATGTACTTAGGGCCACTGAACTATATGCTTATTAATGGTTAAAACAGTAAATTTTACATGTATTTCGCCTTAAAAAAATACTGAAATGAAACCCCTCCTGATTCCACTTCCTCTATCAGCTTCCGACCTCTCTGCATCCCCTCCTTTGCTACCACAATACACAGAGTCACCACCGTCTCTTTCCTAGATGTTTGCAGTCACCTCCTAACTGGTTTCTCTGTTTTCACCCTTGCTCCCACAAGTCTCTTCTCAATACGGGAGACTCTGTGATCCCTTTCAAATGTGCATCAGATCAAAATAGATCCCTACTCAAAACCCTCCAGTGGATCTGGTTTTCACTCAAAGAAAAACCCAAATCTTCACAATGGCCTACAGGGCCCTACGGGACCTGGCACCCATTGCCTCTCTAACCTCAGTTCATTCCACTCAAGACATATGAACCTTTTTGCTGTTCCCTGACACGTGAGGCATGTTTCCACCTTTGGTGGAAGTTTCGCTGCCTGAAATTCCGTTCACCAAGATAGCCATATGTCTAACTCCCTCGCCTCCTTCAAGTCTCCACTCTAATGTCACTTTTGTAAGTTAGGTCTGTCATACCCGCCCTACTTAAAACTGCAACCAATCCCGTGCACTCCCTTTACCCCTTTCCGCTTGTTTTTTTTTTTTTTTCTTTTCATCGTATTTACCTCTTCTGAACACTATTCTATTTACTGATTTATTATGTACAGTCTATATGATTGCTCTCTCCCCGTTAGAGAGTAAATTCCATGAGGGCAGAGATGTTTGTTGTTCAATATTCCAAACACCTAGAAGGAGTCCTGAGATACAGGAAGAACTCAAATATTGCCGAATGAGTGAATAAGCCAGCATAACGCATAGCATGTGACGAATGCCTACCAAATATTTTATGAACGAGTGAATGAAAACATGAATGGTCTATCACTAAGCTATGAGCTTCCCATGGGCAGAGATGTGACTTACTCACCTCCGCGTCTTCCATACCCAGGATAGCAGGGAGATTTAATGGTTAAAAAGAAAAAGAAAAAAAAAACACACACACAAAAAAAAACCCTGAAAATGAGCGAGGGGAGCCTAGAAATGTGAGGTGCCAGCATTCTACAGTTTATATTCTAAGTATCCTGTTTCCTGCACAGCCACTCCCAGTCTGGAGCTGTCCGTCTCCAGATCTTGCAGACTTGACCTCTCAGTGACTAGCAGGACAGGGTCAGTGAAGCGCGATGGAGGAAGGGACATCGCTCTGCAGACGCGCTTCTGCGCATGCCTCAACGAAGGCTTCAGCCTCAGACCGCACAGCTGGGGTTCCCAGGCAGGTGCACAGTGAGCCCACAAGTCACAGCCGCAAACCAGGCTCCCAGAAGCTTTTGCTCTAACGGCAGGCTTCCAGTCCCCAAATTCTGATAACCTAGAAACTGGAAAATCAAGTTACTTCAACAAACACATCCCTTGTGTTTCTCCTTCCAGGGCTCTGCATCTCAGCAGGTAGGGCTGGCTGGCCTGGGCTCAGGTGCCTTTGCAGCCCATCACTCACCACTCACCCTGGGGGGAAGGGAGTGACCGGCAGGGGCGGGGGAGGGGGGGGCTGCTCCCACCTGCCACCCTCACTCACAGCAGGGAGGAAGCAATCCGCCTTCCTGATTCCAGAGCCTGGCTCAACAACTGGGGACCGTACAGGCTGTCACCTGTGTGAGAGGCAGGAAGGGCGTGGTGCAGGAGAGAGCAAGGGCCAATCTGGGAGTTGGGTGGGAGGAGTTTGAACTCTCACTACCTCATTTTCTGACCTTGAGAGACTGAAGCGACTTCACTCTCTGGGCCTTCATCTCCTCATATTTAAAACCCCAATTGGGAAACACGTAAGCTAACGATGTGATTCTTCTCACACTGAACTATTAGGGACTTGTCTCACTTGAGAGTCTGGGAGGACAACATTGTCTGCGTACACCTCCCCGCAAATTCATCGTAATCCCCTCCTCCCCAGCTCAGCTCCCGTCCATCCGTAAGGAGAACCAATCCTGGGGCCGCCTCTGCACCAGGCACTGTGCTAGGACTGTCTGAACGTGACACACACAGTCTCTGCTCTCGGATGCTGATGGTCTAGTAAGGAGATAGAGATCCCAAGTCAAATGATGTCTTGGTTATTACCATGAGGAAGTACTAGAAGGATCAGGAAGTGATAGTGGCATCTGCGAGCAGATGTGGCCTATCTGCCGCCTAGTCTGGGGTTTCAGAAAGCCTTCCTGAAGGAAATAACATCTCAGCAGAGTGCAGAAGAAAGGAAGGAAGGGCATTTCCAAGACAGGAAAGGAGACATACAAATGCCCTGAGGCAGCCGTCACGGCTCATCAAGGCCAGTGTGACCCAAGCGCAGAGTGAAGAGAAGGGGATGGGGATGACGTTGGTGATGTCCACACAGGCAAGACCACACAGGGCCTGTAGGACATGAGAGGGATGTGGTTGTCGTGTATGTAAGGTTAAAGAAAGGGATTGGAGGAGAGGAGGGGTGGCAGAGTGAAATCTGACTGGACGTGTGTTCTTAAAAGCCTACTATGTGAGGAAATTTTTTTTTTTTAATTTTTAAAAAAATTGAAAAGAAATAAAAGCCCACTATATGAAGAATGACTCTAAGGGGCACAAAGTGCTAATAAAAAGGCCTGTAATGGGGACACCTGGGTGGCTCAGTTGGTTAAGCACCTGCCTTCAGCTCAGGTCATGATCCCAGGGTCCTGGGATCGAGTCCCACGTCGGGTTCCTCATTCAGTGGGGAGCCTGCTTCCTCCTCTCCCTCTGTTGCTCTCCCTGCTTGTGCTTTCTCTCTCTGACAAACAGATCAATAAAATTAAAAAAAAAAAAAGGTCTGTAGTGAAGCAACTCCTGGTAAAACAGGTAAAAGACAAACAGTATTTGATATGGGTGATGTCAGTAAAGAGACACATTCAAGAAAGATTGAGGAGGGAAAAGTAACAAGAAGGGGGATGGGGGGCTGTGTTCCAGTGAGAAAGAAGAAAGTCCAAGTGGTTAAAAGAGGGGACACTGTTAGAGGTTCGGGAAGGAGGTAACATTCATTATGAGTGCGGTCCGGGCCAGGCGGAGTTTGAGATGGCCGTGACATGTCAAATAGAAGACGAGTAAGATGATGAATAGAATCTGGTGCTCAAAGGGCTCCAGCTAAACACATGAACTTGAGGGTCCTCGAACACACATCACTGGAGGCAGGAAAGCTGCATACAGAGAGACGGTGGGGGAAACAGAGAGAATCGAGGACGGAGACTTGAAGAACTCCCACACTCAAAAACGTGGTAGAAAGGAAAGAGCTAAGAACGAGAGAATGGGAAGGGATGGCAGGAGCATCAGGAGGAAAACTAAGTAAGGGTGACAGGATGGCAGCAGAAGCCAGGGTCAGTCTTGGGGGGAAAGTGCTGAGAGAGGAGACAAGACGGGGAAGGACCGTGGACGTGAGCTTCAAGGACTTGGAAATCACTTACACCGTTCTGGGGGGTGGGGTTCGGGGGGACACCGAACAGGGGAACGGGGAGCTCATGCAACAGAGACAAGGTGTCGAAACTGTTCTTCCAAGAAGTCTGGCAGAAGAGAGAACAGAAAGCTGGGCGGAGCTGCAGATGGGAGAGACGTCAGTATGTTGAAAAGTGTAGGATGCAGCAGACATGAATGAAGCCAGAGAAGGGACAGTGGCAAGAAAGAAAACCTTTCCTGAGAAGGTGTGCGGGATGGACTAGGGGGCAGCGTGGGCCTCCTCTGTGGATCAGGAGGGAGGGGGTAAGGAGGAGTAAGTACGAAAGGTTTTTGTCCAACCCTCGACACACACAGCCGTCAAGTCAGCCCTGCTAACGCTTTCCAGAGAAAACCCTCAAAGCTAGAGACCCATGCGTGACTAGGGAGCAACGGAGACCCCAGGAAGCAAACGACCTCTGCGGGCCCCATCCTGATGCCTAGTCCAAAACACGCGCCCTCCTCTGCCCTGGGCTTGAGTCAGAACAAGGCCAAACGGGCGCTTCTTCCAGCCAAGGGCTCTGCTGGAGGTGCCAAGGGCTCTCTGGGAGATGGCCCACGTGTAACCAGGTCCAATCCAGGGAAATGACTGAAAACGGCAGTGGGATAGAAGAGAAGTCCTAAAGCACCTGCGTACAGACAGAGGGGTGAGAGGGGTGGGTTTGGAGGGAAAAGCAGCCTCACTTCTTCCGGAGGTAAGTTTGGAAGGAGGCGGAGGCTGCCCCGCGGCCTAACAGACCGACCCCTTTTTTCACACACCGCGGTCCAGACTGCCATGTCTCCTCAGTCTCTGCCCAGGGACCTGACCTCCCAGCGCCCCCCCTCCCAAGCCTGGATTCTGGGGCAGTGAATCCAGTTAGCTGTCTTGTAACTATGGCTAGGACTCTGGGACCAGAATTCAGTAAGCATCCCTGAGTGCAAAGTGCACAAACAGCACAAGGATGCAAAGATTTTAAAAGGACAAGTGCTTGCCAAGGTCACAGGAAGCAGAAGACCAAAACACAGAAGCTGCCAAATCCCGGATCAGCACTTGACCACCGCCCTCCTATATCCAAACACACCCCCTCCCCCTCTCGGCCCTCCCCCCCTGCAGTTTGCTCTCTTTTCAATCCTTTGAGGCTGCTCCTTCCCTGGGACCACAGAGAGGATCCTCGCTGACAGCGCTAAGCTTCTAACAAAAGCTCGCCCCCGAGGGAAAATCAACAGAAAAGCTTAATTCCTAATGAAGAACCGTACAAGGAACCTATTTAGAATGCTGTGTCCTGGGTCCCTGGCGCCCACAGTCCCCAAAGCACTGGGGAAGACGGGGAGAAGAAAAGGCAGGGGAACCACGGGGAAATGATAGCTGTCACTTAGCATTTGCCAATAATAAGCAAATGACATAATAGAAATAAACACAGCTTGGGGGGCAGGGAGGGGGGACAAGTGCTGCAAGAGCTGGCCTAGCAGGCCGGGGGGCTCCAGGGAGGCACGCTGGGCTAGAAACCCCATTATTTCTAGGGCACCAGGCAGCATCTGACCTGAATCGGGAGGCTCTGGAAGCAGAGGCCGGAGGGCCAATCAGAGGCTGAGTGACCCGGGACAACCCCAACCAGGGGCCGCAGTTACCAGTCCGTCCCCAGAATCAGGCAGGGGGAAAAAAAAAAACAAACAAAAAAACCAGAACTCTTCAAAGAACCCTGTCCAGTCATGTCTGGCATCTCCGTGTTAGTTGGGGGGGGGGGGGTGTCTAGGTAATCAGTAAGTGCCAGTAATCCCCTTATCGCCACTCTTTGTTTCCAGACTGGCTCTGCCTGGAGAGCCTGGGTTCGGATTAGCTCCATCCCTTCTCATCCCTTCTAACTAGCCTGGGCCGCTGAGGGGCCTGAGCCTCAGGCTCCCGGATGTAACATCCGGAGGAGAAAGCCACCTTCCAAGGTTGTGGGGAGAATCCAACGAAGTCGTGTCTGTGAAAGGTCAGAGCCTCTTTCTCAGCCACCTTTAGCTGAGCATTTGCATTCGTCACTGCCAGTTGGCCGGAGCCTGTGTTCCCGAGCCTGCAGCAGCCAGCCAGAGGGGCGGCGGCTCCCTGCTTCCCCCTCCCCCCGCCCCCACCTCGGGACAGGTGGGAAGTCCGGACCCACCCCATCGATAAAAGCCTGGAACCGCCAAGAGCCGGCACTAAGAAAGGCGCGCTGACTTTGCAGTTGAATCTGAAGATCTTTCCAAAGGGTAAAAGAAAATAGGAATGAAATTCATTAGGAAAAGAAGTTCCACCGAGGCTGTGCCGGCTGTCCTGGCGCAGAGAGGGTTTAGACTAGGGGTCCGCGGGACGGAGATCGGGGACCCAGCTCCTCAGCTGCTGACAGGCCAGAGCCCAACACAGTCCGGCCCAGGGTAACATAAACCGTCCCAGGAGCCAAAACGCATCTCGCCTTCCACTTTTGGAGGAAGTGGGAAATGATGACAAAACTGTCATGAGAGATCAAGAAGCAGGAGACGTGGCAAGATCAGGAGAGACGCGTCCCAGCCGAACTTGTGCCTGCAGAGCTCTGGGCCGTGAGAAACAATTGACCAGGACACCAGAGGAGATGCTCAAGGGCAGTGGGGGCTCGGGAACGCTGAGGCAGCACAACGCCCCCACACATTTCAGCAAGTTCTGCTGGAGCAAAGGTTGAGACAAAAGAGCTGTCCGTGTAGGGGGGGAAAAGAGAAGAGTTTGTGCGTGTGGCTCGCCTGGTTCTAGGAAGAGACTTCGATGGTTTCCTCCCATCCACTATGCCATCCGCTGTCGGGCCCGATTTCCCGGATGTTGGGAGTTCAGGGTAGGGGCAGTGCCGCACGGGGCCGATGGAGTCGGACGCGTCTGCCCGGGGAAACACTCCATTCCGTGCCTCAGACCCCGGCTCTGTGGCCCTGCCCTTTCAGTCCTTGGCACAGGGACCGTGAAGAGGTTATGCAAAAGGCTCTCCGAGGACATTAATCTTGAAGACTGAGCAAAGGGTTCCTAGTTGTAATAATAACAGCACATTCTCCTATAGCACTCTGCAAGCTCAAAGTGCTTTCACAGGCAGGCTTTATACCCTTGTTAGGAAAGAAAAGCAAATACCATTAACCCTGTTTTCCAGTTGAGGAGACAGGCTCATGAAGGTCAGTTGTCCCAAGGTCACAGAGCTAGTGAGTGGCAAATCGGGGACTTCAAAGTGACATCTTGCTCCTAGAACTGTGCTCTCTGTTTCATGAGATGAAGCGTGAGGTTAGATCATCCTAGCCTGTCCACAAGTCGTGCCTGACCTCTGTGTTTTTTAAGTTCTGTCCCTACTCACTGTTTTCCTTAGAATGATCCTTGAAGGCCTAAGGGGCTATGGAATAGTGGAAGTCACTGCCCATGACGTGGGAGAGAGCAGTCTCAACCATGTCAAGTTTCACACCACACAGGGGAGCTGCGAGTCCCTGAAATGTCACCTCTGCACCCATGACGTGCCTACGGTGTCCTATCTTCATTCCTTCCTCAGTCCAGGCAGGAGGGGCCTAGGATCCCGGTCAACACCTACTCAGGGAACGGAACGGTGACAATGAGAAATGCACTTACTCCAGGTGGCTGGGAGACCCTTGAAAAGTAGAGGCAGAGAGCCAGAAATGGTCTCCCGATCTAGGACACAAATAACCCCAGCCTGCAAGCCAACAGGCCTCATTTTAAAAAAGAACTCTTCAGGCTTATCCCAAAGGAAGACTAGTTTATATATCTGCGTGCGTAAAACAAAAAGGCTCCACCCCCAGCTCTCTGCTTCTCTCCAGGAGTCCTCTGCCCTCATGGCATCAGCTACCCCGCTCCTCATTTGTAAGCTGTGGACTTGGAATTCGGATGTCTCCAATGTGTGCTCCTCTCTCCTGGGCTCCAGGCCTCTCTCCCTGCTGTCCAACTCTGTGTTGCAGTCTCACTAAACCTCCTCCCATCCCAGGGCAAACATTTGTTGAGGTACTGTGCCCCATGCTGGTCCCAAAACACATCCTGAACTTTCTTTCTTCCAGGATGTTATTCAAGCTTCGCTCTCCATCTGGAATGGTCTTCCCCTACTACCAACTATCAAAGTCCAACCTGACCCATCTCTCAAGGTATATCTACAATTTACAATCCCATCTCCTTCTTCTTCAAGTCTTTTCTGATATCTCTAACCACATATGTGTTTGCCCCCACAAAACTTAGTGCCCCTTACCAACGACTGATTGGGCAAGTGTCCTTCCCTCCCGAGTTCCAGCTCCCTGATGCTATATCCATGTCATGCCCCATTTTTACATTTCCTGCAAAGAATTCTGCACAAAAGCAGCATTTAACAAGTACTTGATGTCCTACTGCCTATTATAGTTTCTACTTGGGTCTCCCATTAACAAGGGGGAACCTAGAGTAATGGCCTGGGTTCAGAATGCTCACTGCCATTTATTGATAGCCTCGTGACGCTGGGGCAAATTATTTAACCTTTCCGTGCTTGAGTTTTCCCCTTTGTGATAAAGACGATAATAGCAAAGTATTTCTTTTATGTGGTTTTGATGAGAGCTAAACGGGTTAACACTTAAGAAGTGGTTAGCACAGTGCCACAGAAGTGTTTGTTAAGTAAATAAAATCATGGCCAACTCACCATTTTCCTCCTTAAAATTACTTTTTCTCACAACTTCTCCATTTCTGCCAATGGCCCTATTATTTTTCCCAGCTCTCTAAGATTAAGCCTCGATCCCTTTCTCTGCTTCATGACCCCTTTCCCAGGGGCTACCCAGCTCCTGATCAAATCTTACAGATTCTGGAAAGAAACAGCGTAGTTTACCTGCCTCTTCCCCCAACTGCCATGGCTTCGAGGACTTTATAACTCCCTCCTTGATCTCTGGAACATATATCTCTCCACGACTCCAGTCTACTCTGACTTGTGTGTATATAATGCATTTGCAGACATTCCTCCCTTCATATCATATCTGCACCGCTACCTACAATGGGACCATATCACCTCCCGAACCAAGTCCATGCTCCTTAGCCTGTCTCTGGAGACAGTCTTTAATCTGGTCCTGCCCTGCTTTCCTAATCTTATCTCCCCTGTATCTCTACCCCAACCACACTAATCTCCTCACGGTCCTGTAAAGACGGCTTGTTTGTCTCTACCTCTGTTCATATTGTTCTTTGGGCCTTGAAGCCTTTCCCTTATCCTCCTAAATCCCCCAAACCTATTCATTTCTTCAAGACTAACCTCCAAGCCTAACCCTGTTCTGGAAAATTTCAGCCCCAATGGATCCTCCCCATTTCTGAATTCTATAGCCTATCTTCCCTGTTTGCAATTATCATGTATCTTTTGCTTTATGTCACATGCTATTGATTCATGTTAATCTGATATCCTCAACTAGACTATAAACCTCTCAAGAGTAAGATACATGACTACCAGCCCACTCTAGCTTCCCTCAAAGAAAATAACAATAAAGGAGCTAAACATGTATCTATTAGCCAATATTTGATGGCAAACTTACCTCTCCCTTTGCGGAGGCAGGGAGTGAATGAGAATGGGACCGTATACCCATCCAGCTGATCCTATATGCTGTGTTCACAGATGGTGTGGGAACCCTACCCGGGGGATCCGCTATAGCCAAAAAGCCTGCTCTCTCTGTTGACAGATGCCAACAATCCTTGTAATCTGGGCTGCCATATGGTTCACCCAGTCTTGTAGCAAAATCAGCTTCTTCGGACTAGGGAGAGACCAAGCAGGCCAACTCTCCTATCTACAGAATGGAGGCAGGTCACCTTGAGCTAGTCCTCCCAAAAACAGGCCGGCAGAGTCCCCAAGGACAAGCCAAAGGTCAAGCAGAATAACCCACATGCCCCGAGGCCCCTGTCAACGGAAACTACTCCTCCCCTGGAATCCGGTAACCTGGACCCAATGAGTCCCCTCTCTCGAGACCCTAAAGACTTCCTCAGAGGAACCCGCAGCAGGGCAAGGGCAGAGAAGAGGTTACACTGCCCTCACTGCATGGAGAGAGCTGCCCAAAGCCAGAGCTGAACTTCTGTTTTCGCAGCATCTGGTCCTGAGGCCCACTGACAGCAAAACATTTGTATCACTGAG
The DNA here is from genome assembly GCA_028533885.1 of Nasua narica. Taxonomy (NCBI): domain Eukaryota; kingdom Metazoa; phylum Chordata; class Mammalia; order Carnivora; family Procyonidae; genus Nasua; species Nasua narica. Next base: position 28,490,422 of record CM052809.1, read on the forward strand.
CCAGCTGTCCTCATTTAGGAGGGGCACTCCCCATTTTCTGATCAACTATTTATCATCTTCCCCATTTCCCTTCCCTTTGTGGATTTCAAAGGCAGGAAGAGGTCAGGTCCCCATCATCTTCCTAAATTGCCCCTACCCCTCCCATCCAATTATCACAATCACAGACTTAGCGAGGCTGCTCGGATTTGATACTCAGGATGGAAGACAGGCCAGTCCAGCTTCCAGGGAGAGATTCCGCACTCCAGACGTCCAGGTTGTCCCTCAGTCTGGGATTTTGCTAAAATTTCCAAAGAAAAGCTAGAAACCCAAGCAGGCTCTATTTTGATGCCATGCCACTCACCTAGTTGGCTTATAGCACTCTCTCCTCCCCAGTTCTCACAGGCGAAGGGGAACCCAGCACTTGTCAGCTCGAAACAAAGCCCAGGGTGTAACCACAGGCTGCACAAGGTCAAGCAGAAAGCGGTGGGCTGAGACTGGGCCCGGGAAGACTGATTTCCAGGAAGGGCTCTCATCACTTAAAAGCAAAACAACCTCCAAACAGCTGACAATGCCTGAATAGTCTCTTCTTCCTGGACTAAGGACCCAGCCCAGACTCTCCTCTTGGCTACCTAAAAGAAGCTCCTGTTCCTTCTGACCGCCTGATTTCGATTGCACTTCTGCCATTCACTTGCCACTGATCGCCTGTGTCTCCAGCCGAACCACCCAGTGTCCCCCCCTCGTCCGTGGCAGTGCAGAAAGCTCTGAGGATCACCAGGACCCTGAATAAATCACTTGGGAGGACTGAGCCTTCTCTTAACTCTGGCTGATTTTGAACTGGTTCTCCAAACAGGTATCCTTGGAAGTGGCACACACAGGTACCCTAGAGTCACCGAGGAGAAGAAATCACTTCTTCACTCACTCTCGCCTCAAGTAATATTTATCGAGATCCTATAATGTCCCAAATACCATCGCATACCCTGACATACAAAAGAGCCAAATCCTCCTATCCCTGAATAATCTTAGGTGCTTAGTAATTAGCATCCCCAACACTCAAGGAGTTTCCCACAGAGGCTAATAAAACACAGACTCTAGGCCACACATCAGAGATTTGGTTTTTATTATAAACAGCAACAAAAAGACTAGTCGAGAGTCCAGCGTAGCACTCCGTAACTAAGCCAACCTCCCATTTTCCTCTAAAGCAGCTGCCTCAATTTACCCTCTTCGTGTTTCTCTGCCAATGTATAATATACCTAGGCCAATCTCCTTCCATGAACCAGATTCTTATTCTTTTTTTTTTTTTTTAAGATTTTATGTATTTATTTGACAGAGAGAGATCACTAGTATGCAGAGGCAGGCAGAGAGAGAGGAGGAAGCAGGCTCCCTGCTGAGCAGAGAGCCCGATGTGGGGCTCAATCCCAGCACCCTGAGATCATGACCTGAGCCAAAGGCAGAGGTTTTAACCCACTGAGCCCCCCAGGCGCTCCCCAGATGCTTATTCTAATGGCCAGTTCTAATCCTAAAGTGAAATTCATTCTCTCTTCAAGTCAGACAGTTGGTAGCCATCTAACTTAACTAAGGCACACACACAAAAATAAGTCAGACATCCTTTGCTACAGTTCCATCTCAAGAAGCTCATAGTCTAGGGACCACACACACAACCTGCTTCCCGATCTGACTACACTAAATGATAGAATAGACCGGTAGGATTACGGAAGAGCTATGTACCGCTGCGGAAACATAAAGGATGCCATGATTCATTCAGAATAAGGGGATCAGAAAAAGCTTTGAGGAGAAGTGGGATCTGAGCTGAACTGTGAAGGATGAGGAGGCTAGTGACTGACTGAGAAAGAAAGGAAAAAGCATATCAAGCCAAGGAAACAGAATGCACAGAAGCTCTAAGGGAGAAAAATGTAAAATGTCTCCCCAGTTTTCTGAATGGTCCATCCTGGCTGCAGCAAAGAGTAAGGGTAGCAGAGTGGGCTGCAGGTTTAAAGGCAGGTAGGTCAAACTGTGGAAGGCCCCACATGTCATGCGAAGGCATTTGCGCTTTATTCTATAAGCAATAAGAAGCTAATGAAGACTTTCAGGTTGGGCAGCAGTAATTACTTTGTTTTAGAAAGCGAATTCCAGGAAAGATGATAGAAGAGAGAAGAGACTCTGAAAATAGGGAATTCCACTTAGCAGCTACTGTGACAGTCTAGGTGACATGCAAGTACCCCACTAGAGCGACATGAATGGAAAGAATTGGCCTGAAGCAACTTTGCAGTAGCAAAAACTGTCATGAACTTGACCATGTACTGAACACAGGGGATGAATGTAAGAAAGGAATCAAAGATCATGGATTTTGAGGTTCCCAGTGGTTTGGAAGACTAGATCAATATCACTACCTAAGACGGGGGTGTCCTCTACAGCATAGGATGTGGTGAGGGGATAATGAACTCAGTTTGAGGTATTTTGAATTATATCCTTTGTTAAGACCTCAGAAAAATCAAGAAGCAACATCTTGAAGAAACTTTGAGCTAGACAAAAGGCCCTCTAAGGATCTTAAGGACATGCCTCCCAGGTCCTTTCCATTCAAGAACAGGGATTCCTCTAAATCTGAAGGGTGTCGTCTTACAGCAGCCCACAGGGAGCTCAAGGTAGAGATGAGCCTATCTTGGTAAGATTTGAGAGTGTGGCTTTCGTCTAATGTAGTGAACTCCGGTAAGATTCATAGGCAAACTGCACATTTTTAAACAGAAGCGTACTAGCCGGAACACAGTCTAAAAGGGACCAAGGTCTATAAAATGAAAAGCCTTTGGGCCCCCAAACATCTGTAAGTAGGAAGCTGACTGAGTGTACTCTACGGAGTTTTTCTTCTCTATATAATATGATGTCTGGACATCTGAAAAACCCTTTCCATCTGGAGAGACTGCACCATCAAGGCTAGGCGCTTCTTAGAGATAGCGAAGCACTCAATCAGGAGCAAGCCTGTGATATGCAATAACCGACTCAGAGACATCCCTCTTCTATCTGCCCCTTAATCGTCCCAGGACCAGGGCCCAGGCAAGCAGGGACCAACCACCCCTACAGCTTAGAGTCTACCAGAATTCTTCACACGAGCCAGTCCTCAACAATTCACCCTGCCCCGGCTCTCTGTTCCCAAGGAAATCCCAATAAGGTCTCGGGGCCTAATGCTGTCTGTGCTTTCCTGTCTCGCGCCACCTGACTAAAACGTGGCAAGTTCTCTCGACCCTGTGTGGCACGCGGTGACCCCTTCTCTAGGACTGGTGACTCTAGTAACCTTTGTCTGTTTGTGCCTTTCCTGTGTTTCCTCTTGGGGCTGCCCCTGACTGACCATCACCTAAAAGAACACAGAACACTGGGACAGGTCCTTAGCCTGCAGACACAGGCCGTATTTCATGGAAAAGGAAGGCGAATTTAGAGGGCAAAATGTGAAGCCCATGGGTTAGAACCAAGAATAGTGGAGAATCATTCCCAGACACGAGCCTATTCATGTGCCAGGCCGGATCTCAGAACTGCGAATGCACCAGTGGACACCGTTTCCCCCTTTCTAAACGGGAATATCTACCTCAGCCAGAATACCCACATGACAGACGAAGGTGATAGGAGATTCTAGATTGGACCCTGGACTAGGAAAAGGCCATTAGTAAGACAACTGGCCAAACATGAATAAGGTCTATAGATTAGTTAATAGTATTACGTCGACACTATTATTCATTTCCAGGTTTTGGTAAGTTCACATGGTTGTGTAATCTGGGGAAGCTGAGCAATGGAATGTCTTTGTACCATTTTTGCAACTTTCCTATAGGTTTAAAATTACCTCAAAATTCAAGTCCCTCCAAAATGTTTGTGTATTACCAATTTTTAAAAAGGGGCATCTTTAGCAGTTCCCCTATGTCTAGTCAAGCATTGCGTGACAGTGCAGGGTTGCGGGGAGGGGAGTCAGGGAAGTCTATAGTGCACTTCTTCGAGCCAAGAGGAGCGAGGCTCAAGTTGCTGTACCCAAAGAACTGACTTAGAGAAGCCCCATCGGCACCTACACCTGATTTAGAGCGTGAGATCCCGGCCCCCAAGTCTGAGCCTGGTGCCATAATAGATGAGACTTTTTTGAAGAAGGAAGATTTGAGGTGAGGATGAGCGTATTTTTCATATTGATAGTTTGTGACCAGAAAGCACACAGTAGGGGCGCCTGGGTGGCACAGTCGGTTAAGCCTCCAACTCTTGGTTTCAGCTCAGGTCGTAGTCTCAGGGGCATGAGATCGAACCCTGCTTCGGGCTCCATGCTCAGTGCAGAAACTGCTTGAGAGTGTCTCTTCCCTCTCCCTTTCCCTTTGTCTCTCTGTCTCGCTTTCAAATAAATTTTACAAAGAAAAGAAAAAAGGAAAGCAGACCGTACTGTTTCAAAACATATCCACAAAGTCTTCGACAATCCCTCCACCAAGAAGCAGTCAAATTCTGCTCCCCTTGAACCTGGTCAGGGCTTAGTAACTAACTCTTTTCTCACAAACAGAATGTGGTAGAAGTGACTTCTGAAGCTAGCTCAAAAAAGACGACTCAGCTTTTTCCTGGCCCTCTCTTGGGATCCTCCCAGGCAAAGTCCCTGGCCCTTAACCCCAGCTAAGCTCCCAGATGAGAAGAACCAGCAGCAACTTAAAGACAGGTCGAGAGGAAACTTTGAAGTGACCCAGTCTCCGCTACCGTCTAACTGCCCAGCCACCCTGTGACCAAAAAGGACATGAAAGATACTAACCTCCTAGCTGAGCCCAGTCAATCCCAGGGACTATGAGAGATAATGACAAAGAATTGTTGCCGTTTGAAGCCACTGCATTTTGGGGTGCTTCATTAGGCAGTGATAGAGGCCGAAAACAATGTGCCCCAAGCAGCTGGAAACGGAGCGGGGAGGGCGGGGAGACTCAGGAAAATCAAGCGACTTAAATGAGGCGCTCCCTGAAACCTTACCCCATGAGGTAAGGTATTATTATTAGCATTTTATGGTTGGAGAACCTGAAACAAAAGGATGTTAATAAATTTGTCCGAAGTCACAGAGCTAGGAAGTCACAGAGCCGCGTTCCACCCTTCTGAGGCAGCTCTGGAGAGTGGCCTCTTCACCAAGATGCTGTACACGGTTGAACCTTGAGGACCGACTCCCTGCGTCAAGACGAGAACCAAGGACAGCCCTCTAGGAACTGTACCCTTTCCAAGGGGGTCAAAAGAAAAGTCAGTGACAGAATGACAGAATGAAGTGGGAGGCGAAAGAACCAAACACAGCACGCACATCACTGGAGGAACCCGAGGCAGGAGCCACAGAAGGGCCTCGGTCTTTAAGGGTGACTGGATCCACGGCAAGCCAGCCATGACCCCTTCCCCAAACTCGAAGCTGTCAGTCACAAAGATTTCCAAAGAAAGAAATCTTTGACCATAGAATAAAGAATAGCGCCCACAGAGGATTACCCTCTGAGACACGAGGGCAGAACGGCACTATTGTGCATTTCTACTTTCCTCTTCTGATGACAACATGCACGAGGCGGCCCGGTGGCTCAGTTGGTGACACACCTGACCTCAGCTCAGGTCATGATCTCCAGGTCCTGGGATCAAGCCCCGAGCTGGGGGGGGGTGGGAGGAATCCCTGCTCAGCGGGTAGTCTGCTTCTCTCTCTTCCTCTGCCCCTGCCCTTGCTCTGCTCTCTCACTCTGTCTCTCAAATAAATAAAATCCTAAACAAACAAACAAAAAATGACAACATGCACTCTTCCTCTGGAATGAGTAGGCTATTATTTAACTTCAGAGGTGTGAAAAGTAAACTTGTGTACTTACTTTGAAAAAACGTGGTTTGTGAGCTTAGCCCAGTGAAGACCATCAAACCTCTGGGACTTTCTATCCACTTGACGTGATCCCTTCACAGAAGAATCTAAAGCCGACGCCTTTAATCCTTACTCTGTACAACAAGTTCTGGGCCCAAGGCTCATTCACCAGAGGCCCTGAGGCTGTGCCACCACGCAGAAGAAGCAAGGAGCCCGCATCCAGTGTGGGCAAAGTAAAAGCTGGGGCGGGGGAAACTGGCAGAGGTGAAAACAATATTCCTAAGGAAACTAGTCTCAGCTCCAGCTCCCACTTGCCCTCTCCCTTAGACGAGCACATACCACGCACAGCAGAAACCTACTCAGATAATTTGCATAATGAGAAACAAAGACGGGAAGCTCCCTCCCAATCTGGGGGCCATCCATGTGCCTCCCTTCAACTTACAAGTTAGATTCTTTCCCAGTAGCAAGAAGCTTCTCTCAGAGGTGGTAATGTTTTGCTTGGCCCAGAGTATGATTCCACCTGGTTCCATATCCTCGGATCTTCTCAGTCTTGGCCTGAATCACTTGGGGTGAGCCCTGGGAGGTGCCATCCCGAAAGAATTACTCCCAGTACTTGGCCAAGACAATTTAACTTGGACGTCACTAGGGGGCCCCGTGAATGTTACTAGCGTTTTTTGGAGAACGCATTCCCTTTAGCAAATGAAACCTGGAAGTATGGGAGAGGCTTTCTTGGCGGGGGCGGGTGAGGAGGGGACCCAACATGTTTTATCCAAAAGAACTGGGCCTGAGAGGAATTCAGCCAGATCTGTCATAAGTGGCTCTAGCCTCATAGGTCCCTCTTCCAGGCCTTATCTTTCCACTAGGCCCATCAGACCTAAAGTCTAAGGAAGGGTTGGCAATTTGTACTAGAAATTTTTGGAAAACTTCTCTGTTTTGGGGAATAAGGGCTGAGAACCAGCTATTACGATGATGACAAAAGCAAGTATGAGAGCAAACCTAAGTAGGGAGCACAGAGGGGCAAGGAGAGTTGGAGCCCCAGGTAAGAGGTTCTCAGAAGTAAATCCACATGAATAGACGATGAAAAGGAAACCAAGTAAGAGTAAGCAGTCAGAGAGGCTGCCTTTGGAAGCGCCAGTGTCCTTTGAAAGAAACTCTTCACGTGTGGGCCTTAGCTTCACTCTGTGACAGTTGGATCACATTATGGTCCGAGATTCATTTCTTCCTTTTAAAAAAAAAATCTTCTTTTTATTATTTCGTTTCCTGACATCCAACCAACCAGTGACAATCCCAGAAACGCTGCACCGGAGGCAGGCCTGCTGTTCTTTCTCTCTCTTTTTTTTTATTTTGTTTTTTATTATTTATTTCACAGATAGAGAGAGACCACAAGTAGGCAGAGAAGCAGGCAGAGAGAGGGGAGAAGCAGGCTCCCTGCCGAGCAGAGAGCCCGATGCGGGGCCCGATCCCAGGACCCCGAGATCATGACCCGAGCCGAAGGCAGAGGCCTTAACCCACTGAGCCACCCAGGCGCCCCCCTCTTTCTCTTATTCAGAGACAGCAAGTCAGACATGACAGATCTCCTTAATCTACCTGCTCCATCCTGACTGGTAAATAAACTCTCCTCTCCAAAACCACACAAAGCTCCTCCAAAAGAGAGTCCTCAATGGGGCAGTGCTTGTGAAGTTCATCACCGGCCTAAGGAACTGTAGGGAGGCCCTGTACTGAGATTACACTTCTGGCCCCAGGCACGGGCAAAAGGGACTGACGCCGGGAAGCTGGGTGCCACGGCCTTGTGCAAAGTGGCGACAAGCAGTCCTTAGGCACGCTGAGCTACAAGAGCACCTCCCCTTGAGAGCCACCGCCAGCCCTTACCCAATATATTAGCCAAGCAGACGGAAGAAAATGCGTCATTTCAACGATATGGTAAAGGATGAACATGCCAAAGAGACCCATGAAGGAACACTAGGATCCCCCTCCCCGCCCTCTGAGGAAACAAGGATGACGTAAGAACCAGTCCCGGCCTTCAGGAGCCCCTAAGCTGCCTTCTAGGCAAAGAGGTACAACGCCACTTAACTTGCGGTCTCTGCTTACTACAGGGGACACTCCGCCACGCGTGTTACCTCTCAAGGTACTCAGCCTGCAGCATGAGCAGCTCAAAGTAACCCCATCCAGCTGGACACTCCAGGGAGGGACTTGAATGAGGAACATCCCAAAGGCTCCCATGGCAAAGAGAAACTGGAGACTTCTTTGCAGAATGCCAACTAACCCAAAGACAGAAAGGAAATGCAAGCCAAAATATTAACATGTGTGAGGGAAACCATCCAGTCATAATTCTAAAACTCGAGAAAAGAGAAGAATTACCCGCAAAACGCTATGAACTATCAAGGGGGAAAAAAAACAACAGAAACATGACAGAGAAGCCGAACTCTGCCCATTATCAAAATGTCTGAGGATACTTTCTATGATTGCTCTAGTCCTTTAGTCTGGGCTGTCATCCGAGGAACCTTGAAATTTATCTAGGGCAAAGGTGGGCAGTAGAGAAAGCAAAAAGGCCCACTCACTCCTTTCTTTCTTGGCAATAGCCATTACTCAAATATTTACTTGAGCATATTTTAAGTTACTGCCCCCAAAGATCTTATAATCAGGGGAAGGAGATAAGATACTGACCCATCAAAAGGTAATTAACAATGCATGGCATTAAATGATAAGTGTCATTTACGTATAGGCCAAAAATACTAAGACTCTAAGAATAGGAAAATAACAGGAGAACTTGAGCTTGGGGATGTGTGGCCAGCCCAGAATCTGAAGGTTAATAATACCCAACAAATAGAGGAAGAAGCCAAAGCAAGGAGTCTCTGTCCTACAAACATTTAAGGAGCAAAGATTCATACTTTCATCAGGTTCCACACATCAAGCAATTAAGTAAAATTAAAATTCGGTCCCACAAACTCCAAAAATGCCACCTGTTATAATGCCCACACCTGTACCCCTCTGCCCCTGGTCAGCCATGAGATTCACACCAACCCAGTATAGAGACAAGGAAACAGAGAATATGAATGATGCAGTGTGAACCTATCCCCAGAGTTGGAAACCCCCAAATCAAAGCAGGATGAACCAGGGAACTGCTTTCTTTGGGGAAAAAAAAGAGAGAGAGAAGGAAGGAAAGGAGGGAGGGAGGAGGGAGAAGGAGAGAGAAGAAAGAAAGAAAGAGAGAGAGAGAAAGAAAAAAGAAGGGAGGAAGGGAGGAAGGAAGGAAAGAAGGAAGGAAATGAGAGATGGACACTTTGAGCTATTTTCCAGGGACTTTGAGCAGCTCCTCCCAAGAACACTTGGAGTATAGACCATAATCATCCCATTTGTGAAACAAAGGAGAGCAGTATCTATCTATCTATCTGTGGGATTCTGAGAATATTGACCAACAGAGACCCATGGATACATTGATAGCCTACTTGGGACTTCCGGGGGACCAGCATTCAGACCCTGAGCTCACATGAACTTCCCTACCCTGAAACCACACACATAACCCACGCCCTTCTCATCATCACCTCCACCAGCCCAGCCCAGGGGCTCTCAAGCTGAGATAAATAGGAATATCTGGGTTAAAAATACGATGGCTGGTGAAAATTTTCCCCTTGCCTGCCTGCAGGCCACTTCTAGAATTTAAAATTTTCACTTACTAGGCTTCCTGCTCACATTGGTCCAGTAAGATTTTGTTACTAATCATCTATTGTTAAACATTTACGATTGGGTCCCGTGTTAATCATTCTACGTGTATTATCTCATTTAATACAAACAGCTATCCTGGCAAGCGCTCCATCACTATCCCCTTTATAGGAAACTAAGACTCAGAAAGTCATTTGCCCGACATCACCCAGCTAGAAAATGCAGAGGATGGTTTCCAAATCCAGGTCCACTTGGCCGTGGAGCCCAAATTCTTAGTCATTACACACACTAGATCTTTTTTTTTTTTTTTAAAGGAAAAACCTTCTCTGAAAAACCTTCAGCTAACATCGTACTTAATGAGAAAGTCTGAATGCTTTCCACCGTGACTAGGACGAGGCAGTCCTAGCCAGTGCAATAAGGAAAGAAAAAGAAATAAAGGCAAATAGATTAGAAGGGAAAAGGAAAACTTTTTTTTTTCACTGACAACTTAGTCATAGAAAAAAAACCCCAAGAAACCTACCAAAAACAGCTACTAGAACTAGCAAGCAAATGTATTAAGGTCACAGGATACAAAGTCAGTATTTTATAAATTGTCATTCTATGTGCTAGCAATTAATAGCTGGCAAACAAAATTAAACAAAAACACCCTTTACAGTAGCATCAGGAAAACCTGAAATACTTAGGGATAAATTTAACAAAATAGGGGTGTCTGGGTGGCTCCGTGGGTTAAAGCCTCTGCCTTCGGCTCAGTTCATGATCTCAGGGTCCTGGGATGGAGGCCCCGCATCGGGCTCTCTGCTCAGCAGGGAGCCTGCTTCCCCCTCTCTCTCTGCCTGCCTCTCTGCCTACTTGTGATCTATCTCTCTGTCTAGAGAGATAGATAGATAGATAATCTAGATAGATTATCTATCTAATCTTTTTGAAAGATTAAATCTTTAAAAAAAATTAACAAAATATGTGCAAGACCCATCTACCAGTAACTACAAAACATTACTGAATTGCTTTTAACATAAGCCTTCAAATGCTACTTACAGAATTACAAATAAAGTCATCGGCCTAGCACTCGAGACAGTCGAAAATATTACCCTCATCTTCCTCTCCAGACTCCTTATCCAGTTCTCCCTCTCATCCTGGTTATTTTGTATACTTTAAGTATACCCCTCTGCTGAAGAGAGTGGGACTCTCTCTGCATGCAATCAACTTAATCATTTCATCTCTCTCTCTCTCTCTCTAAACCACCTCTACCTCAACTACCTGAGCATTAGAATCCCATTTCCAGCTACTTCTCCAAGAAGCTTTTTTTAATCCTCTAAATATGATCTTCTTTTCCCCTGAGATGCTTCCCCTGCTCCCCAGAGCACCCTGCTGGTTTTTCTAATGGCAGTCATCACATTCTGGATTGAAGTGCCACTCTACCTTTGTACCTCTAGATTGTAAATTGCTTCACGAGAGGGACTGTGTTCGACACAACTACCCTGAAACACCTCGTTCCTGAAACAGAGCACCTATATTAAATATTTGGGGAAGTAAACATTTGAAAGATGGAATTGAAGCAAAGCTCTTTTAGTAGTACAACTTCAGGGACACCAAAAGGGATCATTGTCGTAATCGAATTAATGACGTCCTGACTCTCCCGGGGCTGGATCAGGTATTTAGCCATGCGGTGACTTTCCTCTCACTCAGTCCAGAGGAATGTTCGCTCAGTTTGGCTTCTGTTAGTTGGACCAATATCAAGATCAAGACCAAGTAAAACATCCTAGCCTAAAGGACAAAGACAGATCCTCAGTCTGAAGAAAGATCAGGGAGGGAAAGAGGAGGGGGGAAGCCAATGTCATCAGTACAAGGCAGGAAATCTGTGAGGGCAGAGAGACGCATCAAAGATTCTGCTTCTGAAGGCAGGATAAAAAGCAACCTAAACATCACATCTTTGGGGGTCTGTGTTGCTAGTAGAAGATGGAAACCTCCAGGACGCTCTGCCACTCTGGAAACATCCGTAAGAGTAAATGGAGTATTAACCACCTCCCGCCCAGCCCAGGAGGCAAGCAACACGATCAGGTCCTGAGCAGAGGCACGGGGAGAAGCTAACCGGCCCTGTCCCAGAGAAGGTCCCCGGGGAGGCTACTTGGCGCTCGCTCGAAGCACAGAGTGGGAAGGGAATATTGCTGCAGAACGGAGCTCATATGCCACACTTGGCCAGACGCAGCTAGCCAGAGAAAGGAGGCTCCTTAACTTAAACCTCATTTCATAATTATAAAAAAAAATATCACAGCTGATTACCAACAAATGCTTTCTGTCAATGCGAATCTCTGTCTTTTGACCCCAGATTGGCAGAAGCTTTCCAGAAGCTTCCCTGAGTTGAGTACAGGATGTCCTCTCTCAGGTCAGCCTAACGCCTTTTACTCAGCTTCCAGGTTTGCTACAGTTCCTACAGCCTGCCATGGAGCTCAAGTTCACCAAGATTTACCTGTGTGCACTGTTGTTTTTAAAAGTGTCTGGGGGGGCGCCTGGGTGGCTCAGTTGGTTAAGCATTTGCCTTCTGCTCAGGTCATGATCCCAGTGTCCTGAGATCGAGCCCCACATCAGGCTCCTGGCTTAGCAGGGAACCTGCTTCTCCCTCACCCTCTGCCCCTCCCCCTGCTTGTTTTCTCTCTCGTTCTCCCCCACCTCCCCAATCAAATAAGTAAGTAAATAAATAAGATCTTTAAAAAAAAAATAGTCTAATTTCACAAACCTATCACAATTCAGCACTTCCACTAGCCTATCTTCCCCAGTTTTCTAAAGCGTTCCCTATATCATCTCTTGAAATTCATAAACTGACTTTATTTCTATATGCTAATTCCAATAAGTGAGTGGGAAAGGAGGGTTAATTACTAGAAACAAGTAAGACAAAAATCCCCATTTCATACGCATGCATCCAAACTCAAAATCTGGAGGGAAATTTCTTTTACCTTCGGCTCAAATTATACCACCACCACTTCAGACCTTCATGAGAGAGGCCCCAGAACCAGTTATTGAAGATGACACAGGGAAAAACTTCACTGATATTCTTTCCTTTTCCAAATCAACGTGCAAAATTGCCAGATGCCACAAAGCCACCAGGATTTAGAGGGTTAAAACTTTCCACTGTTGCTTTTTTCCTTCAGTATTCAAGTGGCAATTCCCTGACACTCTGAAATTTTAACACTGTGTTCAAATGTGTTACCTTAACCGTACTTCAAAGCAGTATTCAAGTGGATAATTCCGCCTAGAATTGTACCAGCCGTGTAGGAATACGGTCAAAATCAAACTCTTCATCAGCAACTGGAGTCTTTGGCTTGACTTCTAAATGAAAATCAAAGCAATCATCCACTGTGGGGTTTTCTCTTTGCACGTATGGAATCATGTGATTTTCCACGTGGATTCTGTTGTGAGCTTATGGAGAGGGTAAAACTGTTAAGAACTTCAGTATGGGCAGAGCTGCTGCCCTAAAGCTCAGGGACCAATCCTTGCATCTCTCCTTTGGGTATCCCAGTGAAGACTCCTCCCAAAATTCCTTGTCACAGAAAACTTCTTGGGGTGCCTGGGTGGCTCAGTGGGTTAAAGCCTCTACCTTGGGCTCAGGTCATGATCTCGGGGTCCTGGGATGGAGCCCCGCATCCATCCGGCTCTCTGCTCGGCGGGGACCCTGCTTCCCCCGCTCTCTCTGCCTGCCTCTCTGCCTACTTGTGATCTCTCCCCTCTGTCAAAGAAAACTTCTTAATGGCAAAGTATCTGAAAAACAATTTGGTATTTTCATTCCTGACCCTAGGGTTATATTTGTGAGGTCGGGTAGCTACTAAGATCTTGGGTTAGGTCAAATATAAACATATGTACAAATAGATACATACATATATATATATGTATATATATATATACACACACACATACATACATACATATACAAATATATACATCTATATATTGCTTGGGAAGAATTTACCATAAAATTGACTTACTGGCAAAATTAAGATTCTCCATCTGTTAAGAGAAAAACATAAGACTACTTTGACAAACATTTTGCTTTTAGAGAAATACACATTTCAAGGATATGTTATTTTTCAATTGCCTTAGGGACAGGTGGCTGAGGACAGGGGCAACAGGGAGATTTTTGACCATATATATTTGTATGCACTTTCTGGATTGAGGCATATAAATATATTACACATTCAGAAAAGTAAATACAATTTTATAAAGGAAAAAAAACCCTAATGATGCATTTGCTATTAGGAAATAAAATGAAAACGTCCTAGATGATGAAAGATGGAAAAGAGGATTGGGACCAAGAACATAGTCACCTAGTTAATATGCCACCCTCTCTAGCTCCCAAAATATTTGATATTTGTTAATTCAAATGGAGAGTTCTTTTATTTTTGTTTATTTTTGTTTTGAAGGTGAGGGAGTGGTAATCTACTCTCCAAAAACAAAAAGAAAAAAAAGAGGGTCCTCTCCAGCAAGACCTTTACTCTCCGCTGCTCAAATCCCATTAACACTAATCGGCACAATGATTAAGCACATTGTGGTTAAGTACTCTAGTTGATAACCGACTCCTTTGGAAAAAAGGTTCCCATAGCGACAGGTAAAGGCTATCATCAAACTCAGCTTTTCAGAACAAGACGTGGTGTAACAGATCTGAGAGTTAAGATTGTTTTGGTATTAATCGGGAGGCTTGCTTTTTTAACTTCACTTGACTTCATCCATTCAAAAGACATTTAGGAGAGTCCCTGTATACAGCAGGCACGGTACCAACATGGGGGTGGGGGAGGCTGGAGAGGTAGGAAAAAGACCCCAAAGATAAGATATGGTTCCTGCCCCCAAGAATTGCAATCTGCTGAGGAAAGCAGCCACCAAGAGAACTAATGACATTATGATGGTAATTCCACCCGAAAATCTATAGTCAAGCCTCCTCCTCACCACTAGGAATGGTCAGTTTCTAGACTAGTTTCACTTTCCCATCTTCAAGCTGCAGCACAGCTGGGTTTCCAGCTGGCTGGGGAAGAAAAGATTCTTTAAATAAACAGCATTTTAAAAATATGCAGTCGCTTTTGCTATGCTGAATTGTGTGAACCACCTTCCTCTAGTATGTGAATCTGGTTGTCAAATTAATTAAAAACTATCCTAAAGGATATAAAGCCATCCCCCCCCGCCCCCCCGGGAATACACCTTTTCCATCTTTAACAACAAAGAACACTATACATTGGAAGAAAACTGCAAATCAGAAAGTCCCAAAGGAAGAATGATCTTTTTTTTCTTACCCTATTTGCTGTGTCTATGCAACAAGGAAACAGCTTAAAACCATATATAGGAAAGCAACAAGATAGGATGTGATTATACCAAAATATATACAACCATCATTAAAAATGCAGGACTGTTTGCAGAACAGGATGCTTTTATAGCATTGTACAGAGTTGCTAATCCCTAAGACTCCTTTCTCTTTTTCCTCTCCTTTCCACAGAAGGCACAGAGAACACCTCCCTGTATGCAAGCTTCTTAGAAATGCAAAGATTTTACTCAACTCTTTACCACCAGAGGTAGTAATTTTGGATGAATGATACACATGAGATCTATATTAATACCCCTCTGACAGATATTGCTATCCCAGCCAGACTTCATAGGCTTCAAATCAATATTACACAGTTGCAGTGAAATTAGGCATTCGTGAACACCTTCTAGAAAGGGTCCAGCATGACCCCTCATTGATGCTACTGAGGCATGTGCTAACTTTTAAGCTCAATATCCCTCCACAGGATACATTGTCCCAAAGTCCTAACCCAGGCTAACACACCTTTCTAGATGATCTCCCCAGAAACCAGAGCTCTCTGAATCCAGACACACTGGGAGCTGAAACTGGCTAAACAAAGTAACAATTCAACCCCAGTTGCTCAATATAACCGGCATGATGACAGTTTCTGAGTGCCAGTTTCCCTATTTTGCAATGGGCAAATCTGCTCCAAGGAGAAAATGTTCCCAATGACCCTGTGGCCCAGAGGGCTTTCTTTAGAGATAGAAAACAGAAAATGAATTTGTTAGTTATTTCCTGCTGCGCACAAGGAAGGTGTTGTGGTTAGTTAGGATGATTTTGTTTCCTTATTTAATATACCATCACCAGGGTATGTTTTCCTTAACCCCATGGTAGAAAATAAGAAAATGCAGTTTATGCTCTTTTGGCATATAATCCCCAGTTCCACAATTTCGTCCCCCAAACACAGCCTTTCATTTCGAATCCCCTTATATAAAGCCCCTCCCCCCCGAAACTGACACAGACTTAGATGCTATCAACTCAAAGCCAAATGGTTTGCATTCTGAAGTGTTTACTTCCATACTTGTTTGTGCCTCTTGACAATTTGCAGTGTGGGAGGGCCTTCTCTTCAGCAGGGATTGCGGCACTTTCTGAGAACTAGACCCACACATGCTACTTCCATCCAATGATCATAACCTGAAAGTAGACATTATGTCTGACCTCCACGTCTCTCATGTTCTCCCCATTCAACTCTTCAATTCCTCAACTCTCACCAAGACAAACAAAATTATACAAAGGTATAATTGCGAAGGAGGGAAGGGGAAAAGTATGGGGAGGAAGACAGGGGATTATCTGACAAAGACCATTGGGTCTCAGTGGACCAGACCGGGGATTATGTGGTGATGTGCACTGTGCATATGCTGGAGCAACTCACCGAGAACCAAAACAGAAGCTGTCCTTGGATGAGGTTCAATAAATGTTTTTACTATCTATTTCCCGCTGCACAATACAGTTCCACAGTTCCCCACGGGATCTCACATAAAATACTTAACAGAATAAAAAATTAGAAATTCTTAACTGGCCTCGACTTGTCATCATAAAACAGTGAAGAGCCTAAAACCAACATTGAGGAGCACCCAACAGTATTCCTCAGAACAATGTCAGAGAGATAAATCACTCTTACCACCCAAGTTTCTCCCTCCTCATTAAGATACTTCAAGATTCTTCTGGTTAAAGTGGCGACAGTTGAACATAATGCCTGGATATGGTAACACTACAGCTAAATTAAAATTTTGTCTCTTGAAGGACAGGGGTGGGGGAAGGCGAAAGAGGAGGAAAGCTTCCAAAAGGCAAAAAGACATTGATCTAAAAAGGTGAGGGCAGCACAACTTCCCATGAGCTGTTCCACATTCTTTGCTTCCCAAAG
The DNA here is from genome assembly GCA_028533885.1 of Nasua narica. Lineage (NCBI taxonomy): Eukaryota > Metazoa > Chordata > Mammalia > Carnivora > Procyonidae > Nasua > Nasua narica. The sequence continues at coordinate 28,507,045 of CM052809.1, forward strand.
CCTAGCTAGAACCCATTGGTAAACTGGTAAACATGCCAACTTCCATGTCGTCTGGGACATCTATCATAATTCAGTGATCACACAGCCCAGAGTCACACAGCAAGCACCGAATTCAGCCTGAGCCGGGACAAAAGGAAACCCCAACAGGAATAAGCCCAAGACCAGCCAGCAGCAAATACTCTACTATGGGGACGATTTGGTTTGAAATATCTCACTGAGAAGTAAGTGCGGGGTTCAGGGAGGAGGAAAAAAAAAAAGCTCTTACGCTGGTATTTCTTTGACTTTGGACCTGGGAGACCTCCACTCCCAGCTACAGAGATCTACACACTTCAGTGTTCGGTTTCTGAGCACCAGCATTCCCGTGCAGCGCCCAACATCATGAAGACGGGAGATGCAGTCCACACATCCTGCCAGTAAGATGTCAGAGCCTGAACTTACGGCATTCGGCAGAAGTAAGTTACTCTATTTCATTGTCATCCCCATCGACAGACCTAGTCAAGCCTCCCGGAAACAGCCCAAAGAGGCGTCCGCTCCCTGGTCCTGGAGGGTAAGAGAAGGCTGGGCTAACCGCTTAGCAAAGAGAGGCAATCGCGATGGAAAAAACACCCAGAGCCACATGGAGGACGGAAAACAGTAGCAGAAAAAAGTCCAACTCTGCCTGCGCCAGCGGTGGGGATGAGCAGAACCCGGAGCCCCGGAGAGGAAGGAGGAGGCGGGGGCCGTCATTCCCTAGGAGAACTTGTAAGCGGAGGCCTTCACGACCTGGGAGTCTGCCCAGCTGCTCCTGCAGACCCTGGCCAGCCAGAGCGAGGCAGGCCCATGGGAGCAGAGCGGGCAAGGCCTCAGAGGGTCACTCCTGACTCACCGAGCCTCCGGCCGGCACCACCCGGACTTCGCCGTTTTTGCTGCCGCTACTGGGCTATGATGGCAGCTTTCCAGCTCTACATGCCATACATCAGCCGCAGATCGCTGCTGGCACAGGCCAGCACCTTCCCCCGCCCCCCACCCCTGGCACACTTTGAGCGTGATCCTCCTTCTCCCCAACCCCCAGCCCCTCACCCACCCGCGGCAGGTGCCCTGCCCAGGGGCGGCCCCACCCCCTCAGCAGCCCCGCGCTGCCAGGCCTGGGCACCTGCAGCACCTCCCCGCCCCACCCCCATTCGCAACCACCTCGCCCCTCCCCCCTTTCTCCAGCAGAGGGTGGGGGCGACTCACCGCAGTCAGTGCACAGGATCTTGCCCACCTCTTTCTTGAGGTTTTTGCCGTTGGTGTCAATGGGGGCAAAGGCCGTCTTAAAGACTAAGGGCTGCTCCGTGGGCTCCAGGAAAAAGATGTAGCGCTGGTTCCTTTCGAGCGGCGCACAGGAACCCACGCTGATCACCTGCTCCCGCTGCAGCCCCCCGCTCCGGAGCGGCCACTTGTCCAGCACCTTCACCAGCGCCACCCGACCCGAGGCGGGCGGTTCGCGGGTGCTGTTGGAGCTGGAGCCGCCGGCCGGGGCCAGCCCCTGTACCTTGCCCTCCACCACCACCGGTGCCTTGTACGCCTGGTCCTGCACCGACTTGAGGCTAGGCGAGTAGCAGGCGAGCGACACACCGAAGAGCAGCATGGAGAAGCCGGGGGCCGGGTCGCGCCTCATGCCGCCGGCGGCTGCGGCTCGAGAGCGGGCGGCGGCTCTCCGGGCTGCGGGGCTGCGGGGCTGCGGCTGTTGCGGCGGCCGCGGCTCTGGGGGCGCAGCGGGACGGGAGGAGATGCTGCTGCTGCTGCTGCTGCTGCTCCTGCTGCTGCTGCTGCTGCTGCTGCTGCCGCTGCTCTCGCTGCTGCTGCTGCTGCTGCTGCTGCTGCTGCTGCTGTCGCTGTAGCTGCTGCACCGAGCCTTCTCCAGTGGCGGCGGCGGCAGCGCTGAGCAGCAAACCTGCCGCATCTGGCCAGGCCATTTGGGGGGCTCCGCCGCTCCGCCGCCGCCGCCTTGGGAGGGGAAACAGAGCCCGCTAGAAAACCGGAAACAGCGTAACGTTAGCGCCTCGTACCCCTCCACCGGCAGTCGGGGGAGGCGGCCCAGCTAGGGCAGGGGGCAGGCGGCGAGACGGCCGCGATGCGCAGCGCGGAGCGGCGCGGCGCGGCGCTCCCACCCTGCGCGCCAGGACCTGGAGGAGGATGCGGAGAATAGGACGCCCGCCCACTTGCTCTCTCGCGCCCCCTCCACCCCCGGACCGAGTGAGGAGCGCGGCGTCTGCAGGGGAAGCTCGGGACTGCACTGCTTTAGCACCGGGTGTCGCGGCCCGCAGGGGCGCGGGAGAAATCGTGCTACCTTTGCTCCTGCGATTTATGGGCAGGACAGTGGGACAGTGCGGGAGGAGAGGGCGGAGTAGGAAAAAGGGATTCTGGCACCGTCCTATGAACGTGGGAGTGGGACACAGGGCGTGCCCCTGTCTTTGGCCAGAGGCTGGAGCACCCGGGGAGATTACCACGCTCGGTGTGGCGGGCCATGGCGGGCCAGCCTTCCGCCTCCTAGGTCGTCCCCTTCCCCCGGGAGGACCCTAGAGGCCGGCCCCTAATGGAGCCCACGTGGAGCCCTGCCACTGCCTAGTGAGCTCTAGGGATTCGCATTGAGGTGGAGAAGGGTTCCAGGAGCGTCATTTTGGAAAGAGTTAGAGCTACATGCAGTCTTTTCTCGGCATTGAGGACTCCTAAGGGTGGTGGCTGGGCGAGGGTCCAGTGCCCAAGACTCTGGGCTTTCAGCAGTGGGCAGACTGGACCAGGCTACACGCCGTACAACCTCACCTTCTGTTGAAAAGCTGTTCCCTAAAGCGAGTGGGGGCTTCTTGGGAGCCAACTCGAGAGCCAGAGCCAGAGCCAGAGCCAGAGCCAGAGCCAGAGCCAGTAAGGGCCAGAGGCTGCTCCAGGGGAAGTGGTTTCTGTTTTTTAAAAGTCTGGTCCTCGTAAGGGACAGGAGAGTTCGATCCACTGGAGCCAACGTCTGGTTTTAAAAAGCAAATCCACAATCCGTTCTCCTCCTATCAATAGAGATCTAGGGAGTTTCCAATTCCCAGCTTATATCCTTGAAGGATGTGGAACTCAGGAATTCCACTCAGGTCTTGGAGAATTTTATCCCTGCCTGGACCCCGCTGGAAATGGGCCCAGGGATGTCTGGCTCAGGTTTGGACTGCTACTCTGGAAAGGAAGGACACAGCTAGACCTTTCCTGCTGGCTGTCTAAGAGCCACCTCAAACTTAATATATCCAAAGCCAACAGCATTATTTCCCCCCCTCCCACTGCAAATTCCCTATAATGGTCAATGGCAGTGTTTTGTACCTGGCCACCTGATCGATCCCAATCAGTCCCCTAGTCTCCTCTTATTCTCTCTCATCCAATCAGTCACCAAGTCCTTCTGTTCTACCTTTAAAAAAAAAATCCCCAGCGTATCTAGCTCCTCTCAGACCCTGCTGTGAATGCTTTAGGTTCCCAGGGCTCATCATCTCTCACCTGGACGACTGCAAAGCCTCCTAACCAGTTTCCCCACTGTCGGCCTCATCAGCCTCCTCCTGTCCTACTACAGTCAGAGTCATCCTGCTAAAAATAAAATGTAAATAAGAGTTGGCCATGCCGCTGCTCTCAGGATTCAAGTCCAGAGTCTTCAGCCTCACTCTTCCTGGGCTCCCTCTACCTAACCAGCTCCACATTGTGGGAGGCAACCTCCTACCCTAGGAATCCAGCACAACGTGCCTGTGTTTCTGCCTGTAATGTCTCCTGTGTCCAGAATCCTCTCCTTAGCCCTGTCCATCTGGAAAACTATTCTTTCCGCAAGGCCCAGCTCAGCGTTATACCTCATCCCTCCCTTCCTTACGTCCACCTCCATTCTGAGCACTGTACATATAACAGGATGGAATTAATCCCTTCCTCTTCTGTGTAACCACGTGCCTCCTACCTGTTACTGTTATGTCGCTGACCTACACTAAAAGCAGCTGTTAGTGGGTCTGCAGTAGACCCATCTGGACAGACTCCTTAACGGCAGGGACCGTGTCCTATTAGTCTTTGGAGCCCTATCCAAAGGGATGTCCGACACAGCGCCTGGCATAGAATAAAGGTCAGCAAGTCTTCCATGAGGAAGGGAGGAAAGGAAGAAAACAATCAAAAGTCATCTATCTCTCTTACAGGCATCTGGCCCATCTTCCTGGCCCCTTTAATGTCCCCCTTTACGTTTTCATCCGTCATGATCTCTTACATCACAACACCACTGCAAGGAATATTGCTAACTCCACCCTCTCCTTTTCCAATGGAGGAAACAGTCCTAGGGAGGAAAAGAGACTTACTCAAGATCACACACAGCCAGGACTATACTCAGGCTTCCATGGCTGATGACAGAATACTGGTGAAGATCTTGGGCTCTGGGGTCAGGCAGAGCTGCATTTCAAACCAATTTTGTAATGTACTAACTTCGGAATGAGCTTTTTTTCCTCTCTGGGCCTTGGTTTCCTCATTTGTAGAACAGAGATAATAATAGGGTCTACTTCATCAAGTTGGTTTTTAATAAATATTTACAATAATATTAATAAATATCCAATGAATGGCTCCTCTGTGCCAAGCACTGAGACACGGTACCGGCCACTGGATATACTGCAGGGAGTCAAGCTGATTCTGTCCTTGCTCGTAAAGCACATACTGTTGGGAAGACAACAGTAAACGAGCAGATAGATAGGTAACTAATTACCTATGTAGAGTCGTTCATCTCCTGAAGGAAATAAACAGGATGAAATGATGGAGAATAATGGAAAGGGGAGAGGGCAGGTATCCTTGGATCATAGAAAGCTTCTCTAAGGAGATAACATTTAAGCTGAAAGAGAAGGATTTGGAAGATGTGGATTATGTGAGATAACAAGCACAAAATCCTTAAAACAATGGCTGATACAAAGTAGGGGCCAAAATTAATGTTGAATATCATTGATAACTTTCTTATACCACCTGGTTCCCAATCTTAGAGCTGAGAATCTCTAGGCACTGTAAAGTTGACATATGCTTGGACTTTCTTTATATTAGTAAATACAATTTAACTTTTTAATAGTAGATGCCACTGTGATGAATAAAAATACACATTCTTCTCTCTTTTTTTTAACATATCCCATTTAAAGTATAACAAGGCATTGTTAAGTATGAAGAACAGTGGAAGATCTGCTGTTATTTTTTCTTTTTTTAAGCAATAAATATGTAAGTATTTGTAAAGCATAGATGACCTTTGAAAGGACACAGCAGAAATTGAAACAACACTTGGCTCTGGGAAGGACACTGAGTGACCGAGGCATAGAGTGCAAGGACTATTCCCTTTGGTACCTTGTGCGTTTTCCATCAGGCTTGTATACTACCCACTCGAAAAAAAATGTTTGAGAGGATCCTCTAACTTCTCACCATTGCTAAATTTTTTATCATGTATGTTCTCAATCAAAAGCTACTTAAAATAGAACTGTTATTTTTGGGGATTCTTTTAAATTATTTTTGTCTTAAAATGAGATTCTCGGTGTGCCTCGGTGACTCAGTGGTTAAGCATCTGCCTTCAGCTCAGGTCATGATCCAGAGGTGCTGGGATTCAACATCGGGCTCCCTGCTCCATGGGAAGCCTGCTTCTCCCTCTCCCACTCCCCCTGCTTGTGTTCCCTCTCTCTAAGTCTCTCTCTCTCTCTCTGCCAGATAAATACAATCTTTTTTTTTTTTTTAATGAGATTCTCATGCTAAAAAGCATTGGGAATTAGTGCATGATAATTTTACCCTCTTTAGAACGCAAGGTAAATTTTGAGATCCCTACAGACTTCCAGAATGTGGTCACAGGAGTGGGAAATTACGCAGAGGATTCTAAGTGGAAGAAAAGTATCTGTCCAGGTATTTTCAAGGTGTAAGGTGTGATGTGTATGAGGATAAGCATCCAGAATTAGCCCCAAGCATTCTGTATAGAAAAACATGGGATTTAATTTCCTAGCAGGATAACCCAATTCTGTATTGGCTCTTCCCTGGGGATCAAAGTGAACGAGGAGGCATGTTTTAGAAAATAAATCTTGATATTCTGAACCTGCTAACTATTCATCGTGATTCAGTAAGTGATTATAAAAATAATGATAGCCCCATTTATTAATGGCCTATTGTCTGTCAGGAGCTTATGTTTATATATCCGTACCTCAACAATGTTGCATTTTACGAATGGAAGAGACTTCTGGAGATTTAATAACTCCCCCAAATGACAGGCAGATTTGGGAATGCCATGCAGGCTTGTCCATGGCCGAAACACCTGCTTTGTGCCCACCTCCATGGCGGCCCTTCACCTCACCTCATGGTCACCTGAGAGGTCTCTAATATCTCCCAAGCACTTCCACCAGTGGCAGACTATTGGAAATTTATACCACTGGAGAACAAGGGGTGTAGGCATCACTTTACAAAAAGATGAGGAAAACTGAGACACTGAGAGAATTTAAGTGACTTTCCCAAGATCACAAAGCCAGGGATAGGCCAAGGTTTATCACGAACTCAAGCTCACACATTTGGGAGGTTTTTTGGTTTGTTTTATTTTTTCTCTCTCTTTTATTTATTTTTATTTTTTCAGCTTTATTTTTTACAGCTTTAAAAACTGTCAGATATTTATTTATTTGTTTGTTTGTTTGTTTGTTTATATTAACATATAATATTTGCCCCAGGGGTACATGTCTGTGAATCATCAGGCTTACACATTTCACAGCACTCACCATAGCACATACCCTCCCCAATGTCCATAACCCAGCCACCCCATCCCTACTTCCCCTACCACCCCAGCAATGCTCAGTTTGT
>CM052809.1:28513951-28547941 GCA_028533885.1 Nasua narica
GGCAAGATTTCGGGGGGGAGTGGTTGATGGCTGCATAGTATTCCATTATATATTTACACCACATCTTTATCCATTCATCTGTTGGTGGACATCTAGGTTCTTTCCATAGCTGGGCTACTGTGGACATTGCTGCTATAAACATTCAGGTGCACACATACCTTTGGATCACTACATTTGTATCTTTAGGGTAAATGCCCAGTCATGAGATTGCTGGGTTGTAGGGTAGCTCTATTTTCAACTTTTTGAGGAACCTCCATACTGTTTTCCAGAGTGGCTGCACCAGCTTGCGTTCCTACCAACAGTGTAGGAGGGGTCCCCTTTCTCCACATGCTCGCCAACATCTGTTGTTTCCTGACTTATTAATTTTAGCCATTCTTACTGATGTGAGGTGGTATCTCACTGTGGTTTTGATTTGTATTTTCCTGATGCTGAGTGATGTTGAGCACTTTTTCATGCGTCTGTTGGCCATTTGGATGTCTCCTTTGCAGAAATGTCTGTTCATGTCTTCTGCTCATTTCTTTTTTTTTTTTAAGATTTTATTTATTTATTTGACAGAGAGAGATCACAAGTAGGCAAAGAGGCAGGCAGAGAGAGAGGAGGAAGCAGGCTCCCTGCTGAGCAGAGAGCCTGATGTGGGGCTTGATCCCAGGACCCTGAGATCAGGGCCTGAGTGGAAAGCAGAGGCTTTAACCCACTGAACCACCCAGGCACCACTCTTCTGTTCATTTCTTGATTGGATTATTTGTTCTTTGGGTGTTGAGTTTGATAAATTCTTTATAGATTTTGATACTAGCCTTTTATCTGATATGTCATTTGCGAATATCTTCTCCCACTCTGTCAGTTGTCTTTTGGTTTTGTTAACTATTTCCTTTGCTGTGCAAAAGGTTTTCATCTTGATGAAATCCCAATAGTTCATTTTTGCCCTTGTTTCCCTTGCTTTTGGCGATATTTCTAGGAAGAAGTTGCTGCGGCTGAGGTCAAAGAGGTTGCTGCCTATGTTCTCAAGGTTTTTGATGGATTCCTGTCTTACATTGAGGTCTTTCATCCATTTTGGGTCTATTTTTGTGTGTGGTGTAAGGAAATTTTTGTGTGTGGTGTAAGATCCAGTTTCATTCTTCTGCATGTGGCTGTCCAGTTTTCCCAACACCATTTGTTGAAGAGACTATCTTCTTTCCATTGGACATTCTTTCCTGCTTTGTCAAAGATTAGTTGACCATAGAGTTGAGGTTCCATTTCTGGGCTCTCTATTCTGTTCCATTGATCTATGTGTCAGTTTTTGTGCCAGTACCACACTGTCCTGATGATTACAGCTTTGTAATAGAGCTTGAAGTCTGGAGTTGTGATGCCGCTGACTTTGGTTTTCTTTTTCAACATTCCTCCGGCTATTCGGGGTCTTTTCTGGTTCTATTTAAATCTTAGGATTATTTGTTCCATTTCTTTAAAAAAATTGTTGGTATTTTGATAGGGATTGCATTAAATGTGTAGATTGCTCTAGGTAACATAGACGTTTTCACAATATTTGTGCTTCCAATCCATGAGCATAGAATGTTTTTCCGTTTCTCTGTGTCTTCCTCAATTTCTTTCATGACTACTTTATAGTTTTCTGAGTACAGATTGTTTGCCTCTTTGGTCAGGTTTATTCCTAGGTATCTCATGGATTTGGGTGCAATTGTAAATGGGATTGACTCCTTAATTTCTCTTTCTTCTTTCTTGTCGTTGGTGTATAGAAATGCAACTGATTTCTGTGCATTGATTTTATATCCTGAAACTTTACTGAACTCCTGTTTGAGTTCTAGCAGTTTTGGAGTGGAGTCTTTTGGGTTTTCCACATAAAGTATCATATCATCTGCAAGAGCGAGAGTTTGACTTCTTTTTTCCCAACTCAGATGCCTTTTATTTCTTTTTGTTGTCCGATTGCTGAGGCTAGGACTTCTAGTACTATGTTGAATAGCAGTGGTGATGGTAGATGGTGGACATCCTGCCTTGTTCCTGACCTTAGGGGAAAAGCTCTCAGTTTTTCCCCATTGAGAAGGCTATTCACTGTGGGTTTTTCATAAATAGTTTTGATGATATTGATGTATGTACCCTCTATTGCTACACTGTGAAAAGTTTTGATCAAGAAAGGATGCTGTACTTTGTCAAATGCTTTTTCAGCATCTACTGAGAGTATCATATGGTTCTTATTTTCTTTTATTAATGTATTACATTGATTGATTTGTGGATGTTGAACCAACCTTGCAGCCCGGGAATAAATCCCACTTGGTCGTGGTGAATAATCATTTTACTGTACTGTTGGATCCTACTGGCTAGTATTTTGGTGAGAATTTTTGCATCTGTATTCATCAAGGATATTGGTCTGCAATTCTCCTGTTTGATGGGGTCTTTGTCTGGTTTGGGATCAAGATAATGCTGGCCTCATAAAACGAATTTGGAAGTTTTCCTTACATTTCTATTTTTTGGAACAATTTCAGAATAGGTATTAATTCTTCTTTAAATGTTTGGTAGAATTCCCCTGGGAAGCTGTCTGGCCCTGGACTCTTGTTTGTTGGGAAATTTTTGATGACTGCTTCAGTCTCTTTACTGGTCATGAGTCTGTTCAGGTTTTCTATTTCTTCCTGGTTCAGTTTTGGTCATTTATATGTCTCTAGGAATGCATCCATTTCTTCCAGATTGTCAAATTTGCTGGCATATAGTTTCTCATAATATGTTCTTACAATTGTTTGAAATCCTTTGTGTTGGTTGTGATCTCTCCTCTTTCATTCATGATTTTATTAATTTGGATCTTTTCTCTTTTCTTTTTGATAAGTCTGGCCAGGGGTTATCAATCTTATTAATTATTTCAAAGAACGAGCTCCTAGTTTCATTGATTTGTTCTACTGTTCTTTTGGTTTCTATTTCATTGACTTCTGCTCTGATCTTAATTATTTCTCTTCTCCTACTGGGTTTAGGTTTTCTTTGCTGTTCTTTCTCCAGCTCCTTTAGGTGTAGGGTTAGGTTGTATACTTGAGACCTTTCTTGTTTCTTGAGAAAGGCTTGCATTGCTATATACTTTCCTCTCAGGATCACCTTTCCTGTGTCTCAAAGATTTTGAACAGTTGTATTTTCATTTGTTTCCATGAATTTTTTAAATTCTTCTTAAATTTCCTGGTTAACCCATTCATTCTTTAGTAGGATGCTCTTTAGCCTCCATGTATTTCAGTTCTTTCCAACTTTCCTCTTGTGATTGAGTTCTAGTTTCATGGCATTGTGGTCTGAAAATATGCATGGAATGATCCCAATCTTTTGGTACCTATTGAGACCTGATTTGTGATCTATTCTGGAGAATGTTCCGTGTGCACTAGAGAAGAATGTGTATTCTGTTGCTTTGGGATGGAATGTTCTGAATATATCTGTGATGTGATGTCCATCTGATCCATTGTGTCATTTAGAGCCTTTATTTCCTTGTTGATCTTTTGCTTAGATGATCTGTCCATTTCGGTGAGGGGGGTATTAAAGTCCCCTACTATTATTGTATTATTGTGAAAGTGTTTCTTTGATTTTGTTATTAATTGGTTTATATAATTGGCTGCTCCCATGTTAGGGGCATAGATATTTAAAATTTTTAGATCTTCTTATTGGACAGACCATTTATGTATGATATAGTGTGCTTCCTCATCTCTTATTATGGTCTTTGGCTTAAAATCTAATTTATGTGATATAAGGATTGCCACCCCAGCTTTCTTTTGCTGTCCATTAGCATTGTAAATTGTTTTCCACCCCCTCACTTTAAATCTGGAGGTGTCTTTGGGTCTAAAATGAGTTTTTTGTAGACAGCATATCAATGGGTCTTGTTTTTTTTTTTTTTTTTAATCTATTCTGATACCCTGTGTCTTTTGATTAGGGCATTTAGCCCATTTACATTCAGGGTAACTATTGAAAGATATGAATTTAGTGCCATTGTATTGCCTGTAAGTTGACTGTTACTGTATATTGTCTCTATTCCTTTCTGGTCTGTTACTTTTAGGCTCTCTCTTTGCTTAGAGGACCCCTTTCAATATTTCCTGTAGGGCTGATATGGTGGGGTTTGAAAATTCTTTTCGTTTTTGTTTGCCCTGGAAGCTTTTTATTTCTCCTTCTATTTTCAATGACAGCCTAGCTGGATATAGTATTCTTGGCTGCATATTTTTCTCATTTAGTTCTCTGCATATATCATGCCAGTCCTTTCTGGCCTGCCAGGTCTCTGTGGATAGGTATGCTGCCAATCTAATATCTCTACTGTATGTTACAGACCTCTTGTCTCAAGCTGCTTTCAGGATTTTCTCTTTGTCACTGAGACTTGTAAGTTTTACTATTAGATGACAGAGTGTGGACCTACTTTTATTGATTTTGAGGGGGGTTCTCTGTGCCTCCTGGATTTTGATGCTTGTTCACTTTGCCAAATTAGGGAAATTCTCTGCTATAAATTGCTCCAATATACCTCCTGCCCCTCTCTCTCTTCTTCTTCTGGGATCCCAATTATTCTAATATTGTTTCATCTTATGGTATCACTTATCTCTCAAATTCTCCCCTTGTGGTCCAGTAGTTGTTTATCTCTCTGTTTCCCAGCTTCTTTATTCTCCATCATTTGGTCTTCTATATCACTAATTGTCTCTTCTGCCTCATTTTTCCTAGCAGTAAGAGCCTCCATTTTTGATTGCACCTCATTAATAGCTTTTTAAATTTCAACTTGGTTAGATTTTAGTTTTTTTATTTCTCCAGAAAGGGATTCTCTAGTATTTTCCATGCTTTATTTAAGCCTGGCTAGCACCTTGATAATTGTCATTCTGAACTCTAGTGCTGACATGTTACTAATGTCCATATTGATTAGGTCCCTAGCTATTGGTACTGCCTCTTGTTCTTCTTTTTTTTTTTTTTTTTTGAGGTGAGTCTTTCTGCCTTGTCACTTTATCCAGGTAAAAATAGATGAATGAGAGAACAAAATACTAAAAGGGTAGCAATGACCCTAGAAAAATATACACTAACCAAATCAGAAGAGACCTGAAACTGGGGGGAGAAGGAAGGGGGAAAAAAAAGAAAGAAAAAAAAATGTATTAGACTGATGAATAGAACAGAGCCACACACTTGATTTTGGGTGTATTTTGGTCTGTTAGAAGAAACTACCTCCCAAAATTTTAAAGAAAAACTTATATATATACAAAACTAAAGGTACATATGATGAAGGGATGGAATATGACTGAAAAGATGAAAATTAAAAAAAGATTCTTAAAAAGGAAAAAAGAAAAGAAAAAGAAAGAGGAAAGAATGTGATCAGGTTGGAGACTAGAACAAAGCCATGCACTAGATTTAGGGTATATTTTGATCTATTAGAAGAAATTGTATCCTAGGGCACCTGGGTGGCTCAGTCATTAAGTATCTGCCTTTGGCTCAGGTCATGAGCCCAGATCCCTGGGATCGGGCCCTGCATTGGGCTCCTAGCTCAGCAGGAAGCCTGCTTCTCTCTCTCCTACTCCCCTGCTTGTATTCCCTCTCTTGCTGTCTCTCTCTGTCAGATAAATAAATAAAATCTTAAAAAAAGAAGAAGAAATTGTATCCCAAAATTTTAAAGAAGAAAAAAACCTATATGTATACAGAAAATAAGGTTAAATGCAATAAAGGGATAAAATATGAGTATTTAACAATGAAAATTTAAAAAGATTCTTAAAGGTGTTGATAAGATAAAATAGTCAAAAAACAATAAAATAGGAAAGAGGAAAAAAAATTAAAAATAGAATAAGAAAAAATAAAATTTAAAACACTTAACTTTGAAAGACTAAAGGATCATGGGGAAAAAAAAGCCATGAATTCTTTGTATTGCTTGTTCTGCAGTTCTCGTTGATTGGTGAACTAGGTCTTGGCTGGATGTTCTTGCTTATCTTCTGTAGGAGGGCCCTGTTGTAGTGATTCTCAAATGTCTTTGCCTGAGACGGAATTGCACCAACATTGCCAGGGGTGGGTCTAAGTAATCTGCTCCGGGTCGCTCTCAGAGCTTTTGTTCCCTGAACGCTTTCCGTACAGCTTTGGAGGCAGAGAATAAAGATGGCGGCCTCCCAATCTCCGGTGTGGAGGAGCAGAGAGCTCGGGGACCGCTCCTCAGCGCGCCCTAAGAGAAAAGCAGTCAGTCCCTCCCATCTCCCTGGTTTCCAGCCACACTCTGAGCTCAGCCGGCCTGTAACCGAGCGTTTCTATCTCTGGTGCACGGCCCCGTCTGGAGTCTCCGAACCCAGCAAACTCCGAACTCCGCGCCTGCCGCGCGCTCCTGCACCGCTCCTCCCAGAGGAGGAAGGTGAGTCTCCCACACCTGTTACCTGTTGGGTCCCTGCTCGAAGAGTATTGGCCTATCTCGAATCACAGTTTAAGGTAACCTCAAGTGGAGAGCCCCACTCCTCGGCTCCGTCTCTGCTGCCGGCTTCCCCGTTCTGATACCTAGGGGCTCTGCCACACTCAGGCACCCCCGGTATTTCTGTGACCCTGCGGGTCCTGAGACCACACTGTCCCTGCAAGGGCTCCACCCCCCCGCTTAGCCTCTGGAGTGACGTCCCTCAGTGGAGCGGACTTCTAAAAGTTCCGATTTTGTGCCCCGCTGCTCTGTGGCTTGCCGGGAGCGCCCCCCCTCCCACCCCCCGCAGTCTGTCTTACCCTATGTCCCTTTGAATTCACTTCTCCGTGTGTCCTACCTTCTGGAAAGTGGTCGATTTTCTGTTCCTAGAATTGCTGCTCTTCTTCTCTTTGATGTCATGTTGAGTTTATAGCTGTTGGTCTGATAACTATCTAGCTGAACTCCTGGGACCTTATAATATTTTGATTTCCTACGCCTCTGCCACCTTGCTCCTCCCCCCAAACTGTAAGATATTTAAAGTGTACAAGCCAATAGTTTGATTGGTATACATTTTAAAAGGATTCCTATAATTGAGTTAACTGACACATCCACCACCTCATATATTTCCTTTTTTTTTTTTGGTAAGATCATTTAAGTTTTATTCTATTAACAAATTGTAATTATGCAATATACTGTAATCAACTATAGTCGCCGTGTATACATTAGATCCTGAGAGCTTATTCATTTTATAACTGAAAGTTTGTACCCATTTACCAATATCTCCCCCTCTTTCCCCACTTCCCAGCCCTGGGCAACCACCATTCTGTTCCGTTTCTTTGAGTCTGACTTGCGCTTCATTTTATTTGGTTGTTTTATTTTGACTTGGTTTGTTTTGTTTTAAGATTCCTCACATAAAGAACACCATGCAGTATTTGTCTCTGGCTCATGTCACCTAGCATAATGTCCTCCAGGTTCACCTATGGTGTTGCAAATGGTAGCATCTTCTTCTTTTTAAAGACTGCATAATAATAATTTTGTAGGAAGAGATATAGCCCATTTTTATCCATTCATTCACTGATGGACACTTGGGTTGTTTCCATACCGTGGCTATTGTGAACAACACTGCAATGAACATGGGAGTATAGATATGTCTTTAAGATAATAAATACGTTTGCTTTGGATCAAGCTCACACTTTTGAACAGAATAACATGGAGAAATAGAAAGCCAGACCTGTTGACTACAGCATGGCTCCCCACCAGATTGTGAAAAAACTGGTTCATGGTAGCAGTAGGCTGTGTCACTATATAATAATCACTGAGAATAAAAACAGAAGTAGACAGAATGGTATAGACATTCTGAATTCAAGATAGAACACCCACATGAAAAGCCTGGCTTCTTCTTCCAGATCCCTCCTACACAAGATGGGCTCCTTCCAGCTTTAGTTGTTTCAGTGGCCAGAAATGGCCACTGGACCAGGTTACAGGAGTCTCTATGACTAGGAGAACTGGCTCGTCAAGGAGACCTTGACAGCCTTTATCTGGTCACCAAGTCTCACCAGTCAGGGTCAACACGACCAGACAGCCTCGTTTTCTAAGTAAAGACATTTTTGTAAACTTCTTTTTTTCTCCTTTTGAGATCTGTTTTCTAAATTTGGCTTCCAGAGTCACTCCCAGGTTCTGTGTGGTTAATTTCTTTTCCTCCAAGGATTTTCAAACAAGGGACTAAATAGAAAACAGATATTGAGAATCTGAGAGTGTTAGCACTGGGAAGGACTTTGGCGGCAATGTGGTCCACGTCCTCCTTTCACAGAGCTAGACAGAGGCCATAGAGATGATTTGATTTGCTCAAGGTCACACAGCCTAGTTAGTGGCAGAAACAGCACGAACAGCCCAACTCCTTGCCTGGTGCTGTGCCATCCACATTTCAAAATCCTGGCTCTGCCCCTTCTAGAATGTGAGCTTGAGCAGGTCACCTCACCTTTTGTAGCCTTGGTTTCCTCCTCCCAGTGATACTGGGGCAACAGTACATCTACCTTGTAGGGGTTTAGTGAGGATTCAGTGAGACAATTCACACAACATGCTTTACAGTACCCAGCAGAGAGTTCCTGGCCAAGCCTCTGGGTGATGGACTCACATCGTCTAGGTCGGAATTCCAGCTCTGCCACTTGCTTAACTGACATTTTGGCCAAGTTACTTCACTTCTCTGTGTCTCAGTTGCCTCAACTGTAAAATGGGTAGAATGATAATAGGGTCTACCTCATTACAACTATAGTGAGTCTCAAATATAATAATATATGTAGCCTACTTCAAATACTGCCTGGCTCGTGTTAGCTATTATTAGTCTGCCTAGACTGACCACTTTTCTTATTTTAAGTAGGTAGACTTTACTATTCACTCAGCAGTTTTAAAACTACCCATTTTCAGACGTTTAGAACACATGCTAAAATTCTTAAGAGTAGAGCCGGATGTTCTACTTTATATATGTATGTGTATATATATATGTATTTATGCATGTATGAATTTATGGGAAGTCATATCATGGATAGACCCAGCTCCCAATGAAGAGAGGGTGTGATTCAATCATTTCTAGCCGAGGGCTATGTCAGGAGTCCAAGGGTTTCTACTGTCCAATTTGCTGAAAAGGGCAGCAACCCCTCTGTCTGATTTCTTCCATCTGGGATAATAATACTTATTTCTTTATAAAGTGCTCAGAGACCTTTACATGAAAAATGCTATGTGAGCCCAGATTATTATCTCTTTTCCAGAGATCACTTTTAGATTCAAATCCAGAAGCTCCCTAAAATAGACCCTAAAACAGAGGTATCCTCTGGACACAAACTATCAGGTTTATATTGTCATGATTGGATAATACGTTCACACTTCACACCATCAGTGGTTTTCTTTTATGTGTCCGAGTATATCTAATTGGGATAGGGGGGAAAATGAGACGTCCTCAAGCTACACGTTCTTACCGGTTAACGTTAAAAAATTTGCCTCCCTCTGTTTTCCTGATTTGTGTATTTGGAATCCTCTCCTGAGGTCAACAGGAACTCTGAGGTTGATTCGACTCTGGGGGAGTGAAGTGGGATGAGGAGAAGAAAGTATTCTCTTATTCCCAAATCCTCAGGCTAGTGTACCTTAGAGTGTCCAAATCAACCTTGTCTCTATCTTATAATTTCTAGGTCGGAAATGTTAAGACTTTACCTTTCTTGAATTTTCTTTAAAATTCATAAAATCATTTATTCATTCTCCCAGAAAGCATTTGTCGAAAACCTACTGTGTGGTTTTCGCCCAGATGCTAAAGAAATAATTGTCATGGTTCCTTTTTGTTAGAGCTAAAATCTAGGCAAAGTTTAAGTCAGGAGCTAGCACTTGCCCTTGACCTCTCCCTGCCCCCCTGCCAACACACACACAATTTTCTCCTATAATGTCATTCTCTTCTCTGCCTCTCAGGCTCAGTGGCCCACGATTTTTTCAGCTCTCCCAATTCTGAGGGCAGAAAGAGTTTTGCCATGCAAATGCTAGGTCCTCAATGTCTGCTGAACATGACAAGCTCAATTCCACTAAGGGGTTAATATCTTTTAAGGCCTAATGCATCATCTCCTTAAGTTGTGCCTTAGTTTCTAAAACATTCCACATTATTCATCCCATATGAAGTTCCTTATTCCCCAAAAGGTTCCTTTCATTCCTTCTCTTAAAACATCCATTTGATTAACACACAAGATCCCTATTCTTGAGGCGCTTAGGCTCTTAAAGGGGGATAGACACTTAAAGGAAAGGATGACATGAAACATTTTAGGAAGAGAAAGAAAAGACGAAGAGAGAGTTTGTATGACTAGATTAGAAGTGACTTGGACAGACTGCCACTTGCAGGATGGTCTCTCTAAGGAGGCAGTATTTGAGCTGAGATCTGAAGGAGGTACAGGAGTTGCCACACAGAACTCGGGGAGCAGTGCTTTTGAGGCAGAAGGAAGAACACCCTACAGAGGGGCTGAGGTAATAACACACTCGACATGATCAAAGTGTGGAAGGAAGGCCAGCGACATGGGAAATTGTTACAGCAAGGGGAAAGCATGGCATGGAACGAGGTTAGGGAGGTAGGTGGGGATCAGACATAGGCTGAGCTTTGCACACTACGGTAGCTTGGATTTTATTCTGAGTACAATGGGAAGTCACTGGGGGCCTGAGTAAGGGGAATGACATGGTCTGTTTACGTACACAAGAGATCACTCTCAGATATGGGGCAGAGACTGTAATGATAGCGAGAGTGGAAGCAAAGAGAGCAGTTAGGAAGCTGTTGTAGTACTGTGGGTAGGAGGTGACAGTGGCTTAGACTGGGGTGGTGGCAGAGGAGAAGAAAAACGGGTGGAATTCAAAATGTAATTTGAAGGTAGAACCAACAAGACTTGCTAGAAGATTGGATGAAGTGAGTACAGAAAATAAAGCGATTGAGGATGACTCAAATTTTGGCTTGAGTAACTGGACAGATCGGGATGGGAAACTTAGCAAGTAACATAATGGGGCTGGAGGAAATAGAAGATAACATCTCAGATGCCTGTTATACCTTCAGGTGGACGTTCAAGTACCAGCTGCACAGGCAAGTCTGGACTTGAAATGAGAGGTCAGAGTTAAAGGTCTGAATTGCGGAGTCAACATACAGATGTTCTATAGAGTTATGGAACTGGATGATGATGAAGTGAGACATCTGGTAGGGAAAATGATCTCGAACTCCTGTCCAGTAGAAATATGTCAGATACTATGTAATTTTGAATTTTCGTATAGCCTATTTAAAAAGTAAAAAGAAACAGATGAAATGAATTTTAACAATGCAATATATCCTGGGGCGCCTGAGTGGCTCAGTCACTTGGTCATCTGACTCTTGATTTGGGTTCTGGTCATGACCTTGGGGTCATGGGATCGAGCCCCGCATGGGGCTCTGTGCTGGGTGTGGAACATGCTTGAGATTCTCTCTCTCTCTCTCTCTCTCTCCCCCTCCCTCTCTCTCTCCTTCCCTCTTTCTCACTCTGCCCCTCCCCCTGCTCTCTCTCTCTAAAAAACCCCCACAAATATATGCAAAATATTATTTCAACAGATACTGATATAATAACTTTTAATGAGGTATTTTATATACATTTTCACATTACGTCTGTGAAATTCAGAGTGCATTTTACGCTGACAGCAAACCTTATTTCACACTAGCCACTTGTGGGTAACGCAAGTCTAGAACTTAGCCCTGGAGCAACCCAATATTTAGAGATTGAATAGAGAGGGAGGAGTCAGGAAAGGAGACTGAGAGTATGGTGCCATGGAAGCCAAGTGAGGAAAGTATTCTAAAGACAGTCTGTTCAGCTGTGTCCAGTGTTCATCAGAGGCCGAGGACGAGCGAGAGCAGTAGAATTCACCAAAGTGCAGTTCACTTGTGACCTTGACTACAGTTTTTTCAGTGAAGTGATGGCTTCCTGGAAGGAAGCCAGAATGGAGTCATTGAAAGGTAAGGGAGCGGTGACAGCCAGTAAAAACAACTTTTTCAAAAAGTTTTGCTGGGCAGACAAGCAGAGAAACGAAGCACTAATTGGAGGGGAATGTGGAGACAAGGGAATGTTTTTACCCAAACAGGAGGTGCTAGAGGATGCTCGTACGCTGATGGGACTGTTCCAATAAGAAGGAAGACATTGTTGCAGGAGAAAGGGCGTAAGTGAAGAGGGAGGTCCTTCAGAAGACAAGAGAAGATGGGCACAAGAGCACAGAGAGGGGGCCTGCTCTTTGACAGGAAAAGCGATCCTTGTATTATAACCGGGACGAAGACAGGGATGTAGATACAGTGTCAGGGTAGACAAACAGATTAGCTTATAGATTTGGGTAACAGAAATCTTCATTTTAACATAAAACTCAAGCCGTAAGCAACACAGAACAAACAGCAGAAGATACATATTTGAGAAATGCAAGCCAGAAAATAAAAAGGTAGTATGCTTGTGGAAAGGGAAAGATGAAAAACTGTATTCTTTTTCTTTCCCTCTGTAAAAATGACAATGTGATGAATATAAGAGAAGACTATCTTTTTTGGGGTCTGGAATGCTCGTGTCGACCCTTCAAGGTACACCTTTCTCTGGATCAAATTACCCAGGAAACCCATTTAGTAATTACAAGGTTGCTTGATGATCAGTCCCAGGACAGTGAATAATCTTGAATTCATTTCATCGAGGCATAAAAAAAAGGTGGATGAGCTATCTCTGATACCTATAACAGGGTTCTCCTGTCTGTCATATTCAGAGTCTCTCTCCCCTAAACGGGGTTGGAAACAGAGGGATAAAATCTCATAGATCCAATCTGTGGGACAGTCTACCTGAAGCTATTTAATCATACACCTATTTGGAAGTTCAGACTTCCTCCATGCCTTTAAGAAACTTGAAAGACTACCAAGGGGGAAATAGATCAAGCAGGATCCCAACCAGGAAATAATATTCTACTGAAAATAATTTACTAAAGGGACTATTTACAAGGATGTGGGCAGAGTTAAAAGAAACAACAAGTATGGGGCGCCTGGGTGGCTCAGTCATTAAGCATCTGCCTTCTGCTCAGGTCATGATCCCAGAGTCCTGGGATCAAGCCCCAGGGAGCCTGCTTCCCCCTCTCCAGCTCCGCTGTGCTTGTGTTCCCTCTCTCACTGTCTCTCTCATGAATAACTAAAATATTGAAAGAAAAAATAAGAAAGAAAGAAACAAACAAACAACAGGTAGGTTGAGGCAGAGTTTGTTAAAACTTCCCTTTGTTAAAACCTTTGTTCACTTTGTTAAAACCTTCCCTTCCCTAGACACGCATGGGCAAGGTGAGGAAAGGGTTACAGGATCCCAGAGAGCGCTGGAACAGAGTGGGGGATGTTGTTGGCAGCGAGGACAAGCACCACCAAAGTAGAGGGAGAGGAGAGAGGAGAAGAAATCCCCCATCTCTTTCTTCCTCTTCTTCTTACCCCTGGGCCAAGCTTCTGCGGAGCCCACGGGAAGCCAGAGGTGATATGCCACAGAGATTGGTGCTATGGGGTTCAGAGCAGGGCTGGGCAGGGGGTAGGGTGAATCCGGTGGGGGGTGGGGTGGTATGTGGAAATGGTTGAGGGGGGCACGCAGAGTATAATTGGCACAGGAAGAAGAGCTGTCCTTATACGAGACAATCAAACAAATAGAAATATCAACTATGGACGATGTATCGAGCACTAAGTAGGTGATAGAGTTGGGGGGAGGGAAGGGGTGGAGGGAAAGCTAACTAGAATTTACAGTCAGGCTGCAGTGACTCTGAGGTTTCAAGCTTTCCTTTATCTTTCTTATTAGAACAGGGATTTGGAGGGGTGGGGTTGATTATTTTATGCTTTGTTTTATTAAAGAAAAGGGTTAGTTTCCCCCTTGATTATGTAGAAGGCAAAAAAAAAAAAAATCCTACAAGTAAAAATATTTGTTTGATTGCTTAGAAAAGAAATCCTGGGCAGATTTTCATATCCGATTATTCTCGGTTCTACTACCTCCTTCCACCTGCACCACTGGAAAGAGGCCTAAACCTCCAGGAGACACTGGCTTACTGAGGCTTAAATTTAGACAAAAGCTTGATGCAGACATTTAAGGTCACTAAGCTTCTGTCACCATATGGACACAATCAAACAGAAAGCAAAACAGCACAGTGGTTAAGAAGGTAGGCTCTGAAGTCAGACGGCTTGGGTTTGAATGCTTATTCTGCTACTTACCTTGGTAAGTGACTCCTCTTTTCCTCTGTGCCATCTGTAAATGGGTTAATAATAGTACTCACTCTGCAGGGTCATCTTAGGAGGATTACATAAGATACTTCATGTAAAGTACTTTGGATATTGTCTGGCATATAGTGAATGTTTAAGAAGAGTCTTGTTATTAATAAGGCCGATCTTCTGATTCCAAAGTACTCTGTGGCCAACTCTAACTCTAATGAGCGGGCCTTGGTCTCCTGTCCACATCTTTAGATCCTTCTCTAGAAACCTCTCTCTGTCTCTGTGTGTCTGTGTAACTCTGTGTCTGTCTGTCTCTCTCTTTCACACACACACACACACACACACACACACACACAGTGGAGGCATCATTTATACCAAAAGTATATGGATACTTTTAAATTCATTCATGTACTAATTTATTTATCGAATATCTCTTATGTTCCAGCTAGTGGACTAGGTGCTAAGTATAACACAAAAGTGAGAGAAAACAAACTTAGCCTTCACCCCTAAGAGCTTGTGATCCAATGAGGGATAGAGACATTAATCAAATTACTACGAGTAAAAACTATGATAGGGCAATGTCTTCTACTGAATTACAAGACTACAGCTCAGTTTTTTCAGGTTCTAAGGAAAAAGAGGTGAGCAGAATTTCGTGAGCAACAAGTGAGACACCCTGGCTTTCCTGTCCAATATGGTAGCCACTCCCCACACATGGCTCTTTAAAAATGGGCTGAAAGCAATTAAAACGAAATAAAATGTTAAATTCTGTTTCTCACTTGCACTAGCCCTATTTCGAGTGCTCAATCACCATACGTGACTAGAGATTACTATTTTAAACGGGGAAAATAAAGATTTCCATTATTGTGGAAAGTTTTATTGGACACACCCTGCAGGGGACCTGGAACGTGAAAGAAATTCACAGGGTCTCAAAAGGGGATTTTGCAGAAAAAAGTAGAGAAAGTGCTATACGTTACAGATGCTGCAGCAGAGATAAAGTTTTCCGAGTCGGAAGCATAATTTTTCGCAAGCATAACGGTCCAGCCACAGCAGTACAATGCCCGCAGTCTCACACAGCTCACTTCCCTGTCAATCACTTCCTCACCAAAATGACAGGTTTTCAGTGGAGCTTCAGGTATTTTTCAATTTGCAATTTTGTGATCTATGTCCAGGGGAAAACAGAATGCCCTTTAAAATGAATTATAATGCATACAATTCAGGGTTGGTTTTGTTTTGTTTTGTTTTGTTTGCAATGGAAAACTACAGGGGTCAAGGGGCTCTTCCCAGAACCTACATTTTTTTGGTATCTATCAGTGAGCTCTCTTTCATATTTTCCTGACTCCCCTATTTCTAACTCATGAACATACAACTTTTTCACCTTTCCTTTTCACCATTCTCTCCAGAACACAAAGCTTTGAGTCTAATTTCACACTGACTGTGTTTCTATCCATGGAGCAGAAGCAAGAGCTCTTCATTTCCCCTGTGTGCCATCATTCTTTCAATGCTCCCCTTGTTTTTTGTACGTGACAGCTTGTCCAAAAAAATGCTGTAACTAGTATGGGGAGAAAATGGGACCTTTTTAACATTTTGCATTCAGGATAAATCTGCCATGTGCATGGAAAAATAAGAGGTATCTTGGTGACAGGTGGCAGTTTTCTACCTGGAAAAAGAAATGCAAGTCACCAAAGGAGAAATGAAGCTTTGCTACTTTTTGGGTCTAAGAAAAATCACAGCTGTTGTTGCTAGTGTTAAGAATTTGTGGGGCGCCTGGGTGGCTCAGTCCATTAAGCATCCGACCCTTCATGGATAGTGGGGTCCATCCCTGTGCTCCAAGCTCAGTGGGGAGTCTGCTTGGAGATTCTCTCAGTCTGCCCTTCCCCCTACTCGCTTGCCCTTTCTCTCTCTTACTTTCTCTAAAAGAAAATTTAAAAAAAGAATTATTATCAGTTTTAATTAGCAAGACAAAATATGGATATGGCTTTCCCAGCTATAGATTTTATGGGTAAATTTTAAAATGTGACCCCAAAAGCTGAAACTTCCCCAATATTGAATGCCTTCTAAACAGCCACGTCATTCAACATGTAGGAAGTCCTTCTCCCTTGAGACCGCCATGCTGTGAGGAAGCTTAAGCGTTTGTGTGGAAAGGCCCACAGCCCCATCTCAGCTGCCAGCTGGTAGCCATCACCAACTGTCAGCCATGAGAGTGAGGCCATCTGGGACATTCCACCATTCTCAGCACCTCAGCCAGCACAACAGGAAGCAGAAGAACCACCTAGTCAATTCACAGAATGGTGAGAAATAATCAATTGTTCTAAGCCCCTAAGCTTGGAAGTCCTTCGTTAAAAGGCAAGAGATACTGAAAGAGTGTCTTAAGCAAGACCATCTAGAGACTCTGTAGCTTACCTCCTTTATGCACCTTATAGGTAATGGTAGGCATAGCTTTTGTGTTGATGACCTCAACTATGTTGTGGCTGAAGAAAGAAA
This sequence comes from Nasua narica, assembly GCA_028533885.1. Classification (NCBI taxonomy): domain Eukaryota; kingdom Metazoa; phylum Chordata; class Mammalia; order Carnivora; family Procyonidae; genus Nasua; species Nasua narica. The sequence goes on from CM052809.1 coordinate 28,530,493, forward strand.
ACTGACAGGCCTTCCCCCTTCTTCCCACTACCAAGTACACCAGCCTCTCCATAGCGGGGCTCACACTCTCCCCCTTGCCTCTCTCACACTGGAACGGTTGTTCCTGTTCCTGTCAAAAGCCAACGCTGCCAGTTGTGTTCTGGACCCCCTCCTTTCTTGCCCTTTCAAGGACTCACTCAATTATCTTTTTCTTCTGCTATATCATCAATTTTCCCCCATCTTTTGACTCATTCCCATCTATAGAAACACATGCCTGCATATCACCTATTTAAAAAAACAACAACAACAACAAAACTTCTTTGACTCCATAGTCCTTTAATCCATTGTCCCCTTTCCTTGTTTCCATTCATAGCAAAACTTCTTGAGTCAGTTGTCTCCACTTTTCTTTTTTTCTTTAATGATTTATTTAGGTATTTGAGAAAGAGAGAGAGTAGGGGGAGGGGCAGAGGGAGTGGGAGAGAGAATCTCAAGCAGACTCTTGCTGAGCATAGAGCCTGATGTGGGGCTCAATCCCAGGACCCCAAGATCATGACCTGAGCTGAAATGAAGAGTAGGATGCTTAATCAACTGAGCCACCCAGGTGCCCCAATCGTCTCCACTTTTCATCTGTGCCTCCAACTCCCGCTGGGTTTCTATTCACACCGTTTCACTTAAAGTCTCCTTTCCAGCTCTTCCCCCTCTGATCAAACTCAAATTGTTAGTATTTCCCAGGAATCAGTACAGAAGATGAATTAATTCGCTCAAACACAAAAGAGGTGAGGAGGAGGAGGATTTCTAAAGGATAAACAGGGTCTTATCGGGAGAACAAGGAGAAAAGTTTATCAGGCAAAGACAACCTCGAAGTGGCATTCCTAAAGGGGCACAGATCCCTGGATAAATCACACAGTGTGTCCTGCTCCCCTCAAATTTTTTTTTAAGGATTTATTTATTTATCTATTTGACAGAAAGAAAGAGATCACAAGTAAGCAGAGAGGCAGGCAGAGAGAGAGGAGGGAAGCTGGCTCCCTGCTTAGCAGAGAGCCCGATGCAGGGCTCTATCCCAGGACCCTAAGATCATGACCTGAGCCGAAGGCAGAGGCTTAACCCACTGAGCCACCCAGGCACCCACTCCCTCAAATTTTTTTATGGATACTATCATCTTTGAAGAAATAGCAGCAAAAGCCTTGGAGAAAAAGTATAAACAAAACATAAAATTTAAGTTAGGTTTGTAGAAAAGGAATAAGCAGTCCAGTTAGTCTTGGTGATGGGTTGTGTGTATGTGTTTGAGCTTCTATATACTACTTATAATAATATACTATAATAATACTAATATATACTTGCATATTCTTGTCTATCACCAATTGGCCAACATCAAGATTATGATACAGTTACCTAAAAAATTACCTACAAAAAACTTTCATAGAATGCTCTCTTGCATATAGAAAAATATAATAAATAAACTTTTAAATTTTATTTTGAACAAGATGGGGCTCAAATTTAAAGGACATTAAAACTACGTCCTCCACTTTCTAAGTCTCTATGTTCTCTTATCTGTGAAAGTGTGCTAATGAATGTGTAGTCTTTCTATTAGGGCTGTAATATATACATATGCACAAATATAGTTTGGAGCCTCGGCAAAAGAGAAAAAGAAATAAAATTAAACCTACTGCCACTTTCTCTGGTCCAGGTTGGAACATCTGAATCAACTAATAAGTATACCGCTACTAATCTGGCACTGTTAGATACACTGAAATGTTTAAGGGTGTGTAAAAATAGTTACTGTGTGCAGTCAAGTAAAAATTGGAGAATTTTGCTCAGCAAGTATGTGCACTTAAGAGATACATGGCCACCATTACTTTAATCAGTAGTTTTGACCTGGAGAAATTCACAATGGAAATAAGACAAGAAAGTATAAATGAAGTCCTGAGCTATGCTGTAAAAACTGTAGGCACTATCCATGTTCTGCAGACGAAAGCAAAGTTGATGGGACTCATGCCCTCCAGAATGCCAATGTCTTTGTTACAACTTTGTGTTTTGTTTTGTTTTGTTTTTTTTAATTTTTCCTCCTCTGTCAGAAAAAGAGAAAGTTTATTAAGGAAAATTTGGAAAATAGAGAAAAAGAGAAAAGGAAAACAAATATGGTTTGTTCATATTTGAAAGAATTATCTTCTAGGTGTGGTTTTTTTTTGTTTTTTTTTTTTTTTAATATGAGAGCCATTTGATGGAGGGGCACCTGGATGGCTCAATCAGTTAAGCATCTCACTCTTGATTTCAGCTCAGATCATGATCTCGGGGTTATGAGATTGAGCCCCTCAACAGGCTCAGGGTTCATCATGGAGTCTGCTTGGGATTCTCTCTCTCCCTCTCCCTCTGCCCCCCCACCATGCACTCATGCGCTCTCTCTCTCTCTCCCCCCGCAACCTTTTTATTTTTTTAAAAAGATTTTATTTATTTATTTGAGAGAAAGAGAGTGAGAGAGAGCATGAGAGGGGAGAAGGTCAGAAGGAGAAGCAGACTCCCCATGGAGCTGGGAGCTCCATGCAGGACTTGATCCTGGTACTCTGGGATCTTGACCTGAGCTGAAGGCAGTTGCTTAACCAACTGAGCCACCCAGGCGCCCCTCCCCCTACCTCTTAAATAAATAAATAAAATATTTTTTTGAAAAATGAGAACCATTTGAAAAAAAAAAGTAAAATAAGACCCATTCTTCACACCATGCACAAGAATAAACTCTAAATGGATCAAAGCTTTAACAATAAATAAATAAATAAATAAATAAATAAATAAATAAATAAATAAAATGCTACTATCCAAGTTCTAGAAGAAAATTGGGGTGAATTCCTCTTTAACATCTGTGTAGGGAAAGGCCTTTTAACTATAATTTTAAATCAAGAAGCAAGAAAAAGAAAACATAGATAAATTTGACCACATAAACATAAAAATGGGTGGGGTTTTTTTAGATTTTATTTATTTATTTGAGAGAGAGAGAGGTGGGAGGAGAGCACAGAGGGAGAGTAAGAAGGAGAAGCAGACTCCCTGCTGAGCAGAGAGCCCAATGAGGGGCTCAGTCCCAGGATGCTGAGATCATGACCTGAGCTGAAGCCAGACACTTAACTGACTGAGCCACACAGAGACACCCATAAAAATGTTTCATATTACAAAACACTATAAGCAAAGTCAAAAGACAAATGACAAAATGGAATATAATGGTCCCAATATGTATCACAGATAAAGAGCAAATATTTTAAATTTACTTCTTAAAAACCTCCTAAAAATGGAGAAAAGGAAGACCAAAATACGATAGAAAAATAGGCATGAGGCATGAACAGAAAATTCACAAAGAAACACACAAGGATGGTTTTTAAACATATAAAGTGATGTTAAACTTCACAGATAATAGATAAGTAAATTATTTAAGCATATTGAGATATCATTTCTCGCTCATTATATTGGCAAAAAAGATTAAAAGTTTGACAAGGCACCCTGTTGGTAAGGATATAAGAACATGTTCTCATAGATTGCTGGGGGAGAACATGGTGAAACCACATACAAATTTCACCTTTAACATAGCAATCCCACTTGTAGAAATTTATCCTGAAGTGCAACTCCAAAAATATAAAAATATCCATGAACAAGAATATAAAAATGCATATGAACTTTGCGGCATTATTTGTAATTTCAAAATACTGGAAGTGACCTAAATATCTAAGTGAAGGAGGTAATTTCAAAACAATAATACATCCATACATTGGAGTACTATGCAGCTATGAAGAAGAATGAGGATAATCTCCGTGAACTGATCTGGAATGAGTTCCAGGATATATTAAATGCAAAAAGCAACATGTAGGGGCGTTTGGGTGGCTCAGTCGGGTCAGCATCCAACTCTTGATTTCCACTCAGGTTCTGATCTCAGGGTCATGAGATCTAGCCCTGCATTGGGCTCTGCACTGAGCATAGAGCCTGCTTGTCCCTCCCCCTCTGCTCCTGCCCCTGCTCTCTCCCCACTGCCTCAAATACACAAACAAAATCTTTCCCAAAAAGGCAACGTGCAAAAGAGCATATACAATATGCTACCTTTTGTATAAGGAAAAAAGATCAATAAGAAAATACAATCACAAAAAGAAACACAGGAGGAACAAACTAGAAATCAGTGAAGTGTGCTTCTCACAAGGAGTAAGGGTGGGGAAATGAATGGAAGGGACACAGAAGGGAGTCTCCTTTCTCTGAGTGTAACTTTTTGTATAGTTTTGACTTTTGAAAGTATGTTAATATCTTACATATTCAAAAATCAATAAGAAAGGAAGACAAAAACTAACACCAAAGCCAAATGAAACAAATGAACGTAATTTATTTCAAATGATTCCTATGACCCCACCAAATGGGGAAAAAATTAGAATAAACTAATCCAAGGAATTTATGAACACAATATATCCTCAGTTTTAAAGGGAGAGAGAAAAAAGTGCAAACAAATCCTGACCTCTTTTTAGTAGGGCTGTTCATTGCCCTGGGATGGACAAACCATTCTGAAACTATTTTAGACGTAATGTAGGATTGAGCAAATGAGTAAACGTGTTGCTACTCTTGGGAGCCAAGTTTCTCCCTGGAGGAGCCTGGAAGTATGGAATGGGGGAAGGCAAGAAAGAATCCCGTGGAGATGGGTTGGAATTAAGGCAATTGGTGTGAACTCATGATTTCTAAAATATGAATATGTATGTGTATATATGTGTGCCCATGTGTGTGCCCGTGTGTATATGTATGTATATTTTCATGTCTGTATCTCCTAGCTCTGGCTGTTCAAAGTTCCAAGAAGCAATATAACCCAACAGCAATGAGCATGCCTAGTGCCCAGATCTTGGTTTCCAATACCATTCCCCACTCAAGAGAACATTGACTCCTTCAAAAAATAGCTAATTCCAGGGTTGGGGCAAGGTAGGAACAATTGGAACCCAGAATATCTTATTATGCCAGAAAATAAGTGTAAAAGATAATGGGAGTGTGTTGCGAGGACTTGGGGGCTAATTTGAAGAGGCTCCCACTGGCCAAATCTGGGACAATTTAAGCACCAAACTAAGTAAAAGTAGGAAAAATGATTTAGAAACTATTTAAAAACAACAATCTAGGAGCCTACATTACTAATAGATAGTTGCTAAATAGATAAATGAGGGAGAAAGGAGGTCTCTTACTTAGAATGCTGAGAGCCCAGAGCCAACTTATCCATTAAGCACAGTGTCGAAAGCCCATGATACTTATTTTTTTAAGTTGGTTCCATGTCCATCATGGGGTTTGAACTCAAAACCCAGAGATCAAGAGTCGTGTGCTCTACGGACGAACCAGCCAGGCACCCCAAAGCCTGGGCTCTTTTAAAAGCCCACGAAAGTGGTTTAATTTTTATTTCTTTTAAAAGGAATCAGAAGACTGGGGCGCCTGGGTGGTCAAGCGTCCGAACTCTTGATATCAACTCAGGTTCTAATCTCAGAGTTGTGAGTTCACGCCCCACGTTTGGGTCCACGCTGGGTGAGGACCCTACTTAAAACAAAACAAACAAAAGAAATCAAAAGAAAAATAAATGTAGTAACAATAAATCCAGCCTGGATCATAATCTTCTTTATACAAACACAGTCATAAAATACGATTTAAACAAATTTTTATGGAAAAAGGGGCCCACGAGGCAAAGAAGAACATAGTGCTCATGAAAATCATGAAGAAGGCCTGTGGGGGATAACTGGTCTATGTGGACAAGGTGGACACAGGAAAATCATCATTTTGAGATGTTCATGGTAAAGATTGGATGCAGCAAGAGCCATCAAAGATGCTAAATCTCAGGGTGCCTGGGTGGCTCAGTCAGTTGAGCCTCTGACTCTTGATTTGGGCTCAGGTCGTGATCTCAGGGTCCTGGATTGAGCCCCATGTTGGGCTCCATGCTTAGCAGGGCGTCTGGGGATTTCTCTCCCTCTCCCTCTGTCCGTCCCCCCACTCATGCGCAAACTCTCTCTCACTCACTCTCTCTCTCTCTCTCTCTCACTCTCTCTTGGTCTCTCTCTCTCGTGAATGGATAAATCCTTAAAAAAAAAAAAAGACACTCAACCTAGAAGAAATTTTGGGTGAAGAATAAGGAATAGGATATTTGCATGGTCTTAAACCATCTTGCTCCCCTTCCCCAACTTCTTGGTAGTTGAAAGAAAGAAAAAGAAAAGATAATCATACAGCGGGGAAATCAAGCACCACCTTGGTGGGGTGATCAAAATTAACATCCCCTACAAGGGACAGATGAACACCATTTGCCTCCCGATGTAATACCATGAGATTAGAACAGCATCTATGCAGTATTCCTGCTAGAAGTGTGTAAACTCAATATAATCATAATTTTACTAATAATCAATATAAACAAAAAGTGTTCTATTTTCTAAAAAGTGTGGAGGAATTATATGCTTCAAAAATGTCAAAGGCTGGGAAATCTTCCAGATTTAGGAGACATGACAACTAAATGCTCTACCTGACCCTAAAATTGAACCTGTACTGGAAGGAGGAAAAACCTACAAAGAACGTTACTAGATCAAGTAAAAAATTTGGAATAAAAAATTTGGAATATGGGCAGTAAATTGAATGAAAGTATTATACCCAAGCTCACTTAAGAAGTGAACAACTGTATAGCAAACCCCTGCTCTTCAGAAATCCATAATGAAGTATTTAGGGGCAAAAAACTAAAATATACATAACTTACCTCAAATGATTCAGTAAAAAACATTGTATGTGTGTGTGTGTGGTGAGAGAGAGAATGAAGGATAAAGCAAATGGGATTAAATGATAACAATAGGTGGATTTTTGTGAGGGGTATACAAATGTTCCTTGTACTACATTTATTTTGGCTACTTCCTGTAAGTTTGAAGTGATTTCCAAGTAAGTTTTAAAAACTTAGAAAGTAAAAAAACCATGCTAGAGTGTCATATATTGATTATAAGTAATATGGTATCAATCACATTGGCTAGATTTTTCATATTACAAGTAGTTTCTCATATTACATAATCTCTGAATATTTCTTAAAATGTCTGTCAATGGGACACCTGGATGATTCAGTGGGTTAAGCATCTGCCTTTGGCTCAGGTCACAATCCCAGGGTCCTCAAATCGAGTCCCACGTTAGGCTCCTGGCTCAGTGGGGAGCCTGCTTTTCCTTCTGCCTCTCGCCCGTGCCTGCGCACACACTCCCTCTCTCTGACAAATAAGTAAAATGTGTATTTTTTAAATATCTGTAAACATTCTATAAAATTGCACTCTAGAGTTTGCAAGCCATTTCCTTATTGTTAAATATTTAGATTATTGAAAAATTTTCCTGATTTAAGCCATGTTTACAGTACTTAAGCTTAAGAGTTGCAGAATCTTATTACGTATCTTGAAATCTCAACTCTGTTATTTACTATCTATGTAGGCTTGAGTCAATTACTTATTTTCTATGCCCCAGTTTCTTCGAGTAAGCATAACAGTATGCACAGGGTTGTTGTATTAAATGAGATGTGCATGGAAAGAACTTATGATTGTGCCTAGCCCATAGTAAGCATTACAGCAAGTAAGCAAACGGCAAATACTGGCTATTTGTAAAATTTTCGCACATTAATCTCTTTATGTTCTAATCTTTTGCAATATTAGCAGTTTAATGTAAAGGCAATGCTAGTATTTGGAATATGGGAAATAATTCATCATGTGGACATAGGAGAGGTGGTAATCTGAACATTGACACCAATGGTTTTCCAATCCTTTCTTGCTTTAAAGAAAGTGTGCAGTTCATCTAATGAAAAGACATCTCCTGCTATCCCGAACTGTACCACAAGGTGGCAGCATAACCAATTAATTGGCAATATTAACGTAAATAGGTGGTTTTCAAACTCAAATTTACAAAAGCCCAAAATAGAAAGAGGACTCTTTGAAAAGAACTGTGGTCACAGCAGACAGATTACATCTATGGCTGGTGAATCAGCTGAGGTACATCTGTCCCAATACCTCATTAGGTTGGCCAGACATCCCTGAACTTACTCATCACTGTTCCAACTTCATTTCTATCCGACTTAGAAACCTCTTCCTCCTTCAGACCTTCCCACCTCAGTAAACAACACTACAGCTCCGCCATCCACCTAACTGCTGATGGCAGGAACTAAAAGTCATTCTATCGTGGCATGGAGCTTTGTGTTGTTCATCTCTAGTTTTGTTATATTATGGTAAAAAAAAAAAACGTAGTCTGTATATCAGTTCTTGTTATTTCTTGAGACTGGCTTTGCAGTAAAATGTTATAAGTGCTCTATGTGTACTTAAGAGGAACATGTACTCTTGTTTAGGTGAAGGATTCTGGCTATCTCCATTAAATCAAGCTTGTTAATTGTCTTATATCTCCTATATTCTTAGTAATATTTTGTCTATTTTTTCTGTTTCCATAGGAAATGTAGTTAAAAATTGATCTCCCCGGCACCCCTGAGTGGCTCAGTCAGTTAAGCGTCTGCCTTCTTTGATTCAGATCATGATCTCAGGGTCCTGGATTGAGCCCCGAGTCAGACTCCCTGCTCAGTGGGGATTCTGTGTCTCCCTCTCCCTCCATCTCCCAACTCGTGCTCTCCCTCTCTCTTTATCTCAAATAAATAAATAAAATCTTAAAAACAATTAATCTCCCCCCCCCCAAAAAACAATTAATCTCCCAATGCAGTTAAAGATCTGTTGATTTCTTGCAATGCTGTCAATGACATTCTTGCCTTATATCTATTGAAAAGATATGGTAGGTTGTATACAGATTCAGAATTGCTATAGCTCCTTGGTAAATTATTGCTTTATTTTATTTTTCGTTTTTTTTTTTTAATCTTTACTTTTGGGGTGCCTGGGTGGCTCAGTCAGTTAAGCATCTGCCTTCAGCTCAGGCCATGATCCCAGGGTCCTGGGATGGAGCCCCTCATTGGGCTTCTTGCTCAGTGGGGAGTCTGCTTCTCCCTCTCCCTCTCCTCCTGTTTGTGCTCTCTCTCTGTCAAATAAATAAATAAATAAAGTATTTTAAAAATAAAATAAGATCTTTACTCTTAGCAATATTTTTAGTCTTAAAGGATATTTTGTCTGGCATTAATATTACCATACTAACATCTTTGGGGGTAATATTTTCCCATTCATTTGCTTATGTTCTAGCTGTGTCTATAGTAAACAGTATATTGCTACATTTTTTGGTACTATTATCTAGTATGAGTAGTTCTGATTTTTAAGTGACAAGTTTCATCTACATGTCGAAATTACTGACACATCTGGACTTATTACAATAATTCAGATACTTTTTTTTTAATTGACAGTGCTATTTCTATGATTATTTTTTCCCACCTTGCATTCCTTCTAATGGATTAATCTGGTTTTCTTTATTCTTTTTCTTTACCCTTATTGTTTTAGAGTCTTCATGTTATGTCGTTATTCTTTTGGTAATTATTCTTACATTTTATATGTATGTATATTAGAAAATCTAAAATTAATTTATCTATTTTCTTCCTTGAATTATGAAGAGCCTTAGATGGGGTGCCTGGGTGGCTCAGTCAGTTAAGCGTCTGCCCTCTGGCTGGGACTCTGATCTCAGGGTCCTGGGATCGTGCCCTGCATGGTGCTCTGTGCATTCTCTCTCTTTCTCTCTCTCTTTCAAATAAGTAAATAGAATCTTTAAAAAAAAAAAAAAAAAAGCCTTAGAAATTTTTATCTCCACTCATCCTCCCTCCCATCTTGTTCATTGCCATTATCTAGTATTTTAGTTTCAACATCATCTCAAGTTAGGCTTTAATATCACTGTTAATCTTGTTTGCAATCAATGCTTAGTTAGAGCTGCTGTCGTGTTTAATGATTTTCTTGCTTAGCATTACTTTTCGGATTATGTTATTCCCTTGATTAAAGTCCTTCGGTAGCTTCACAGTAGAAAGACTAGTCTCCAAGTCCTCTGCCATAGCCTACAAATCTCAGCAGGATCTGGTCCTGCGCGCTTCTCAAGTCTCCCCTGTGCCACTCTTGCCGGTTGCTCACTGCCTTCCAGCCACCATCGTCTTCTTTCAGCTCTGGGAACAGGCTGTCACTAAACACCAATTTCTTTCCCACCTCAAATCCCAGGCATGTTATTTTCCTTCAGTTCAGTATGGGGTTCTTTCTATTCTTCCACTTGCTGGTTATCTCTCCTTCTTTTTAGCCAAAAGGTAATGATCTTAAGTGATATTCTCAAAGAAGTTTCCCTTTGCCACCTAGAGAGATTAGGTCCTTCCCATCTCATTATCCTATAAAAGCACTCTGTTCCTCCATGTACTTATCGCAAGTCATAATTACATATTTGAATATGTGTTTCCTAGTTTGCTGCCTGTCTCTCATGCCCAGATTGGGCTGTATAAGAATATCACTGGGAATGAAAGGTCAATGAGAACGAGAAACATTTTTAAAAGAAGGAATTACACGTTTTTACATCAAATTAGACGGGAGAGCAACTAGAAGGAAAACTTTAATTCATTTCTGAGGTTCTTCGAAAGTGTGTAAGAATACAGATACTACTTTCAGAAATAGAGTAATTGGGAAAAGAATTCCGTTTGAATGAAATTGAGGAAGAGGGGAAATTACTCTTGCTTAGAACTATTAGGGCTAAAGTAACAGTAGGACACCCATGTGAAGCCATCACAAGGACACTCAGCGTTATGCTGGTGGAACATAGGTAAGACGTCAGGACCACGGATGCAACTGGGGAGGATGACGTACATATTTTGTCATCCCTTCTCATTTCAGTATTCCGTTTCTCATTGAGCCATTCCAAACCTTCTGCTGTGTCCCTATTCATTCAGCAAATAGTCTTCCTGGCTCTGTGCTAAGTGCAAGAATACTTTAGTTGAGTAAGAAGGATGCTGTTTGTGCCCTCACAAGGCTTATAGCATAAAAAGGGAGAAAGACGATTCAATATGCAGTTACAATAGAGTCTGACCCACCCTGCCAGAGGGATTAGATAAGAGTGCTATTAGGAGCACATAGCAGGAAGACTTAACCTAGTCTGTGGAGTCAGGGAAAGCTTTCCAGGGGGAAGTCATGCGTTCCTGAAACCCCAAGGAGAATAAGGAGATATTCGGGAAATAAGGCAAAGGGAGATGCCTTGGTGGAGGAAACACATATGCAAAACTTTAAAGCAAGGAAAAACCCTACATGCTCAAGTGTTCCTACTTTTGTCAAGGAAATATTCTCTATCCCGCCCTTTAAAAAAACTTTAAGTTGATTAAGGTATAATTTATATATAGCGAAATTCACTTTTGATGTGTATAACTCTATGAGTTTCGACAGACTTATACAGGCACGTAACCATTACAACAATAAAAATATACGGTATTTCTACCATCTTACAAAGTTCCCTGATACCTCCTTCTACACCTCCTGGCCTCAGACCCCTGGCAAATGCTCATTGGATTTCCGTCTCTATAGTTCTTCCTTTTCCAAATATCACATAAATGGAATCATAATCAAGTAGGTAGCCTTTTCAGTCTGGCTCCTTTCACAGAACTTAATGCTTTTCCAAGTGATTTACATTGTGCGTATCAGTAGTTTGTTTCTTTTTATTGCCGAACGGTATTCCATTGTATGCCTGTACCCTGCTTTGTTTCCAGTTTTTGGAAAACATGGACAAAGCCACTACAAATATTACCAGCAAGGTTTTTGTGTGGGTACAATTCTTCATTTCTCTTGGGTAAATACCTAGGAGTGGGATTGTTAGATCATAAAGTGAATGCAAGTTTAACTTTATAGGAAAATGCCAAACTGTCCCCCAAAGTGGGTGTCTCACGTTCCATTCCCAGCTGTTCGCGTTCCAGCTGTTCTGCATATCGTCACCAGCACTTGACATTATCAGTTGTTTTAATTCGTGTCGTATTAATTTAAACCATTCTTCTAGGTGTGTAGGGTTCTCTCCTTCTTATTTTAATTTGCCCTTTCCTAACGACTAAAAATATCAAGCATCTCTTCGTGTACTTATTTGCCATCTGCCTGTCTTCTTTTGTAAAGTGTCTGTCCCAATGTTTTGCCTGTTTTTCTCTCTTGGATTGTTTGTTTTCTTATTTTTGAGTTTAGAGAATCATTTACATATTCAGGTCACCAATCTTTTACCGGTTATGTGTTTGTTTGGTGTTAATTTTATTTATTTATTTCTTTTAGAGAGAGCACGTGTGGAGGGGAGGGGAACAGGGAGAAGGAGAAAGTCTTAAGCAGACTCTGTGTTGAACATAGAGCAGACACGGGGCTCGATCTCACAACTCCGAGATCATGACCTGAACCCAAAGGAAGAGTAGGTCACTTAACCGACTGCGCCAGCCAGGTGCCCCACAGATACGTGCTTTCAGGTGTTTCTTCCCAGTGGGTGACTTGTCTTTTCCTTTTCTCAAACTGTCTTTCAAAGGTCAGAGTTTGTTTTTATCTTGTGAAACCTGATTTATTAATTTTTTCTTTTCCTACGCAGCCTTTTAATCCTATTCCTTCCCACCCCTTTCCAACATGGCCTTCTTTCCCTGCATTCAATGATGCAGAAGTCTCCCACTTTTTGGCAAAAATCTTCACTTGCACTTCCTGCCCTTCCCCCTTCCTGTTTTCTCTTTATTTCTCTCACACATATTTCGAATGGATTTTCTCTGGAAGTGTCCATTTCTTTACCACTTCGTCATCTCTAGATCTCTGAAATTCTGCATTCTTTCATATCACACTACCAAAACTAACCTCTGGATGTCACCAAAAAACCTCTTACGTGTCAATTCCAAGAATTTTCTAGACCCTAATTCTCTCCTTCCTTTTGGCACAATCCTTCCTTCCAAAAATTACTCTTCAATCTCTTACTTTGAAAGTCCCCAAAAACCTGGTTGAAGGCTGTATAGTATTCCCTTAGGGATTAATTCATTTGTTATTTAATGTCATGTAAACAAGAGTTTATTTACTGAATAAAAGCAACATTTTGTTGTTACGAATTCAGAATGAATTAATAAATATGAAATAGATGTTAAATTGCTCGCAGGTAATTGATTTCCTTACGTGACCTGAATATCCCCATTTGTTTTTTCAATGACTTCCTTGTCTTTTTTTTTTAAATCTATATTTCCAGTGATATAAATTTCAGCACAACCTATGGTAGTGATTTTTATAATACATTTGAATTATTAGAGTCCAAATGAGTGAAGTTTTACCCTAATTTATAATATATATGTTCATCCACCTGATATCATGGATTAGGAAGAAATACAATCCAGGGGCTATCTGCTGGAACAGGAAGATCCATTATTAGGATCACAAAGTTGTTTTCTATTATTTATTGGGTGGAGAAACTGAAATACAGTAAAATAGATTTTCCCCTCTAAACTCAAATATAAAGAGGGCGTGACAAATTTCAGTTTTGATTTTTGCCTCATTGAAACCGTAAATAACAACTAGTTTCATTCTTCATGGTTAGCCCCTAATCATCAACCCTATCCTCTCTTTTGCCTTCTCTTTCCTTTTTATTTCCTCTAATTAGCATAATGATCAGAGAATGTGGCTAAATTAACACATGGCTTCTCTCAACTCTAGGTCAAAGTAATTATTTGTGTTATCCCATCTAGCTCTTCTGCAAGGTTCCTTTCACTTGCTGGGAAGTCTGCTTTCTGAGGGAATGGCTTATACTCCTGTCTTCTCAGACAGAGCAAAACAGAGGAATGACTAAATTTTTCCTGAAATTCCTTAGTGTCACAAAGTCAGTCTAGGGAAATCAGTGCCCTGAAGCCTTCTATGTTTTTGTTGTTGCTGTTTGGGTTTTTTAAAGATTATTTATTTATTTATTTATTTACTTACTTACTTACTTATTTATTTGTCAGAGAGAGAGACAGAGAGAGAGAGAGAGCGCACACCAGGGAGCACAAGCAGGGGGAGCAGCAGGCAGGGGGAGCAGCAGGCTCTCCGTTGAGCAGGTTGCCCGATATGGGGCTCGATTTCAGGACCCTGCGATCATAACCTGAGCTGGATGCAGACTCTTAACTGACTAAGCCACCTAGGCATCCCATCTTCTATGTTTCTATCAAGAATATCAATGCATTCTGAGCACATTGGGAGGCAGCATCACATAGGAGAAAGAGCTTTGGAGTTAGGAAAACCTCAATTCAGGTCAATTCTGATCACCACTTACTAGCTTTTTGACCAGAAAGTCAAAAAATCCTCTGAGCATGTTTCCTTATCCGTGAAAGAGAAAATAACATCTATTTGAACAAGAAGCATGAGGAAAGAATCTGATACTCAGTAAGTACCTAATATATTTCATTTCTTTTCTTCCCCCACACCCACAATAATTCTTTTTTTTTTTAAAGATTTACCTAATTATTTTAGAGAGAGAGCACACGAGTAGGGTGGAGGGAGAGTTAGAGAATCTCAAGCAAACTCCTTGCTGAGTGCGGAGCCGAATAAGGGGCTCAATCTCCGACCCCAAGACCATAACCCAAGCTGAAATCAAGAGTGGGATTTCAGTCTCAACCCACTGAGACACCCAGGGACCCCCCCCCCAACAATAATTCTTTTAATCAAGAATGACTCTTTGGGGTGGCTGGGTGGCTCAGTCAGTTGAGTGTCCAATTCTTGATCTCAGTTCAGATCATGATCTCATGTCATGAGATCAAGTCCCACATCGGGGTCTATGCTCAGCACAGAGTGTTCGAGATTCTCTCTTTCCCTCTGCCCCATCTCCTACTCATTCTCTCTAAATAAGTAAATAAAATCTTTTTAAAAAATCACACAATGACTACAAGTCTGTAGAGAAAGATCAAGGCACTTTATATCTTTTGTTATCCTGAAATACTGTATATATATACTATGTGAAGTGAATTAACTCTATTTTGAAACTCTTTTTTGTCACAGAGTACATATGATCTTTGACTACTATACTTCTAGGAATCTGTCCTAGAATATACTCGTGTGTGTATGTATATATATACTTATATTGATATATATGCTTATGATAGCTTATTTGTATTAACAAAGACTAGAAACAATTGGTTCAATATTATAGCATACTCATATGATGAATATTATCAATCAACTCATTAAATAACAAATTATTGGGGCGCCTGGGTGTCTCAGTCAGTTTAATATCTGACTCTTGATTTCAGCTCAGGTCATGATCTCACGGGTTGTAAGATTAACCTCACTTTAACCCTCATTCGGCTCTGCACTCAGCAGGGAGTCTACTTGAAGACTCCCCCACTCTCTCTCTTTTTCTCTTTCTCTAAAATAAATCTTTAAAAATAAATAAATAACAATAAGTAAATAGCAACTGCATGCCTAGAACCTTATTAAATGATAAAAGGAGAATGAAGAGACATACAAAACATGTCTTATCCTGGAGGAGCATATGATCTTTTTTGGAAAGGTCAAAGATGCCCACGTCTCTGGCTTTAAATGTTGTGTCTTCTGTGTGACTCAACTCTTTGATTTGTGTTCTTAAAAAATCTTCCAGGGGTACCTGGCAGAGCATGTGACTCTTAATCTCTGGGTTGTGAGTTCAAGCCCCACATTGGATGGGGAGCCTACTTTTTAAAAAACAAATAAGAAATAAGAAAAAGAAAAAGAATCTTCTGGACTAGGGGTTGGCAAACTCTACTTTGTGGACCATAATCCAAACTCCTTACCTATTTTTGTAAATAAAATGTTACTGGAACCCAGCCATGGCCATTCATTTACCAATTGTCTATGGCTGCTTTCCTGATCCAGAGTTAAGTACTTACAACAGAGATCAAATGGCTCAGAGCCAAAAATATCTACTAACTGTCCCTGTACAGAAAAAGTTTGTCACCTCCTATCATAGGACTTAAAAACAAAACAAAAAACCTTAAAAATGTTTTGGAATTAAGCTTGGTGGTTTTAAAATCTGTCCATAAATTTTTTGATATACTTTTCCTTAAAAGGTGAAGCTTAATTCTCCTCTCTTTGAGTGTGGACCAAAACTTGATGACTTCCTTCTAAAAAAGAGTGTGGTATAAATAAGAGTGTGTGACTTCTGAGATTAGATCATAAAAGATGTTACAGCCTCCTCTTCACTCTTGTTCAGATCACTTGGTGAAAGGAAGCCAGTTGCTATGTTGTGAGGACATTCAAGTAGTCCTATGGAGAGGTCCATGGGGCAAGGAACTGAAACTTCTTGCCAACAGCTAGCAAGGAAATAATGCCTTCTACTAATAGCCGTGTGAGGGAACCATCTTGGAAGTGGATCCCTCAGCTCAGGTCAAGCCTTCATATAACTGGAGCCCTAGCCAGGGGATTGACTACAACCTCATGACCCAGTTAAGCCACTCCTGAATTCTTTTTTTTTTTTTTTTTAAGATTTTATTTATTTATTTGAGAGAGACAGAGACAGAGATAGTGAGAGGGAGCACGAGTGGGGAGGAGAGGGGGAAGCAGTCACCCCACTGAACAGGGAGCCCAATGCAGGGCTCAATCCCAGAACCCTGAGATTATGACCTAAGCTGAAGGCAGACACTTAACCTAGGATGCCACACAGGCACCCCAACCACTCCTGAATTCTTGACCCACAAAAACAGTGAAACGTTAAATATGTTCTCAGAAGCTACTATATTTGAGAGTAATGTGTGATTCAGCAATAGATAACTAATACAAAGCTGAAAACTTGGGATCCTCTAGAGCAGTGGGTCCATAACCTTTTTCTTTCGCCCTCCCAAATATGTTTATTTTTTCAGTGTTCCAAGATTAATTGTTCATGCACCACACCCAGTGCTCCATGCAATATGTGCCCTCCTAAATACCCACCACCAGGCTCGCCCAAACCCCACCCCAACCCCTCCAAAACCCTCAGTTTGTTGCTCAGAGTCCACAGTCTCTCACGGTTCATCTCCCCTTCCAATTTCCCCCCATTCACCCTTCCTTTCCTTCTCACAATGCCCTTCATGTTTTTCCTTATGCTCCACACGTAAGTGAGACCATAAGATAATTGACTCTCTCCACTTGACTTATTTCACTCCGCATAATCTCTTCTAGTCCTGTCCATGTTGATACAAAAGTTGGGTATTCATCCTTTCTGATGGAGGCATAATATTCCATTGTATATATGGACCGTATCTTCTTTATCCATTCATCTGTTGAAGGACATTTTGGTTCTTTTTATTTTTAAGATTTTATTTATTTATTTGACAGAGAGAGAGAGAGAAAGAGCAAGAGAGGGAACACAAGCAGGAGGAGTGGGAGAGGGAAAAGCAGGCTTCCCACCGAGCAGGGAGCCCGATGCGGGGCCCGATCCCAGGACCCCGGGATCACGACCAGAGCCAAAGGCAGATGCCCAACGACTGAGCCACCCAGGCACCCCGGACATTTTGGTTCTTTCCACAGTTTGGAGATTGTGTCCATTGCTGCTATGAACATTGGGGTACATGTGGCCCTTCTTTGTACCACATCTGCTTCTTTGGGATAAATACCCAGTAGTGCAATTGCAGGGTCAT
>CM052809.1:28548441-28687773 GCA_028533885.1 Nasua narica
ATAGATTCCTGCCTCACGTTGAGGTCTTTTATCCATTTCGAGTTTATCTTTGTGTATGGTGTAAGAGAATGGTCAAGTCTCATTCTTCTACATATAGCTGTCCAGTTTTCCCAGCACCATTTATTGAAGAGACTATCTTTTTTCCACTGAATGTTTTTCCCTGTTTTATCAAAGATTATTTGACCATAGAGTTGCGGGTCCATATCTGGGCGCTCTATTCTGTTCCACTGGTCTATGTGTCTGCTTCTGTGCCAGTACCATGCTGTGTTGGTGATCACAGCTTTGTAGTAAAGCTTGAAATCAGGCAATGTGATGCCTCAGCTTTATTTTTCTTTTTTCTTAAAGTGCCAGCCAATGAATGTTTTAGGCCTGTGGGTCATGTGATCTTCATTGCAGGGATCCACCTCTGCCGCTGTGGCAAGAAAGCAGCCACACACAACAGGTAAACAAATAAGCAGGGCTGTGTTCCAATAAAACTTTATTTACAAAAACAGGTGGCTAGCCTGTAGGCCAGTTTGCCATCCTCTGGTCTAGAGAAAGCAATTTTAATGGTATTAAATAGTGTTTAGAAAAGAATGGTAGAAGGTGGGGGAATTTTTGGCTTTAGGTCGCAAAGCCAACTACCAGGGAAACCCATGACTGGGAAAGGCAACGTGCACAATGTCATCATGATTCTCTTTTATCTTACCCTGCTAGTTTTTGCCAAGAGGTTAGAGATATAAAATACTTGCAAGGGTGATAGCACTTTTTCCCTGAGAAATCTGATAGAATGAGGACTGAGCACCAACTAGAAAATAGGAAAAAAGTCCTCTTCTGGGTTTTGCCAGCCTCCTAAAACCTGTGGGCACCAACGCCAGTGCTGGCATTTTAAACATGCAAAACAAGCTTATTTACGGTGGGAGAGAGATTGTTTCCCATGAATACCTAGAGTTAAGAACAAGGGACTGATAACTATTAGTGGAAATTAAAAAGGGACCCAAACTTTATTTAAATCTATTTCTTTTTTTTTTAAGATTTTATTTATTTATTTATTTGAAAGAGGGGGAGAGATCACAAGTAGGCAGAGGGGGGAAGCAGGACCCCTGCTGAGCAGAGAGCCCAAAGCAATGCGAGACTGGATCCCAGGACCCTGAGATCATGACCTGATTGGAAGGCAGAGGCTTTAACCCACTGAGCCACCCAGGCGCCCTTAAATCTATTTCTTAACATTATGCTCTAAGTATATCATATTCTTTTTGTGGTCCTTAGAAGTCAGGAATTGTTCAGATCTGTAAATTTACCAAACACATCATCATCATCATCATCATCACTATTTTAAGTAGGCTCCAACACAGAGCCCAAACTCATGACCCTAAGATCAAGACTGAACTGAGATCAAGAACCAGACGTTCAACCAACTCAGCCACCCAGTCACCCCTACCAAACATATTATTATGAGTGAAACTCACACCTAACCGGAACCACACGCTAACCAGATGTCTGCTAGAAGGAAGCCTAACTGGCTCTTATCATCACAGCCTGAGGTCCTTATTTTTAGGGGCCACCCCTCACACCACAGGCTCACCACGGAGCCCTGCCACCGGGCACCTACTGCGATCATACATACGTACTCCTATTTACTGACCACCTACTAAGTGCCAGGTGCTGGGGTAAGCGCCTTACATACACAACGTCCTAATCCCCGCTAGTAACCCTGGGCGGTCCGTGTTATTATCCCCGTCTTATGGACGAGAAAAAAAACCCAAAAAACTGACGCTCAGTAGCTGATCCAAGGTCACTCAGCTACTAAGTGGCAAAGCCACAGTCTGAACCTCCGCAGCTTACTTCTGGCATCCGTGGTCCTAACTAGTGCCCTCTGCCAGTTCTGAGGAGAAAAGGTTAAGTGCAACATTGTGTGATAGCTGTGACCTCACATTTTCTTTCAAAGAAGGTCAGTTTCGGTCAATGAAGAGAATTCAAATGCACGGAACAATTGGAAAACAGCCTTACAAAACACCATAGCAAACGGTCATTCATTAGCAGGCGGCGGAATAGCATCTCATGGGGGGTGGTTCCTAAATCAACACGTAAGGGAGAAACTAAGCTAGGCAGGTTATTCCACAATTCCTGAAACTTGCGCCTAAAGTACAGTTTCACAGACATCCACAGACAGTTTCATAAAGACACAACAGGTTCACGTCTCCCTTCTCACATTTGCTCTGGGATGCATCCTCAGTCCCAGGAATGTTCCTTCAAAACTTTGAATCTCTCTCCTCCCTTTCTCTCCTCTACTCCCTCTCTGTGGTTCTGTAGAGTTGAATGTACATAATTTTTAAAAACATGTGATGTTAGTCCACTGCAATACAGACCTAGAACAGAACATAAATGCTGAGGTAACCCAAAGTAAAGCATATTAATAAATTCTTTTTTATCAACACAGCACAGGAGTCACGTACCTCCGGGATATTTTGATGTGGCTTCGTCGTGGGGTAAACACAACGTCTATTTTTCCGTGGCCACCTTAGCCCAGCCTGTGCGTTGGTATAAATCAGGCATAAGAACCTCTATGACAAGTAGAGCAAATTATCCTCTCTTCTAGCTTTCTAAAGTCAGTGTGGGAATTGAGGTGCTTTTGGAGACCACAGATGACAGAACGTAGCTGGTATCGAGAAATTTCGGAACCACTGCCTGGAAAAGAAAAGTAAGGCCATAAGAAGACAGGAAGGGACAAGTAAGAATGCTCTCTCAGGGAACTGATCTCCAGAGAAAGAAGGCAAAAAAGAAGGTTTTCTGCAAAAACCAGTGCCTTCTGCATATCTCTGGTTCCCACATTAAGCCAAGTTCAGAAAGGAGCACGTTCACAAACAGAATCATTATAAGGTTAAAAAAGCAAAAAGGAGGTGCTGAAACAGAGCCAGAGCTAGGATAAGCTGAGTGACGCACTCTCCTTGGGCCCCGAGTTTAAGAGGTGTCCCCCAAAACTCAGCGATCTAGTAAATAATATTATAATGCAGTAGTTTAAAAAATCAAATTGGCAAACTATAGCCAGCCACCAACTTTGCAAATAAAGTTTTATTGGAACCAGGGTGAGGTTCAGGGTGAAGTGACTGAGGCAGGGTAGCTAGAACTCAATGAGATAGAATTCTGTCTTTACTTAAAATGCTGACTTTTTATTTGGATATGGATTTTCTGCACTTATTTTGAAGCTTTAAAGAACATTACATTAAGACAGTATTTATTTGGATTGCTGGGGATTTGGGTTCCCCTTAAATTTTGTGCCTCACTCACCCCACCCCAGTCCTGCCTGGGTTGTAAAAGAGAGAGAAGAAGCAGAAAGAGACAGTGGTTTAAAAACTCACGCAGGAATTTGGGGTTGAGACCTAAAGCAGAAAAGTGGGAGACTCCATTTTATCCCGCTGTATGCATTCTGTGCCCTAGGCACCCTCGTGCCAGTGAAGGCCGTTCTTTCATTGAGCTCCTTCCCTTGGCTTGGCAGCTGCACTCACTTTTATATGCAGGTTCTGGAATGCTGGGAGCTGTATGGCAGCCAACATTTCTCCTCTCCCTTCGCAAACATGACGTTCTCTGTAATTCAGTTACAGACACCTCTTTCCTTAGCCTTCTCACCCAGGGAGCCTGATCAAGGAATCTAAGAACTAAGCCTCATTTGCCTTCTCTGGGTATGCAAGTGAATTTGCATATATCTTGTGTCCCATTTGCATTCCCCTCACATGGGGCATTTAGAATAAAAACAACATTCATGAATCAAAATGAAGCTTGTTCCATTCTTTCTCTGTCAAAGTATGGCGTAAGTAAAAGGATACCACAGTGTGAGAAGGAGCTGAAATTATATTTGCCAGGGTTATGGGTAGTTTTAAAAGCAATCCAATTTGGTGGCATTTACCACCACAAAATTGGCGTTTAATATTTATGGGTTTCGCCTTGGAGAAATCACTCATTACTGAAGTAGCCCCCCCCCCCCCACTACCATTCTTCTAGAAATTTGGGCCAAGAGTCCCTAGAAGCTAAAACTACTTTTCCTTCTCCAAGTCACCACTGAGAGGGTGGGAAGCCTGATGGTTCTACTTAACTGATTTCTCCATTTGGGGTGAAGTGGAGGAAGAACCAATTACAAAGGAGAAGAGGAAGGACTGTTGCTCTTCATCCTCCCTCAGCCCTTCTGAAAGCTGAAAGAACTCTGGAAAGGAAAAGAGCTGTCTGGTATGAACACTGCACAGAATTTCATCTGAAGAAACAAACCAGTGGACCAGGGACTACAAGTGCAAAATAAGTTAGAGCTCGAAATGATGAAAATTGATATCACAAGTGATAAGGGCAAGTTCATTAACCGAGTTGTTTAAGAAAGTAGAGCAGATAGGTAAGAATACACCAACATGCCTCCAGCACTAAGAGAACCAGAGGGTGTGAGCCTCGCAATCTGTGTGACAGGTAGAGAGTTCAGTGAAGAAGCATGACTCAAATCCTTCCCAGCTTGAAAAAAAAAATCCCCTTAGTCCATTTAACCTTATTTTAAAATATCCGATTCTTGAGGCGATTTTCTGGTTATTGGATAATATGCAACCAAGAAAAGGGGTGCTCTGGAAAGTGGATTTCTCTTTTCAAACAGATACACCTCTGTATAATTTTATGTAGTGGCCTTGGTTTATAATTCGGTTTTGTAAATTTGGTTAGTAGGAGTTGATGCCCAATTCAACTCTTGGTTGAATTGATCAAATCAAGCTTCTGACCAACCTGTCACTGAGCTTTATCATGTCTTCCTTTATGTCATAGGCATCTAGAGAAATAACATGACAAGCATGCAGAGATAGATGAGCAGATGGGCTTTCTTACCATTATTCTCACAAGCACCAGAAAAATCTTGGAATTAACGTAAAGTCCACCATTAGGAGACTGGTTTAATATATTACGGTAAATTCATACTATGTGAAACCCCAACACTACCAAAGAAAGTAAGATAGATTTACATATAGTGATATGGGAATATTTCTAACATTATTATTTTTTATTAATTAATAATTTTTATAATTTTATTTTATTTTTTAAGTGTTCCAAGATTCACTGTTCATGCACCACACCCAGTGGTCCATGAAATACGTGCCCTCCTCAATACCCACCACCAGGCTCAACCATCTCCCCACCCCCGCCCCTCCAAAACCCTCAGTTTGTTTCTCAGAGTCCATGGTCTCTCATGTTTTGTCTCCCTCTCCGATTTCACCCATTTCAACCTTCCTTTCCTTCTCCCAATGTCTTCCATGTTTTTCCTTATGCTCCACACGTAAGTGGAACCATATGATAATTGACTCTCTCTCTGGTTGACTTATTTCACTCCGCATAATCTCTTTCAGTCCCATCCACATTGATACAAAAGTTGGGTATTCATCCTTTCTGATGGAGGCATAATATTTCATTGTGTATATGGACCGTATCTTCTTTATCCATTCATCTGTCTAAGATGTATTGTTAAATAACCTACATTTCAGAACAGTTTAAGTATTATGATCCAATTTAGGTAAAACAAGGCAGACATACATATATACATGTATATGTGTGTATGATATTTGTTTATGATCAAAAATTTCTGAGACAATATCAGTATTAGTAGTTACTTGTTGAAAGCAGTCTTGGGAAGAATTGTGGGACCAGTAGACTTTTATAAAGTACTTCTCTAACCACATTTACAATAGCCATACAGTCTTTTATATTGAATATTAATTTATAGTAATTAATATGTAGTAACTAAAGTAATTAATCTATTCTATATATGATTCACTAATACAGACACATAAAGTGAGTGCAGGTGCACTAATATATATGAAAGAGAACATGCCAAATAATTACAGTATTTCTCATTAAGTAGTTGGATGCTGGGTGCTTTTTATTTGCTTCCTTAAATACTATTTTTCTAGATTTTTATAATGATCCTGAGATAGTTTCCTTGCTATAAATAGCATTCATTGTTTATTCTTTTCAAGTTATAAAGCTAACTTGTTTTCAAAGTACAAAACCTAGAAAATACACATGGAATTAAAGGAACACTATGAAAATTCACCTATAGCCTCAGCAGCCAAAAATAACCACGGCTAACCTTTTTGTGTATGTCCTTCTAGACCCTTTGCAGTGGTTTTTATCTTGTTGAAAAGATGATCATTATAGGGGCACCTGGATGGCTCAGGTGGTTAAATGTCTGATTCCTGGTTTCAATTCAGGTCATGATCTCAGGGTCACAGGATAGAGCCCCCTGTCCAGCCCCACATCAGGCTCTGTGCAGAGTCTGCTTGTCCCTCTCCCTTCCCATCTGTCCCTCACCCCCCCACACTCTGTCTCTCAAATATATAAAATCTTAAAAAAAAAAAGATCATTATATCTGTTCTGTGATCTGTGTTTCTGTCTGTTAGACATATTACCCAGAACATCTCCCAGGTACATAAAGTATTATCCAATATGATTTTTGATAACTGCACAATATTCCATTTTATGGAGATATTATCATAATTTACTAGACTACTACAACTCTCTACTTCTGGACTATCCCAACTGGGCTTTTTTTTTTTTTTAATATATCTTTATATCTAGCCCATTATTTCCTCTGGGTAGATTCCTAAAATTGAAATTCCTGGGTCAAAGGGTAAGGTGTTATTTTTTCTTATTGTGGTAAAATATATATAACATACAATTTACCATTTGGCCTTTTAAAATATACAATTCATGGGCACCTGGGTGGTTTAGTCTGTTGAGTGCCTGCCTTCAGCTCAGGTTATGGTCCCAGGGTCCTGGGATCGAGTCCTGAATTGGGTTCCTTGCTCAGTGGGGAGCCTGCTTCTCCCCCCCACTTGCATGCTCTCTCTGACAAATAAATAAATAAAATCTTTCTTAAAAAATATACAATTCAGTGGTATTAAGTACATTTACAATGTTGTACAACAATCAACATCATCCAATTTCAGAATTTTTTCATCACTGCTAACAAAAATCTTGTACCCATTAAGCAGACATTTCCTTTTTTTTTAGATTTTATTTGTTTGAGAGAGAGAGAACACACTAGAGAGAAAGCATGAGTGGGGTTCAGAGAGAGAGAGAGAGAAGCAGGCCCCCCACTGAGCAGGGAGCCCTATGTGGAACCCTGGGATCATGACCTGATCCAAAGGCAGATGCTTAATTGACTAAGATACCCAAGTGCTCTCATTTCCTTTTTTAAAATAATATTTTATGTATTTATTCGATAGTATGAGCAGACTTGACTCTGCACTGAGAGCAGACCCCAACATGGGGCTCAATCCTATGACCCTGAAATCACACCTGAGCCAAAGCCAACAGTTAGATACTCAACAGACTGAGTCACCTGGGGGCCCCAAGCAGTCATTTCCTATTCCCTCCTTCCCTTCATCCCTGGGAAGAGACCCTATTGGGCCATAGAGATTGACTTGCCTCAGTATTCAGATCTGCTTGTTTTAGATAATTTATATAAATAGAATCCTACAATATTTGGCCTTTTGTGCTTAGCCTCTTTCACTTAGCATAGTGTTCTCAAGCTTCATCCATGTTGTGGTATATATTAGTATCTTATTCCTTTTTATGACTGAGTAATATTTCATATGGATAGATATTTTGTTTATCACTTCATCTGTTGGTAGACATTTGGGTTTTTTCTACCTTTTGTCTGCTTTGAACATTCATGTACAACTCTTTGAACATCTGTTTTCTGTTCTTTTGGATATATATCCAGGAGTAGAATTACCAGATCATATGTAATTCTATATTTAACTTCTTCAGGATCTGCCAAACTGTTTTCCACAGTAGACTTCACCCACTTAAGTTCCCATCAGCAATGTAGGAGAGTTCCAATTTCTTTACATCTTCATTAACACCTGTTATTTTGTTACTGTTGTTACAATTTTTTTTATTCACTTAAGTAATCTCTGTACCCCACATGGGGCTTGAACTCATGACCCTTAGATCAAGAGTTGCACACTGCGTCAGGTGCCCCCCCTTTTTAATTTGCTGCTGTCGTTTACTGATCACCAGTGAATGTGAAGTAATATCTCATTTTGGTTTTGATTCACATTTCCCTAATGACTAATAATGTCGAGGATCTTGTCATGTTCTTGTCGCCCATTTGTATATATCATTTGGAGAAATGTCTATTCAAGTTCTTTGTCCGTTTTTTTTAAAAGATTTATTTATTTATTTGAGAGAGAGAGTGTGTGGAAGGCAGAGGGAGAAGGAGAGAGTCTTTAAGCAGACTCTGTGCTCAGTGTGAAGCCAGACCCAGGGCTCAATCTCACCACCCTGAGATCACAACCTGAGCCAAAACCAAGAGTTGGATGCTTAACCAACTGCACCACCCAGGTGCCCCTCTTTGATCCATTTTGAATTAGGTTTTGCATATGGCGTGAGGTAGGGATCCAACTTTGTTTTTTTTTGCATGTGCCTATCCAATTGTTCCAGCGCCATTTGTTGAAAAGACTATTCTTTTCCCCCATTGAATCATTTTGGAATGCTTGTTGAAAATCAAAGTATTTACTTTAAGATCAGAAAACAAAACCAAAGTAATAAAAAAGTAGAGAGAGAGAAGATGTTTCCTCTTTTTTCTCTAATACTTTTCATTAGATTCTTATACCCTCATACTCAGATGGATGTAATAGCCTTCTAGTTATTTTGTCTATCTAGTGACAGAGAGAGTAATCTTGTCTAGCTAGTGACAGAGAGAGTAATAACTCTTTTTGTTTTGTCTTTTTCTTTTGTTTTAATTAGACTCCACACCCAGCATGGAGCCCAATTCAGGGCTTGAACTCACGACCCTGATATCAAGACCTAAACTGGGATCAAGAGTCGGACGCTTAACCTACTGAGCCACCCAGGTACCCCCATAATATCTCTTTATTACCACCATGTTATTAATTTCTTCATTTATAAATATTTATTGATTGCCTACTTGATGCAAAGAAATTTCTCACTTGGTTGCGATTGAGTTATATAGCTGTAAAACTTCCAATAACACTTGCCAAGTGATTAAGATTACTACTACTAAAGTATTAACTGGTGACTCCACCTCAGAGCAGTTACCCACCAAACTACAGTCATCTATGCCTCTTAGCCTAAAATAATCAGCCAGCCTTACCCATTGCTCTACTGTAGATGGATTTGAAGGAAAACTGAATTAAAATATATTCAAGAACAAAGGATTAAGGAGATATATCTTTTTTGGCAGGGAATAAAAGTAATATTTAATCCCCAAATTAACTGTCATTTATTCTTTCCACACATTAATTGGATGACTACTATGTGTCCCAGGATTATGAGAAGGAAAAGATTCAGTGCTGTGCTCTAATTGCTCACAGTTTAGAAAAAAAGACAGTTATTTTTAAAGATAAACTGTAATCCAACATTGTAAGTGCAATAATAAAAATGTGAATAAAACACTGTAGGAATGCCAGAGTGCAGCAAGTTTAATAATAGGACCATCCTTTTTTTTCCTTAATAGATCTGTTAAATTTCCACTATAATTATCTGGAAACTATTTGTTATGGTATTTCCCCATCACCAGTTTATCTTTTAATTCCTTCATTTACAAATATTTATTGATTGCCTACTCCATGCAAAGAAATTTCTCTTCTGGTTTTGGGATTGAGCTATATAGCTGTAAAACTTTCAATAACACTTTCCAATCTTGTGATACATTTTAAAACTATATAAAAGTAATATATTAGAAAAAATAATATGGTATGAGTTAACAACACAAGAGCTCTGACCTAAGACAAGAACCAGATGATTACTCTAGATTAACAGTTCTCGGTGTTCAGCATGTCACTGTGTACCCTAAATAGTTAAGATTTCAGAATCTGCACATTATTTCACACACACGCTTATCTGTGTGTGAATCAAGATCTTCTATCACTCATGGGCACCTGGATGGCTCAGTTGGTTGAGCATCAGACTCTTGCTTTTGGCTCAGGTCGTGATCTCAGGGTCTTGAGATCGAGCCCCTCATAGGGCTCTGCACTCAGGACAGAGTCAGCTTAATATTCTCTGCTTCTCCCTCTGCTCCCCCCCCCCCACCACCACTCTGGTAAGCGGGCTCTCTCTCTCTCTCTCTCAAATAAATAAATAAAATCTTTTAATAAGGTTAAATTATAGTCAACACTCTGTTTAAGAGAGGGCCAAGCCTCAAACCAGAGGCCCCTCTCCCAGAAACTTTATCCCAGAGAAAGATTTTATTTTATTTTATTTTTTAACTTTTATTTAGTTATTTGTCAGAGAGAACGAGAACGGCAGGCAGAGGCAGAGGGAGAAGCAGACAGGGCAGGGAGCCCGATGTGGGACTTGATTCCAGAACCCTGGGATCATGACCCAAGCCTAAGGCAGCCTCTCAACCGACTGAGCCACTCAGGTGCCCCGAGAAAGATTTTAAGGCAAGGAAACTTAAGGTCCTAGAAAGAATATTTCCTTTTTTTTTATTTCTATATAATTAACTTACAGTGTTATATTAGTTTCAGGTGTATAACACAGTGATTCAACAACTCTATATTCAGTGCTCATCACAATAAGTGTACTCTTCATCCCCTTCATCTATTTCACCCCTCCCCCACCCCACCCACCACCTACCCACTGGAAGCCACCAGTTTGTTCTCTATAGTTGATGGTTAGCTAGAAGACTATGTCTAACTAAGCAGATGGGAAAGCCAGAATCTTCTGAGGGAGAGAAACTTCTTTTCAGGGAATTTTCACTATCTTTGATGGACAAGATCAAGAAATGTGACTTAAGTTGAGAGGAACCTCAGAGATATCCGGGTTGCTCAGTCCCTTTAGTTTCCAACTCTTGATTTTGGCTCAGGTCATGATCTGAGGGTTGTGAGATCCAGTCCTATGTTGGGGTCTGCATGGAATCTGCTTGAGAGTCTCTCCCTTTCCCTCTCCATCCCCCTTTCCTCCTCTGCGCCTCTCCCTGCTTGTGTGCTCTCTCCCTCTCAATAAATAAATAAAATCTTTAAAAAAAGAAAGAAAGAAAGAAAAGAAAGAGGGGCATCTGGGCGGCTCAGTGGGTTAAAGCCTCTGCCTTCAGCTCAGGTCATGATCTTAGGGTCTTGGGATCGAGCCCCACATCGGGCTCTCTGCTCAGCGGGGAGCCTGCTTCCCCCCCTCTCTCTGCCTGCCTCTCTGCCTACTTGTGATCTCTCTCTCTGTCAAATAAATAAATAAAATCTTAAAAAAAAAGAAGAAGAAAGAAATACATTTAAAAAAAAAGTTGTGAGGAACCTCAGTGTCAGACAGTGAAGAAAAATATAGGCTGAAATAGTCCTGGTTCTATAAATTAGAGCAAATTCTTCTCTCTTTTGCTTGCAAAATAAATCTAGGCTGCCTTGAGGGGGGAAAAAAGACATTAATTTGTTTCAATCCAAATTAAGTACAAGAACAAAATCTGACAAAGCTACAATTTTTAAACAGTTACTGGAAAAATATTAACTAAAATACAGGCAAATAAAATTCAGAAGCATTTTTTAAAAATTAAACACCAGACTAAGTAGGATCACATCAGGAATGCAAGAGTAGTTCAACATCAGGAAATTTATTGTGATAACTAACCATATTAACAAATCAAAACATAAAAAGCATATTGTCATCACTTTTGAACGCTTTATTTGTTTTTAAGATTTTATTTATTTGACAGAGAGAGAGAGACAATGAGAGGGGGAACACAAACAGGGGGAATAGGAGAGTGAGAAGGAGTCTTCCCAAAGAGCAGGGAGCTGGATGTGGGGCTTGATGCCAGGACCCTGGGATCATGACCTGAGCCGTAGGCAGACGGCTGAGCCACCCAGGCGCCCCTTGAGAAATTTATTGATTGATTCATTGAGCCAGCAAATTTTCACTATGCATTTACTGCGTACCAGGTGCTGAAGATACGGCAGTGAGCACAAATGGAAAAAGTCTTTGCTGGCAACAGCTTACATTTTAGTTGAGGTAGAAATACAATAAGTAATTAAACAAATAAATACATAACATCTGTAATTATATGCTGTAATGCAAATAAAGCAAGTTAAGATGATGATAAGAATGCTATTTAATATAGAGTGACCAGGGAAGGCTCTCTATTAAGATTACTTTTTAAAATATATTTTATTTATTTATTTGACAGAGAGAGCACAAGTAGGGGGAGGGGCAGAGAGAGAGGGAGAAGCAGGCTCCCTGCTGAGCAGGGACCCTGATGCAGCAGATCCCAGGACCCTGGGATCATGACCTAAGCCAAAGGCAGACAACCCACTGAGCCACCTAGGCACCCCAGTTAAGATTACTTTTGAGCAAGACCTAAAGGAAGTGGATGGGCTAGCCAAGAGAATGTCTGGGGAAAGAGATAGAGAAAAGAGCAAATACAAAGGCCCTGAAATGGGAGACAGCCCATATTTTCAGGGATGCCATATATATGGCAGGAAAAGAGTAAGCAAAATGGAGACTAGAAGAACACAAGGTTAGAGAGGCAGAGGACAGAGAAGACAGATCACGTATGACCTGTGGATCATTTATGACCTGTAAGCCGTGGTAAGAACATTGGTTTTCATTCTGATTGAGATCTGTAATCACTAGAAGGTTTTGAATAGAAAAGAAGTATGATCTGACACCCATTATAAAAAGATTTCTTCTGGCTACTAGGATGAAAATTAGCTCTAGAGGTAAAGGTAGGAAAGTAGTCGAGCAGATAGGAAAATGCTGCAAGAGTCCAAGTAAGGAATGATAGCAGCAAGCCCCAGGATGGTAGTAAGTGAAGGTGGGGAGACGTGGTTACATCCCGGATATATTAATTCTATTATACTATGAAGCTGGCTTTTTTACAATTAGGGATTCTTGGTATATATATATTTCTCTGTATCAGCTCAGTTTTCCAGGGAAAAATCCTATTTCCTCCCTGGAGATCTCAACAGTCCGGCTGCAAACTTTCTGGAGCTGGGTAGGGAAAAGAGCAGAATGTCCTGTTTAGGATACAGACTTTCATGTCTTCACACCATGC
Organism: Nasua narica; assembly: GCA_028533885.1. Taxonomy (NCBI): domain Eukaryota; kingdom Metazoa; phylum Chordata; class Mammalia; order Carnivora; family Procyonidae; genus Nasua; species Nasua narica. The sequence continues at coordinate 28,561,442 of CM052809.1, forward strand.
CCTTGTTTTCCTACCCAGTCCTTAGAGCCTGATAGACCAAAGTCTAGAGCCTTCCTAATTCAGTTTTTCCAGAGAAGATGACTTCCTTCTCCTGCCTGGTAAGGGAGAGGAAACATCTGACTACTTGGGATGAGAATAGGGATACAGAATTTATCTGTATAAGAATCAGATAGAACCCCGATACATTGCACTTTGCTTTATTGTGCTTTGCAAATACTGTGTTTTTTACAAATCAAAGGGATGTGGCAACCCTGTGCTGAACAAGTTTATTGGCACCATTTTTCCAATAGCATTTGCTCACTTCACCTCTCTGTGTCACATTTTAGTAATTCTTGGAATATTTCAAACTTTTTCCTTATTATATTTGTTATGGTGACCAGTGACTAGTGATTATGACTCACTGAAAGCTTAGATGATGGTGAGCATTTTCTAGCAATCAACTATTTTGAAATTAAGGTATGCACATTGGGTTTTTTTTTAGACATAATGCTATTGCACACTTACAGTATAGGATATACATAACTTTTACAGGCACTGGTTAAGAAAGTATTGGGATACTTACCTTAATGCAGCAGTCTGGAACCAAACCCACAGTATCTCCGAAGTATGCCTGCATATATTCTTCACCTCTCCAATTCCTGCGGCTTTCTCAGGTTCCATGGGACAAATCTGTGTGCTTGTTACTGGTGTCTTCTTCCTCTGCAGTTCCTAGGTTTTACCATTCTCTGACTTCTTAAGTCATTCATCATTCCCCATCCACTTTTAGCCTTCACCTACTGTGACTTGGGGTTAAAAAGGTCTCCTAATGTCATTGAATATGGATTTTGTGCTTATATTTCTTGTTATCCTCCTACAAATGCCTTTAAACATATTTGGGGCACCTGGGTGGCTCAGTGGGTTAAAGCCTCTGCCTCCGGCTCAGGTCACGATCTCAGGGTCCTGGGATCGAGCCCCGCATCGGGCTGTCTGCTCAGCAGAGAACTTGCTTCTCCTCTCCCTCTCCCTGCCTCTTTGCCTACTTGTGATCTCTTTCTCTCTGTCAAATAAATAAAATCTTTAAAAAAAAAAAGCATATTAAATACACCACGGGGCTGCTGGGTGGTTCAGTGGGTTAAGTGGCTGATTTTCTTGATTTCAGCTCAGGTCATGACCTTGGGGTCCTGGTATCAAGCCCCGTAATCAGCTCCATGCTCAGCGAGAAGTCTACTTGAGGATACTGTCTCTCCCTCTCCTTCTGCCCTCTCCCTGCTTTCTCTCTCTCTCTCTCTCAAATAAATAAAGAAGTTTTTAAAAAATAAATATATTAAATATGCCTAATACCACTCAAATTAGGAAACTACGGATGAACCGGCAAACCTAGTTCACAAATTTCCTTGCCACGTAAGCCTTTCCATGAGTGGGTTGTCTAAATGTCCTCAAGACACAGCAGCTGGCTTCCTTCAGGAGGATGGAAGTGATAGAAGAGATAGAAAGCCCAAGACAGAAGCCGCAGTCTTTTTTTTTAAACAGCTTTATTGAGATATAATTCATATACCATACAACTGACCCATTCCATTCAAAGTATACAGTCGAATGGCTTTAGTGTATTTACAGAGTTTTGCAGTTGTTACCACAATCAATGTTAAAACATTTTCATTACTTCCAAAAGAGACCCTGAACCGAGCTGTCACACCCCAAGCTCCCCACACCCGCACCGCTGCAGCTCTAGGCAGCTCTCTATTTGTGTCTGTAGACTTGCCTACTCTGGACATTGCATAGAAATGGAATTATACGCTATGTGGTCTTTCGTGACTGGCTGCTTTCACTTAGTAATTTTTTAAGGTTCAGCCATGTGGTAGCCTCTGTCAGTATTTCATCTCTTTTCATTAGGTGCTCTCCTTTCCCCCCACTATCTTTTAGTGAAGTTCCTACTTACTTCTATTTACATATACAAGTTTTTCTGTCTCTTACTTTTCTAGATCCAAGAAAGCCTTGGGCCTTTTAGGCTTAGGATCTGGGTTGGCACTTCCCCGTCTCAGCAAAAGTGCCTTATAGAACTAGTTGAGATTCTAATTTGACCTGTGGTCCCCGGGTTCTTAAAGTCTTTTATAACCTAATCTTACAAGTGCCCCCGCCACTGCTTCTGCCACATTCTGTTGCTTATACAGACCAACCTATGTAGAATGTGGGAGGAGAATACATAAGGGTGTAAACACCAGAAGGCAGGAATCACTGAGGGCCATCTTGGAGGCTGCGTATAATAGGGAGGATGTTGTCATGTTGCAATCCATGTGAGAGGTAAAGACCTACCTCTAGATTTGCCCCATCTCACAGATCACCACTAACAAGATAACAAAAGCAAAAAACGAAAAGCTCATGTATGCAGCATGCTACAAAGAAAAAGCCCTCACTTAAGAGGGAGCTTTGGCAGGAAGTCAGTCTTTTTTCAGCAGCACCTGATGTTCCCTGATCAATACAGAAAGTGAGTATCTGGCATCATAGGAATGAGGAAGTGAAGCTTAACACCTGGCTTTAAAAGAAACCAATGGCTGATAGCAACTTGTCTAAATACGGCGTTACCTATATAAATAAAGTTGAAAAACACTCACCTGGCATAAATGTATTCCCCCTGATGAATGATTATTTCCAATAATAGCTACTGTACAATAGGAAAGAAAGTTAACTGAGGCTTTCTTATGGTTTGGTCATGAATATTCACTCAGTCATTTTGTTAGTCAACAAATATTAATGGTACAGCAGGGACTTTTGTGCTTAATTAATATTCTGAGTTCCCCTTAGGGATATGACACTATATTTAACAATATAATAAGCATAAGAAGCATAAAACAAATACACAGTCCCTGCCTTCAAAAATCTTTCATTCAAAGGCAAGAAAAAAAAATAGACAAATGACAAAACTGGTATTTGTTTTGAAAGACAATAAACACAAGGGGCTATAAAAGTTCTTTAAAATATACATATATTGCCATTTGTCTTGAATTCTCTTTTTTCATCGCCATATGTTTTTAGTAACTGATGAATACTGTTTATATACAAGATAGCTTTTTCAATTAAAAAAAAAGACATTTTAGGGCACAGTATAGCAGCACCCTCTGTTTGGACTTATTTCCCTATCTGACATGTGTAGATCAGCTCAGCGGGTAACAGCAGTAAGATGATCATTAGGAGTTTTAAAATTCCTTTGAGAAAAAAAAATAATAAAAAAAATAAAATTCCTTGGAGAGATTAATCTGTATTATATCATGTAAATGTAATCACATCAAAAGAAAGTAAGTTGGATATCTTTGGTACAAATAAAATACAAAGAAATACACAAAGATATCTTTACTAAGCTTGATTCTATGGAAATATTCCAGATCGACAGATTGAAGAAAGCTTGTATTTAAAATAGTTTTACAGATAGGTGTAAACTCAAGATCAGATTGATCTGTGATGGGCCAATATTAAAGAATGTAATTTCCATTTCTGTAGAACATTAACAAGAAATTTTGGTTTGCGCATGCAAGATCAACTTAAAAGCAACATGTAAACTACCCAGTTAGCAGCCTCCATCCCATCTCAGTTTCTATACCATTAGCAGAAACTATCTCATAAATAAATGCTTTCTCTCAAAGGAACTCCCAAGCACAATAATGTCAAATGGGGCTGCAAGCTCTTAATATAGAAAGGAAGAGGAAATTTAAAAAGCTTTCATTAAAGATGACTCCTTCTTTCATTGTATAAAAGCTGATATATAACATTTTACCCCCACTGGATTGACAAAAGTTACATGTAATAATACCAAATATTGACAGTAAGTAGAATTCTTGTAAACTGTGAGAGAATTGAAAACTATTTGGCATTAATAACCTCACAAAGTTGAATTCTGTATACTCCCCAATCCAGCAATCCTACTCCTAGGTATGCAGCCAAGAAAAACACTTTGCATGTGTCACCAGGAGGCGTACCTAAGAATTTTTATGGCAATGATGTTTACAATTTTTTAAAAGGCTAAAAAACATCTCAACTATTTATCAACAGAATAAACTGTAATGTGTTCATACAATAGAATGATATATGGTATTGAAAATCAACAATCATTATATACAACAACATGAATGAATCCGGGCAACATAGTGTTGAGAATAAAGGACAAATCCCAGAAAACCATATATTGGAAGACAGCATTTTTCTTTCTTTTCATTTATTTAAATTCAATTAATTAACATATAGTGTATTATTAGTTTTGGAGGCAGAATTCAGTGATTGATCAGTCTTATAATATACCCAGTGCTCATTAAATCACTTGCCATTCTTAGTGTCCATCACCCAGTTACCCCATCCCCCCCCCCCCCAGCAACCCTTAGTTTGTTTCCTATGATTAAGAGTCTCTTATGGTTTGTCTCCCTCTCTGGTTTCATCTTGTTTCATTTTTCCTTCCCCTCCCCTATGCTCCTCTGTTTTGTTTCTTAAATTCCACATATGAGTGAGATCATATAATTGTCTTTCTCTGATTGACTTATTTCCTTTAGCACACTACCCTCTAGTTCCGTCCACGTCATTGTAAATGGCAAGGTTCCATTTTTTGATGGCTGAGTAATATTCCATTATATATATATATATATATACACACACACATGTGTATATAGATGTATTTACACATACATACATACATACATAAATACATATATACACACTCATCTTCTTTATCCATTCATCTGTTGATAGACATCTGGGCTCTTTCCATAGTTTGGCTATTGTGTACATTGCTGCTATAAACATTGGGGTGCAGGTGTGCCTTCAGATCACTACATTTGTATCTTTGGGGTAAATCCCCATTAGTGCAATTGCTGGGTTGTAGGGTAGCTCTATTTTCAACTTTTAGAAGAACCTCCATACTGTTTTCCAGAGTGGCTACACTAGCTTGCATTCCTACCAACAGTGTAGGAGGGTTCCCCTTTTTCTGCATCCTCGCCAACACCTGCTGTTTCCTGACTTGTTAATTTTAGCCATTCTGACCAGTGTGAGGTAGTATTTCATTGTGGTTTTAATTTGTGTCTGTTGGCCATTTGTATGTCTTCTTTGGCGAAATGTCTGTTCATGTCTTCTGTGCATTTCTTGATTGGATTATTTGTTCTTTGGTGTTGAGTTTGATAAGTTCTTTATAGATATTAAATACTAGCCTTTTATCTGATAAGACATTTGCAACTATATTCTCTCATTCTTGCATTTATATAAAGCTCAAAAACATACAGGTCATATTGTTTTAGCATAGATACATTTGTCATAAAACTAAATTCTAAAAAGAAAACTGCAGTGGAAAGATAAGCATAAAATTCAGGATACTGGGCACCCTTGAGGATGGGGGAAGAGACAGAGGAGGTGCCCAGGCAGAGGTAGATACAGGTTACTGGGAAATGTTCCAGTTCTTGATTGGGTAGTTCATAATACTATCAAGATTTATAGCTAATACATGTGTTACATGGTCTTTCATATGTATTAAAAAGAAAACTGTTACGAGACTGATCTAGTTCATCCTCACCTACTCCAAGTGACAGAGAGCTGATACTTCTTTTTAAGACTTTTACACTTTGAAAAAGGTAATCTGTCCTCGAACTCACAACCCGGAGATCAAGAGCTACGTGCTCCAACAGCTGAGCCAGCCAGGCGCCCTGAGCTGATGCTTATTCTACATGTAAAGAAACTGAAAGTATTATGGCCCTATCTTCAAATAAGTAATGAGACAAAGAGTTCTGCAACACAGAACCCCTCTCTCAAAGATATGGATAGATTTTAAAGAGAATAATCAATTCTATTTAATAATAGAACTATATATCAATTATATATCAATAACAATAATCAATTATAAATGAAGTTAAATCTAAGTGAATTAAATGGGAATTTTCTTTCTAACATATGGATTGTGCAGCAAAATGAACCTCTTATCTGTCAGTCAGAAAACTGTGATGATCCGGGATGGGATCTCAGTATCACCAGGTGAACTTAAAATTTTCAGAGATAAAAGGAGCAAGAGAACTTTCAGGAAAACCGAAGGTTCAGAGTAGAATATCCAGGATAAAATAGGGAAAAAATTATAAAGGCTAAATGAATTGATTTATTTATTCTTTAAATAAACTTTTCTTTAGCATAAATTACGTAGCAGGGAGGGGGGAAGTACTGGAGTAATAGAGTAATTGAGACACAGTCCATACTCTCAAGGAACTGACACTGTAGTAATGAGGAAATACCTTTCAATGTGTATATGAAAGACATACTACTTAGAGAAGCCATAAAAGGGAATTCAGAGAAAGCAAGTATAATGGTCCCAAAACCAAGAAAAAGAAAGAATCCTTGAAGGTTTTTAAGATAATGCAGTTGATGAATCTGGTGATGAAGAAGACAGGTTTTTTTTTTGTTTGTTTGTTTGTTTTTTTTAAGGATTTTATTAGAGAGAGAGCAAGAATAGGGGGGAGAGGTAGTGGGAGAAGCAGACTCCTCGCTGGGTAGGGACCCCTGATGTGGGGCTCAATCCCAGGACTCTGGGATCATGACCTGAGCCAAAGGCAGCTACTTAACTGACTGAGTCACCCAAGCGCCCCAGGAAGAGGACAATTTTAATTTTAGGCCAAGGCCTGTGAACTTGAAATCTGAAGAAAAAGGGTGGGGAGAGACAAAGAACTTGGCTTGGTTCTTAAGAGAGGGCAAGAAAAATTAGTGCCACAGGGGGTGGGAGTTCACATTGAATACTTACTATGTGCCAGATCCTCTTGTAAATGCTTTTTATGAATTAACTAATTTAATCCTCATAATATACCTATGTGGCTGCTGGTATTATCACCCTTATTTGATAAATGAGGAAATGGACCTATGGAGATGAAGTAATTTGCCCAAAATCATAGTTAGGAATCTGAAAGCAGAGTTTTGAATCTGAAAGATTGGATTACCCCGACCATGATCTTGACTGCCACACTGAATAGAGGAGGGATCTCCTAACTAAAGATAAGGAAAAGCAGAGCTAAAACAGTTATTTATCACTTGAAGTCATTAAAGTATGTTTATATTCACTTGAGTTGAATTACATATATGAAATTTTTACCCCTAAGACATTGTTACACTTTGGTAAATATTAATGGTGTGCCTCAAAGGTTTTGTATTGGATACTATCAATGTAGGATATTGCAGAGGAACTAGTTAGAGAAAAGGTGTGTCTCTTGAACACCACCTTAGAAAATGTCATCTTCTTTCTCTCTCAGGAGACAGAGGCAGAAAGGTAATCCTTGGCAAAGCCCTCAGTTTTTCATCTAGTAAACGGATGTACTTTATAACCAATCTCAATGAATATATATATGTATTTAGTCCCTTTTTTCCTTCTCAGCAATTTAATAAGTGACTCGTTGGCTCAATTGTCTCAATAGGATGTTAACGAGATAAAACTGATGGGTTTAATTCCTTTTTAGATCTGGTGGCCATGAACTACACCCCTAAATTTAGCAAACATGAGCTGCTGAGTGACTCCTGAGAAATTATATTTGGCTCATAACAAGTCTATCGACATTACACAAAAGATAATACTTTACTGAGTGTGTCAGAAGCTTCATCTTTGTGTTCAAGGACAACACATTAATTTTCCCAGAGAACAACTAAACTGACTTGTTTAATGTCTCACAATGGATTTCTAGGATGATCAAGAATAGATACTTGGAAAGAAGGTTCAATATAATATACTTTCTCAAACTGACCCTATGTTATACAGTTTTAATAGTCTTTGCCCAACTTCACAAAATATACTCAATCTTGGAATCAATCAATGAATCAATACAAAAATGATCTCGGTTTCTAATTGCTTATGGAGAATTCTTACCTGAAGACACACTAATGAAAACCAAGTCAGTTCCAATTCAAAAATGTGAATTTAATATGCCTAGAATATAGTTATATGAGGGAGTTATATAATTCATTGAGTTCAAGAAACCTACAAATCAGTGACAGAGCTTTATTTAGCAGGTGGTACTTCTCAGTAAACGAAATGCGAATTTTTAAATGTGATCTGACATCTGACAAGGCCATAATAATAAGGGAGGTGTCTCATAATTATGTAAGGATATTCAGTGAAGAAAAGGATGGTGAAAGATAAGGTTAACATGAAAACCTATCAGACTGAGAATGAGGATAAGTAAACCTGTGATCTCAGTTGAGAATAGAAATGTCTGAAATTATACCAGGAGCAAATAAAATAAAATGAAAAAAACTATTGAATATTTGTAAAGAAAATGTAAAAATTTTGATGTCTGATATCTCAGAGTATAAGTAAAAACCCATGTCCTTGGAAAGGGCTGATATTTAAAGGGAGGGAGAAAGGGAGAGGGAGAGGGAGAGTTAGTTTACTAGCAAAGAATGCAAGCCAGGAAGGAAAATTGTCTAGGTTCAATTCTTAGTTCTGTCACTTAGTAGCTGTGTGATTTTGGCAGTTTCCTTAATCTGTCTGCACCTCAGTTTTCTCATTTGTAAAATGAGGAAAATAAAACGTACTCATAAGGCTGTAGTAAGGATTTTATGAGCTAATATACAGAGTGTTTACATAGTGCCAGGTACATAATAAGAGTACTATATAAACATTACACTTTGAATAAAAGATATCTAAAGATTAACATCAATAGTGGTATTTAATCAGAGAATCAAGAAGAAATCTGGTAGATATACAATCCTTTATCCAAAATCCTTGGGGCCACATAGGTTTCTGAATTAATTTTTTAATATATTTTAAGAGTGTAACATATGATACTATGTATATTTTATGTGGCCTGTATTGTCCTGGGCAGTGACCTCTAATCAAAAACATATTTCCATAATGAAATGCATCAACATTCACACCAAATAGAATAATGAAGATTTTAGAGTCATGTCAGTTCAGATCAGTTTTTACACCAAAAATATAGGGGGAAAATATTTTGGAATTTGGAATTGCAGATAAGGAATTCTGAAGCTTTGTCTACCATAAATCTTACTGTATTAAGTAATGGAATAATAAGAATGGGAAATATAGAGCAACAATGATATTAAATGATAAACATTTCTGAAAACCTAATGTATACCCAGAAAACTTGATGAGTTTTTCTCTCTTAAGAAAGAAGAAGATGTATACATAGTTACCACATGGGATATTACCTGGATTATAGCTGGGTGACTTTATGTGGCATAAATTTTTCATGATGCCTAGAACATCTCCCTAGATATTCTCATGACTGACTATTTCAGGTTTCTGCTCAAAAGTTACTTCCTCAAGGAGGATTCCTTGATCACTCTATTTAAAATATCAGGTGGGAGGCACGCACACACACAATCACACAGTGAACTCTTGCTCCTTTACTGCATTCTTTTTCTTTTTAGCACTTATCACTATCCAGCATTATATTATATATTTGTTTTTTCTTTTTTCTTTTATTTATTTTGTTATATATATTTGTTTATGATCTCTCTTACTAAACTGGAAACTCGATGGGAACAGGGACTTGGTTATGTTCCAGCACCTGGAACAATGGTTGACAAAGAGGCAGTTGGTAGATACTGTTCGATAAGTGATTTAAGAAAATAAGCCTGACTGATTAACAGTGGTGGGTCCTAAGAACTAGTTCTGATATAGCAAGTAATATCTACTTTCCAAAAGGAAATTCAGGCAAAAAAAATTAATAAACAAAATGCCATCTAAACATCAGCTGTAATATGTTTATGTAATATATATACATATTAATAGAATTCCAGGATAGTAATTTAAAAACATTTCTTCTGGGGGTGGGGGGCGCCTGGCTAGCTCAGTTGGAAGAGCATGTAACTCTAGATCTTGGGGTTGTGAGTCTGAGCCCCATGTTGGGTGTAGAGATTACTAAAAAAAAATAACTTTAAACGTAAATAAATAAAAACAATTTTCTATACACATATTTACCAAGTAAATATTGATTAATATCTAGGAAGTAAAAACTAATCATTACACTTACATTACATTTACATTTAGTAATTAATTTTCAGTATTTAGACAAGAAGAAAAAGTATACTTAAAGTATACTTAAAAAATAGGTATAATAGGGCCCCTGGGTGGCGCAGTTGGTTGAGTGACTGCCTTCAGCTCAGGTCATGGTCCCGGAGTCCCGGGATCGAGTCCCACATCGGGCTCCCAGCTCCATGGGGAGTCCGCTTCTCACTCTGACCTGCTCTCTCACTCTCTCTCTTTCCTAATAAATAAATAAATAAAATCTTTAAAAAAATAGGTATAATAATTATTATTTAGTAATAATAATTTAATTATAAAGATAAGTATAATTAATTTTCAGTATTTAGACAAGTATATGTAAAAGTATACTTAAAGATAAAAATAAAAATACTTAAAAATAGAGCACAAAATATTAAAGAAATAATTTACTTTGTACTTTTCCCATGGAGGATTATCTTGATTTTTCCCCTGATATATTTCACTCACCACTGAAAGAAACCAACTGATCATCTAATCACAAAGTGCTACTGCTTTTGGTTATAAAAATGGTCTAAATTAGCTTCAGAGGGCAGAGCAATCTGGCTTTTGTATACACCCCCCTACACAGACATGTATTTAGTCTTGCTCCAGGTAGTAAAATTACAACACATTTATATTTTAAAACAAGCAAACAAAAGAGTTTTGGGGTCACCATAAAATGTTCAACAACATTCAATAGTACTTTCAGTCCAGTTAGATTCATTCTTTGGAAAGGCCCAGATTTCTTCTTTCCTTCTAACCTCATCTATAGGTCAGTTTTGACTTGGGAAAGGTACAAATAGGAATTTAGGCCACACCCTTGGCAAAAGTGTCAAAAATAACTTATCATTTTCAAGTTACCATACTGTATCTTACAAATTGACATTCCATTGTTCATGGTTAAAATAGTATCATTTCAACATCTATAACTTTTACTTTTGCATTTTTTTCTTTCCATTACTCTTAAACCAAGAAGAAGCAAATGAAAAAAAGAAAATATTCCAATTAACATTTTAATAGTTTTCAAACTGTTACCCTGGATTATGCAAGGATTTTCTCCTAGGATTACTTGAAAAAATAATGGAAATTGAGAACGTATATGTTTCCCACAGGAGAGCGACCCCCTGAAATGACACAAATAAGCACACATAGTGTTGTTAACCAACGACTCCAGGGTGGGAAAAAGTAGGTAAAAAAGATAAAACCAGACAACCAATAGCAAAAAAGATCAGAGGCTCGTAGTTATATATGACAGTGATTTCAAGTTTAAATAATTACTGGCTTCTTTGCTCTTAAGTGGTGTGTGGTTGTATTGTAGGTAGGAGGATGAGGAGTGATTTGCCACAGCCCTGTACCCTCAACAGAGAGGGTTCTGCTTACCTGCTTTTGAGGACTGGTTCAATATCTTGTTAGCATTTAAGGAGTAAACTAAACGGTCCACTTCCAAAAAAACCCTGCACCAACAAAGAATAAGCTGCCCTTGTTTAGGTGGAAATTCAGGATCACTAACATAATCTGTCAGAGCACATATGAACTCTACAAGTCTTATGCTTCTGACTCTTGTCTTCAAGTCCCCAAACTGGAATAAAACCAGATAAATGCCTAAGGAACCACTTCACACCCCAAACACGTGCAAACTTTGTTCAACAGAACAGTTTACTGCCAAAATGGAGTTGGCAGAAGTTTGGAGCAAAGGCCCCCAGGCTGCATGATTTGCTGGCACCAGAGAGCTTAAAAATCTCAACATAATGCTGCTGAGTTTGAGCTCTCCCAATTTGCTCGAGACTCTCCAAGTTTGACCTGAGAAAGATGGAAGCTGCCATCAAGAAAGACTTTATTAACACTTCATCCTCTACCCAGAAATAATTTGATTTCCCATTCCTGAGGGCCATACTTCTACATTCTTTGGTAATTTTGTTTATACTGTAAATCTCACACTCTTTTTTGAAATGCATGTAAATTCAATTTTGTTTGGTTGCTTGGATAAAGGGGTACAGGCAGAATGACTGTAAATATACAAAATTAATTATGACAAAGTTCTAATTAGAGAATACTTGATCCAAATAGCCCCCGTACATCACAATTTATTACCCTCAAATGCTGGCAGAAATTAAGATATGGAATATCTATAAGTTGCTATCAGTTTATATGTGGTTTAGCTTGTATTATCACTTCTCTGAGTTTGAGTAATGGTGGTTTAGTCTGTATATGAACAATTTAGGAAGCGAGGAAAGGAGCCAGGAAGAGTTCTCTTCCACAAAGGTCAACAATAAGTTGTTATTCGGGATCCTCACAAGCTTGATCCAGTTTAATGATGAAAACTGCACCCCACTTTTAAAATTGTAATTAGGGGTGCCTGGCTGGCTCCATCAGTAGAACATGCAACTCTAAATTTTGGGGTCATGAGTTCAAGTCCCATGCTGGGCGTAAAACTTAAAAAAATTAAATTATAATTAGAATACTGGCAACAGTACAACTAGCAAGTTTAAACTTGCAAATTCTTAATATGCAATATTGAGAAAGTATGGTTTGCTTTGGAAGGTTACCTTGTGCTGGTTCAATACAACATCAGGTTTAGAGTAAAGATGCTACTTGCTCCTCATACAGCTAGAAAAAGAAAAAGCTTTTTAAAAACTTTCAAATATTTTCTTTCAATAACTCCATGTATTAACCTCTTTTGAAAGTCTTTCTGTTCTTCCTCCTCTAGAACCTCCTAAGTATTTTAATTCTCAGGGATGATTTCATATGTTTAATCTCCACAACAGAGTTGGATGCATTTAGGACAAAACACTCTTTTAGGAGACCAAGTTGCAGAAGACTGTAGTTTTAAAGATATTTATATAGTAGTGCTGCCACCTAAAGATGAGGTGAATAAAGAAGCAATTCAAAAGAAATGACCCATCATTCATTAAACTGTCTCAAAAATTTTCTTACCTCTAACTAGGAATTAATAAACATTTTGCAGTTAGTATGGAATCTGAACTGTTTCACAATAACTTATTGCTCAGCTGTAGTTTCCCATGACAGAAAATTCTAACTTCAAACCTTTGAGAATCCTTTGTGATTTGGAGTCTCCAGGAATACCCCCCAAATACAATTCTCTCAGACATTAGACACTGCCTAAAATACATGGGGGAGAGGGAGGACGGCATCCAAAGATACCCAGAAGTAAACGATTGAGGGATTTCTGGCTTAGTGGGTAAAGTAAACAATAATAGACCTAAGGTGTTTCCCTCTATCAGTGACAGACTCCTTCACTCTTCTGAACTGACTTATATTTATGTAACTCGATTTTCTCATCTATAAAATGGGGTTAATTTCATCTCACTCCTACTTGCCTCTGAGGCTTAACTAGATAAGCTTCTTTAAAAGAAAGGTCTGGTCCTATAATAAATTAGTGAGTTTAAAAGTCGAATGTTGCCTATTAAAAGGATATTTTACTGTGTATTGCAAGGTAACTTCAAAATAAAATATACTCAGTTAAGTAAGTTAGGACAGTGACTAAATTTTTCTAAACTACAGATTGATTTCTCTGAGACATATTTAAATAATGTTAAAGACGGTAAGGCAGCTTTCTATTTATTTGCAGCTGATAATTTTTAGTTGATTCATCTTCCACGTACGCAATGTTACAGGATCGAGATGTGACAGCGTACAAAGTGAGGAAAAAAGTTACCGTGCACCAAAAATCTAGTTAAACTAAGTACGATTTCAAGAAAACTCTGGAAAGACATTTTATAGTTCTGCATTTCGCCCTTGCGTAGCAATTTATGAAAATTAACTGTCTCTTACACTTTCTCCTCTCAGCCAGAGGACGCATAAATAATATTTATCAGGGTTTTGTCCTTAGTCACAGTCCCTCAAAGGGGCCCAGTTTCACCTACACTGCGGGGGAGGCTGGGCAGCAGCCCCACGCTTCCTGTCAAGGATTTCTGGGGCTAAAGCCCGAACGTGGTCTTGCCTCTTTCTTCTTTATGCTAATTCTGCCCTTCTAGCCCTCTCCGCGGGCGTCCGAAGGCCAAGGTGAGACCCTCCCGGTAGATGAAAGGCCTATTGCCTCCTGAGACTTGCGGGCGGAACGAGGGCGGGGGGAGAGGGTGACAGGGTGGTAGCTGCACCGGTAACGACGCTTAGGGCCCTAAGTTGGAGCTGGTGCAGGCCCTACGGGGTTCTAGCCCCGCCTGAGCCTAGCTCCAGCCTTTAAAGCCAAAAGAGGGTAAGTCCTCTTAGGGGCGCCACGGGCAGTGAGTAGAGGAAGCGAGGCCACAGGCAGCCCCCCTCCCCAGAGGCGCCTCAAGGCCTGGGCCGTGGGCTGTTGACGCGCCAACGGCGGAGAAGGCGCGCGCACGCGCAAGAGGGGGGCGGAGGGAGCGCGCTCCGCGTCCGCCGCCGCGGCAACTGAAACGGAGGGACGCGAGGGCGGAGGGCGCGAGCCACGGGGGGAGGATCGGGGAAGAGATGGTGGGTAACGCGGAGCGCGCGCTGACGTCGCTCGGAGTCACGCACGGAGCGCCGGGTTACGCGCCGACGTCTGGCTGCCACGACTTGCCGTCTGCGGCGGCGGCGAGCGGATCCCGCAGGGGAAGGAGGAGGAGGAGGGAGAGCCAAGGGGGCTGTGAGTGAGCGGGAGAAGCAGGGTGTGAGCCGGACTTGCCCGCGGGAGGGAGAACGAGCGAGAGCCGAGCCAGCCATCCGAGCCGCCTCCTCCTCCTCCCCTCGGCGTCCCGCCCCCGCCTGCCAGCCCGCCCTCCTTCCTCCTCAGCCGGCAGAGCCCGAGTGAGGCGCCGCTCGGCTCGCGCCGCTGTCCAGGACAGGTGTGCGCGCGCGCGCCCTCCTCCCCCCTCCCCTCCCCCTTTCCTCGCGCCAGCCTAGCGCCTGCCTAGCGCGCGCCCTCCCTCCCTCCAGCCCGCGCCCTCCCTCACCTGCGGCAGGACAGCGCCCGCCCGCCCGGGTAAGCCCCTCGCGACCTTCCCTGCTGCCACTGCCACAACTCGAGGTGCCGCCCACCCAGTCCCCTTTAATTGCGTCTTATGCCCCAGGAATAATTACTGTACCATTGTAGACATCCTCACATCCTCCCTCCGGGGACTCTGGCAGTGCAGCAACATCCCCCCCCCCACCCCCGTAGCGCACGAACGAACGAACGAACTCCCACCTCCAAAAAAGAACAAAATAACACGCCCCTTAAAAAAAAAAAAAAAAAAAGAATCCTACCTCCGCAGACGCTTGTAGACCACCAGTGGTGCCGTTTGCTTAGCAATCCCTAAGCCCCATTTCCCCTGGCCACCTTCGCCCCGGGCCTGGGACAGTGCGCCAAATGTGGCCGACACTCCCTGCACAGCAACCCTGGCAGGAGGGGAGAGGAAGGAGGGTTCTAGGCTTCACTACCAACCCCTCCTCTTCTCCGTTCAACCCCCACCCCCGCAATGCATACACCCGCCCAGGATGCGTTGTAAAAATAAAAAATAATACATTGGTGCTGACATCGCAGATGAAGGCAGGCCCAAGGATGGGTGGCCCGAACAAGGCATTTTTGCTGCCCCACGGAGCTAGGTCAGCTCAACAGTATTCTCTGCCTTTGTTCGGGGGCAAAAGGAACGGATGCGAAGCTGGAGGGTCTTCCCTTTGAGTGAGAGTGGGCTCCGGAGTCGGTTGAGATGTCTGTAGAAGGGACCCCCACAAATATATCTGCCTTGTTTCCGAACTTGGGTAGAGAAAGGCCCAAGTCCGGCTAGGGCAACTTTCTTTGGCTCGTTGCTGTCTACCCCTGAATTAATGCCACCTTCATTTTCGCTGTCTATGAGGGACCCTCTTAAGGGTTCTAATTCGTTCTGTCGGGTCAGGTGCTTTTGGAGAGCTTTTTGGCAGCGGTGTCAATGCTTGTGTCCCGTGTCCTTGGAAGGGAGGTCCCAGTGCTTTACAATAGACGGAATTTGGTTTGACATCTTTTGGTAGACTGTCAGAGGAGAAAAGGAATTTTTTTTTTTTATTACTTCAAGACCCCTGCTGCTTCCAACCCAAACTGACGTTTGCGAATTGCGGCTTTGAAAATTGGGAGTGTTGACTAGAGTGTGGAGAGTTGCTGATTTCATTCCTTTGGGTACTAGTAAAACCTTTTAAGTATCAGCCGGAAGAGAGTGAGCTATTGACATTTGCATCGGTTCTGTTTGGGCCTTTTGGGTACATAAAATGTCGGGTTCTCGGAATCTTTGATCGAATTTAGAATGTGTGCTATGTTTATTTAGCTCTTTTGCAAATGCTTCAAATGAAAACATTTTGTGAAGTGCAAGGATTCTATCACATGGATTGTTCTCTTCAGATTTTGAATGTTTAATTCATATCTTTAAACATGAAAATAGCATTGGGGAGACATAATTTCAAAGATTAGGTGAGCTATAGAAGGACGATATGCTTTTTAAAAAAATGATTGATGAAATACTATTACTATTAGTCTTTGTTGTTGTTAAACGTTAACATATACTTTACCCTTCATTTTCCTGGTAGATAGCCCTGAGAAGAAATGGGTAATCCCTCCACTTTAAACCTTTGCAGTACAACATTCCAGTTAGTTTTAATGATTTGGGTATTGAAGATAATTGTCTGGTTTAAGACAAGTATTTAACCTAAGTAGCACTTGACAACACAATTTCTAATGTTCTTGCTTCTCTTTTATTTTGGAAATCTGTGGTATTAATCAGCATATTGTTTCTGTTGAGAACTCCATAATCAAAAGGGTTTATTACCCAGAGGTAAATTCCCTCTCTCCAAGTTTATTTTATACGTGTGTGTTAATTTTTACTTTTAAAGACTAAAGCTGAATTAAATTATTTCAGAATCACCCGTAGCTAAGGCTGAGGAAGACTGAGGCTTTTTTCCTTCTTGTTCTGCCTAATGCTTGTTTCACTTGTGAACAATTTTATGTTGGTAAGAGTTTGTTAACGACATAGAGATAGTGGGATTAAAAATAAAGCAATCTCTGTTCTCTTCAAAATGTGTGTGTAGTATTAATAAAAGAGCACAAGAAATCTAAAGATATTTATCAGGCTTTTTAAAGTAAGCAAGCTTTGAGTAGAAAGAGAATATTATTTGATGATTTTTAATTAACACCTATATTTTGCTGCATATCAATATATTTCGTTTCCCCTTTGCCTTTCCTACATTGTGTTGAAATCATCAGTTTAATTTTACAACTGTTTCAAGAATAACAAATTCAAAAAGCTAGGCACAAGAACTAACTTTTCATTTTCTAAGTATATTATTTAAGTAATTAGGAAATGGCTAGAAGTCTTTTCAGATGTATAGATTTTCTAATGGAGTTTCAATGTTAGGATGCAAATCTAACTTTGAAATTCTTTTTAAGGTTCTAAATTTTTCAAATCTACAGATTTTCTAGTGGAGTTTCAATGTTAAGATGCAAATCTGACTTTGAAGTTATTTTTAAGGTTCTAAACTTTTTAAGACTTTACTCTGAGTCAATATTCATTCTTCCCAGACTGTTAAGGCTACTGTATTCTGTAGCCTAAGGAAAGCCGTCTTTCACCACCATCCCCTCCCCAGTCTGACCAAAGCCCCACAATTACAGGCTTATCCTGAAATAGAGTAGTGAAAATGTACTAAATATCCTATTTATCATTGAATTATTCTGAAAAAGCCATTGTTAACCTTGTTTATCTTTTAGATACATTTGTAAAATAGGGGAGAAACTGGTAGTATAATGACAGAAATTTTATACATATATAACAAATAGTGTAACATAAGTAAGTGCATATTATGTGGAGAGATCCAGGTCTCAGTCGTTTGCTAATTTGGGCTTAAAATTCCCAGTGTAAGAATGCAAATGATATTTAACTTGTGTTTTGTCTGGAAACTTCATCAGTTGCCTCTGCACTGGGGAACTAAGAACTCAGTTTCTGGTGACAGACACCTTTTTAAAAAATCAGGGTGTTCCCAAACTCAAACCGCTTCAGAACCCCTGGATGTAAATATTTGGGACAGAGGGCAAGAAATTTAGACTCTAAAGTTGGTCCAAGAAGATGGGCAGTTTTAAACCCTAGTTTTCTGTCCTGGAGGAAGCAGTCCTAAGTGTGGAAGAATGGCAGGGACCGGCAGGTGCGTGTCCCTTCTTCGCAATCCCATTGGGCTTCTTGCTGCTGTGAGCTCTCTTGAAGGGGCAAGGGCTTGGTTCTTCGCAAGGTAAACCCCAGAAGAAGAGCAGCGGCTCTTCTAGATCAGACTTAAACAGATCTTAGCCTCATTTTACAGCTGGGAACGTAATACCCCGCCCTGCTCTGTGTGGAGACCCTGCCACTCAGCCTTTCTGTCCCAGTTTGGGGCCAGGGTCTATCCAGGGTCCTGATCGCTACTGTGTGAGCCTGGAGGAGCCACTGCTTTTTCTCACTTGAAATTTTGCGCAGTCGGAAGTTCGCCAACAGTTCTTCTCTCCCCTTCCCTGCAGACTTGGGGACGAGGGAGGGAGCTCAGAAAAATCAGCACTAAAAGGGTACTACGTGATACTGGAGGATGCTGTCCCCCCTAACTAAGGAAAAGGTTTTTATGTGACCCAAAGTCTGGATTTCTCTCTCTCATCCCTCTCTCAGGATGGGCCTCCCCCTCAGGGAATCATTTCAGGGACCAGTGGACAGGTGGATAGTTCTGGGGCTGGTTCCCACAGGACTACTCCAGTTTGCTCTTTGGTAGCCATCATGCTTTGCCCTGTTTCTTGCTCTTTAGCCGAAAGTAGCAAACATCAACCCAGAGCTAAAGGAGCTAATGCTGGGTAGAATGGGGCCCTTGCTAAGAGAAAAGGGAAGCTGTGAATACTTAGCAGGCAGGTTTGCCTAGGTGATGAAAGGATATATTGGGGGGCTCTGAGGGCTCAGTCATTGACAAGGCTTATGTACTAGACTGGTCTGGGTTTCTTGATCATTACTTGATCTACCCCTTTGTTTTCCAGGAAGCTTGCGTAGCTATGTACTCAGCTGTCTCTGGGGCTGAATGAGGGAGGCAAGACTCCTCACTTTGGGGGTTGAGGGATGTTCAATGGGAATGGAGCCCACAGATGGGACAGACACACTCTTCTAAGGATGGAGGCAACATTCCATGCTTGAGAAAGCCAGGAGTAAGTCTGTGAGGTCTGTATCCCCTGAGCCCGGTGAAGAAGGTGATAAGGAGAGTGTACAGGGATCTGGGGATCCGCTGGGGCTCCCCTGGAGATAGGCCTTAGCTTTCCCTCAACTGTTAGAACTACAGACTGCCGGGAGGGAGTATGAGCATTTGCTGTATATCTAGGAGAAAGAAAACAGGCCCCAGATTATGCTTTAGATCTAGGAAGATAGAATTCACTTATTTCTGAGCCCCTTTCCAAGACCAGACACCCCCTTTAGCACTTTCCAAAGATTCATTGGTTAATTCGTGGTTGGTAACCTAGCTGTCACCTAAAAACCACTAATCACTTAATGTTTTACCTTTTGAGAGGTGGGGGCTCTCCTTGACACTTAAGAGTTTCTGGGAGGAGGGGTAAAAGGAGTGAGCGAACCTGCGTTAATGAAACCCGTAAGGAACTGCGTTTCCCAGGAAATTCCTGACATTTTTAGCTCGTGAATTTCCTAAATCTTGCTTGGTTTTCTCCTCCATTCTGGGTTCTTCCAGAGGGGAACAAGAGTGGGTTGGGGGCTGAAGGCTCGGCAGGGCCTGGTTCGTCTGCAGAGCTGGCGGGCAACCCGGGTTGGGCTCAGCCTTGAGCAGGGTGCCCCCCTTCCCCAAATCTCGGAAGGAGGAGGGGGAGACAGGAGGGCAGTTGTGGTCCCAAAGAGGACTGGTTGATGGTTTTTGGGTGTGTGTGGGGTTTCTTTTTGATTGTTGCTTGGGGGGAAGGGCAGAGCCAACGCGAACAGGCACTGCGGGCACCCCGGCCCTGGTGCGACTGCCGTCCTCTGCTCGGCTCCCCCCCGCCGGTGAGTGCGCCCGCCCGCCCGCCCGCCCGACTGTGCGGGGCTGCGGTTGGGGGGAGGGGGGAGCGGGATCATCTGAGGCCAGAGCCGCTGCCGTGCGCGGGGAGGGGGAGCGGCGGGAGCGAGGGGAGGGACGGGCTAGGTGTCTGCTGCTCCGCGCCACTGCTGCCGGCGCCCCGTCCTCATCCCAGGCAGCCCCTTCTGCAGCTAAGGGTTACCGCCGCACCACCTCTCCTGTTCCTTGCCCGCCTCTGCGGCCAGGGCTCTGCGGTAGGAGACAGCCCAACCAGGCAGTGGGTGGGCCTGTCTGGGTTTGGGTTTGGGTTTGGGTCTGGGTCTGGCTGGGGCCCACAGGGGTGGGTGGCCGTGACTCGGTGTCCCCTGTCTGCTGCTGGCTCAGTTGCGTTTCACAGGCCCTTCCCCCACATCCTCTCTTTGGGGTCACTATAAAGCAAGGCTCAGGCCTGCTCCCTGTGCTTAGTATGGCAGTCCCCTTCTCACCCCTGGTCCCCCAACTCCCTGGGCCGAGGCCGGCTCAGGGTCTGGCCAACAGCGACAGCCACAGTGGTGGTGGCGGCAGCAGCTGCGACGCGGCGCGTCCCCCCCCCCCAGCCAGGGGTGTGGGGTGAGGGCTGGCGGGTGGGCGCCGCCTGGCGGGCGGGCGGGCAGGGGGCTGGCATCAGGGACGGGGCGCATGTCACGTGCTGGCGGGCGGGTGGGCGCGTACAGTAGGGCGCCCTGCTACTGTACTGGGGAGTCAGTGCCCTGTTACCGGGTCTCGTCTCTCCCGCAGATCTCGCGAGAGTGGCTGACTGGCTGTGGGGGTTGCGGCGGCAGCAGGCGGAGCCGGGGAGGGAAAGCAGCGGCGGCTGAGGCGACTGAGGCGGCGGGCGGAGCGGCAGGCGGCGGCGGCGGCGCGGCGGCGGAGCGCAGCATCATGGCGGACCGAGACAGCGGCAGCGAGCAGGGTGGTGCGGCGCTGGGCTCGGGCGGCTCCCTGGGGCACCCGGGCTCGGGCTCGGGCTCCGGCGGGGGCGGTGGTGGCGGCGGGGGCGGCGGCGGCAGTGGCGGCGGCGGCGGCGGGGCCCCGGGGGGGCTGCAGCACGAGACGCAGGAGCTGGCCTCCAAGCGGGTGGACATCCAGAACAAGCGCTTCTACCTGGACGTGAAGCAGAACGCGAAGGGCCGCTTCCTGAAGATCGCTGAGGTGGGCGCGGGCGGCAACAAGAGCCGCCTCACTCTCTCCATGTCAGTGGCCGTGGAGTTCCGCGACTACCTGGGCGACTTCATCGAGCACTACGCGCAGCTGGGCCCCAGCCAGCCGCCCGACCTGGCCCAGGCGCAGGACGAGCCGCGCCGGGCGCTCAAGAGCGAGTTCCTGGTGCGCGAGAACCGCAAGTACTACATGGATCTCAAGGAGAACCAGCGCGGCCGCTTCCTGCGCATCCGCCAGACGGTCAACCGGGGGCCCGGCCTGGGCTCCACGCAGGGCCAGACCATTGCGCTGCCCGCACAGGGGCTCATCGAGTTCCGCGACGCTCTGGCCAAGCTCATCGATGACTACGGAGTGGAGGAGGAGCCGGCCGAGCTGCCCGAGGGCACCTCCTTGACTGTGGACAACAAGCGCTTCTTCTTTGATGTGGGCTCCAACAAGTACGGCGTGTTTATGCGAGTGAGCGAGGTGAAGCCCACCTACCGCAACTCCATCACCGTGCCCTACAAGGTGTGGGCCAAGTTCGGACACACCTTCTGCAAGTACTCGGAGGAGATGAAGAAGATTCAAGAGAAGCAGAGGGAGAAGCGAGCTGCCTGTGAGCAGCTCCACCAGCAGCAGCAGCAGCAGCAGGAGGAGACGGCCGCTGCCACCCTGTTGCTGCAGGGTGAGGAAGAAGGGGAAGAAGATTGATCAAACTGAATGGAAAAAACCCCCACACACATGCATACACACACACACACAGCCACACACAGAAAATATACTGTAAAGAAAGAGAGAAAATAAAAAGTAAAAAAGTAAAAAAAAAAAAAAAGAAATAACTGTTAACTCCAAGGGAGCACCACC
Source organism: Nasua narica (assembly GCA_028533885.1). NCBI lineage: Eukaryota > Metazoa > Chordata > Mammalia > Carnivora > Procyonidae > Nasua > Nasua narica. The sequence goes on from CM052809.1 coordinate 28,583,433, forward strand.
CACAGAACCTCCACCAACTGACAGTTTCTCTTCCTGACTTGCCACCCATCGCTGGATGTTGTCCACTTTATCCACCATATAAAACAGTAAGCAGCTGCTAAAAACAAAAAACAAAAAAAATACAAAAAGTAATAACATTATATGAACTGTGTTTCCTACTTGATTAAAAAATATAAAGAACTGAGTGTTTATTTCCCTAATTAACCAAGAACTTTTGTACACGTTTAAGCTATTATTATTAAAAGTGTTTGCAAAATGGTCAAGATTATAATATTGCTGAATTATATAAAAGTCCTTTTCATGTTGAGCTAACATTTGACTTTAGCACAAAAAAGAGATATTTTAGAACACGTAAAATAATATTTTTAGTTTTTCTCATTTTGTTACCAAATTTCAAACCTTACATGGAGGTTATTATAGTATATTTGACACCCTATATACCTGTGATTAGAGATGTGTATATATATGAGGGCTAGGCATGCTGTGTGTCTGAGCTTTGTCTAAATGTTATGCAGAAGTTTGTAGAGTTAAAGGTACGTAGGTTTAATTCATGCAAGGTAAACAATAAGTGCTCTCTTTTATACAATATGCATTGCATCTGGACCTTAAACATATAAAAATGGTCAGTGAAACTTCTGTGAACATGAAGAAATTATTAAAAAAGGCATTTAAATGAAATTTGCTAAGTTGTGATTTTTACGGTTGGAACCAAAGTTATTCAAATAGTAAAAGGAAAAAGAGAAAGAAAGATAAAGGAAATCTCCCATAATATTTTTCTGCATCTGTTTGCTTTGACTGAGTAGGTGTTTTGTCATTATTGTGTATATGAGATGTATCGTTCATAATATATTTTTTTTATATTATGTGTAGAAAGATTTTAAAAACTAACGTGCAGCAATTTCCAGTGAACCTGTACTTGGACATCAGGTAGCGAGTCTATTTGTGGTCACTAGCACTGTCTCCTAAACTAGTAAGAGGTCTGAAGCTGTTCTTTGATTTTTGCCAGTGCTATTAACTTATGTAGACCTGTTAAAAAAGCAGAGCAACACAATTATAGTTATCCTACTGAGCCATGGATTCTGAGTTTCATTTTAAAAGTGAAAGCCAAGTTGGTATGTGTAAAGGATTTCCATGTAGCTGTGGTGCTAGTTATTACTGGCTACATTATATGCTAAATGTATTTGTGTTCCCCAAGTGTACAAGCCTTCTATCAAAAGTATGTTCTATAACTCATATATTCAAGGTGTAGGGTATGAAAATGCAAAGCTTAGGAGAGCACTTTACCAAGTTGGTGTCCTCCAAACTGAAATTGTTTGTAACGATAGTCTTTACAGGATTTCATTTAAAGATGTTCGTGTGCTTTTAATTGACAACTAACTTCTTGCTGCTGTATAGTAAAATATTAATATATTTTTATCATTAAACTGCTGCATGACTATCATCTTTGAGTGAAGAGAAAATGTTATAAAAAAAAGATGCCTTAAACAGTACATTTTGGTTTGGAATTCTGTAGAAAGTATTTTGGTTAAAAAAAGGATCTTGTCTGATATAGAGAGTTCTGGGGATGGAATTGTTTCTTGGCAATCCCGCCATATAGATCTTACTGCTGTATGTAGAAGACACCACCTGTAGGAGCTGGAAGGTATCAGTGCTTCTCACATTGTAAAGCATTGGCCTAGGAAGGTGAAACAGTTGTCTTTTTGAAGGATTTTTTTTTTTCCTGCTGGTTCTTTGGGTTTTGATTTGATATTTTAAGCTCCCTGGTTGAGTGTGTTGTCTTTGTTTTTGAGATCTACTGTATGTGTTGATAACAAGCTATTTCCATTGTACTGTGCATTTTCCCATTAAATTGTTTGCTTTTAATATTCATACAATGTTAAATATGAGGTGACCGTACAATAGTTAGGAATTTCTTTACTTACAAAAATCACTGGAAATGATTAAATTGCTTTTCCCCTTCCCCCAAGGTGCATTTTTCTTATTTCCATATAGTAAAGTTGAGCTTTTACAGTGCATAATGTGACATTTGGAATGCTTATCAACTGCATGTAAACATTAATAACCTGCACTTTTTTGTCTTAAGGTTTGTTGAGCTGTTTTGTTCACTGTACTTTTACTGTGATATGGAAAAGACTGCATTCTCTGTGCTGTTACTAGTTAGGAAAGAGAATTGCTTTGATTTTGTCTCTTGTTTACTATAGCTTCTTAAAGTTAAGCCTTGTACTACAGGTTGTTGGAGTACTCCTAGATCAGTGTTTCATAGTAGCCAGCAATAAGTAGTGCAAGTCAACAAAAACACAGCAAACTTAGGCAAAGTGTCCTTTCTTTGAGATGCGAATTCTTTCATGAGGTTTTCTTTAGGGTCAGAGTTACCTAAAGTGAAGCCTTTCTTATCTACAGACTTCAGATTCTGCTTGGAATCCTACCGGATCAATGAGCACATACATTGTGCAACTGTCTTTACACTATAACAGTTAAACACAATCTTACTAAGATTTTGAAACCAGTGTCTGATTTATGGTCAGTGGGTTTAAAAAGAAATCCACATGCAAATCTTTTAAGACTTGAGAGGTGATCTTAGAAAAGACTAAGTGACTGTAAAGATGCTCTTTTTTGCATCTCACTTTACCTCCCCAAGCACCCTCCCAACCTTCCTTTCCCTCTACTGTTTGATCCTTTCCTCACCCTTCCTCCCAGGTGCTCGGTACTTTACCAAGGTTCTATTATCTCAGTGTTTTATGTTGGAGTTTTTCCTTGTTTTTATTTTACTAGTTGGTAAACCCTGTTTGTGCTGAGTGAAAAAGGAGATGGTATATTTGACCATATGTGTTATTCATAGAAGACAGTATGATCAAATGTGCCAAAAACAAGCAAACAAAACTTAATTCCTGATAAGTATGCCTTATTTTTAATGATCTGCTTTGTCTTACGATTAAGGTCCAAGAGCTTGGTTAAACTATATTATTTGCCTAAGTATAAAAGAAAACTTGAAATGCATTGCAATATTGACGTTCTTTAAAATGAGAGACACTGTCAAGTAATTTAATCCAGAGATCAGCCACCAGATTTGAAATGCCCATATATGTGTGTGTGTTTGGTGTTGTTCGTTTTTTTTTCCTTTTAAATCACCAAATCTTTTTTTATGCTATTTTTTATTTGTGCCTCCTATTTATCATGCTGATGTTAGAAGCAGCAGTCATCCAGCCACAGAGGGAGCTAAAGTTAACTAACCAGAACTGTAGAAATCATTATACATGCCTTTGACAACAAAGGAAGTTCATAAGAAAAGCCATGTCGGCTTTTCCTCTACTAGATACAGATTGAAGGTAGATGAATATTTGCCAAATGGAAAGGAGAGACAATGTGAGTCAGGAAAGACAAACTTTCCCAGCTTCCTAAAAGCCATGGAGAGTAGAAACCAAAACCAACAGGGAAATAAAAACCTTGAAAGTCTCACTTTCTAGTCCCATGCAGGGGTTGAAATTTGACTCAGAGTGGAAAATATTTTAGGTCTTCACATCTAGAGATGGATAACTATTCCAATTTGATTTTTCAGGTAATGGAGAAAGCTGCTAGGAATTTTAACCCCTACCTAAAGAAGACAGATAATTTCATTTGGGAGCAAATACTTATTGCCTTGAAAAATAGCACTGTAATAGCCTATGATAATTAGTTGTAGAATAACCTTTTTCCCTTTTAAACTATGCAAATTATTAAATAAGTGTAAATTAGGACTCAATTAAAGATAGTTGATTATATTGCAATCAGATGGCATTCACAAACTTAACTGGAGCATATACAAATGAAATCTATTAGTCTGAGAGTTTTGTATGCTAACAGAAAAATATAATTTAGCTACCTATTCTAAAAATGGTGAATATTATTAATATTGTATAATAGGACTGGGAAGACTGCCTCCTTTTTTGAAGAGAGAGAGATTAAGGATTTTTATAATTGTTTTTCATCAAATTTTAATATTTTTGTCAAATTTTTAGGTATTTAATTTGTAAAACAGTTTGCTTTGTACTGGCATACAGAAAATAGGGTATTGATTTTAAACTTTTTGAAGCCAAGTGATCAAGTACATTTGTAATAAAAGTCAATGGATCTATATCAGTTGTACTCACTGTTTTCATTTCTTATTCTTATTAATACAGGAATGCTATACTTTTTCTGCAGGAACACTGTACTAAATTTGGGTGGAAGGGAGGGAAAGAGATAAGTCCGTTGATAATGAGAATCTGGGTGGGTAATCATGGCCCAAGCACTTTACATAATCTTTAAGTCAATTAAGATTTGGTATATTAAAGAAGATGCATATGTCAATTTTTTTCTTCCCGTTTTTGTATGGAACTTGATGTTTGTGGGGGTTATCTCATTCATTGTTTCTGTGCTTTAACATTTTGCGTTTGGCGCTGTTGAAACTTTCTAAACATATTTTTCTTTTACGACATTTTGGGTTATATGCCATCCCTGGTGAACCCACCATGGGCATGATTATTACTTGTCTCCCACGCATGGTTCACCCTCTTTTCTTCAATATTCCTACTCATTTTTTTCATATTTTACACACACACACACACACACACACACACATACAGATTGCCACATGATTTTAGAAGGGAGATTTCTGACATTGTTGCTGTAGTTGTTTTCATAGCTCCACAATTCATTTTATTTTACACGTGAGCATACTTTTAATAATTCCCCATTTAAAAAATGAGATACCAAATCTAATGACTTTTTTTCCCTTTTGAGTTTTTTCAATCAGAATGAGATCCTGCTTTCTATGTGAAAGGATGCTTAAAAAGAGGGGGAATCTTCAGCAACTTAGATTTGGAACAATTGGTGATAACTCTGAGTATAACATTTATAGTTGAATATCCGTAAATTTGAGTATCGTAATAATTTGGAGCGATATATACTTTTTCATGAAAGTGGAATGAATAGGAAAGAGAATTTATTGGAATTGCTTAAGTAAGCAAGTTCACAAGTTATTTGTGTGAAGTTTTCTGTTAAACTTTATCCATTTCCAAATCATAAAATATTTCTGGGTTTTTTAATTGCAAGTTAACTGAATTTAGACCATTTGTAATGGAGTACACTATAAAACTAAAATGATCACTGCTATTAAAATTACTCTTTTCACCCAGATGCATTAATTACCATAGAGAATTTGCAATATATTTCTAAGAAAACCTGATTTTAATATTTGGGAGTTATTTTATCCTAAAAACCTGAATTTAAGGCCTAGGCCATTTGACAGGCTCTTTTCAAACAAATTTCATTATTATGGTTTAAGTGAAGATCATCTAAACTAGCATTATCATGTCAGGTAGAATTTCATAATGCAAAAACAACGAAGTGAAAAGTAAAAGATATGATTGGTTCAAGCCAACAATTTGTCATCTTACAGCTGCTAAACTGACTACCAAGTTTTGATGTTGAATGGTCTAGGCAATTTATGTCTTTAGGAGAGCTGAGTATGGCAAAGGTCATTTGTTAGAAACATTTTTCTTAAAAAAAGTTTCATAGTTACTCATGTATTTTTATTTTGTCCCCATATCACGTTTGATATTTGTTTTTTCTTTTCTTTTCTTTTTCCCCCTGATGTGCTTTGCTTTTGTGGAAAACTGTCTTGTTTGATAGGTAGAAACATGGTGGTGATACTCTATGTAAAATAAAGTTATTTCTTAAGGACCAGAGTTATTTTACTCATTTTGGAATTGCAAGATTTTTGAATTTTCATGAAAGCATACTTTGTTTTGATGACTATTAGCAGTTTGCTTATTAACAAAAATTTTTATAATATTTCATAGGAAAAAATTAAGCTAAAAGTTTAATTTTCTTGATTTCAGGTGTACTTTAATAATTTGAGAGGCCTCCAAGTTCAAGGACCAAACCTTTATATTCTGGAATTTTGAGAATCATGGAAGTACTCTTCTTAACATGTGTTTTAGTCTAAACTGCGTTAAAACAGAAGGATCCTCAGAGGACTTAAGATGTCCTTATTGTGAAGTAGCAAACTTATAGGACAGGTGACTTATGTATTCACCTTGACTAGCTCAACCAGTGATGGGCATCAGCTAATGAATTATTAGACACATGTTGGGATTGGGTCAAGCACCCATTTTAGCTGGAGTGAATTGGCAATTTCCAGTGTAGGTAGTTGGTGGCATTTGACCTACCTCCCTACCATATACGTTTGGCTTTTTTTTTCTCCCATTCTCCTTTTTCCTTGTTTTGCTCTCCTTCTTTATTCTTTTCCTTACCATAGGCCTGCCAGTGACACTCAAACTTACCCCCTTTAAGAGGGAAGTAAAGAAATTGCTGGCTACTGCCTTAGAACATGATTAACTGATCCCAGAAAGATTTCTGTATAATGAGGTAATTGGCAGTTTTTTCTGAGTGCTATTTTCCCCATAGTCTTAAGCTGGCAATCTGAAGGACATTGAAATTGTTAATAAATTCATGTATTGAAGAGAGTAAGAAGTATGTGTATTTTAGGTAAGTTAACTGGGGGCTGAGATTTACTGGTTTGGAAATTTGAGAGCAGAAAGGGAAGAACTGATCGATGTATTCATGAATGGGCGTGTGAGAGTTACTATAAGGGAACGGTTCAGTGGTAAAATTGGAGAAATTTTTGTTTGAGGTAGGAAAAGATACTAAGGTGGAGTCTTAAATGAGTATTGTTTGCTAAGGACAATGAAGTTGATCTTCACTAATGAAGTTTCAATAAAGCTGGAGAAAATGGGTCTCTTGCTGGTTATGAGAGAGCTGTTGGTCTGTAGCTAGATATGATGATGACCATGCATTACACAAATCTGCTTTCAGGTGTAGGATGTTTGTTTTTCTGGACAAATTAAGTAGCACAATTGTGGAATGACAGATTTTCTGGTCAAAGCATGTTGGTACTGGGGACTTACTATTTTGAGGGAAAGAAAATAAGAAAATTTCAAACTTTTTCACTTATTTTTAAACTATCAGAAATATACAGATTATTTTCTTGGGCTCATGTTACAATATAGTTTAGCTTTACTTTTCAAAATGGTCCTTAGATCAAATCATTTGATTTCACAGAAATCCATATCATACCTTCATTTTACAGAACCTTGAGCCTTTGGTCCACATTTCTTTTAAGAGGAGAGTAAACCAGGTAAAAACACTAAACTGCAATTTTAGGTATCTTTTTTCTTTCTTTTACATTAGCATTCTCAATATTTAAGACTGTGGACCTTATGACCCTCAATAATACTATATTTCTGAAATTAGACAACATCCCTCCCCAAACTCAAGTTTCTATTTGTATGCTCACTTTCTTTGTTACTTTAAAATTGTAGAATTCGCAAGTGTTCAGCGGTGGTAGATAATAATATAATTTAATATATCTTGGAAGTTCTTATGTTCTTCGTAGGGTGAACTGGTAGTGTCTAGATTTCTCTTCCCAGTATCCCAGAAACATTTTTAATTATTTAAGATAAATAATTGCTATAATATTTTGTTTTTTTAATTACATAATTCAAGTGTATTTGGACTCCTTTTTAGTTTAACATGGACTTATTCTCAGTGATTCTGACAGATTATTTCATTTTACCCAAGTCTGTATATATTAGTGATAAAATTTCTTAGATAGTTAAAAAAGAGGTTCCGATTTTGTATCTGGAAAGTAACTTTTTTTTACGAATGTCAAGTTCATTAACAATAAAATTATTATAGTTTATTTTTTCGAGTTAGCATTTAGTATGCTTTTCCCATCCTACCGATTTTAAATTATGATACAATTACATTCTGTAACTTGTTTAAATCCATGCAAAGCCTTCTTAAATAGCCTCTCCCTTAGGAATTGTTTTTTAAAAAATGAATTCCCAAATGTAGTCAAGAACCAGTGATTTAAATAACTGCCTTTGAAAGGATTCCTTGAGTCTAGTCAATGGAGATAAATGATAGCCCATTTCCATGCTGCATACAGTTCTTAGGGTTTATAAAGTTATCAGTATGTAAAAGTACAAAGCAGGAAAGATGTAAAGTTGCCTATAAAATTTCTAGTTTTCATTATTTGCACTATTTATCTTTGCACTTGATTTTTTGAAAGTTAAGACTAGTCACTTTCACTTTTGTTTCTAGTCTTTTCTAATTTCTTACAGAATTATTTGAATATCCCACCCAAAGCAAAACTTATATGCAATTAAATATGCTTTATAAGTCCAAGAAAATATTTCTTAGTGTTAGCTATGTAGAACAAAAATTTGTTTTGATAAAAGTTTTTAATATGGGCCTTTATTTGCCAATATAATCCTTTGTAAATGTGAGCTTTATTAAACTATTTGAATAGACAAAGTGAAAGCTTAGGATAGAAAAAATATATATATATATATATATGTATGTATATGAAACCATGTCTTTGAGATTCAGCTTCCAGCCTGAGATGGCCTGGTTTTGGAGTGTTGATTTATTTTCACTGAAGTCAATGAGTTCTGAGTCTAGCTGGGCAGTGGCTTAAAAAGCTGGAAGTGAAGTGGGTGGCAAGTGGCAGCTCCCTCTTTAATGTAGTTTTCCATAATGCTCATAGAGTTTCATCATGGTCTATATGATATAACTGGTATTGAAATAATTACATTAAATGAATATTCCTTTTTGGAATTCAAGGTTCACTCACTTTTTGAGGGGGGGAGGGTGGCAAGGGATAAGAGACTTTATTTTAACTAGAAGCATTCTTAATAACCTCAAGATGTGCTCTAGGAAGAATAGGAAAACAAAATGTGTACCTGTGAACATATTTTTTGTCTTAGTGAGATTGTGCAACACAATGTTCAAAATTGCAGGAAAAAAACACCCCAAAAAAGTTGAAAGTTTTGTCAATAGAACAGAAATGTGTTTCGACTAAAATTACTTTTTGTAAGTTATTTAATTATTTCATTTTATAGTCCCTTCCTTGTATCCTTTTGGGCACTTCATACTTAAAACTAGCAAGTGAAAGGCCTCTGTTTAGATCTGGTTTATTTTTGGAATGCCTGAGTGTGTTTCTCGATTGGGGAGTGGGGGCCCAGGGTGGTGTTTTAATTCTTGACATGCTCTTCTCAGCATGTTTTGGTAGTCATTCTCAATCTCATGTTTGCAAATTCTGTTGATAATTCAGTGATGTATTGAAATGAGTAAGTCCTCTATGACATAGTGTGAATGTTTGTGGCTGGCCTTTATTGTAGAACCTTGTGGTTTTGCTTTCATTTGGGATAGAAAGTTAAACTTCCATTGTTCAAATTTTAGGTTTATCTAGTGGAATTGTGCCCGATAGTTGCCTAACTATGGACCAGTTTTGGGGAATGAAGGTTGACAAATGTGTATTTGACTCTAGATAATCCTTTACTCAAAATCATAAATTAAAGGCTGTAGTTTTAGAGTTGTCTTGAGTTTTAGGTTGTCAGATCTTTAAATGTGGATGATGATCAGCATTGTGTTTATGAATTTCCTTAAGGAAAAGACAAAAATTCAGTCTCCAAACCTTTTTTTGGAGACTAAACTTAACATATATGGAAAATGAAAATATTTTAGAAAGTGGCTTTGATTATTTTTTGATGGAGTTTAATCAGCTTAATTATTTTTCCTAGGTTGAAGCACTTATTTCCCAAATTTGAATAAAGGGAAAAGATCAGCAGTTTGGCCCTTTTTTTGAGGCCATTTTTAGTTTTCGGTCCCCATTTCCCAACCCTAGTATAAAATGAATTACGGGTATCCCTCTAAGTCCTTGTAACCCCTTTTTGAGATCACAGAAACCTTTGATAATCTGATGAAAGTGATGGACCCTCTCCCCCCACCCCCCAAAAAATGCACATACACAGATAATTTTACATACAACCTCAGGGGCATCACATATCTGAAACCCAAGATAAGGATCTCTGCTCTAAGTAAACTCTGTAAAGAAAATTTTAATGCAATTAGTTGATAAAATTAAGAATTAACTATTGGCTTAAAACATTTCAGATTGGATTTATTGTTAGATGGTGGCCCCTACTAGCAAAATGTGACATTGCAACCAGCTTTGTTAGACATCCAGACAGAAGGAAAAAAGAAGCAATGTTCTGAGAGCTATTTATAAGGAGTCAGGGCATCTCTAGATGTGGGAGCCATTCCTGGTTCAAGGCAGGGGTCAGGGTCCCTGACAGCTTCTAGCAGGGTAGAGTTTGATAAACCACAATGCTCAGGATGCCAAGGGGTTAGCCATTATCTTAACCCCTTCCTCACCAAAAGATTTTAGTTTTGTCTATTAGGAAAAAAGATGTCACTGGGAAAAAAAGATTTGCCTTACAACTTTGCTGGAACACATCAGTTTGGTGACGTATGGGACACCAGTATTATTTGTGAGAAGGTACATAAAACCAAAGTAAATTATTCTCTATGTAGAACATTATTTACTAGTAACATTTGTTTGGATGTATTAGCTTTGACAATTTTTACCAGTAAATATTGGTTTTATTTAAAACTGGGAATCCAGTTTATAAATAAGATAGTTATTGTATTTGTCCTTTCCCCTATGTAAAGAATAGTTTAAAGATTTATGCATACTTTTTACTTTTCTCTCTTGATGCCATGGAGTCGGGTGGGTGGGGTGGGGGGAGATTTTTGAGTCAACAACTGACAAAATATCTTCTCCAAATTTAAAAATTGAGAAACAGCACTTTAAGTCCTAACTCTACACCATTTTAGTGCATGTATTAGTTTTCATAATGATTTTTGGTGCATGCCTTTGGGCTTCTTCAAAAGTGTACAATAGGAAAGTATATTTCCTTTCTTAGAAAGGAGATTTTTTTTCTACTTTGCAACTTGTGATTACAAAAATCTTCCTCTGTGGGAAGATTAACCATGTATTGAACTACTGAAAAGTATATATTTTTAGATATACAGAAGGAATCTACATGGAGCAGCATTCAGACCTATATAGAAGTCATAGCATTCTGTATAGGACCAAAAAGGAAATAACATTAAACACTTAAACAGACTTTGTTGGGTAGAAATACCTTTAGATCTTGCATTGACTTCCAAAAACAAAATACCACAGAAGTTTGCTGAAAACTTTTGTTGTTTGAATTTTCTCTGTCAGTGTATTTAGCCCAAATACAACAGCTTTGGGTTAACACATACATAAGAATCAAAAAAACAAAGCTAACTAAATAGATCAGTCTGGTTTGTCAGTCCAGCTTGACTGAAATAAGTAAACTAATCACTCGGAACATGAAAAACTGTCCAACTCCTCTAAGGTTTTTGACAAAATAACCTTGGCTGATGTGGGAAGATACCCACTTTGATTTCTGACCTGACAGTGAAGATTCATGCTTGACATGATTTCAAACCTGACAGTGTCTGTTTAAGGAGCTATGGTACAGTTTGCTAATTCAATCCCAGATACCTGTTGATTACCTGTGAGATCTAGAGTCCAAAGTAGCCAGCAGCCATATCCCTGAGTGCTCTGTGCCCATCAGATCTCTTAAAGTAAGCAGGGTTGGGACAGGTCACAGCTCAGATGAGTGACCTCAGGTGCTGTGGACAGCCCCAGACTCAAGAATTGTATCTGTTTTCTTGGGAGTCATCACTGAACTAATGTCCCACATGATGTTACTTACTGTAGATGCTCTCTCGGAGGAGGCCCAGAGCACACATCCTAATCGCTTGTGGTACTCAGAGAGGGGGTGCTAACTCTGAGGCCCTGGCCAAATTCCAGTTTAGGGATGTGGGTCTTCTTCTTGCCATTCTAATTGGAAATTGCATCGCTTCCCATTTTCCCTGTTGACCTCAGTGCGAACTGCATTAGTCTGTTTCTTTGCCCTGGTCCCAAGTAAGATGCTGGTGTGTATTATATGGGCCACGTTCATGCCTTATCTTAATGCGCAAGAGTTGAGGAGTGAGTAAGCTCCATATCAAAGTGCCCTGTAGTTAGAGGGGAACTCTTGTGATGCTTTGGAGGTGAAATGGGCCCTTTTAACCTAAGTTGGGGAATATGCACTGGCCGGAGCCTTCCAGCCACGAGGTGTGAATTGAAACCTGTTTTCCTCTTTTCTTATAGCATGTTGAGAAAATCTGTTGGGTTTTCAGCAGTCAGGGAAGGCCGGAGTTCTGCAGCTTTAATCTGGGTAACTGAGGCTGGTTGAGGCAAGACTTTGGTTAATTAACTGGGTTCTCAGATGCCACAGACTCCGTGAAAAGTCACCATTATTTTCAATGGTTGTGATAGAATTTCCCCCCAGTAGCCATTATTTTAAGATTATATTGCAGAATTGCTTTTTTTGAGCTTTTCATGTATACACAATCCCAAACTGGAAGAAATAATTAAAAAAAAAAAAAAAAGGAATCCTGCTGTGAAAGGTATATATTACTCTAGATTTTTCTTACTGTAAATATTGTAAGATTGTAATACTGTCGATATTTTATTAACCAACAAATGTTAATCTATGTGAATTCAGACTTATTTTAAATGTGCTTCTTATTTACTGTGTGTGGTCCCTGTTGCTGACAGTATTAAGTTATATTCTGATGTAAGATTAACTTTATTAAAGAATGTAAACATTAATGTTTCCTTATGGGAAAACAAATAAAGTATAAAGAAGACAATTCTTTTCATTAAAATATACTGTGTATTTACACTTGCTAGACCCAGCACCACTTATAAATTTAGTACACCGTTCAGAATTTTAGTTAACACGGCTGACATGGTTTTGCTCTGCTTGAAAGTCTAAGAGTAGGTATTGTTGGACTATAAAGTTTGTATTTGTCTGCTGTGAATCATAATCTTGAAATTTCTAATCAAGTTTGTAAAATTTTTATAGTAAAACATTTTAATGACAACTTAAAAATTTACTTCTCTAAAGAATGGTCAAAACAGTATCCTTTCAAAAATAGAATTGTTCTTTAATATCTTTCCAAACTGACTTTGGTTAAATGGACCAGATGTATATTAGTTAAAATTTAGGACACAGTTGTGATATTCTTTGAGTTTACAAGTTAATCCTTATTGGAAATGTGCCAATTATGCAGTAGAATATCATTAATTTGCACTGTTTGGGGACCCCATTAAGAATGCTGAATTTTGCCAACTAAGAAGTAAGCAAATGCAATTTAAAAAGTAAATTTGAGCATTCTGTATTAAATATGTGCAGTTATTATCACATGAAGAAGCGCAGTGTGTCGGGCTGTAATATAACCATACTTGCTGTCATGTTCTCCCATCTCAGTGCTGGGAACTCACCATGTGGAAACCAAGCAAATGTGTTGTGCATCAGCCGGCTTGAGTTTGTTCAATATCAAAGCTGAAACTAGCGAGGTCTGCTGTACTGCTTATTGAAGTATTGTGATTCTTTTAGGCATTGATTCTTACAAAATATATACTGTAACAGTATACTTTGTACAGATTTAAATTTTATTTGAAAAAAATGAAATAAAGTAGGCAAAAAAAATAAAGATGTTTATTTTTCATGTGACTATATAAACAGATCAGTCTTTTGTTTCAGTGTCTTTGGGGGGAATCTGGTTGTTCTTGCGTTGTTGTTTTTTTTTTTGTTTTTTTTTTTGTTTTTTTTTTTTTTTGATAGATGGAAACCATTTTTAGGACTCAGTAACAGGTATACTTGCCAGATCATTAATTGGCTGCAAGCTTTAAGTGTGTTCTCTCACACTGGAAAACTCTATTTTCTGTTTTATTTTAAAACACATTTATTGGGACGCCTGGGTGGCTCAGTTGGTTGGGCGGCTGCCTTCAGCTCAGGTCATGATCCCAGCATCCTGGGATCGAGTCCCGCATCGGGCTCCTTGCTCGGCGGGGAGCCTGCTTCTCTCTCTGCCTTTGCCTGCCTTTCTGCCTGCTTGTGTTCTCTCTCTGTTAAAATGGATAAAATAAAATCTTTTAAAACACATTTATTGGGGCACCTGGGTGGCTCAATCATTAAGCATCTGCCTTCAGCTCAGGTTGTAATCTCAGGGTCCTGGGACCAAGCCCCAGAGCCCGGCGGGAAGCCCACTTCTCCCTCCCCCACACACCCTGCTTGCTTTCCCTTTGTCTCTCTCTCTGTCAAATAAATAAATAAAATCTTAAAAAAAAAAAGTAAACAAATGTCTTTAAAACACATTTATTTATTTCTAAAGATTTTTTTTTAAAAGATTTATTTATTTCTTAGGAAAGAGAGAGAGTGAGAGAGCAGGTCAGAGTGAGAAGCAGACTCCCCATGGAGCTGGAAGCCCGATGTGGGACTCGATCCCAGGACTCCGGGACCATGACCTGAGCCGAAGGCAGTCGCTCAACCAACTGCGCCACCCAGGGGCCCTATTTCTAAAGATTTTTATGTGAATGACATTCCTATCTTTTTGAGTAGTTTTTTGTTTCTTTGTTTTTTTAAGATTTTTTTTATTTGAGAGAGAAAGAGAGAGAGCACAGGAGCAGGGGCAGAGAGAGACGCAGGGAGCCTTATATGGGGCTCAATCCCAGGACCCTGGGATCATGACCTGAGCCGAAGGCAAACATTTAGCCGACTGAGCCACCCAGGCACCCCGAGTCAGTTTTTTAAAATTCTCTGATGGTATGATGGTTAACGTAGCCCATCACAATTGAAGAAAAAGAAAAACTTTTCCCATAAATCATGCCCCTTTCCCATGGAAGCGTTTTTTTTGTTTGTTTGTTTTCTGTCATTTTAAATTTGAAGTTGGTTTAGGGTAGTGGAAGACTTAACAAAGAATGCATGACAAAACATGAAGAGAATCTTCAGCAGAAAATAGAGGTTGTGCTTAAAAATCCTTTTAGAACTGCTTTTCTGGTGAGTGGCATGGTAGAGAGTGAAGTTACCAATAAAAATGTTACTCAGGTGTGATCCTTCAGAATAGTTTTTATGGGGTCTTCTTACAGAAGATTAGATTATTGGATAAAAAAAATCCCAGTTTTGTCCTTTTAATTCAAAAACCAGTGGAGGCCTGAGGTGTCTGACATTTTCCCCAACCTTTAGGAGTAGTATTAGAAGTATTAATTCTGTTTTCTCCTCATTTTATCTCTGCTAATGCTTTTACTTACCTTCAGGCTGGATAGACGGAGGCTTGGAACAAGTAGTTGCAGCGACAAGATTCCTGCAAAAGTCACACCATGGAAAAATTTTCAGTGTATTTAAATGTATGTGATAGTGGTTATAGTCTAAAAACTGATATATGGCCATAAAAATATCTTGAGATCATAGTATTACAGTTCCAGGCTTTCCTGGGTGAATCCTGAGAAGGTTTTGCTATTATTGTTGTTACTGGGATTTTTTTCTTGCTAAAGTGGCCCTTCTTTGTAGAGAACATCAGACTAGCTGTTGGACTAGCTTCTACATCTGACAGCCACCACTCCAGTAAAAATACTTTGCTTATGAAAACTTAAAGCTGAAGGTGTCACTGTTGGAGGAGGTGCAAAGAAAGTTATCCCTACATTCTGCAGGGCCTCTAATTTGGGAAGCACCCACAGAACAGGTGGGTACTTCCTGCAAAGGAGAACAGATTCCCTTCTGAGTCCAAGGTAGAATCAGTCTAACCCTTGGATCCTTTTCAAAGAGTTGGGATCTCTAGTTATAGGAGCTTGAGGTAGAAATTCTAGCCAGGATTTGCAGTATGTATAAGGGAAGGAAAAGTCAGAAGCCCCTTCCTCACTGTCTGTGACCTTATTTTAAAGACTCCAGATGGGACTATGATAAAATACGCCCTGTGGATGGTCATTTTGAAGGGCAAGTAGTGAAGTTTGCAGGGCTGGGGGGCCGGGGGGAGGGCGGTGTATAGATGCGGGGTAGGTCTGACCCACAGGACAAGGCTTGTAGTGCCACGGAGGGAGACTCTCAAGAAAGGGGCCCAGCGTGTTCAACAGAACTCTTTGTCATTTTTATTTAGATTTGTGTTTTTGAAAGTGATGTCATTAGCAAACTCTTCCCACCGCCACCTCTAATAGATACTAACTTTTATTTAAGCAAGTGGTATGTCATTTACTTTGGCTGTTTTGCATGGCTTTTAGAAATGTCTTTGTTCCTGGTTCCAGTAACAGTTTCTTTCCAAGCAGACAGGACTTTTTGATTGAGAGTACAGGGTTTGGAAGAGGTTCTGCTCATTCAGGATCAGGGGAGAGAAGAGATCTCCTTTTCAGTGTCCTACTGCCGGCTAACCTCAGGGCCCACACTTTCACTTCAGCACCATCCCCCACACTTCTGGAACTCCAGGGGGAGGTGCCACTTTGCCACTTTTTCTTTTTCCTGAAAATGGGGATTCTGCCTTCAGACTGCAGACCTCCAAAGCGTCTTCAGTAAGGGTGTCCCAGTTCTCCTCAACAATGATTTTTATCTATTTTGATTTGTTCGAATTGAGCCATTTGACACTTGGGTTGGCCGTGAGGCAATGTCACAAAACAGAGTCAGTGAATGTTGCAATGTTTAAAAGAGCAGGATGTCCCCACCTTACAGCCCACGGGGTTACCCACTTGACCCCCCACCCTCAGGATCCTGACTCTCCGTGCATGCCCAGCTCACACCTTAGACCTTCCCCCAAGGAGAAGGAGTTGCCTTGTCACCCTCCTGGAAAGACTGGCGGCAGGTCTAACCTGCGACCAGTCTATCTGTCTCTGGCAGTGACACTAAGGTTGGGTGCTGCTACCATCGTAAATTTTTCCAAACCCACTACTTTAATTTTTTTTTAACTCACATTGAGTGCTTAAAATATGCAAGGTATCAAGCTAAGTGTTTTATCTAGATTATTTTATTTAATTCTTACTACAACCCTATGGGATGGGCACTATTATTTACCCCCAATTTACAGAAGAGGGAAACTGAGGCACAGAGCGATTAAGTAACATGCCCAGGGCCACACAGTCAGAATTCGAGTCACAAGTCCTGGCAGGCTGATGCCAGAACACACCCTTGGTCTCAGTCACTCTAGTGCATTGTCTTCCCTCTAAGGTTCTGCCTCCTCTTCTAACTTGTAGAGTCCCCGGACTTTGATGTTGCCTCACCTCAGGATGTACTTAGCTGGGTGGCAAAGCTCATGTTCCCTGTATAGCTCAGAAGCCACACTTCCTGTTCTGAAGGTTGATTCTTGAATGAATCCACATTTTCATTTCCCCCTCCCCTTTCAGGGAGGAATGACTTACTCAGAGCAGGGCTGAGGAAAGCTGGCAATAGCCTTTCCAGGGCTCTCTCTCCACTGCTGTTTTTGAAAGTTAGCACAGTCCTAAAGGCTATTCCTGCCTCTTCCTGCCTTCGCCACAATGACTTGATCAGAGCTCTGTGACCGAAGCCCCTGAATTCTGTCTAGTGGAGTTGTTGACTTCTTTCTGTTTTCCGGATTATAGACCCCAGCAGACACCCTGTCCTGCTCACAGCGGACCTCCTATCTGGGCCCATCTGGCTTCAGATATAGGCTCAAAAAGGATCAGGAGGCAACCTTTAGGAAAGGATCTGGGTCTGCCCAGATTTCCAAAACCTCACTGTTCCCCAGTAATTGGTCCAGTAATTGGATCAGCCGAGGCCAGTCCTGTAGTTTCTAGCTCAGAGTTATGCTTGGGCTTTTATGTTTCTGAAGGCACTTTCCTATATCCTCTAAAATGCTATTTTCCAGATGCTTCCTGACCTCCAAGGGGAGGTCCAGAGTCTGTCACTGTCCAGGGGCCTCTTCCAAAAATAAAATATGAAATTCCTGGGGACTTCGGTGGTTTAGATGGCTGTGGCATCTGTTAGAGCTTTTGTCTGAAAAGAGAAGTTCACAATTTAAATTGGAACCCCTCACGTGTTTTGTATCCTCTATAGCAATGATTCTTCAAGTGTGGCCCCTGGACCAAGAGCGTGAGCATTCCCTTAGAAATTGTTAGAGGTCTGCTTTTCCCTCTCCCACTCCCCCTGCTCGTGTTCCCTCTCTCGCTGTCTCTCTCTGTCTCTCTCTGTCAAACAAATAAATAAAATCTTTTTAAAAAAAGAGAAAAGAAAAGAGATGCAAATTCCTGGGCCTAACTCTGGAATGAACCAAATCAGAACCTTAACTTTGCTCTTCAGGGGCCCAGTGATCCCTGTTGGAACGAGCCCATCAGGGGACCGTAAGGCACATTGAGGTGTGGGAGCGGCTGCTCTCTAAAGCAAGGTTCTCTATGTCTTTTCAAGTCTTAGGTTTGAGAATCTGGTGAAAGCTTGTGGCTCCCTCACCTGCTTCACTGCCCCCCACCCCAGGGCCAAGGGAAGGGTCCTTGTCCTGCCCCTTACAGCTGGTCCATCCCTCTCTGGCTCCCACCCTTCTGACACCACCTCCGGCAGGGACGGCCACATCTCCCCTACTTGTTTTTCCTTTTTTCTTCTTTTTTAAAGTAGGCTCCATGCCCGGCGTGGAGCCCTCACCTTCCTCACATATGACCCTGGGATCAAGACCTGCGCCGAGATCAAGAGTCAGACGCTCAGCCGACTGAGCCCCCGGGGCGGCCCTCTCCCCTCTCGGTTCTCTCATCTGTGTACTGTGGGTTGTCGCCCAGAGCGCACCGGGGTGCACAGGGGAAAGGGCCCGCTCCGTAGCTGTGCTGTGACTGTGACCCATGGCCTCTAGACAGAAACCAAATGCTCAGGCACAGGGCACCAGGCCAAAGAGAAAAGTGATTGGTTCTCCTAGAGCTGGGAGCTCTGTCAGAGCAGAACTGCCAAAAACTGCTGAACTTCCTGTGGCGATCCTGGCAGTAGAGTTCTGGCAGTGGCAAGGCCTGGCTGAGCCTGTTGTCCCTGATGAATTGTTGGTGGCACCCCCGCTCACCTGCACAAGTGTCCTGGTTTGGATGACGGATTACGTGGTCCCCCGTTTTCTCACCTAACCGGCCCCTCGCTGGTCTCCTTACTGCCATTCTCTGCCCCTGCGATCCACTCTGCACACAGCGGCCTGCTTGTAAATATGGCTTCGAGGTTCTTATGAGCCGGCCCCTGCCTAACTCTCCAGCTCTGTCTCTTCCTTTTTCCTCCTTGTTCACTTCTTTTAAGCCACGGGGTCATCTTCCTGTACCTTGAACGCATGGAGCCCACAGTCACCTAAGGGTCTTTGGCTTTGCTCTTCCCTCTGCCTAGAACGTGCTTCCCTCCACATCCCCACACAGCTGGCCCTTCTCATCATCAGGCCTCCGTTTGCATGTTCTTGCTTCAAGGGGGGGCCTCCTCTGACAACCCAAACTGAAGTGGACTCTCCCTCACTGCTCTGTTTTTCTTCCTGGTGCCTATCACTGTCCAAGATCGACTTTTCTGTGTTTTTCTGTCGACGGGCTAATGCCACGAGGGCAGGACCTCCTCAGGCATCCCCCATGTCCAAATGAGTCTGGTGCACAGCAGAAACTCAGGAAACCTTTGAGCTCAATGACTGGACTCCAGCGAGCACAGGCCACTTCTGAAAGTCGGCTCTGCCTCTGGGGCCGACTTCCTCATCCTCTCTGAATGCAAGTATTGTCATTCTGTTTTATCTCGCCACTGGCCCACAGGTGGCATAGGACAGGGGCCCTGAATAGGAGATGATTTTCTCTGCCTGCTGCCGACCCTCCTTAGCATCCTGTACCTCCCACCTCTGCAGGGGGCTTGGCACCAACTCTCCCTAGCTATTTCATCTCTAGATGAAGCTCTGGGGTAAGGACAGTAACCCTGGACTCAAAAGATACCTTAGTGCCCACTCTGCCCCTGAAAACTCCCCAAAGCATCATTAGTTGGAGCTCTAGCCACTCAGCATGCACTCGGGGGGGCCCCTTGGCCACTTTCATCCGGGCTTTTCACTTGGTGAGCCAGGCACGTGCTCTCCCTGGAACCCACTAATTGAGGGAAGGGAGGAGACTAGCTATCTGAGAGGTGATGTGCCCTGTTTCTAAATGCTGAGGGGTAGGAGATATCTAGAAAAGTATGGCCTCTGTGAAGCACCATTGTCATTGCTGACATTTCACTGAATCCCAGCTCTTCTACTCTCCGTTACTTGGCCCTACCCCCGGTCTTTAAGGTGAGAGTGGTGACAGCCCCTGCCCCCCAACTCTACTGGGAAGAAGCAGAAAAGAGCTTGATTTTAAACCTGAGGAGGAAATGAGGCTCCTGAGCTCAGCTGAGTTTAAAATAAATTTCGGCTCCAGGTGGTGGAGTCATACAGTCATAGCTAAGTCAGACAGAGACAGGAGATGGAGTTTGAGGGTTTCCAGCCACTTCTCCATGAAGTGAGTCCCTGATGGGAACCAGGCTGCTGCATGGCGGGCAGAGGATGGGGAGGGGAAAGCAAGGACTGGTAGTCGGGAGGATTTCCAAGGCCTTTGTCTGAGTCCCAGTCTTTAGGGAGGGAACGTGGAGGTGGGGATTGAAAGTATTAGGTCTGAAGGGTGCCCGAATGACTTGGTTAGTTAAGTCTCCCACTCTTGATCTCAGCTCAGGTCTTGATCTCAGGGTTGTGAGTTTGAGCCCATTGTGGGCTACACTCTGGGCGTGTAGCCTACTTGGAAAAAAAAAAAAAGTATGAGGTTTGAAATCAGGCCTCATTGCCAATCCACTCACGAGCTCTGTGCCTTAAGCAATGTTATTTAATTTCTCTTAGTCTCAATTTCCTCATCTGTAAATGGGATAAGAGGGCCTCCCTCATCTGACTGTTGGGAAGACTAAATGAAGTAATTTATGTCAAGAGCTTATAGCACAGTTCTTGGCACAGACTAATGTTCAATCCATGTTCTCATTACCATCGTCTTGTTGTCAGTGTGCTGTTGCGGTGGTTATTGGGAAAGGGGAGTGAAATGTGGGAGTGGGGTAGTCAACAGGGGCCCTGCTTCGAGCAGCCTCTGTTTTCCAGGTAGAGGAGCCATGAAAAGAGCAGATGCCTCTAGAATGAATAGCTCGTCCGCATTGAGCTAAAGGGAAGGCAATCCCGTCCTGACCCCTTCCCATTTCACCCTGGGGACATGACTACCCCCATACCTTTCTTCTGCCAGTCCAAGGAGGGCTATAGCTCTGTCTTCACAGACCTAGTTGTATACCGGACCAGATTGATTTAGGTCTGTTATTTAATGCCTCTGTTCTAGAGCTGGGCTGTCTGAGGTTTTCTGGCGGTGGTGGATAAGAGTGCTTTTTTGAAAAACAAAACGTGGTCTCTGTCTAGGGACTCTGCTTCCTTCTGGCCACAGGCAACAGCAGAGACTCTGCCATCTGCCAAAGGTGTGGGATGACTAGAGGTCAATGCTGAATATTAATTCACCTGTTGGACATCTAAGATAGCAGTTAATCAGCCCTGGGAAACAGGTCTTGCATAAGAAAAGGAGTGATTTGCCTTTGGCAGAAATTCTTAAGCTGGGGTTTTGGGGGGATCTGTACAACTCCTGAAATTTTATACAAAGTTATACCTGCATGTGCCAATGTACATTTTTCTAAGAAGAGGATCCATAGTTTTCTTCAGAACTCTTAAGGGAAGTCATGGCCCAAATAGGTTCAGAATCGCTGGTCCTGATCTGAGAATAGAAAGAGAACCCTCCTCTGGGGCTTCTCCAAGACGCTTCAGCCTGGCTGGCTGATTGACAGGACTGTCAGCGGGAAGGGCCCAGAAGGGTTGCTGAGGCTTCGAGGAAAGAGAGCCACCCTCCGTATTGGACCTGTGTTGGCTGGTTGGAGCCTACCATATCCATTTGGGAAGTTGGGGGTTTTGAGCTAGCTGAATAACTCTTTTCCCGGAAATTTGGTTATAGTATTCTAAGGCACTCTAAACTGCTGTATTTTGTGCCGCATGGAGGTCTTCTCTGGTGTCATCTCAGAAGTGGGAGGCAGGGTTGGGTGCCTCTCAAGTGTGTTTTGGTGGTCGTCGTGGTAGGAGATGCAGGAATCTCATCCTGTTACTGTCATTTGAGAGTTCCATACGCAGCTGCTATCCAGCCATAGATGATACACTGATGCGGAGTTGTTTCCTTTCCTTTTGAAGACATTAAATCTAAGGCCCATAGTCTATTTTTTAACTTCCTGGAGACCAGTGGGCTTCTTCTTCCCCCTGTGGCATTCTTTCTTTAGGGGTCAGGTTCCTTGGTCATATTTCCAGCTCTGCTTACTTGCTCCTTACTCCTTGCCCTACAAATCCTGAACAATATGTCTGAAAGCCTACTTGGGGCCTGTGTGATTGTTAGGTGCTTTTTGGAATATGATTCCGTTGTTGAGCCCATGCCCCCATTCTAGGCAGTCCTGATACCGTTTCCTGCTTTTCTTAATACCCTTCATTCTTTGTTGCATTTTCTTGTTCATGGTAGTAAATGGCATCTGCCTCCCTGCTGAGTCTTTCCCCCTTCATCTCAAACCTCAGGTCCATGTGCTCAACCCAGCTTACTGGACGGCATCAGAATGCAGCAGAGGTTTCCTAAGACATGGCTGTCCTCCTACCTGAATCAGGCAGACATGCTCTGAGCTGAGTCAGGTCATAAGTGGGCAGTATAGACTGAGAGTAGCAGAGCCCAGTGGTTCCCTGGGCTCCCCCAAGAGTAGAGCCTGATCCCCTTAGGATGAATTGGCTAAAGAAGGCTCCATGGGATCAGACTGTCACTTTGCTTTGGAGGCCTTGTCCTCCAAATATGAAATAGTCAAGCCTGCATGACACAGGCCTCTGACCTGGATCCATCAGACCATGCCAGGCCACCCAGCTCATCCAAGGGCATAGACATATCCATCGTCACTGCTAGTGGGGTTCTGGGCAGGGGCCATCCTCCCAAGACTGCCCTGATCCCCACAGAGCTGAGGGATCTCATGGAGGTGACTAAAGCCCACATGAGGTGACCCTTTCTCAGCGGGCTCGTCCAAAAGGGCTCTCTGTGCAGGGACAGTGAAGTCTTAGGAGGAGCTGCCTGAGTCACAACCACTTTGTGAAAGACAAGCCTAAGGACTGAGACCATGACGTCTGCCAGACAGGGCCTTCTGTCTTGCTTCAGCACCTCCTCTCCTGTACCCTGCTCCCCTTAACCCACTCATTTTAAGTTGGCTCTTAATAACTGTGACTTGAATTCTTGGATTATCTCTTGATTATAGGGCCCTGGGGATGATGAACAATAGGGAGTAGCCATCCTCTTGTGTTTATTTGCTTCCTCCCAAACCCTGACTTCGGAGAAGGAATTATGAGGGAAAAGACAGGCCTGGAAGGCCCATCTGAGGCAGAACCTCAGGGTTCTGGGCAGAACAAGCCACTCCTGAGTCCTCACCTGAATGCTTCCTGGGGTCATACAGAGGCTTTTCATTATGATCAAATGTATCAGTCCTCTCCTTTATGCCTTGGTATTTTGTGGTCTTTAAATAAGGTTTCACTATCCTTAGATAATAAACATATTCTCCCATATTTTCTTGTATTTCTTTTATAGTTGTGTTTCTATGTTAGTTCTTTAATCCATCTGGAATTTGTTTTCATGTATGGTGTGAGTTAGGAATCTATTTTTTTTTCCCAGAGGGTCACATGCTGCCCAGAATTGTATAGACCATCCTCTCCCCAGGGACTTGAAACACTACTCTTATCATATTCAAAATTCCCATAAATACATGTGACTGTTTCTGGATCCTCTGTTCCACTGCATTGAATTTTTCCCATTTTCCTTGGACCAGCAGCACACCATTTCAGTTGTAGTTTTTGAGTATTTTTTCTTTTTTTTTTAAATTTAAATTCAGTAAGCCAACAGAATATGTTTTGATATAGTGTATTCTTCTCTGTTTTTCCCCCCAAAGTTGTTTTATTATTATTCAAAAGAACTCCAGGGGGATTGTCCTATCTCCTTTATTCCCTGCCTTTACATCCCATTCCCAGAATCTCCCCTCTCATCTTGCTCCCTCGGGAACTGCGATGCTGCTAATCCAGAGGAGGACAGCTTGATGTTTCCTTCGGTCGGACTTCCCTGGGAATCTGGTTGGCCTGAAACACAACCCCTCATTCTGACCTCTCTTTTCATACTGTTGCATGTAATTTCTAATCTTTGACCTGACAAGATGGATGGAAGGAGAGGAGAGTTCACAGGCTATTTGAGGGAATAGAAGTATTAGCAATTCTATGCCAGATACCCACACTAAAGGCAAGAGTTAATGGCCCCAGATCTGCCAACAGGTACCAACGTGTGACTCTGCACATCAGCTTGGACTCCACAGAGCATCTAGGAATTCCCAGCCATTTTTGGTCTCTGGTTTCTGTCCTGTGCACCAGGCTCGGGAGGCAGGCTGCTAGGTGAGGCAGGCTGACAAAAGCCTAGGGGTGAAGCAGAGAAGGCCCTTGTGCCCGAAAACCTTTCAGGAACAGCGGTATCCAGCAGTTGTGTTGCCACTGTGAAAGCCAAAGGAGCCAGAACTAAGGTTGTGTAGGCTCTCAGGCCAGGAGGGTGGCTGGGAAGTAGGAAAAGAGCAGCCCAACATGGGGTCCAGGGCTTAAGTCTCGCCTTAAGGCCAGGTGCAATAGCAGTACAAAGACATAGGCAGTTCGCCCATATACTGAGTACCCAGAGAGGCCACAGGGCCCCGACACCCAGGCACACTTTGCCCAGCCATGCTCCTCTCTTGTTTCTACATCCGCTTGGCTCTCTCTGCATCACCTCCTCCTGCTTCTGGGCTCCTCTGGGGTCAGGTCAGCCCCAGTTACCACGAAAATGTCCTCTGAGGCCTTGACAGATCTTCATCTACTGCTTATCCCAGGGATAAGATTTCAGGGTAAGGACTGCAGAATTTGTCACAGTGATCGGAAAGTTACTCTAACATGAGACTATTACAGAAAATGATTTCTAGACATTTGTATTTCAAAGGACAGAATGAGCCACTCCAGCATAGTGAACCAATTTCGGGGACAGGAAATCTGCCACCGTGGCTGAAAAAGTTCTGGTAACACAAACAGCTATAGTGTCTGATTCCTTGAGATCTTTCTTTCAAATGCAATATGCTGCAAAGACATTTCCCTTGCCATCCCCCACCCTACCCCCCAAGTTGCTCAAGGCCCAGCCAGCCACCCAGTTTTACATGTCTAAATCTGAAATCAAAGTCCCAGGCAGGGAGAAGGATTGTCACAAGTAATTGCAACATCCCACAAGAATTTGTTTGGAGTTAAAAGGAGCCAAACCTGGGCCTTCTCCAAAGCTTGCAAGTCTGAGCTTTTGAGAACCACATTTGATCTGTCCCGGTGCATTGAGTGTAGACGTCTGTCTTGTACCTGCTTGGCAGCTCTAAGAGACCCTGTAGAACTCCTGTGGCCCACCATGGTGACGGGTGTGGCTCCTCCTAGTAGAGGACAGCATGGGGATTGGCTTGAATGAACCACAGGCCCCTGTGGTTGGCCTTAACCTTCTGAGCCATGCTAGTGCTGGGAACGCAAGCCCAGGGGAGGAGGGACAGGAGCCCTGAGGGGCGAGGGCTCCCACATGGCTACAGGGAGGGCCTGGGAGGGGAGAGGAGGGGGCACACTGTTCCCTCCTCCCTCCTCAACTCACACCCCCCCAGCACCCTTGCCCTTGCCTTATGTCGTTTTATCCTTACATGTTCACATCGTGGCATTATTTTGAGATGATGCTCTCTCCTTTTCCATATAAAGAATGGCCACCTTCGGGCGCCTGGGTGGCTCAGTTGGTTGAGCGGCTGCCTTCAGCTCAGGTCATGATCCCGGAGTCCCGGGATCAAGTCCCATGTCGGACTCCCGGCTCTGCGGGAAGTCTGCTTCTCCCTCTGACCTTCTCCCCTCTCATTCTCACTCTCTAATAAATAAAAAAATCTTTAAAAAAAAAAAAAAAAGAATGGCCACCTTCAAAGTGACAGCTTAAAGCTCAAGCTACCCTGACTATATCTGAAGACGGCCCAGCAGTACTGGGGGATACAGTTGGCTGTTATGAACCAGATACAATTATCATCATCATCATCATCATCATCAAATTGTCACCACTTCCTGAGCCCTTACTTTGTGCCCAGCACCCCCTTGCAAGGTTGACATTGCTATTTCCCTACCTGACAAAGTCGAGTCCAGGCCTGTTGAGGCTAAGTGGCCTGCCCTAGGTTGGTCAGCGTGGGAGCCAGGCCTCCAGAGAATCTGGGATATTGCCATGGCTCATTTCTGCAGGAAGGAGCAGAAGGAAGCAGAGCCCAGTGAGGTGCCTGCCAGCCCCACCAGTCCCAAACTGCCAGGTACTATTGGAAGGGGCTTTCACGGCATGTCTTTCCTGGGCCCCAGGTCTCCCACAGTCTACCAGGATCCCCAGGACGTAATGCCTCAGGGATGGAAATGGAGTGGGAGAGGAGCAGGGAGGGCCCGACAGCTCTGTCTGGGCTCTTGAGAGAATGCTCAATCACCGTGGACCTGCCGCCCTCCTCCCTGTTCTCCAGGACGTCAGGGATGAGGCTTTCTCTGAGAAGTAGGTTACTCTTCATTCCCACCACGCTGGCCCTATCTTTAAAGAACACAAAAGAAAGCCAGAGCAGGCCAAGGTAGATTTCTGCTTGGAGGCCAACTGTCCCTCAGCCCAATTTCTTTTCAGCACGGCCTAATATCTCTTTGTCCCCACTGCTGATTTACATGGCAGG
Source organism: Nasua narica (assembly GCA_028533885.1). Taxonomy (NCBI): domain Eukaryota; kingdom Metazoa; phylum Chordata; class Mammalia; order Carnivora; family Procyonidae; genus Nasua; species Nasua narica. The sequence goes on from CM052809.1 coordinate 28,609,946, forward strand.
TTTATTTAATTAGCCAGAGATGAGTCAAAGTGCAGCTTGTCCTCAGAGTTAATTAATATTTACTGAGCCACCACACGGTGAGTGACGCCAAGGCTGGACTGTGTCCTCTATATCAGCTCAGGGAACAGACTTCAACCCCTTGTGCCTGGCTGGGATTGGGAACCGGAACCAAAGAGTAGGGACGATGGGCCTCGGAGCTACTAAGAGGAACAAGTGAGGTTCCCCACTGTGCTGGGGGTTCCCCACAGTGCACCCACTGTGCCTACCACAGTTCATGGCACGGGATAAGGACTTAGAAATTGATCGCTGTGTTTGTGAATGTTAAAAAGGAGCGGCAGGGCAGGGCAAAGTGGCTGAGAGACCATGTTCCCCAATGGGACCTGTTCAGTGGAGGTGTGGGGAGTAATGGCAGCCGCCGCCGCGGGGTGTGCCCACCCTCAGGCGCTCTCACGTCAGCATCATTCATGACGAAATTAGGCATCCTTCTGCCTGTTTCCTTCAGACTTCCTGGTGGAAGAGGGAGAAAGCAGAGGGTAGCTGACTCTGGAGGAATTCAAGCAGAGCATGAGTACATGGAAGCTCTCCTTTAGCTATGGTTTGACCGCAAAGGGAAGGAAACCTGGCCCAGGCACAGGAGCACTGGCAAAGGAGCACCTGTGTGGTAGGCCAGGACCCTTTCTCTCCTCAGCCCAGTTCTGCACACACCCCAGAGCCCTAGCCCGCTCTTAGAAGACTTAGAAGACTTCTGACCCTCCTTCCAAATGGTGCTTCCTGGGCCCTCTCCTGTGGAGTGCCTTGCCAGAGCCCTCACTGTGGCAGGAGTTGGCTTGCCCTCTCCCTCTCCCTCCTCCTGGGCTGCCATGCCTGAGGAGCATCATAGAGCCTGCCCTGCCTGACTTCGAGGCTGTGGGGGGGTCCCACTCCCCAGGACTTTCTTTGTGGTTACTGGCTCTGGACAGCGCCTGACTGTCCCCGCTCATCACCTGACAGCCTCAGTCTTCCCTGTGGAAGTTCCAGTGTAGCCAGTGCCCGAATGTCTGGGTGCTTCAGTCTCTGCCAGGCTTGACCCCACGGCCCCCTGACAGCCTGTCCCAGAGTTAGGCTGAGAGACCACCATGAAATAGCCAGGATCCCAGGTATGGACAGGCCTTTGTGGAAGCCAAGGCCAAGTGGGAAGCCACGCTACCGAGGCAAGACCCAATGGTCTGTCTGTCTCCAGAAAGATGGCTTTTCTAAGTCAAAAATGAGGCAGGGTAACAGGAGCCCTACGACCTGGGCAGATTTGAGCAGGAGGGCACTGCAAGGCCTGCAAGTTTCATTTTGGGTTTGCCACATCTTCTGTACAAAACAGGAGACTGGGCAGAAAGGGTCTTCCCAATTACCTTAGATGAATTCAGTAAGAAAGTGCGATGGGAAAAAGGGGAGAAACCGCACACAGCAGCCCAATTGGCAACTACGGCCAGCTCTAGTGGGTTTGAGGTTCTGGGGCCCCTGCGCCCCCTGCTGGCCGCTCAGACAGGCTCCTGCCCTTGGGCTTTCTCCCCAGGAGGCAGCCTGCTGCTTCCTCCCAGCGCTGCTTCGCGGGCCTACTTCCCCTCACTTTTTCATCTTTTTGCCTTTGGACCTAGCCGCAGCTGTCTCTCTCCCTCCTATAACCTGGGCTTCCTCCTTCCCGACAAACACCTCCGCATCTAACCCAAGCTTTTTTGGAGGCGGTGGGGGTGGGGGGGGGAGAGTATTGTACGGCCCAACTGCCTTGCTCTCCTACCTGCACACCTGCCTCTCACAACTGCAGGTGGCATCCTTCCCCACTAGGCCAGCACATCAGAGCAAGACTTTGCTGCTGCTTCCCAGAGGCGCGTCCAGCTTCCAGCTCTTCCTTCTCTCTCTGTCTTTCCCAGTGCAGAAGCCAGCCTCTACAGGGCCTCTGGGATTGGCCACCCCATCTCTCCCCCTCCAGCCCTCCACTCCAGATTGGACCAGGACTGCCTGTCCTCTCTCCCCCTGCCTCTCTCCTTCCAAATCCTGCCCATTCAGCAAATTCTCATGGCTCCAGTGTTCCCACTCTGGCCCACCCCGACTATGCCCTTCCCTGAGCTCCTGCCGCGAGGCCACTTGGTGTGCCAAAATTTTGACTTCTGAAATCGGAAGTACCCAGAGGGCAAGGACTTTTATCTCCCACAAAACCTGGGGCAGTGCTAGGCTCCCAAGGGGCACTGGGAGCCATGTGGAATGCTGATCTTTCTGATAACCTCCTAGCACTGCCTCAGAGCTCTCCACCTGCGGCAAGGTCTGAGTGTGGCAGGTCCAGGTGTGGCTAAGTCCACCGAGGTTACTACCATGGTCAGGCCACCGCAGGAGAGATGTGGGGAGCTTTTCCGGAATGATTAAGAACTAGAGGGTGGCTTTTAGTTTCCAGAGAGACTGGGTGAGGGGAGGGAGGACCAGTAGGGGATGAGGTCCCTGGGTGTCCGTCATCGTGCTGGTGGAGAAGCCCACACGGGATATGGAGGACGCGGATCCAGGAGGAAACCCCCCAAACCTCATAGATGCTGCGTTCCTTCGTTTCCTCATTCCTCCAAAGGCGGCCTGCCTCCGGGTTCGCAGCCCCGGGACAGATTCTGGCGGGACCTCGGGCGGCGCCCAGTGCTGCTGTGGACAGCTCACTCTGCGGCGAGTCCCCGGCGCCGCCAGGGGGCGAATAGGGTGCCCGCCCGCTCTCGGGACGCTGGGCGCGCGGGCGCTGCGCTCCGGGAGGCCGGGCCGCAGAAGGCGCGCCCGCCAGGACCGCCTCTGCTGCCGCCGCTGCCGCAGCACGGCCCTCTGGCCGGTTCGGCCGCTCTGGGGACTCCAGGGCTGGGCGGGACGCAGCCGCCGGGCGCCCTCAAAGGTGGCGGGGCAGCCAGCGCGCCCGCCTCGGCGCGCCACCGGGCTTTGCCGGCAGACGCCCCGCGCTCCCTTCCCGCCCTCTTGGCAGCCCCGGCTGTGCTCTCGCGGCCGCGGGGATTGCCGGGCCGGTGACTGAGTAGGCCGCACCCTGGGCGCAGCAAATGGAGGACGCTGGCATTTGAGGTGGGGGCGAGGGAGGGCGCAGCTCGGTTCCCCGCCTTCTCCCCACCCCTCCGAAGCGGCCGCGTGCGGTGCGCAGGCGGGTCTCCGCGCCCTGGGGCTCCGGCCGCGCGAGTGCCGGGGGAGAGACCTCGCGCGAGGCCGGCCCGCGCGGACGCTGCGCTCCTGCACCTGTTGGAGCCGGCCTCAACCTGCGCTACCCCTGCCGACCTCCCAGACAGACGCCACCCCGACTGCGGTCACCTCCCGAGCGGCCGCATTTGGCTTTAGGAAAACAAAACCAAAAAGTGGGTTTACGGTTGCACACGTCGACTCCCCTCTGGGACAGCCAGTGCTGAAGACCATATTTTGGTAAGTCTGTGGGCTGCAGCCCGACACCCCTACGGCTCAGGAAGGAGACCTGCCCACCCCTCTCCTCCTCTCCCCTCCCCCCACACACGACCTGGACCTTGGCACTGCTGGGGTCTTTAGTCTTTTATTTTTTCCCCCCCGAAGATTTTATTTTTGAGTAATCTCTGCACCCAGTGTGGGGACCGAACTCACAACCCCAGATGAAAAGCTGTAAACACGACTGATTGAGCCAGCCAGGTGCCCCTCGATCTTCCTCTTGATGAGATGCTGTTTGCATAGAAAAGGAGTCCATTCGCTGGGACCCAAGTCAGCCTTTATCAAAACATGTCAGGCCCGTCAGAGTTGATAAAGTGTGTGTGTGTGTGTGTGTGTGTGTGTGTGTGTGTGTGTGTGTAATCCTCTCCGTGTCCACTCACTAGCCTGCATCCATTTTGGGTAAATATTTTTTATCACTGAATAAAAGAAAGTCAAGTTTATTAGTCATTTCAAAGGGCGTCTTTGAAACAGGACCTCCTATTTGTTTATTTATTTAGGAGGAGGGAGGAGCAGAGGGAGAGAGGGAATCAAGCCGCCTCCACACCCAACAGGGAGCCGGGAGACTGTGGGGAGGTTAGGTTAAGTTAACCTAGGTTAGGTTAGATTAACCTACCTCAGCCCCGTAGGTTAAGGGGCTGAGCCCAGGTGTCCCTGAAATAATACCCGCTATTCTTCCTGACCGCTAGTCAGTCACTCACATTTTGGTTCAGTTTGGTTTGATGTGTGGGTTCTGCCATCCTCAATGCAGGAATGAGAGGTTAAGTGATGTCCCAGTCTGCACATAAGCTCTGGTTTCAGATCTTACTGCTGAACCCCCCCCCCAAGTCCCCCAGATTTCCACAGCAGGGTTGCCAGGGCAGTGCCTGTCAGTCTGTATTCTGATTCATGATGGTCAGAAGAAAAGCTAGCCTCAGCCATCCTAATAGTACTGCGTCTTAAACTCGCCGTCCATAGGGGAGACAGACTATCAAATAGAGAATTACAAGCCATGATTGGGAGAATCACAGGCTCCTTTCAGCACAAAGAGGGTCAGGAGGAATTCTGAGTGGGAAGAGCAGTAGGAGGTGCCGGACTGGGACATAGACCTGGCAGAATCAGGTACGGTGCTCACTTTTCTCCCGAAACATGACCCCAGAGCTTCCAGAAGGCTCCTCCATATACCCTGACCCTCACCCCCACACCCAGAAAACCTGCCAGCCCTTGCACGTGGCTCCATCCCTGGGGATGCCAGGCACCTTTCCTTGGCCACGTGGGGCCCCACACAGCCACTGACTCAAGTTTCCAGGCCAGCAGGTGGGGCTCCAGGACGTGGGGCTGCCAGGTCCCAGCCTCCTGAGCTCCATCTGAGGAGCTGGGGTTGGGGCATTTAATAAAAGAACTCCACATTCCACTCTACGTTCTGGCCTGCGTCAGGGCGGGTCAGGCTACCGTGCCCCCAGGTCAGGGCTGCACTGCCCAGAGAGCCAGGGAGTCCCCCTGGGGAGCCCCAGTGCCGTGACAAAGAGGCCAGAGGCAGCCCCTCCGTGGCTCGTCCAACCTGCATACTGGCTCAGAGAAGGCTGAGGATCCCTCTGCCCCCTCCGAATGGCAGTGGGGATCCCAGTGCCACCCGTGGCTGGGGGATGGGGGGTGGGTGCTGTCCACTGTGGGGACTTGACTCGGGCCTCCGCCTTAAGGGGCACCCGTGTGGCCAAGGCCACTAGCCGACGTCCATCCTTGGGCATAGCCTCTCTCTCATCCTCCTTGGTCTCCTGGGGCGGGGGGAGGCTGCCTGCGAATGTCGGGGTCCCTGGGCTGATAGCCACGTGCCACAGGGGCAGGCCAGCCAGCAGCAACCTCCAGTACCTCAGGGGGCCTAGACCCTCAGGCAGTTGTGTCCTCTGCATTTTGCTTCCTTTTGTCTTTACAGATGTGGATGAGACCAACGCGTGTGTGTCTTGGGGGCAGGCGTAACCCCCTGTGCTGCTGCTCGTTGTGAGGCCAAAGCCTGGGACCTAGGGGGATGCTTGACGTCCCTGCTTTCCTTCGTGACTCAGGCCATTAGGGAAGTGGGTCTCTCAGCCTCTCCTCTGCCAGCTGCTCCACCTTCACAGTGGCTACAAAGCTAAGGCTCCCCAATATGGGGCAAGGGGCCCCTTCTGCCGCTGGTGTCACTGTCCACGAGTCATCACCATGGCGAGAAAAGCTGGAGACTCCCCGTTGCAAAGCCAGAAGTGTGGCACTGAACAAAGGTGAGATCCCTGTGGTCACTTGCCCGGCCAGGCCCGCATCCCAGCCCACTCTTGAGCCACTGCGGTGCCCCAGGGCCTTCAGACCAGGGCCCCTGGCTCGTGGGTGGCAGGGCTGCCCAGCTGTCTGAGTTTCCCACGTGCAGAAGATGTAGCAAGGCCTCCGTGAGCTTTTGAACACCCAAGAGGTAAAGACAACAGCAGGATCACTGGGGGCTCCAGGCAAGGGGTGGGGACAGAAAAGGAGAGCGGCCCTTGCGTTAGAGCCTAGTGGGCTCTCCTCCTCTCACTTCAGGTACGTGAGCTCCTCTTTAAGGTATTTTATTTATATATATATATATACACACATATATGTATTTATGTATATATACATATATACACATACATATAGATATACATACATACATATGTATGTATGTATATCTATGTGTATGTCTATATGTGTCTGTGTGTATGTGTATACATACACACAGACACATATATATATTTTTTTAAGATTTTATTTATTTGACAAAGATCACAAGTAGGCAGAGAGGCAGGCAGAGAGGGAGGAAGCAGGCTCCGTGCTGAGCAGAGAGCCCGATGCGGGGCTCGATCCCAGGACCCTGAGATCATGACCTGAGCCAAAGGCAGAGGCTTTAACGCCGTGAGCTACCCAGGCACCCTTTATTTATTTATTTTTAAGGTATTATAAATGTTCAACAAATTCTGACTGTTAGGTTGGACAGTATTAAAGTCTCCTGGGTAGATGCTAGGGCTACACATAATAATAAGAGTAATACCGCCATTTATTATTCTCTTATTATGTGTACTCCAAGCTCAATGAATTATGTGGATTTTCCCATTCAGGCCTTATGGCTTTCTACGAGATACGTACTGTCACTGTGCCTATTTTATAGCTTAGGAAACTGAGGCTCGGAGAAATGAAGTCACTAACCCCAGGACTCACACAGCTAGTTAGGATAAAAACGGATGAGTGTTTGTCTCCAGGGTTCGTACCTTCCATTCCTTCCATTCCTCCTACTACCATCCCCCAGGGCCCTGAGCTGGGGGAGGGAGGGGCAGTGGAGAGGAGGCCACGCTGGCCTCCACCCTCGGTCAAGTTCATCCTCCCTCCACACAGATTGTCTTTCTGGTCTTGGGGACGGTGGCCTGCTGGCGGGCAATGAGGCCTCTAGATATCATGGCAGGGAGGTGGCGGCTTGCCCGTGTTTCTGGTGGCTGAGCACCCCCACTGCTTGGGCTAACCGACTCTGCCCCCTACCTTGAGCCTAGGTAGTGATTTCTCAGACCCTAACCCCTGGCAGGCAGTCACGAGACTGGGGACTCACCCATAAGGTCAGAGGTGCCAAATAAAAGTGGGCAGAGAGCCCGCCACGGAAGCCGTTGTTTGTCCCTTGTGTCCAGGAGCCTGCCTGGACTCCCCTGCCACGTGTCCCAGCGCTGCCCTGGCTTCTGCACTGGGGGAGGGTGTAGCCCTACGGAGGGGGTAGGCTGGGGATGAGGGGTACAGAACTGCTGCACTTAGGGCGCCCTCCCCTCCCCAGAGGAGATCACGAACCTTTGGGGAAAAGAGTCACCCCTGGTCCACAGTTGCTCGGGGAAGGGAAGGGGCTCTTTCTGGGGATTATTACATTCAGTCCTTAAAGAGACACAAAGAAGGTGCTGGAATGATCCATTTCACAGAAGAGGAAAGCTGCCGACCCCCTCAGCGGGCATGCGGTGTCTGGTCCACTCGGCTGCACCACCTCCCCAGCCCTTATTAGGACAGGCAGGGAGTGGGTGGCGGTTGGGGTTGAGGGGAAGAGAAAGAGAATCTCAAATCCAGGACTTTGGGGAGAGACCCCTGCTCTCACCCCCACATGCACAATGAACTGTGAACTCCTGAAGCCACGAAGGAGGTTGATCACCACTCACTGACTGAGTCCAGCAGGGCCCCTCCACAGGCTGGTCCTGTGTGGGCACAGGGCCCAGCAGTGGCACCAGCCCTGTCCTCCAGCAGGTGGCAGTGGTGAGAGGGAACGGGTACTTTACAAAGCATCTACTCTAGAGATAGCAGGCGCGCTAGATGACCGGCCAGCCCAGCTTGAGACAGGGAGGGGTCAGGAGGGCATCCTGGAGGGGAGTCCTAAAGAAAGAGTAGGAATTAAATTAGTGAGGCCAAAGCGATCGCCAGTGAGGGTGGGCAGAGCATACGAGCAAGGACCAGGGAAACTTAAATCCTTTGAGGCTGGCAGAGGCAAGAGGAGAGGGCTGTGGGTGGGCAGGTCTGAAGTCACAGACCCTAAAGGCAGGGCTTGTGGGTTTCCAAGCCTGAGGAACCTGGGACAGCCAGACACCATCCCACAATCTCCCCAGGGACATTGCTGTGAACCGGACCGGGAACATTCCAGCGTAATCGAACCTCGGATCGGCAAGTTCCAGAGGCTCCACACACCGGGGCCAACTTCCCCACTCCCCACCCCACCCCACAGAGCTTGCCTGTTCCTCACCCAACCAGGCTGGAGGGGGGGGCTCCCAGGTCCTCTGAGATTCCTCTAGACCCTCGGAAGGCTCTGGAGGCCCCAAGTTTTCCCTCTCCAGATTCTGGGGGGCACTGGGTAGGGACGGAGAGGGGAGGAATGGGAATAGAGTCAGAGGCCCCACCTGCAAGAAGAGCCAAAAGATCCTGCCTGAGGAGCAGGACTTGGGAGGGAGCAGGTTCTCAAGAGGCCCCTGCTCAGGGTGATATTTCTAGAAAGGGCTGAAGGGCAGGACTTTAGCTCCAGTCTGAGCACGAGCCAGCACTGCTGCCCTCCACCAGCCCAGCCCTGGCCTGCTCTCAGGAGCATGGAAGGGAGGACAGAGAAGGATATGAAGCCACAGCCCCCAGCCCTGGAAATGGGGTGTTGGTCGGCCAACTGGACGGCAGACTCTGTTTTCAGTTAACAGTTTTTATTTCCTTGTGAAAGCTTCCATTCTTTTATTAACAATATCGTGCTTTTGCAAGCAACCCTTTTCATAAGTGGATGGCAGGTTGTGGGGTAGATGTCTTGACTACCTAATGTCACCAATTTCTGCCCGAGATTGAAAAGACAGAGACAGCCCCTTCCCTCTTTATAGGTTGGAGAACTTCCTCTGTCCCCCCCCACCAGCTCCCTCCTTCTCCCCTCTCAATCCCTGGCACCCAGAAGCTGGTCTGTGTCGAAAGTTAAAGACAGAGAATCAGTGAGAGGGAAGAAAGAGAGATAAGGCTGCCTCAGGAGAAGGGGTCCCCACCCCACCTCACAGGCTGGCTGCGTAAGTAGGGGTGGGAGGCTGGGGTGAGCTCGGGGAGGGGGAAGTGGCTCCCCTCTGCAGGACCTCTGAGCTTCCTGCATCAGGCCCCAGGACCTGGTGCCCTTATTTGCAGACTGGGAAGGGAGGCAACCTCCCCTAGCCGACCTGGCTGATCCCCATCTGGGGGCCAGCCAAACTGTCCGACTCTGGGGGCCTTACCTCCAAGCCATCATCAGTGACAGTGACAGGAGTCCCCGCAACAGCCACAGCAAAGACAGATCATTTTCCATTCATTCCTTTTAAATCCTCACAGACCTTGTGAGCGTTTAATGAACCCCATTTTACAGATGAGGCCACTGAGGCTCAGAAGAGTTCCGCGACCTCCCAAAGCCACAGAGTTTCTAGGTGCCATTGTCAGGACTCACAGTTGGTCTGACCGACACCGAAGCCTCTAGAGGGTGGATGAAGCTGGACCAGCACTGCTCTTGCCCCCCCACGCCCGCTCACCCCCAAACCCAAGGCTTCACAGGGCAGCATATTCTGGGCTCTGCCACCCATCTGACCTCTGCTTATCTTTTTTTTTTTTTTTTACCTCTGCTTATCTTGAGCCCGGTTGTGCCCCAGGTCCTGGCCCACGCTTCCAGAGCTGGAGAGGGAGCAGGATGGGCTCAAGAAGGTTCTACCGCTTCCCTATCCTCAACGCCCCCAGCCCTACAGTTGTTTAAAACACACAGGCCGCCAAGATTTTATCTGTCTTAGCCCTGCTCATTGTGCTTGTAACACACTTGGCACGTGTCTCCAAAGCGAGGGCTGCTTGGGTGCTTCACGGGGAGGAGCGCAAGTGGCAGAGTCCGTGCGGCCTGGCACGTGGGAAGGGGCCTGAGCTCCGCTTGGCCCAGGGCCTGGGCCCAGCCTGGCCAGCATCAGCGTCACACCCACGTCATAGTAGCCATGGTCACTTTTGTTAGTTGACATTACTGCACTCAGCCCGGAAAAAGAGAAAAGGGAAGGGGCCCAACCCAACGGGCCAGGGTAAGTGAGGGAGGGGGCACCACAAAATCCTGGGAGCAGAGTTGAGCAGAGATTTGTGGCTTGGGCTGGCAGCATGGCATGCCGGGACTCTGGAGGTGGCCTCAGCCCCACCTGCCCCGGGGGTTCTCGCCCTTCCTCCCCACTGCTTCCTGCTCTGACCCCACCATGCCTGGGGCCCCGGAGACCCCCTCCACCCGCCCCCGCCAAGAGCACAGGCTTTGGAGTCAAAGGAACCTGCGTTTGAATCCTGAGACTGGAAGCGAGCTCTTAACCTCTCTGGGTCACAGGTTTCTGATCTCCAGACCGCAGAACCTTGTGATAAAGGAGCTCATGAAAGAATGGATAACAGTAATGCCTGTGTTTATGAAGTGCCCAGTCTGGGCCAGGAGAGTTCCTTAAATTATCTCCCTAAATCCTCAAAACCACCCTAGGAGTGGGCGCCATTGCCCCCATGTTATAGGCAAGGAGACTGAAGTTTAGGTTAGGTAATTGGCCGAAGCTGGTGAGGCAGGTGGGCTAGGCCCCCAGCGTCCATGCTCTCAGCTCCCGTGATGTGCCAGTGGCTGGTATGTGCCGGGGAAGCCCCCGGCTCCCCTCTTCGCCCACTGCACCAAGGGGCCACCAAACTCCCTGTGGCAGCCAGGGGTACGCTAGTGCGCTGCCCAGGTTCCCCCCTCATAGGCCCTTCTGACCCTGTGGAAGGCCTTTCCTGACCACTTCCCTGAAAGGCTCTTCCTCCTTCCTCAGGGCTGGGGCTAGGGGCCTGACACGGTGTGGGGCCGTCTCCCGGTGACACGAGGGAAGGGCAACAGATCTCAGAAGGAGCCTGTGTCGTTGGGGGTGTGGTTTTTTGGGTTTTTTTTTAAGATTTATTTATTTATTCATGACAGAGGGAGGCGCAAAGGGAGAAGCAGGCTCCCCACTGAGCAGGGAGCCCAACGCGGGACTGGATCCCAGGACCGGATCCCAGGACCCAGGATCATGACCTGAGTGAAGGCAGAGCAAAGGCCGACCATCTGAGCCACCCACGCGCCCAAGGGTACATTTGTTTTTAAATCTACTCCTTCCAACCACTTGCCTGGCCCAGGACGGGCCTGGTGCTCCACTGGGTGATTGGAGCAGTCCCCAGAAGAGGCTTTTTTAAGGGGGGATGGGGGAAGGGGTCTTCATTCCCATCCTTCAGATCCCAACTCACAAATCACTTCCTGAGGGAATGGCTCAGGCCAGGCTCTTGCCCTGTCCCCTTATTGCAGAGCTAGGTGTGGCTTTAGTCACCATCTCCCCTCCTGTCCAGGACTGGGTGCTTCTTGAGGGCAGAGACAAGCTAGCTTTGCTCATTACCGCCCCTAGGGCCTGGCGCGCAGGCCACGCGTGCAAGGTAAACAACGGCCTGCCTGGACCCACGGTGTCCCGGGGAGGCTGGGAGGCAGCAAGAGGGCGTCCCCGGCAGAGACTGAAGCAGAAGCAGCTCAGCCCCCCATCAGACCTGAGGCCAGAGACAGGGACAGGCCCCCCCACCAGCCTCAACTTCCTGTGCCAGTTGCCAGGGGCCATTTTCATCTTCATTCTACAGGTAAGGAAACAAACTCAAGAGAGGTTAAGTGAGCTGTGCAAAATGACCCAGCCTGTGAGGGGTCGAGGTGGGATTGGGAAGCCAGAGCCCAGAGCCACAAATTTCAACCCCAAAACTCTCTCTGCCGCCAGGGCGTGCTTCTCTGATTTGATAGTCTGGGGCAATCCCACCTGCTCAGGGGGCTCAGGCATTATATTCATACACAGGACTTTCAGGAACCTGAAGCCCCCACCCCTTTTGTTGTCTTTGAACAAAAAAACAGACCGAGACCCTGCTCTCAAGGGGCTTATATTCTAGTGGGAAAGAATGGGAGAAATATGTATCCAATTACCAATTGTGATCCACGCGTAGAAGGAAGCCTATAGCCAGTTTTGAGGGAGAACAACACCGGAGGCCATCATTGAGACTGCTGGGAAGCCTTTCACAAGTAACATTTATCCTCTAACATAGTCAATCAACCAACTGATGAACCCAGGCCACAGGGGCGGTCAGTTTCACCTGCTGTGATTTACATAGTAGAGAGGTTTCCCTCAGTTTTCCTCGCCATCAAGGAAGAGAGCTGCAGGCCACGGCCATTTTGCCATTTCCTGAGAGAAAAGCCCCTGAGTTTCCAGATCTTGGCGACCTCAGAGTAAAAGGTGAAGGGAAAATATAACCTCACTTAGTTTTGTGGATAAAACGGAAGGGCAGGGTCCCCCACGCCCTGATCCCTGATTGAGCGGCTGCTCCCCCCCACCCCCGCCTTGCTCCCCACCGTCGAAGTGTGGTGCTCTGTCGCCACCTGGTGGACGTAACAGACCGTGCAGGGGGAGGCCAAACTCCCCCGTCTAGGGTAGGACTCGGAATGCGGCTGCCCTCCCGCGGGGGCCGAAAAAGAGGCAGTGGGTTTAGGTGACTTCCTGGCAAGGGGCGGGGCTGAGGAGAAGGAGCGCGGGTGGATGGGGAACTGCTGCTTGAAAGTCAACTGACTGGAGACCGACAATGGCCCCATTGTGTCTGGGGCCTTGACCTTGATTTCCTGCCACTCTCATCTCCGCCGTGGCATCACCCGGGTCTGATTGGCCGGGAGTCCACTCCGTGACAGTGGGCGGGCCCTGGGGCTGGAACCCAAGCGCCCGGCTCCCCCGAGGCCAAGACGCGCGCGACTGGCCCAGTACCCACGTGAAGCCCAGGGAAAGGCGACACCGCTCAGAAGTCCTTTCCTCCTCCCTCTGCACCATCAGGAGTGTGGGGGGTGAGAACCGCGGGCTTCTCGCGGAAAGGCGTGGCTGGGGGGGTGGGTGGAGGGTTAAGGATTGAGAGCTGCCTTCTGAGAGACCCTGCTCCAAATTAGTTATGGGATCCTCGGACATAGCCTTTACAACCTCCCACCTTTTTTTTTTTTTTTTCTGTTGTTTAAGTACACACCCACGGGTACCATTCCCATTGTAAAAAATGTTACACAATACAATAAAAAGCTTAAGCTTTCCCCTTTATCACACTCACTGCCCTCCTCAGATAACTACTATTGTTAGCTTCATGAGTGTCCCTCCTGACTTCATTCAATGTATATGAATCTGTATATAATGAAAATATGTCTGTGAGTTCATGTGTGGACTCTTTGGGCCTCCATTTTCTAATCTGAAAATGGGAATGAACATAATAGGAAAGCTACCTGAGGTCATTCATGGGGAGCGTTTAGCTCGGCACCTGGCACAGTGTTGGTGACTGTTGTCACCATTGCCATCTTTCTTGTCATTATCATCGGGCCTCCGACCCAATGCTGAGGTCTGGATAGAAGCCCTTTCTTTTTCCACAGCCTGCTCTTCCCCCACCCTCTGCCTCCTAACAAACTGTGATAAAAATCTGTGTTCCCTAATGCCTGTGTTTTTTCAAAGCTAGAAGGAGCAGCTGGTGTTTTCTGCATGTGCTTCCCCGCTCTTCTCTTCCTTCACCCCCACTCCTCCCCTCGCCTTCCATATTTGACCTAGAGGCAACCACTCACCCCACAGCAGGGAGAACATGCCATTCTGGGCCAGAGCCAGAGACTTCCATGGCCCACATGGTGGGCTGAACCCACAGTGACTCGACAGAAAAGCGATCCCCTGGGTAGCAGTAGGGTGGGGGGCTCAAGAGGACAAGAGCTCTGTGAAAGGCCACTTACCTAAGTGCGGGGTCAGCTGGCTGAGCACCCCAGGATGTGGCCAAGGGCAAGTCCCTTCACTTCCCGAACCTCAGCTCTCTCACCTGTACAATGGGCTCCTGCAGTAGCCGTCACATTCAACTGCCCGGAGAGGAACACGGCACCATACAGGGCCCCGGCAGTGAGAAAGCTCAATGGTAGTTATTATTATGTTGGAAAACAACGTGTCATGTTTATTTAGCATGTTAGGCTTGCCAAGGGAATTGATCCGTTTTTCCTTCTTTTTAAAGGGAGCTAGTCCGTAGAAGAAAGTTTGGCTTTGATTGACAAGTCTCAAGAGAAAGGGAAATTCGTTTACCTCCCCTTCTGTCGGAGCAGCCGCTTGTCATTTCCTGGAGCTGTGGCTGGTCCCTGAGGTGGCCCACAGAGCTCCCTCCGGCCGGAGAGCACCAGCCTGCAGGACACTGAAGGACCTCGCTGCTCCCGGTGATGCTGCAGGGAAATGTCAACCCCACGTGAGTGAGACGAGGCCACATCACTCACCAGGTAGTGGCCCTGCGCCGAGCCTGTGACTCAGGGGCTTTATCGGGGGAAAAAACTCACTGCGCATACGAGAGCTCATATTTATTCAGTGTTTAGTAGATGCCAACCACGTTATAAGCACAATGAATAAGTCCAGGACAGAGAAGTTCTTGTCCTTGTGTAGCTTGCTTTTTAATGATTCTGCACATGGTAGCTTCCTCTGCTTCTGTTTTGTTTTGTTTTTCCAGGTGTAATTTACATGTGTTAAAATCACCTTTTTTTAGTATAAAGTTCTATGAGTTTTGACAAACACAGTCATGTAACCACCATCGTAGTCGAAATACAGAATATGTTCATTACCTCCTAAATTTTCTCTTGCTCTTTAGTGACAAGACCCTCCCCCCATCCCCAGCAACTGACCGTCACTGATCCCATGGCTGTCCTTATAGTTTTGACTTTTACAAAATGGAATCTTTCAGTAGGTAGCCTTTTGAATCTGGCTTCTCTACGGGGAATTTGTTGTTTTTGTTGTTTCACTTTTTAAAAAAGATTTTATTTATTTGTCAGGGAGAGAGAGAGCACACAAGCAGGGGGAGCAGCAGGCAGAGGGAGAAGCAGACTTCCCGTTGAGCAAGGACCCCCCCCATGTGGGACACCATCCCAGGACCCGGGGATCATGGCCTGAACCAAAGGCAGGCACTTAACTGACTGAGCCACCCAGGTGTCCCTTACTGTGATATTTTGAGATTCACCCAGATTGTTGTACCTATGAGCAGTTCATGCCTTTTTTCTCTCTTTCAACTTTTTGTTACTAAAATTTTCAAATATAAAGTTTAAAGAATGATACAGTGGACATCTATAAACCTATTGCCTCGATTCAATATTTGTTTGCATTTTGCTGTATTTTCTTTTTTTTAAAACAAATTTTTGGGTTTTTTTAAGGATTTTACTTATTTATTTGAAAGAGAGGGAGAGATCACAAGTAGGCAGAGAGGCAGGCAGAGAGAGAGGGGGAAGCGGGCTCCCCGCTGAGCAGAGAGCCCGATGCGGGGCTCGATCCCAGGACCCTGAGATCATGACCCGAGCCAAAGGCAGAGGCTTTAATCCACTGAGCCACTCAGGCGCCCCTCCATTTTGCTGTATTTTAAAATGATGTATATACACATATACGCATCTATTTGCTGCACCATTTGGAAGTACCTGGTAGCCACCGACACTCCCCCTCTAAAACTTCACATGTATTACCTAAGAATGAGGACAACTGAGAAACATGTCACACTGAGAAAGGTGACAGTTCTCAAGTGTCATCTACTACCCATCCATTTGCAAATGTCCCCTATCTCAAAAAAAGTCTTTTGTAACTTTTTACCCACCTGTCAGAGTTTTGTTTCTAAATTTTTAGGTGGAAATAATTCTAGATTCACAGGAAGATGCAAAAAATCAGAGTCCTGTGCACCATTGAACCAGCTTCCTGCAACGGTGACATCTTATAGAGAGCTGTAGGAAAATATCCAAACCAGGACACTGACCTTGGTACATTACTGTTAATTACGTGGCAGACCTTATTTGCATTCGCCATTTTATAACCTGCACTTATTTGTGTTCGTGGATGTGTGTCTAGTTCTGTGCGCTGAAATCCCGTGTACGGATCTGTGTATCTCCAGCCACAGCCAGGGAAGGTCACTGTGCCCTCTTTATGGAAGGACTCTCATTGCCACCTCTTTGTACAGACACCCACTCTCTCTTCATGCCTCTCTGTCCCCTGGTGATCACTCAGCTGTTCTCCAACTCTACAGTCTTGTCATTTTGAGAATATTACATACACGAAATTATGCAGTAAGCAACATTTGGAGATGGAATTTTTTTTCACCAAGCATAATGCCCTTGAGGTCCGTCTAGGTTGTCGCGTGTATTCTCAGTAGTCCATGTCCTTTAGTGGCTGAGGAGTGTCCTTACACAGATGGACCATAGGTTAGCCATCACCAGCTGAAGGACATGTGAATTATTTCCGCTTTTTGGCGGTGGCACATGAAGTTGCAAACATTGGTGTACAAGTTTGGATGTGAACGTAAGGTTCACTTCACCTGGGTAAATACCTGGGGATAGGATTCCTGGGCTGCACAGTTAGGTCTAAGTGTATCTTTTTGTGACTTTACCCAACCCTTCTGCACACTGGCCGCTCCGTGGTGCATTCCCAGCAGCTCCTGGGAGAGAGTTGCCTTTTCTCTGCAACCTGCCAGTCCTGGCTATCATCCCTTTAAAAAAAAAAAAAATCGAGCCATTCTAACATATGTGTAGCGGTATCTTGCATAACTTTTAAATCATAAATAAGACCAATTTATAACGCTTCTTCAAGCCCTCCAGTGGCTTCCCATCACAGTCAGAATAAAATTCAAACTCATTTCTGAGGCTTTCCCCAACCTCTTAGAGGCTCTGCCTCTCACTCTGCTCCGGCCCCAGTGACCTCCTGTTTTCTCTAACACCCTAAGCTAGTTCCTCCCTCAAGGCTTTTCGTGTGTGGTTCCTTTTGCCTGGAATGTTCTTGCCTGGGTATCCACACGGCGCTCTCTCTCTCTCTCTCTCTCTTTTTCTCTCTCATCAGCTTCTAGGAGAAACTTGCCGATGGTCCAAATAAGCCCCATCCCTGCACTCACCTTCACAATTCTCTTGGCCTGTTTTGTTTGTCTTCATGGCGCCGACCTCTTCTTGGTATAATATACATCAGTCCCTGGGTCGGTTGATGTCTGTCTCCGTCCTAAGGGGAGAGATTAGTTTTGGAGAGTCTCTCCACCGCTCAACACAATGCTTGACACAGAGGACACACTCGGTAAATACTTGTTATGAGTGTGTATCAGAAACGTGGGACCCTCTTCTCATCCTTGTGACCCACCTTTTATTTGTCGGGCATCCTGGCAACCAGCTTGGAGCAGGTAGAAACCCGTTGGCTTAGCTGCTCCCTGCGACTCTTGCCTTCTGCCCAGGGCTTCTCTCTGAGCTCGAGCACCGTGGCCTGCAGGTCTGAGAAGGTTAATTCTGCTGGGGCAACTGCCAACCGACGGTGCTGGAGTTGGCGGATACTTACTCCCTTCTCTGACACTGGGTGGGGGTTCTGAGGGGCTCTCGGCAGGTCCCCACAGCGGTGACCAGCTCCATTGCACACCGTGTCCTGGTTTGCTTTCCTTCCCATTGGCTCTCCCCACCCCCCTGCTCCTGTCCCCTAGAATCAGGTCTAGAAGTGACTTGTAAGTAAGCTCTTTCTCTGCTTCCTCTCCCTACAAGGAGGTTGCAGGGATGGAAAAGAGCTCGGATGAAATTAGCCTATAGTCTAGTTGGAGAGACAAATAATAATTTAAAACAAGGGAACAGAATTGAAATAACTACGGTTGAAGGGTTAGAATTTTCAACAAATGGTGCTAGAGTAACTGAATATCCAAAAGGAAAACAGTGGATCTCAATCCCTACTTCACATCATACTTGAAATAGATTGAAGAACTAAGTATTTAATAAAGAAAAGCTATGAAACTTCTAGAATAAAGTATAGGAGAAAAGCTACACGACCTTGGGATAGGCAGAGTTTTCTTGGATCACAGGTAGAACTAATCATAAAAAGGGGCGGAGACAGCATTGAGAATATGAAAATGTAAGTCACAATAGAAGAAAGTTTTGCAGTACATATTTTGACAATAATTTACATCCACAACATACCGAGAAATATATAACTGAAGAAGGCAAACAACCAAATTAAAATATGGCAAAAGATTTTTTGCCATTCACTATTGCCATAGCGAATAGTTCCTTTTTTTTAAGATTTTATTTATTTATTTGAGAGAAAAAGAGAGAGAGAGAGAGAGAGAGAGAGAGCATGAGCATGAAATGGGGGAGGGTAGGAGGGAGAAGCAGACTCCCTGCCCTGATGCAGGACAGGGACTGGGATCTCCTGGGACTCCAGGATCATGACCTGAGCCGAAGGCAGTCGCTTAATCAACTGAGCCACCCAGGTGCCCTAGCAAATAGTTTAAAAGAAGATATGCAAATATTCGTAAGCACAAGAAAAGTCGTTCAGTAGTACTAGCCATTAGGGAAATGTAAATTAAAACCACAAGATGATACCATACGCCCATTAGAATGGCTGAAATTGAAAAGACTGGTAATAAGTGTTGACAAGGACACAGACCAACTAGAATTCTCGTGCATTGCTGGTAGGAGTGTGAAATGGAAAAGCACTTTGGAAAAAAGGTTGGCAGTGTCTTATAAAATCACACATACACTTACCATCTGCCTAGCAATGTCCATTATAGTTATTTACCTGAAGGAAATGAAAATGGGTGTCCATACACAAGACTTGCACATGAATTGTCAAAGCAGCTTTATTTCTAATAGCCCCAAACTGGAAATAGCCCAGGTATCCTTGTCCAACAGGCAAGTAGATACATTGTGGAATATTCATATCATCGCTTGGTACTCCGGAATAAAGAAACAAATACTGATAAGCGCTAGAAGCTAAAGAAACGGAGTGAAAGAAGCCAAGAAGCCGGATAGAACACATACTGTATGCTTACATTTAAATAAAGTTCTAGAATAAGCCAAAGGAAGCCATGGGAACAGGAAGTAGGGCAGCAGTTGGCTGGGGTGGGCTGTGGACGGGTAGTGGGTGGGGATATTGACCAGAAAGAGGGATCAGGAAGATTGAACGGGTTTTGGAAATACTCTATCTTGAGTTGAGTGGTGGGTATATGGGTGTTTGTCAAAACTCACCTAACTGTACACCTTTTATTTTATGCAAATTATACCTCAATAAGGCTGATTTTTGTTTTGTTTTTTAAAGCTTTTATTTACTTATTTGAGAGAGAGAGAGAGAGAGAGAGTGAGCACGAGCGGTATGGAGGGCCAGAGGGAGAGAGGGAGAAGCAGACTCCCTGCTGAGCAGGGAGCCCAATGCAGGACTCGATCCCAGGACCCCAGGATCATGACCTGAGCCGAAGGCAGACTCTTAACCGACTGAGCCACCCAGGCGCCCCAAAAAGGCCGATTTTAAAGGAGAAACAGCTATAGCTTGTGATAAGTGCTTCAAAGGGAAGAAAACATGGTCTTAGGAGAGAGAGAAATGGAGAAGGGAGACTACTTCTGATTGCTTGGGCAAGGACAGACTCTTGAGGAAGTGACACTGGAGCAGAGCTCTGAGCCAGCCGTGGGGAGATCCAGGAGAGGGCATTCTAGGAAAAGGTCACTGCAGGAACGGAGAGGCAGAAGCAGGAAGGAGTTTGGTGCCCTTGGCAACAGTCCGAAGGCCAAGGTGACTGGGGGAAGCGGGTGGGGCAGAGAGTGGTAGGAGACGGAGTGGAGAGGTGGGCAGAGCCAGATCTTGAAGGATCTTATCAGCCCTGATAAAGGTTTGGAATTTAAAATGAATAAGGTGCACAGCCCTGTGTGGGTCCTAGTAGGGCAGAAACACTCCGTTGGTGACCAACGGAGTTGGTGGCAGAAGCAAATAAAGGCCGAATAGGGTCATGGGTGATACATTGGGGGAGCGTACGGAGATAAAGGAGGGATTACTTAGCACTATGGGAAGGCTTCCTAGAGGAGGTGTCATTTCAGTGGAGATTTAAGGAAGAGTAGCAGAGGAGAGAGGCTATTCCAGTACTGTGTCTGTAGAAGCCCAGAGACATGCAGCCCCATGGAACATTCAAAGACTTGAGCATAAGGTCAGTCTAGTTGGAGTTTTCCCTGTAGGCATGGAAGTGGCAGGAGGTCTGAGGCTGTAGGGCAGACTTTTGAGTCCTGCAGAGGATGGAAAAACCCTAAAGAATTTTAAGTAAGGGAGTATTAGGGCCAAGTTTACACTTCTTTCTTTCTTTCTTTCTTTCTTTCTTTCTTTCTTTCTTTCTTTCTTTCTTTCTTTCAAGATTTTATGATTTGTCAGAGAGAGAGAGAGCACAAGCAGGGGGAACGCAGGCAGAGGGAGAGGGAGAAGCAGGCTCCCCACTGAGCAAGGAGCCCAATGTGGAACCTGATCCCAGGACCCTGGGATCATGACCTGAGATGAAGGCAGAGGCTTAACTGACTGAGGCCCCCAGGCATCCCTAAATTAACATTTCAGATCAAGCCCTCCAGAATGGTCAGGTCGTGAGCAGGACCACTGGTTCTGGAATGAGATCTCAGAAAGGCCTGATGAGGAGCAGGCAGGGCAGGGAGAAGGGCCAAACTCTGTTCAGAGGTGATTGGGCCTGTCCTGAAGCGGGGGTGGGGTTACACATAACCATCTGGTTTCTGGCCTGGAGGCCTGGCTCCCCCCTGGGGGATGATGAGTAAAAAAAGACAGATGAGGAGAAACAGGTTGAGAAAGAGATTTGCACTTCAAGGCCCCAGTCGATGCTAACTTTATTGTGCACCTGCTCCCTCACTGGGCTTATTACCTGAAGATCCCTAGGCCCTGGGCCCAGGGAGTCAGAAGGAACGGGTCTAGACTAGAGCCGGAGAAACTTCATAAGGACAGAGTGCCGAGGGCCACGCCCGCTCTGGCACTGGTGGCCGCCATCCCTACGGGGCTGCCATCCTGGCAGCTCCAGGGGCGGAGGTGGGGTGGGGGCATTCTCGTCTGGAATGTGGCCAAAGCAGTCCAGCAATTCAGGCAAAGGTGGCGTCCCAAGTGAGGCTTGGGATGGAGTAGGAGCAAAGGTAGCTTGTGTCTCCGCAGCAGCAGCTAAAGAATTACAAGAGCGTGGCCATGGTCATCACGTGAAACTCCTGATGACGTGTCCGAGGAGCCACAGAAACTAGGAGTGGGGCCAAGGCCGAAGTTCAGGTCTGCATATGCACCTTCTCCTAGGGTGTAGATGAGGGGGCATGGTGGGGATTTACGGAGGCCAGGGGGAGCTCTGTGTGAGTTCCACAAAGAGAGAGCAGACTGCGGGCTCAGTCCCGTTATTATTTTCGTTTTACAGATGAGGGAACTGGGGCCTCGAGAGGTTTAGTAAATTGTTCTGGGTCCAAAAGCCAGGGTGCAGGGAACCCAGGCTGGAACCCAGGCCTCTGGACCTTTCCAATCATAGCATTGCCCTGTCCCCACAAGTGGGAGAGGTCACTTTCTCTCTTAATCTTAAATGATCTTCCAAGCAAGGGAGCGGGGCACAGTGCAAGTTTTCTGTCTCGTACTGTTCAGAAAGTATGTCCTGGAACGCCTGGATGGCTCATGCTTATAGTCATGTTCCTGGGGTCCTGGAATGGAGCCCCAGCCCCTCATCGGGCTCTTTGCTTGGCGGGGAGTCTGCTTCTCCCTCTACCCCTCCCCCCTGCTCATGCTCTCACTCACTCTCTTACTGTCTCGCTGTCATAATAAAATCTTTAAAAGAAAGAGAAGAAAAGAAAGAAAGTATCTAGGTCCTTACTTCCTGTGCTTTCCAAAGAAGACGCTCGTCAGGTCCCGGCCCGGAGCACTTGCCTGATCTGCGGATCTCACAGCCCCGCCACCTGCCTCCAGCAACAGAAGGAGGTGGTAGAGGCGGCAGCTTCGGCAAATCTGTCCCCAGCGCCGCAGCGCAGTCGTGTTTGCCTGTGATGCCATCATACTCCCGGCATATGGCTGCAAAGCTACTATGTTGAGGGCGGACAGGAATGGGATTTTCCCTGTGCCAGATTTCACTCCCTCTCTGAAACAATTCTTGTAGTAAACTTAAGGGCTGGAGGGTGGGAATTCCTTTACACTTTGTAAGTAAAACTATTGTCTTGCAGAGTCTCATTCTATTGATGGTGCAAATGTTTTTTAAACATGATAGCTCTTCTGGGTTCCCACCCTTCCCCCCAAAAGCCAGGAGAGGAGGAGGCTCTGCCACCAACTCTGTTGGTCACCAACTCAGGCTACCCCAGGGAGGAGACCTCCGTATGTCCCGTGGCTGTCATCTCTTGGCAAATGGGGTGGGAAAGAGGAAAGGCTTGCTGAGCGTGGGAGGCCACGGGGTGGAGGAGGCGAGGAAGGGCCAGGAAGTGAGTAGAATGTGACTTTTAGGAGGAGAATTATTTTGAACCACGTCTTGTACGCTGACAGCATAATGATCGTTATTAGGACCTCAGATGCAACACGAAGCCCGCCCTGAAGTTAAATTTTCCCTTTCTGATAAGCGTGGCCTGTCCACCCACCGTAGGACGGTTCTATGCCAACCTCCTCCACACTGGGGGGTGGGGGGGGCAGTGGAATGTCCTCAGCTGCTTCCTCACTCTTACCTTTCATTAAGGACTTGGCTTTTTTTAGTAAACAAGCCACCGTTTTTCTACCTTAGCCTTATGGAATCAACCTGAGAAATAGCGTGTGCAAGGACCCCGGTGGTTCTCGCGGCTTCCTACCCAACACTGAGTTTCAGAGCTGCTGTCTGGAGTCTTACCTCCCCAGGGAAGCTCCTGGCCACACCGTGCCCTCTAATAGAAGGACAGACCCAGGGCCTGAATTATACCCGGACAGATTTATTTTTGGCTTTCACGGGTGTTTTAAAAATCAGTTTTCACATCAAAATCCTGTTTGCGGGCTCCTCTTGGAAACTCAGAAAACCCAGCTGCCGTGGGCCACGTTTCCCTGTGACACGTGGAGGGAACTGAATAATAGTGGCTCCCTTTGCACAGAGCTTGGTCTCTGGTTTGCCAAAGTCCCCACCACTCTCCATGACCCCCCATCCACACCCTAAGAGAGAGTAGTAGTTAAAAGGCAGATAAGGAGATACGAATTTCAGTCCTGACTCTACCACTTAATTTCTGTGGCCCCTTAAGCAGGTGTCTGCATCTCTCAGAAGCCTGCTTTTAATCCCGATGAAACAGAGAATGACTTTCAAGGAGACTTTCACAGGTTTGTTTATTCGTGTATATTTCCTGTCAATAACAGAGGCACCTGGAAGATGTATACAAATGGATACCCTATTACAAATGTAAACTTGATATGAGCAAGATTTTCTTTTTCTTTCTTTCTTCCTTCCTTCCTTCCTTTCTTTCTTTCTTTCTTTCCTTTCTTTCCTTCTTTTTCTTGATTTTATTTATTTGACAGCGAGAGACACAGCCAGAGAGGGAGCACAAACCAGGGGAGTGGGAGAGGGAGAAGCAGGCTTCCCGCCAAGGAGGGAGCCCAGTGTGCGGCTCCATCCCAGGACACTGGGATCCTGACCTGAGCTGAAGGCACATGCTCAACGACTGAGCCACCCAGGCGGCCCCAAAGCAAGGATTTTCTAAATCCGTTTTGTTTATTCCTATATCTCCAAAGTTTAGGAGAGTCACTGGCACGTGGTAGGCACGTAGCAAGTGTATTGAATGAGTATGTGGATTTAATATTGTCCTTGGTTCTAGGCTATTTATGTTGTATGCTAAATTATTATTATTGGTCAATTTTTAAAATATAAATGCAAATGGACATATGGTTGAGTATTTCAGGGCTATTCTTCAGCACTGTTGATGGGAATTTTATGGCCATACTCCACTGAGTCATCACCGAAGAGAAAAATGTGCTTTCTTCCGGGACTGAGATCCTAAGATCATTATCCGAATACCAGGCCACTTGAGGAATCAGTGCTTCAAAAAGTCACAATTAAAAACGCACACATTTATGTGATGCTTCTTGAGAACTCAAGGTACTGTACAAACATTTAAAGCATTAAGTGCTCCCTGAAGCACTTTGCTCAGAAATAACATTTCCAGAGAAGAGAGTGCGTTTAGGTAAAAGCAATGGCAGGTTTTACCACACGATCTCAACAAGGCTCAACCTCCGAGTGCTGAAATTTGCTCCCTGTTGGATGCAACTTTCCTGGAAATACAGAGAAAGAAAGATAGGTTGACTTCCAGACCCATTCAACTGTTGTATTACTTGTGCCAAAGGCTTAAGGTTTGGGTTTCAGTGGCCTGTAGGGGTCAGCTGTGGTTTTGTTTGCTTCGCATCCACTTCCTCATTATAGTAACTAAGCTTCAGTTTTCCTAGGGAAGCCATTCCTTGCACACTTTGAACTGTAGGATTTGGTAGTGCCTAACCTCACTCCCAGCTCTCCTCTGGAGCTGGGTCATGGTGTCACATCTCTTGGCTCCAGCCCCACATTCTGAAAAAAGCAAGTTACCCAACCCGGTGCAAACACTAAGCCTGGAACTTTTCTTAAGACTGTTGGGAAAGAGAATGCCTTTTGTTTGCTGGGGCTTTTTACTGTGAGAATGTAATTCGGACAGTGCCAGACGCACTACTTGAGAATGCAGAGAAAAGAGAACTGAGCCAGAGAAAGCAAGAGAGGAAATTCTTGGTGACAGTGTTTGAGTGACTGGATCCAGCCATGCCTGAAACTCATCTTTGAATTTTTGGTTTCATGAGCCAATAGATAAAATCTGTCTCCTTCTTTCTTAAACCAATTTGAGTAACATTTTAGTCAAGTGCAGTGGAGACGTTCCTGACTAGTAAAGTAGAATCTGAAAATGTAGATCGGAAAAAGGGGCACAAAACTGTGAGACCTATTGCTCAGATGAAAACCAAAGCCTTGAACTATGGCCAGAGGCAAACTGAAGGATTTGCCTCTTTTTCCTTGACCTGGACCTCAAATTCCATTAAACTCTGGCAGAGCAGTGAACTAAGAAAGAGAAGAAGCGTAAGTGTTAGTTTCATTTCTTTAATACCCTGACACAAAATAAGAATCTGGTCTTCGCTTCTCGAGCTGGTGCTTGTGTTGGCCACATTCATTGGCTTTGTTTTCACATGTGTTCATTTGTCTGTTTCCATAAGTAGAAGACACTGAGATAAGCCAGAGGCCAGGTCTTAAAGGACTTCTCCAGTGCTTTAAAACTCTCTGGACTTGGGGCGCCTGGGAGGCTCAGTCGGTTAAGTATCTGTCTTCGGCTCAGGTCATGATCCCAGGGTCCTGGGATCAAACCCTGCATCGGGCTCCTCACTCAGTTGGAAGCCTGCTTCTCCCTCTCCCTCTGCTGCTCCCCTGCTTGTGCGCGTGCACGCGCGCGCTCTCATCTCTGTCAAAAAAATAAAGTGTTTAAAAAATAAAATAAAGTTTTTACAAAATAAAATAAAATAAAACTCTTTAGACTTGACCTAGAGGAGTTCCACTAGTATTTACCACTGAGCCAGGGAACTCCAGAAAGATGTTCAACTTGCACAGCCTCTAGAGGAGGCCGTTTAATAGAGTTACTGAGCGCTTCTGTGTGCCTGGCTCCAACTTCCACACAGCTGTGAGGAAGTGGTGGCAGCCTTTCTCTTTTTGAGGAAGGCTTGTTTCCAGTCCTTTGTCAGCCCTTCTTGACCCTTTGGGGCTGCACCTTTGCTGTGACCGCCCCCCCCTTCTGACCAGCCTGAACTCTGCTGTGCAATGATTCTTTACAAAAGACTGCCTCGCATTCCCATTTCCCATTCCCAGGAGCTTCATCGGTTCCCTGTAGGTTTCATATTGAATCTATACTCTTCTTAGCCTTTTTTTTTTAATATTTTATTTATTTATGACAGAGAGTTTGAGAGGGAACACAAGCATGGGGGAGCTCTAGAGGGAGAAGCAGGCTCCCCCATGAGCAAGGAGCCCGATATGGGGGTCGATCCTGTGATGCTGGAATCATGATCCAAGCTGACGGCAGACGCCTAACAACTAAGCCACCCAGGCGCCCCTCTTCTTAGCCTTTAATAAAACAAATGCTGAGACTAAAATCTCACAGTTTATGGGGCGCCTGGTTGGCTCAGGTCTTGATCTCAGGGTCCTGGGATTGAGCTCCACATCGTGCTCTCTGCTCAGCAGGGAGCCTGCTTCCTCCTCTCTCTCTCTGCCTGCCTCTCTGCCTAAGTGTGATCTCTCTCTCTGTCAAATAAATAAAGAAAATATTTTTTAAAAAATAAAATAAATAAAATAAAATCTCACAGTTTGGAGCATTTATGGGGTATTGGCATTATGCTTAAGTTTCACATGCATGATCTCAGTTACTCCTCAAAATGATGCTATCAAGTAGATATTAATGCTATTCCTATTTTTTTTTCAGATGAGGAAACTAAGGCACAGAGAGGTCAAGGTACCTGCTCAAGTCCCATGGCCAATAAGTGATGGAGTTGAAATGCAGCCCTGTCACTCCAGTTCCAGACCCTACGCACCTACCAGAAGATTCTGCTGTCTCCAGAGCTCTTCCACAACCTGCACTGTCTCTTACTTTGCTCCTCACAACTCTACAATTCCCAAAGTCCATTTGGGCTGGTCTTACGGTTCTGCCTACTGTTCTCTGATTTTGTTGTCTTTGCTTATTTGTTTAGTCATTCGTTCATTCACTCACTCAGCACATATATACTGAGAATGCTCTCTTTTCTCCTACTTCTCCAAATTCTGCCTTTCCAGGCTCTGCTCCACACCCTTCCTTTCATGCATCCCACCTCAGCCAGTACAGCTGGCATGGCCTCCTTTTCACGAATGCTGGGAACACAAAAGGGCGGGACAACATAGTCGAGCGAGCGTTCAGTTTCACAGGGGCCTTCCCAGGTCTCATGCTCCCTGGCTTTCCCATCGGGAGGCAGATGCTCGAGGAGGAGTTAAGGGAGCACTTCTCCTTTCGTGGCCATCATAGCTTTGAGTGCACATTAGCCCTCCAAGAAACATTCTTTTATTGAATTGTTGAATGAACAAATGGGATCCAGTGAAAATACGATGGTTTTTCTTTTTTTTTTTTTTTAAGATTTTATTTATTTATTTGAGAGAGAGAGAGAGAGAGAGAATGAGAGAGAGGAAGAGATCAGATGGAGAAGCAGACTCCCCGCTGAGGAGGGAGCCCGATGCAGGACTCGATCCAGGGGACTCCAGGATCATGACCTGAGCTGAAGGCAGTTGCCTAACAACTGAGCCACCCAGGCACCTGGTTTTTCTTTTTTTCTTTTTTTTTTTAATATTTTATTTACTTCTTTGAAAGAGAGGGAAAGATGGAGAGAGCACAGAACAAGAGGGAGAAGCAGACTCCCTGCTGAGCAGGGAGCCTGACATGGGGCTCAGTCCCAGGAGTCTGAGGTCATGACCAGAGCTGAAGGCAGCCACTTAACCCACTTAACTGACTGAGCCACCCAGGTGCCCCTAAAAATACAATGGTTTTTAAAATGGCCTTGTGAAGGGGCGCCTGGATGGCTCAGTGGACAGAGCATGTGACGCTTGATTTCACATTTGTGAGTTTAAGCTCCACGTTGGGCGTAGAGCCTAGTTCAAAAAAAAAAAAAAAAAAAAAAAAAATCTAAGATAAAATGGCCTTGTGAAAAATCATGAATCCACGTTCCTGAAGTGGATGAATCCCAGGCTCCCCGACCCCTGCACCATTTCGCCTCTGCAGTCCTTAGTTGGTTCTCCCGAAGTCACATGTGTGGAAAATCCATTGCAGCTTCTGTGGCTAATGAACTTTTACAGAAAATATGCTTTGTCAGGGCCTTCTACACAGACATTTTTCTTTATTTCCAGGAATGGAAGGCAACTCCCTGCTATTGTGTGAGGAAACTTGGTGAAACTCCAGCAACTTCTACCACTGGCTGGCTGCTGAGTCCTGGGCCTTGAGGTCAAATTCTAGAAAGGAGCCACGTGGGATACACAACCTGGCTATGTCTCTCAGGTTCTTGGTTGCCGCCGGCAACATTCCCTGGGTTTGTACTCACATGAGAGCCCTCCTTCACTATGGACAGGAGGTGGATGTGGGGGTGGGAAATGTTCTGTTTTCCTTTTTTTTTTTTTAAGCAGGCTTCCCGCCCGAAGCGGGGCTCGGGGCTCGATCCCAGCACCCTGAGATCATGACCTGAACCGAAGGCAGACGCTTAACAGCTGAGCCACCCAGGCGCCCCTGTTTTCCTTTGATAGTTATCCCCTCTCAATCCCAACTGACTCAGTTAAAGGGAAGTGGCCAGGGACCTTACCGAAAAAGTACGTCATCTTCTTCCCCAGCACAGCCCCCATTTGTCCCAACTAGCGTGAGAAGCTTTCCTCCCTTTCAAGGTACTTATCCCTGCCTGCTACCCCCTTCCTCAGCTTGCCCTGCCCTCATTAGAACCTCAGAGGCATATGTTAACCCCCAAGAGCCTGGAAAATTTTCTTGCCAAAAAGTCTTGCTGTCAGATATACTTTTGGACAGAAGATCTCTGGTCTTCCTTCTGCATCAGTGTTCTGTAAAGGGTGGATCTTGCCTCTGATGGTCCAAATATGGTTTTGGGGTGTGTGTGAGTGACCTTCATTCCTCAGAGGCTAGCAGGCAATGCTGTATTGCCCTACCAACCTTACAAGGACACCAGAACCCCTCAGCACCCCTTCCTGGGTCTTTCTTTATCTTGCCCTCCCTTTTAGCAACCCGTCCCCAAACCCCGGCTGCCTCTCCTTTCTCTCCAACCCCCTCTCTCTCTCGGCTCCCAGGATGTTTTTTTCCCTCCACCATTTCCCTCGAACCTCATTCTGGCTCAATTCTTCCTCCACCCTCCCTGACCTCCTGTGGAGTTCCCCTCTTCAGATCCGCCACACAACCTAGGTCTCCCTGCCCCCACCCTGCTCCCAGCATCTTCCTGCCCATTCATCTCTGCCCCTTGGGACCTTGGGCTCATGTTTCCAGTCTCTTCTATTAGTACAGCTAATACTTTGTCTCAAGCCATGATTCTTCTCTACCTTTCACAACTGTCTTTTTTTTTCCCCTTTAAAGATTTTATTTACTTATTTGAGAGAGAGAGAGTGCAAGCGAGAGAGCAGAAGCAGGCAGATCAGCAGAGGGAGAGGAAGAAGCAGACTCCCCGCTGAGCAAGGAGCCCAACTCAGGGCTCCACCATCCCTGAACCCTGGGATCATGACCCGAACAGAAGGCAGCCGCTCAACTGACTGAGCCACCCAGGTGCCCCTCACAACTGTCTTTTTTCCCATTTATATGCATTCCTTTTAAAAATAAATGTATATAAAAAAATAAAAATGTATAAAAGAAAAAGTATCACTTAAAACTATTAAGTAAATAGTAAACAGTACAGGAGGTACTTTGATACAAGACACACTACCCATCAACTCCGGATCTCCAAAGATAGTGTCTCAGTCAGCTGGGCATTGCCAGTCAGCTGGGCGACACCAAAAGGTGCTCACTAGAAACTGATTGTAAAATAACTTTTTAACCTGTTAAATAAAAAAATACAACTGAGGAAATTTAAAGGTCTAATTGGCTTTAATAAATGATTCCTAAATCAGGCAGCATCCTATAGTAGAGGGGATTCGGACAAAATGGAAATTTGTTTTGTTTGTTTTTTAGTAGGAGGAAGGTTGGAGCAAGGAAGTTATTAGCAAAAGAAAAGAAAGGTTGTTCCGTTAGGGATTGAGTAGTGGGCTTCCTATAATGCAGATTACCCCACCTTCCTTTGAGGGGTGGCTTCCTGTAATGCAGATTACCCCACCTTCCTTTGAGGGGTGGAGAGTGCCGCCACCTGACAGATTGCCTCATTGGTGCTTATCAGGAAATTCCTTACTACATTTCTGGCAAAGGTTGAAACTGCAATTACCTTGTGTTGTTAAGCCTCGGTTTAATGACTTGGCCAGAGTGACACCGTTTGGGGCCTATGGTTTTTCTTTTTGACAGGTCTGAAATCCCATAGTTTGAGGGAAGAACAAAATATATGAAACCTCCACAGCAGTGCAGGGAATGAGTAAAACTTAAGTGAAATTCAATCAGCAAGAAGCCAAGGGAGGAGATTAAAAAGTAGTTCTCAAACTGGGACCTACCTCCACGGGATGCTCAATTCTCACTTTGAAGCTGATGGTCTACACCAGTCACAGAGATGTACGCATATGGCTATAGCAAGCAAGGGGAGGACATTAGAGAAAAATCAATTTCTAAAATGAGTAACAAGAAAATCTTTGCAAGTAGGACTCGGAGGTTTTTCCTCGACTTTGCTCTGGGAGTGTTTCGGTCATTTCTCTCTCGGTTGGAACGGAAGACCTTTAGGACAGGAAGTCTGGGTCTGGACCTGAATGAATGAGGTCTTATTACATTCTCTAGCAAAGGCTGCACTACTTGCTGTGACGTTTGTGAGGAAAAGTTGCCAGAGAGAAATCCAGTTAGCCACAGCCCGACTCCTCTCAGGTACAGCTCGGGAACGGATCCCCGAACTATGCGGGTCTAGACAAGACACCAGGAGGAGAGGAGAGGCCTACAGCGAACACAGCCTGAGCGGGATACAGCTGGGGCCTGGCAGGCACCTGCCCTAGCGGCGAGGGGTAATCATCTGGAGTCTTGGCGAACTGACCCAACCTGAAACGAGTGCCTATTGGGGAGTCTCCAGTCCACCCCAGCTCGGAGGCGGGAGCAGGAAAGCTAGGATCCCGCCTCCAGTTCTCACCGAGCCAACTGACCCGGAGCGCTCCCGGAGGCTCCCGGAGGCTCCCAGAGGCTCCCAGAGGCCCGCCGGCTGGGGGTGGGGCTCGTGCTGTGACGCCGCCCCCCGCCTCGCCCCGCCCCGCGCGCGTTGCCAGGGTGATCAGGTGACTCCCAGCTCGTGGCGCTCGGGGCCGCCGTGACGTCAGGCGCGCCGCCGCTCGTCTCTCGCCCAGTGGCAGGTGCGGTGCATCTGGTGCGGTCTCATCTGGTCGGGTCGGATCTCTACCAAACCAGTGCCCTACGGACTCGAGAAGAGGAGAGGTGAGTCGGAGCGGACGCAGGCCCAGCCGAGCGGGAACCGGGGAGCGGGTAAGGCGCGGGCAGGGCCCTTCGGAGGTTTGGCGCGTCCGCGAGCTCCCCAAAGAGCACCCCTAGGGCGGCAGGCACCGGGACGGGACGGACCGACTTGGGATGCGGTGTGCGCAGCCCCGGGGGGCCCGGCAGTCGGCCCAAAGCCCACCCGGGAGCCCCGCGGCTGTTCGTCGGGTTCTGGGGCACCGCGCCGCTGTTGGAGGCTGGGAGGCTGGAGATCTGCGCCGCCCGGCCGGCCTCTGGGCCGTGGTCTAAAGGGCTTTGCGTTTCAGCGGGTCTCGCCATGCCCGGATTCGGCGTGCTGCGAGCGGGGCCAGCCACACCCCGTCCCCGGGGACTTGTACGGGAGGCTTCTGCAGCTCTTCGCCTTGGGCTGCGATTTCTGAGGCGCTGCCGGGGGCCGGGAGGCCGCTCGGGAACCCCACGGGTGCGAGCAGAGTCCGGGGTGTTCAGAGAAGGCGTTGGGGGGGTGATTGAGATCTCAGTGGACCTGTTGGTGTAGGTGAACTCAAAGTGGAGTCCTGAGGGCTGGGGACTAATCTCCCCGCTGCGGTTGGGGGTTGGAAGAGTAGAGGGAGGGAAAGAGGACCTCGGCGGAAGGAGACCGAAGGAGACCGTGAGCCTTGGTCAGGAGGTGAAGGAAGGACGAGACTGTTGGGTGACTAACTAGACCAAGGGCTAGGGCTGTTTTGGGAAAACAAAAAACAAACAAAAAAAAACTTTGGAGAATTAGGTTAGGGCTGGTTAGGAGAAACTCTTGAGTGCCCCCCGCTGAGGGTTTGTGTGCTGTGGGGAGCCTTTGAGTCGTGGGCTGGATTGGGGTGAGGGGAACACTGGGATGGGGAGACGCTTGGGTGAGGAGGCTGCTGGGACAGCCTGGGAAAGAGGTGACAACGCTTAGAACTCTGGTCTGATAGGATTCTGCGACCGCAGTTTATGAAATATAACGAGGACGCCGGCAGCCAGGTGCCTCCACTCCAGCCAATGTTAGATTGAAAAAACCTTGTCAGAAAAAGAAAGCACCCAACTGCAGCTCTTTTTCTTATTGCCTTTTTTTTTTAAAGTAATTTCTGTACCAAAGGTGGGGGGTCGAACTTAAAACTCCCAAATCAAGAGTTGCACTTCTACTGACTGAGCTAGCCTTGTGCTCCTCTTGTTATTTCTTTTGAGGGCATTTAATGTCTACCTGTGAGCTTGCCCCACTCATTAAGCTTAGGAGTTGTATTGTCTACAGCACTTGGCTTTCAGAGGTTTCAGAGTGTCTTAAAAACAGTCATTATCCCCAAAGTGAAACCCAAATGCCAAATAATTGGTAGGAGACTTAATGGGGGCAAATTAAAGGATAATCAATGCTCAAAACAAGAATATAGAACATTGGGGAAACTGAAAGGAGTCTCATGTTTTTTGTTAATTGCAGAACTAAGAGGTCCTCTTTCATACCTGCTCCCTTCCCCTTGGGGGCTTCTCAGATTCTGGCTGTTTAAGTGCTAATTGACCATTTGTCTTACTTTCCTGAGAAACAAGTTTTCTTTAAAAATTAATTGATTTGACACTGCACCCCAGCGAGCACATGCCAGAAGAGCAGCGGGCAGAGGGAGGGGGAGAAGCACTTCCCACTGAGCCAGGAGCCCTTTGTAGGGCTAAATCCTGAACCCTGGCATGACCTGAGCAGAAGGCAGATGCTTAACTGACTGAGCCACCCAGGGACCCCCAAGTTTTGTTTTGTTTTGTTTTAAGAGAGACAATGCTGGCTTGTGAGTCGGGGGGAGGGACAGAGAGAGAGAGAATCTCGACCAGGCTCCAGGCAGAGCTCCATGTGGGGGTTTGTTCCTGCAACCCTGAAATCATGACCTGAGGAAATCAAGAGTCAGACGCTTAACCATCTGAGCCACTCAGCCCTCCGGAGAAACAAGAAATTTTGATTATTTAAGAGTAACGATTTTGGGGCACCTGGGTGGCTCAGTGGGTTAAGCGTCTGCCTCCGGCTCAGGTC
Organism: Nasua narica; assembly: GCA_028533885.1. NCBI lineage: Eukaryota > Metazoa > Chordata > Mammalia > Carnivora > Procyonidae > Nasua > Nasua narica. The sequence goes on from CM052809.1 coordinate 28,642,792, forward strand.
ATGATCTCAGGGTCCTGGGATCGAGCCCCGCATCAGGCTCTCTGCTCAGCGGCGGGGAGCCTGCTTCCTCCTCTCTATCTGCCTGCCTCTCTGCTGACTTGTGATCTCTCTCTCTCTCTCTGTCAAATAAATAAATAAAATCTTTAAAAAGGCAACGATTTGCTGATTTATGCTTTTTTCCCAGCTCTGAAATTTGCTGATTCCGTGACCTTAAAAAAAAAAAAAAAAAGTCACTGCTATCTATTTTATACTGAACCTTAGCAATTCGTTTTCTGGGAGAATGTGAAATGGCTGAACCTCCCCACCAGTTTGTTTTATGTTTGCTGCAGAAAATAGAATTGGACCTCTAGGGATCCTGTACTGTAGAAGGTAGTTTAGGGAACGGCAGAGAACTTGGGAAGATGGCCACAGCTGGTTTGTGCAGCCCAAACCAGCACGGGACTCGAGGGAGAGCAAATCCAGGAGCGTGGCGCTTGGGGAAAATGACCTTCCCTTCAGATCAGTGAGGCCATTTTCTGTAAAATAAGTGTTATGATGGGTCACCTAAGCAATGAGTGTTTACTAGGCAGTACTCACTGAAGAGTTTTTCCTACAGGTGGTAGGGCTTGTTATGATAATGATTTTTAAGGGTCTTTGCAGGAGTCCTGTAATACTTAGATTCTCTGAAGGTTAGATTTCTCAGCCACATTTAAAAAGAATTGTTACCCATTTTCTAAATCTCGTTGGAAGTATTTGACCCAGCCGACTAATCATGCTTCCTTTGGAAAGAAACACTCCACTCCCACCCCCTCCCCCCAAACAGTATAACTGTGTGCTGTCAGGGCCGTTAAGTAGGCCAAGAGTTTTGGGAAATTTTCCACTTTAATTCACCCATGCCACCCACACAAGTTTTCCCATTGGTAGAGAATATGATGTCAGGAAAACTGTTTTCATGTGTTTCCCTAAACATAAGTGTGATACACACTGGGGCTGGCTGTTCTGTGTTGAGGAACGGGAATGCTCTCCCATAAGGAGCTAGGAGCCAAGGTGAGAGGCAAAGCTGGGGTATAGGCCAGAGACTGAGCCAGGGAGAATTCTTAGCCTTGGCCTTTGTCACCCAAGGCCCTGGGCAGGCTGTCCTTTCTTGGGAGAGAAACATTCCTCGACCTTAAAACAGAATAATGGTCAGGACTCCCTTCCCAGAGATACCAAGAAGAATTAAAGAGAAGCTTCTATGAAATCTGAGTTCTTCCAAAGCTGAATCTTTTCAATTAGCAATGATTGTGCCTCGGATAAACCTCATTGGCTACAATACTGCCACAGCTGAATCTTTTAATTCTTGGATGAATGGCGTATTTTGAGATGTAGTGAAATAAACAAGAGGTCACCTGAGCAATTCTAAAGTTTTTTTGAAAACCTTATTCATACTCTGAGGTGTTTTGTTGGTTTTTTTCCTGGGGTATTTGGGCTTGGTTATCGATAAGCCTGTAATCAACATCTGGAGGCCTGAGGGTAAATGCATGTTTGTGTTTCATAAGGAAATCAGTTCAGATAGTTCCCCACTCTTTTCTGGTTCTCTTAGAGTAAGCCAGTAACCTAGCCGGGTGTGGAGCTTTCTACCCAATATCCTTTCAACTCTAAAGGAGTTAGTTATTATGCTCATCAGAGGTAAAAGTGAGTAATAATGCTTTGTAAATTAAATGAGGAATGAACTAGTCCTCTCTTAAAATTCCCATATCCTATGTCGGTCTGCCGGTCCTCCTACTTAGATACGGCATGCTCAGGAACTCGACAGAAGTACAATCTCCATCTCTTAGACTTCGGGCATTTGTTGCCTAGGCATGGTTTTCACATGAGGACAATTCTGATGGGAGAGGCTTCTCGTTTTTCTCAGGCGGCGCGGAGTTACAGGCCTCCAAGCTCCCAGCGCTTGGCCAAGGCTACTAATTGGCTTGGCTATAAAGTGGGAGTCAGCAATTAAACAGCAGTACAGAAGCAAGGGGATTAGGCATGGGTGGACCCTCCAGCCAAAAAGGCTCACACCACCTTGTGCACTATTTACAAAGGACTCTTCCAAGGAAATTAACTTGGAACGATTTCTTGTGTGGTTTTTAAGAGACACAGGTGGAAAATTAGTATTGATTTAGGTCCTGAAACCAGAGTTCGGAAACTCGAGGGCCCTTCACTTCTAAAGCAGGGGAGACAAGTGGTTTGAATCCAGTCTTTATGGACAGTGATTCTGTGGTATGACTTTGCCAAAAACAAGGGATGATTTATATTTTTTTTAGCCTTTCAATTCAATGGTTTAAGGCAGTGTTGGTAGTCATGGTGGGAGGAGAGTTTGATCTACCTGAATTTACTCATTGGGGAGTAATGCTGTATGCACAATGCCTATCATTAGTTCTCCCCAGAGAGTCGGCCCAGAAAATGTATCATTACTGAAAACTATTAGACCACAGGGTCTCATTGTTCAAAGAGTGAGATGGGGGAACAATTAACTGCAAAGTTACTTGGGAAGAAGACGACCTGGGAAGAGGTGCTAGACTTACGCCACATTAATTTTTATTTTTATTTATTTACTTAAAGTAAGTTTCACACCCAGCATGGATCCCGGTTCGGGGCTTGAACTCAAAACCCTGAGATCAAGACCTGAGCTAAAATCGAGAGTCAGATGCTTAACCATGTGAACCACCCAGGCACCCATGACACATTAAATTTTAAGTGCTGTCCACAGTGCTTTACCAATCAGTTTTTGGTGTTAGGGCCTTGTGCGGGATCATTTGGGGAGCATATGTCACCTCAAAACCCCAAGATCGAGAGATGCATGTTCCACCGACTGAGTCAACCAGGGGCTCTGGCCATATCTTGCCTATTATAAATAATGCTGCAGTAAGTATAGGGTGCTTATATCTTTCTGAATTAGTTTTTGTGTTTCCCTTGGGTAAATATCCAGTGGTGAAATTACTGGATGATATAATTCTATTTTTAACTTTTCGAGGAAACTCCATACTGGTTTTCAGAGTGGTGCACCAGTTTGCATTTCCACCAACAACACACGCGGGCTCCTTTCCACCTCCTCACCAACACTTGGTATTTCTTGTCTTTGTTTTTTGCTTTTTGTTTTTTATTTCTTGTCTTTGACTCTAGCCATTCTCATGAGTGTAAGATGCTATGTCATTATGGGTATGGTTTGCATTTTCCTGATAACGAGCGACATTGAGCATCTCTTCAAGTGTCTGTTGGTCATCTATATGTCTTCTTTGGAAAAATGTCTCTAGGTCCTCTGCTCATTTTTTAAGTGGATTTGTTTTTCTGGTGTTGAGTTGTGTAAGATCATATATATGTGTGTGTGTGAGTGTGTATTTTTTTAAGATCTTTATGTATTTTGAATATTAACCCCTTACCAGATCAATCATTTGCAAATATCTTTTCCTTTTCAGTAGTTTTTATTGGTGGTTTCTTTCACTGGCAAAAGCTTATTTTGCTTTAGTACCAATACTTTAATTTTGCTTTTGTTTGGCTTGCCTAAGGAGACGTATCTAGAAAGTGTCAAAGTATTCACTACCTGTGTTATGTTTTAAGGGTTTTGTGGTTTCAGGTCTCACATTTAAATCTTGAATCCACCAAAAAAAAAAAAAAAATCTTGAATCCATTTTGAGTACTTTTGTGTATGCTGAGAGAGCGGTCCCATTTCATTCTCTTCCATGTGGCTGTCCAGTTTTCCCAGCACCATTTGTTGAAGAGATTGTCTTTTCCCCATTGTATATTCTCACCTCCTTTGTGGTAGATTAATTGACCATATAAGTGTGGGTTTATTTCTGGGCGGATTGCAGTTTTTTGTTTTTTTTTTTTTGAACTCATCCATGCCCAGCACTACTTTGAGCCCCTTGTCTTCCTCATATATTGTAGCTCTTTGTGCATGTTACTGACAGAAATCCGGAGTTACCTAGCATTTGTTTTTTTCGAACCTTGGTTGGCCTCATTGCCTTTTGCTCTAAAAGTCCAATGAAGATGAAGAAAGGAGGGGAGACCTTGCTGCTTGGGGCTGGTCTGGCCTCTTAGGGTGGCCCACACGGGCACATGGTAGGCAGCAGTGGCTTTGGCGTGACGTGAGATTCCCTCTGGCCCATTAAGAGGTCCCCCTGCAGCGCTGACGGGGCCGCTGCTTTGCTCAGAGGGTCAGGAGAGCGCACTAATGGCAGAGCGGAAGCCTGGCTGGCCCGGGAGCCAGCAGGAATCAGCAGTGCTTACTTAAATTGCCAGCACATTAAGCTGTAGGGGCCTCTTTCTAAGCCATCGGGATTTCAGGTTTCCCACAAAGCCTTATCTAATGCTCTGGGAGGGGGCAGGGGAGCCAGTCTTGCGGGGGCTGTGCTGGTGGGGGACCTGGCCTGGGAAGTGGCCTTGTCAGGCTTGTCGGGAGCGATGGACCTATCCCTTTCTAGTGCGGCCTCTCAACTTGGCAGGGGGCAGAGTTGGGTCCTTCTCCTCCTCTCTATGCTCTAACCTCTCCTTTCATGTCCCCAACTCACTCTCTGTGTTAATAGCCTTCTTCCCTTTTTCTGTCCCTTCTGTTCACTGCTGCTTTCTCTTTCCCTGCTGCCTCTTGCTGGGCCTCATTTTCTCTCCATTGTCACTTTGAGGGTTGGCTGTTTGAAGTTCAGGAGTTACAATGCTGTCCCATATGTCCTAGTGACTAGATGTTATTCAGAGGTCCCCAACCTTTTTTTCTGAGGAGGAGCCAGCCTTCACTTCCCCACTGGCTCTCAGATAACATCGTAGCTGGGTTACTGACCAGAGTCCCTGAACTGAGTGCTTGGATGAGGCTGGAGGTGTCTTTCCCTCAAGTAGGGGTCCCAGTGGTGTGGGGAGGGGGGTGGTGGTCGGGGTTTGCTGGCATTATAGGGAGGTCCGCCAAGCTGAGGTCCACCACTGGGGAGTCCTTCGAGAAGCTGGAGGCAGAAGCGAGTCCCACATCCAGGCAGCCCTGTGGTTTCTGCAGAGGACTGTACATGACTAATAAAGGCTGGGAAAGGGGTCCTTGCTGAGGTGGCCCTAGAACCCATGAGACTGCCAGCTGTTGGTCCTGGTCTGGAGCTGGGGTTTTCCAGGTGGTGACTAGGACAGAATGTTTTCTCCGGTCCTTATAGTTCTTGGAAGCATGGCTTTCTACTTAGTGAGTTAGGAAATGGATTATTTTCTCCCAAAAGCCATGTGGTCCAATTAACGCAAAGAAGATCAGCAGGGGTTTTAACTTTCATTGTTAAATATGTGTGGAAATGGGTGTGTGTATATGCATATATATGTATATACATATATATATAAAGTACAGTTATATGAATAATTATATTCATTGATATAACTGTAATACATTCAGGTTTAGAAATAGCACTTTATTTTTAAACTCAAGGGGGATAATAGAATGTGTTTTGTTGCAGTTTACTTTTTTCAGAATGCTTGCACCTGTCTATATCAACACATGTATTTCTGCCTCATTCTTACGGGCCAAATTGTAATGCCATGGTTTATAAGTTCCATGGTTTATTTAACCATTCCCATATTGGTGGCCCCTTGGGATTTTATACCTATTTGTGTGTGTGCGTGTTTGTGTGCACCTGTGTGTGAGATACGTTATATAGCTATAATAAACAAATGTTGTAACATCTGTGGACAGGGTTTAAAATTGTGTGTATAAAAATTTTTTTTGCATACCAGAACTAGTGTTTTTTTTTTTTTTTAAATATTTTATTTATTTATTTGACAGGAGAGAGATCACAAGTAGGCAGAGAGGCAGGCGGGTGGGGGGCAGGGGGAACAGGCTCCCCGCTGAGCAGAGAGCCCGATGCGGGGCTTGATCCCAGGACCCTGAGATCATGACCTGAGCCCAAGGCAGAGGCTTTAAACCACGGAGCCACCCAGGCGCCCCAGAACTAGTGTTTCTGTAAGATAAAAATCTTAAAGGTGGAATTGCTCGTTCAAAGAATGGGGTGTTTTTATTTATTTAAGGTTTCACTTAAAAACATGCTTTTATTGAAGAGTAAATAGGAAACCAGGATGGTCCCTAAGTAAAAAAAAAAAAAAAAAATGTTTCAGGGCACCTTCATGGCTCAGTCTGTTAAGCGTCTGCCTTTGGTTTAGGTCATGATCCCAGAGTCCTGGGATTGAACCCCGCATCAGGCTTTCTGCTCAGCCGGGGGTTTGCTTTTCCTTCTGCCCCTCCGCCTGCTCATGTGTGCGCTTGTTCTGTCTCTCTCGCTCTCGCTCTCAATAAATAAATCTTAAAAAAGAAAGTGCTACCTCCAAACATTAGGGAGAAATGGGATACCAATGCCTGGGCAGCTCAAGTAGGCTATTTTCGTTGTTGAGAGACCTTTTGATGTAGTACTTATTTTTTTTAAGAACCATTTAATAAATGTTGTAGATGTTAGCTTTTATAGAGCAGCAGGTTTGGATCCAGCCAGAGGTCTTCATAGACAGCATTATACAAACAATTTTAGCAGATATGTTACCGTCTCTTGAAGGGAACTTCTTTGGATTCCCTCAAAGTCTCCAGGGCTGGAAGAATGCTAAAATCTGCACACCGAGTTTAATGTTGGAGGGAGGCAAGATTGATTGGTTATGTTCATCTTTTCTTTTCTTTGAAGATTTTATTTATCTGAGACTGAGAAGGGGAAGGGAGGAGCAAGGGTAAAGGGAGAGAGAAGCTGAAGCCGAGTGCACGCTGAGCATGGAGCCCTACTTGGGGCTCAGTCTCATGATCCTGAGATCATAACCTGAGATGAAATCAAGAGTTGGACGCTTAACTGACTGAGCCACCCAGGTGCCCCAACTCTAGTCCTATTTTCAAATAATGTTGAACTACTGTGGATAATTAATGTGGGATGACTTTTCAGACTTGACTGCTAATGTGTCAGGACAGATTGAGCAGGCTTACATCTTTGTGTTAGCTTAATGTTGGGGATGGTGGCCTAAAGCAATTACCTGAATGGCGTTAGCAAAGCATATTAATAAATAGTTTGTAAGATTTTAGGCTCCTTTGTAGTTTGTCAAAAATGAAAATCTTCATTACTCTGGGACAGGGCCTCCAGAGACGGATGATCCTCTATTATTTACTCTAGCCAGGTCCGGAGTGGGTTCTTCCTAGGTGGGGGCCCATGGTTTTAGAATGCTCATTCCTGTGATTAGGGCTTTGGGGTTCAGAGTTGAGGTCGCTGCTTCTCCTCCCTGCTCATTGCACATGCGTGTGGCACAACTTCCTCTACCAGTGGGGCCGTTCAGGCAGGCTTCTTGTAGAATTGCAGTAGAATTGCAGAATTCATTAAGGTGACCGCCCAAAGTGAATTTTGTGTAGCCTGAAGAGCCAGACTATCCTCACTATACCCTAGGAATTTGGAGAACTTCCAGCATTTTCCATCTGATGCAATAACAGACAGATGGAAATGACCATTTTATTTCTATGGTTAGCAGTACTGAAGGGCAAGAGCAAGCCAGCCAGGGTTTGTTCTCTTGTATCCCTGGGACCAGGCTCTCTTGTCCATCATGTTGTTGAATGTTGTTTATTGTGGAATAAACAAATGATGAGCTTTGCCAATAGCATCAGACAGGCAAACGTAAGTAAAGTTACATGAATCCTTTTACAAGAGGTAATAAGTATAGAAAAGGAAGCTGCAGGGGCACCTGGGCGGCTCCATTGGCTAAGCGTCTCCCTTTGGCTCTGGTCATGATTCCAGGGTCCTGGGATGGAATCCTGAGTTGAGCTCCTTGCTCAGCCTGCTTCTCTCTCTGCCTGTCCCTCTCCCTTGCTCATGATCTCTCTGTCTCTGACAAATAAATAAAAAATCTTAAAACACACACACACAGGGCGCCTGGGTGGCTCAGTTGGTTGGGCAACCGCCTTCGGCTCAGGTCATGATCCCGTAGTCCCGGGATCGAGTCCCATGTCGGGCTCCCGGCTCTGCGGGAAGTCTGCTTCTCCCTCTGACCTTCTCCCCTCTCATTCTCTCTCTCAAATAAATAAATAAATAAATCTTTTAAAAACAAACAAACAAACACACACACACAAAAGGAAGCTGCAGTGATCCTGAAAGTCCCTTTTCAGCAGGGACTTTTGCGAACTGACCTGGTATCATCCTGTCTGCTTAGGCCATTTTGAACCCTTCCAACTCCTCCAGTGCGCTCAGGTTTTTCTCACTGGTTTTTGTGTCTGACCAGAGGGTGAAGGTTAAGTAGTTGGATTTCTGTTTTTGCTTAACTCTCAGTGTGATAATCACTTCCTCCCAGAAGCTCTCTCTGACTTTCCTGATCTGCTGTCTCTACGTTGAGGTCCGCGGTACTGAGTGCTTCCTCTCTCTCAACTTGGTTTCACAATTGCGGGTGGTAATGTCTGCCTCTCCCGATAGTCCCAGGAGAAGCTGTCTCTTGCTTACCTTTATCTCCCTTGTGCCTTGAACCACTGGTGCCGGCTCCTAATGGGCGCTTCTGGGAGTATTTGTGGAGTGAACAAAGGACTATGTGAATGGGATAAACCAACACGTCACTGCTAAAATTTAATGAAAACTGTAAACCTTAGAGGACAGAGCAGCACAAAACCAGTAATTCTAAAGCTTTTTTTAGCCCAGCAAACCATACCCAAAATTATGGGTATGAGAATCAGGGAAAAGTAAGGGACCTTTTTTACAAAGATACTGTTAAAAGGCCAGCTAGTGAGGGAGTTAAAAAAAAAAAAAGACACAGAGGGGGGTCGTTACAGAAAGATCTGCTCTCATGCTTTTATTATTTTTTTTTAAAGATTTTATTTATTTATTTGACAGAGAGATCACAAGGAGGCAGAGAGGAAGGCAGAGAGAGAGGGGGAAGCAGGCTCCCTGCTGAGCAGACAGCCCGACGTGGGGCTCGATCCCAGGATCACGACCTGAGCCGAAGGCAGAGGCCCCAACCCACTGAGCCACCCAGGCGCCCCTCTCATGCTTTTAAACTTTAAAGATAATTCTATAAATTCTGAAGGAGTATATATAAGGATGGAAGGATAAGTATGATTTCTAGCTTTGATGATAAGAACTGTTTAAAGGTGGGGGAAGTCTACATGCAATCATGAGAATTTTCTCTCTCTTTTTTTTTTTTTTTTTTTATACCCCATGTCCGGTACTCAGTCAAGTGACATCCTAGTTTGAAGCAAGAAAAAGACAAAACTGGAAGAACTTAAGTAGTTGAAGTATCTTGTGAGAAAAGAATCATAATTATAGAAATGTCTGTAAAAAGCAGGGAAGGGCAGATATAAAATAGGTTACCAACAAGGGTTAGATAAGTGGTGGGAAGGGATATTGGGGTGCTGCAAGTGGCTAGATAGGATGTCTGCAGAAGCATGCTAGCAGTTAAGGAAAAAGTGAGTAGCATGAAAGAATCCAGAAGCACTAAGAGAACCTTTTTTTTTTTTTTTTTTTTTACACTGTGTAGGTTCCCTTCTTGGGATTTTCGGAAATACAAAGAATATAAGTGAATAACAATTGTCCATACTTGCAGCAACCCAGGGAAACCCACTATAAATGTTGTTTTTTCCTTCCTAGCCACATTCTGTCTGCTGTTGCCGTGCAGCTTAAAGTGTGAAAATCTTAATGTACAACTCATGAGTTTGTAGTAGTCACGTAAACATGACTCAGCTCAAGATGTAGAACATTTCCATCATTCCAGAAGGCTCCCTTTGTGCCTCTTCCAGTCAATATCTGTAGATTCCTTTTGGCTGTTCTCAAGCCTCATATAAATGGAATCATACAGTGAGAAGTCTGTTGAATCTGGCTCCTTTTACTCATCATCATCTGTGAGATTCATCCACGCTGTTGCGTGTAGTAATTGTTCTGTTTTTATTTATTGGGAGCTAGTTTTCTCTTGTATAACCCATAAGCTGTGTGTTTTGCTGTCCACGAACATTTGGACAGTTTCCACTTTGGGGCCGTTATAAATAAAATGGCTTTGAATGTTCTTAGGCGCTCGTTTCACATCTGAGAGCAGAGTTGCTGGGTCCTAAGGTAAACAGTGCCAAAGTCATGAATATGTTATATACTTGTGAAAGCTTGATGGTTGTAGTGTTCGTTTATAGGCTCATGCTGTAGTGTGAAATATTTTTTGTTTATAAGGTTGGGGATCAGGGTTCATTTTTTACCACCTTTGCAAGAATATTCAGCACTACTTTTTGGAAAGACTAATTTTTACTTTCTGAATTGTCACGGTGCCTTCCTGTACAATCACGTGACTACTGTATGAGTCTTCTTTTCATTCTGTACATTAATCTAATTATGAATATTTAAAGAAAATGGGATTGGGGCTCCTGGGTGGCTCAGTGGTTTGAGCGGCTTAGGTCATGATCTCAGGGTCCTGAGAGTGAGCACCTTGCTCCCTGTCCCTCCACCCTCCCTACCACATGCGCTTCTCTTAAATAAATAGGTAGATAGATAGATAGATAAATAAAATAAATCTTTGAAAAAAAGAAGAAAATGGGATCATGCTGAATATATAGGTTTAGAAAAATTTTTTAAAGTAAGCTCCATGCCCAGTGTAGAGCCTACGGAGGGGCTTGAACTCATGACTGTGAGATTGAGGCCTGGTCAGGAGTTGAACACTTAACGAACTGAGCCACCCAGGTGCCCCCTAAAAAATTTTTTTATACTTAATACTACATCGTGCTTTAAAAACAATTAAAAATGCAAAACAACTACTATATAGCTGTACCATAATTTATTTAACTTTTCTTTTGGACATTTAAATTTTTCTTCCTATTCTGTTTTTACTCTCTTATGTTGCAGACTTTACTCAAATGTCTGATAATTTCTGTCCATTTAGTATTAGGCAGTAAAAAGTCAATTAGAAAAAAAAAAGTCAGTGGGGCGCCTGGGTGGCTCAGTGGGTTCAAGCCTCTGCCTTCGGCTCAGGTCATGATCTCAGGGTCCTGGGATGGAGCCCCGCATCGGGCTCTCTGCTCAGCAGGGAGCCTGCTTCCCCCTCTGTCTGCCTGCCTCTCTGCCTACTTGTGATCTCTCTCCTTCTCTCTCTGCCAAATAAATAAATACAATCTTAAAAAAAAATTAAAAGTTCTGTGCGCATGGGCTTTGCTGTGGGGTGACTGGGTGAGTCATTTCTTGGTATCTCCTCAAACACTGATAACAGTAATACTTCTTCCATGGGGACTTTTTAGTTTTTCCGGAGGAAAATTCTTCACTGTTCTTCCTTCAGGGTCAATGCCAGGCTGCCAGATATCTTGTAATTTAAAAATAATGACCACTTTGAAAAATACTGTGTCTGTGCTGTTTTTGAGGTCCTTTCTTGTGGTCTTAGAGGACCACTTTCTGAAAGTGTAGTTCCTGCTCTTCTCACTGTATGACTGAATGGCCGCTGATGCTGGGACTTGGAGCCCGTCCCGATGGGGATCATCGGACGGCGTTGTTCAGTGCCGTCTAGTCATGGATCTCGCCGCTGCTTGATTTAAGCCTGCCTATTTGGAGCGCTGATTTGTGTTTAATAGTATAGTTTCCAGTTTACATTGACCCTTGGTGTGACGCACTCCAGTAGAGTGCGTTACACTTCACCTGACCAAATTTATAAGGGAAAATGTTCATGTTACAGACTTAATATCATACCTTAAATTTAAGCTCATTTGTGTTTTGATTACATTAAATGGTTTGTACTAGACTGAGTGAGTGTTAGGTAATCTTTTTTACTTGGGTTGGCTTTTGTACAAACTTGGGATTCCCGATTGAGTCCCACTGGGTGAAGCTGTGCTTTGCAGCTCCAGGATCTTTGATCTCAGCACAGATGCTGTTTCTGTGACTTTCTGCCTTCTCTTACTGAGATTTTTTTTTTTTTTCTACTTAGAGGGAAAGAAGATCGGTCTAGATTTTTATCCCTTTAAGATGACTGGGTGTGGGGGGCACCTGGGTGGCTCAGTCGGTTAAGTGTTTGCCTTCTGCTCCGGTCATGATCCCAGGGTCTTGGGATTGAGCCCCGCATCGGGCTCCCTGCTCATCGAGAAGCCTGCTTCTCCCTCTCCCTCTGCCTGCTGTTCTGCCTACTTGTGTTCTCTCTCCATCTCTCTCATAAATAAATAAAATCTTTAAAAAAAGAAAAAAGAGATGACTGTCAGGAACACAGGGACACAGAGGGCAGGAGGTATGGCAGCTGGTTTGTGTTCTAAGTACCTCTGTGAGTAGCACCAGGGATTTTTTTTCTCCCTAGACATTAAGTGATTCTTCAGGTAGAGTGAGAAAGGTACATACCAAAATTGAGAGAGAAACATATTGAGGGAGAAGGAGAGAGGGCACCTACATTTGGAAGAGTTTTGAGGGTTTCAGAGAGAGAGAGAACAGCACAGGATAGTGGAAAATAGATGCAAGTAGATGGACCCAGAAAAGTCATGAAATATTGAGGTCTGAAGTTCTATGTACTTTGTTCTTTTTTCTTCTCAAGGACAGTGTTTACAGAGTTTGGTCCAGACTTTGCTAGAGTGAGAATGATCATTACTACAGGGTCTTGTTGGATAAATCAAGATAAAAATACAGTTTTTATGGGATTAGTTCAGTTCAAAGGAGCTCTCCCACCCCCCACCCCCGTGATATACTGAATTACCGAAAAGCATAGTTACAATGGTTGTGTTATACTTTTGTGACCTGAAAAGTAAATGGAATGGCCATTTGGGGGACTGGGAGGGTCAATGAGATTGATTTCTGTTTTAAACCAGGCTCACTAGGTTTTCCACAGCCTTCTTGGTAGAAGAGAGAAATGCAGAAATGGTTTGGGGTTATGTATGTGTCCCCAAAACCATGTGATTATTGCAGCGTTAGTCACCATGAGCCTTCATGTTAGGATGAGGGGAAAGGCAGTTCTCAGGTCAGAGTGTGATGCCGTGTTGGCCGAGAGAAGAGAAAGAACTCGAGGTTTGGGGTTTTTTTTTAAGATTTTGTTTATTTATTTGACAGAGAGAGATCACAAGTAGGCAGAGAGAGGGGGGGAAGCAGGCTTCCCGCCGAGCAGAGCCCAATGTGGGGCTCGATCCCAGGACCCTGAGATCATGACCTGAGCCAAAGGCAGAGGCTTTAACCCACTAAGCCACCCAGGCGCCCCAGAACTCGAGTTTTTTTCTGAGTTCCTGTTAGCCCCCTGGAAACCTAAGTCTCTAACATGAGGGACAAAGCAGATATGGTCAAAATAGAGACCTTCAAGCCATTTTGATTCCATATTATAAAGTTTCAATTTATAATCACCTCCTTCAAGTGACACTCTCACCTCCTACTGAGTTCAAGCCTCTCTTCCTGCCCAGCTGTCTATTTACTACTACCTTTTCTAAAAATCACTGTCTTTATGTTTGCCTTTTTAATCAGGTGCCCATGGGATGGGTTTGAGCCCTATTTATCTCTGTACCCCATTGTCTAGCACAGCACCAGGCACGGTCAGCGCTGTGTGACTGTATGCACGCTGGAATGTCACTCAGAGGGGCTTAGTAGCTTACTTACTACTGGTTCCTAGAACTGGAAATTCTGCAGAGGTAGTTGAGGTTAGGCTAGGTTTCTGCCTGATTTATGAATCATGACAAAGTCACCTGGAATCCCTTCCTTTTCTGCTCTGCTTTTCTGGAGCGTCTCTTCATCAGGGCTGCACGTGGGCTGTCAGCAGCTCTCTAGGCCGTGCCCTTGCTAAGACTGTGTGTGTGCTCGGGTTAAGGGGAAAGGGAGGTCGGGAGTGTGTTAGCTTTTGATGACCAGACCACATCAGAACCAGTCCCATTGGCCAAGGAGTGCCATTTGGGATCGACTTAGTCCTGGATCCCGTCTACCAGTCCGGATGGAAAGGGGCAGAGAGTGACCCGGGTTGGCTTAGGTTACCCTGGGTTCATCCCGGAGCTGTTATGGAAGGAAGAATGGATGGATACCTGACCGGAAATCTGACCACTATTATGAAGGGGGATATGGTGGTTGTGTGGGCAACCTGCAAAGTCCACTATTACTTTGATCTGGATTTTCTAGGGAACCTTATTTTATGGTTATTTTGGTCTTCGTATCCATACAGTCCCTTACAAATTTGTTGATTACTGTTATAAAGAAGAATTAATAGTGAAATTGTTACATTTTGACCAGGGAAGTCTTGCTTCTGTTAACTTAGGATTTGGTTGGGACAGGTATCTGTTTGGCTCGAACAGATAAAGAGTTAGAATTACTACGGCGGAAGGGTAACAGTATGTCACAGCAAGAGTACAGACACCACGTTCATCCAGAGTATGGACTTTGCAGTCCCCAGGAATGCTCTTAATCAAGTCATTGTCATGTCAGGCACTGCAGGGGTTGCAGAGATGATGGAGAGGAGACGCGGTGGCCTGGCGCCTTCAAGGCCAATCAAGAGAATGGCTAACAGGTCTTTGGGGGCTGGCAAGCAATGTCCTCCCTCATAGAAGCAAACCACCAAGTACAGGCATCATTAAACACAAATGTGAGGGTTCCTGGTGAGCCCTCCAGAGTCGTAGGACCTTGGATGATCTGAGTGCCCTCTGTGCAGCGAGGACTAAGAGCACAGCTCAGCTGCTTAGCGTCATGGGTCTTTGTTGGTCACGGCAGTAGTGTTGTTTGTTACAAGATCCCAGTGTGGCCCAGCCCTGTTTTTTGGAGGATTTCTCGCACCGGGTTAGTCCCCACTGATCTGACTCGTGATTAGTGCTGTTACACTTGGTGCCTTCTTCCTAGAGCTATGCAGTCACATTTGTGGACATCTCAAGAATTACAAAAAGATGCTGTTCATGTACCGGGCAGTATGCTAAGCTCCAGTGTCATGGTGATGGTCCACAGGTGATTTGATCCCTGCTCTCTCAGCCTACAGTCTAGTGAGGAAGGCAGACAGACGGCACGTAAACAGATACAGAAGAGATTTATCTGTCAATCGTGGGAATGGTGAGAAAGCAACAGTGGGCAGAACTGAAGGTTCACAGGAGCTTTGTAACCTTTAAGGGTGTTTCGTAAATGGTCTCTTGTGTTGAAATTTTTTTCCTAATGATTTCCACTGGTTAGATGAAAATCATTTTTGTTATTTGTCTCCTAGGTACACTCTGCAGGTCCCTGATGAACCCAGGGAACCCTCCACCGTATCCGGGCCCTGGTCCGACGGCCCCGTACCCACCTTATCCACCACAACCAATGGGACCAGAGGGCTACCCTCCAAGACCTATGGGGGGACCCTACCCACCTCCTCAAGGGTACCCCTACCAAGGATACCCACAGTATGGCTGGCAAGGCGGACCTCAGGAGCCTCCTAAAACCACAGGTACTGGGAACAGGGTGTGTGTATATGGGTGTGTGGGGGGCACAGTCCCATGTCACCAAAGAAAATGTTTGCATGTTTTCTTTGCAGAGAAGGAACTCAGGCCTTTGTGTGCTGTGGTTGACGTTCTCAAAGCTTGGCGACTACTTAGGGTGGTTTCTAATTCCTAAGAAGGACTTCTTTCTTGGGAGGCCTGAGTCAGTTCTGCCTAGTTTCTCTAGTCTCTTACCGCTCTGGGACTGATGACTTCCTGGTCAACGTGTTTCCCGAGGGCACCTTCTGGCTTGCTGCTGGGGAAGGTACCAGGCGGGTCCTTGCTCTGGCCGCCGGTTTTGTTTTTTAGATTTAGCCTGTTGAGATTATTTTCTCTCTCGGTTTGTTGACCCGCAAGTCATTATCTTGCCCCAGCTGTTGGGTTGATTTTCTTTACTTCCGTGTTTTCGTAACTCTGGTGGACCTGCGAGCGGAGTTTTCAGCAGGCCTGTGAGTCGTCGCTGTGCCCTAGAGCAGTGCTACTCAAAGTCGCCCGGGCAGACCCGTGCCAGGCTGCGGGCGGCCGTGAGGAGTAGAGAATGAGAGTGACCAGTGAAGAACTTTGAGAGCATCAGGGCAGGTGATTGGCATTTTGCAAAAAGTATCAGTAGAAAGGAAACACTTTGAGAAGCACTTTGCTAGGTGTCTGGGTGAATCTTAGGACTGTTCTGTGACCTTTTGGTTTCAGAATGCCTTCAGGTTTTTAAAAATGCTGATTCTCAACCGCGTGCTTGTTGTGTGCCGAGTGGTCTCCTGAGAGCTTTATTTACATTAACATTTAATCCTCGCAACAGTCCTGGGAGGTTATTCCCATTTTATGGTGAAGTCATGAAGTCACAGAGGGGAGTAATGACGTGCTCCAGGTCACCCCCCTAAAAGGGGCTGATTCCAGATGGGCATCCTGAGGGTTTGGTTCAAAATGTGTACCTATCACCTTTTTCTCCGGGTGGATGATGTTAGATTTTACCTATGACTTCAGGTACATCTCTAGCTGAAGCGCAAGTATGTACTGCCTTCTGTTAGCAGCCCGCTGCGTGGTAACTCTTGCTGTTCCAGGGAAGGGAAGGTCTTCTGAGCTGCTGTTAATCAGAGTCCGGTAATCAGTAAGGACTTACTGAAAGTGTGTTGAATGGATAGTAGCTGGGTGGTTGGCTGATCTAAGCCGAGCCTAGGGCTGTTTATGGTTCCAAGTTCATTTTTTTGTACTCCAAAAATTGTAGTAAAAAATACCTCTGTTTTTCTTGGGAAACCAGTTTTTTGAGAACCTTGTGATTGGCCGTAGCAGGTGCTTGTGGGAATGGGGCCTTCCCAGGAGTATACTTGCAGTATTCAAGGGGCTCCTGGGATGATACTGACTAATAATAACTATAGCAACTAGTATTTCTTGAGCCCGGTGCCTGCTGTTAGCCTCATGTGACCTTCCCAAGAGCCCTGTAGCTTTAATCCCATGTTACAGAGATGGAACCTGGGCCTTGGAGAGGTGGTGGGTCAGTTGTCCATCGTATAGTATGGCACCCCAAAACTCCGTGGCTTAAAACAACGGTGATTTATTCTCATGATTCTGTGAGTTGATTTTATGTGATTTCTCCTGGGGTCACTTAATTCGGCTGTCAACTTGGCTGGGGCTGGAATGTCCCAAGAAGTCATCATCTACATGAGTGGGGTCCTGGTTCACCTCCATGAGGCCTCTCTCTACCTGTCGTCTGTCATCTAGCCTGGCTTATGTACATGGCAGCTCACTCCCAAGGGGGTGAAAGTGGACGCTTGCCAGCCATTTCATGGGTAGACCCAGAACTGGCCCGGCATCACTTACTCATATTCTTTGTTCAAAGCAAGTCATAAGGGTGGCTGGATTCATTGGGAGGGGAACTAGATGTCATCGACACCCCCACCTTTTTTAGTAACAACTTTATTGAGAGATCATTCACATACCATACCCTTAACCAGTGTCAAGTGTACGAGCCAGTAGTTTTTAGTATAGTCAGAGTCGTATGAGCATCACCACTGTAATTCCGGAACATGTCATCCCCCAAAAGATAACCCATATCCTTTAACAGTAGCTCCCATTTCCTTAACCCTCCTGCTCCATTAATCTGTCCCATCTCTGTAGATCTACCTGTTCTGGACATTTCTTATAAATGGAATTCTCCAACACCCAGTGCTTGTCACTCTATGGCACAGCCCTTATGTGGACCTTTTATGACCGGCTTCTTCCACTTATAATGTGTTCAAGGTTCATCCATGTTGTAAGCATCTGTCAGTCCTCCATTCCTTTGTGTCGTCAGATAATATTCCGTTTTATGGGTACACCACGTTTTCTTTATCTGTTCATTAGTTGACGGACACTGTGCTTGGCTGTTAGGACTAGGAAGTGGCGGCTGTTTCGAGCGTTTGTGCAAAATAAGCTCTGTCTCTGGAGGACTGGCATGGGGATGTGGAGCTGGAGGAGTCGTCCGTCACCGTCGGCAGATGCTTCACCGCGTGGCACTCTGCTACCGACAGTTCACGTCATCCCCAGCCCTCCCCCTGGACGAGCTCTGTCCACCCCCAGCCGTCTCCTCAGTCACCACATCTGCTTCCAGCGCAGGGTGTCATCATTGGCATCTAGACGTACAGAGGGCCTCTTCCCTGCCACGCTGCTTCCTTCACCCCGCACCCCTCATTCCCACTCGGCCCAGCCTACACACCCCGGGGGTGACACAGAATGTCCCTCCTGGGAAGCTTTCCCTGTGTGTTACCAGCCCCTCATGCCCCAGCCGCATCCCTGGACAGGCTGCTTTCCAAGCACCTCCCCTCTCTGAATTCAGTTCATTTTTGTGTTCTGTCTCGTCAGAGTCTGAATTCAGTCAGCCTCGCCGGTACTGTCCTAGCGTAGACTTTGGCCTCTGGCGGTTAGTCAGGACTCTTCAGGCTGCAAGTGATAGCATCTGAGCCTTAAGTATTACCCAGCAATAGAGGGTCGCCAGAGATCGGAGTAAAGGCTCCCCAATGGTGGGGGGTGACCAGAACAGACAAAAACGGGACTCTGAGGGGACAGAGACAATGCAAGGGGCAAAACCCTGCTAGAAGAAAAGAGGGGAAGATACCTCTAATAGTCTTAGATCTGTGGAAAGAGAAATCCTAACAAAATAAGACTAGGGATGCTATATGAAAAGGAACCCTGGAAACAAAAGCATTTAGCCAAAGAGACCATGAAACCAACCTCAGCCCAAGGAATTAGGTCCAAAAGACCCATTCAGATGGTCAGATCTTACCCAGAATGGAAGGCGTTTTGCCACAGGTGGAGGGTCGACATACTGCTTTGTGACAAACCAGCCCAAGTTAGAGATTGTGTAATTGGGGCAGGGCTTGGCTTGAAAGGTCTGTCCCTGTTACCTGGGGCATCTCGGGGGCTGGAGCGTAGATGATAACTGGGGTGCCGGGTTGACTGTGTGCACGTTCTAGCCTTGAATGAGATTTCTAAACTCTCCTCCAGGCTTTCTGCGTCTAGCACGTCCAAAAGGGTGCTGTCGGGTTGGCTTGTGTGTGCGGTACGGAGAAGGCATGTGGTTTAGCAGAAGCTTCAGAAGGAAGGGGGGATGGGAGCCCAGTGGCAGCCTGACTGTGGGGGGCGGAGGGTCAGAAGATACCCACACTTAGTTGCTACCATCTTTATTTTTTCTAATTTAAATTTGAGTTAACATCCAGTGCAATATTGGTTTGTCGGGTAAAATACAGTGATTCATCACTTAAAACACCCAGTGCTTATCGCTAGATGCTACTGTCATTACGTGTGTTCCAAACCAGTCTTGGTCTTCCCCACTCTTACTGGCTTTGTTTTCCCTCATACTTCCCTTGAAGGTTTAGGTTCAGCCATATTCTGTCAGCTGTTTCTGTTTCTGCAAAATGTTGTACTTCCTGTTCATTATAATGAATGATTGTTCTTTCAAATCCAAAAGACCCACAAAACCCTGCGTCCGATGTCCTTCTCTCCCCCTTCTCCTCCGCGCGGCCTCTCGGTGGGGCTAGGTTGGGCATCCTTCCTGTACAGCAGCCGCAGGTAGCTGGGCTCTTTCATCCTTCGGTGTCTGTGAGCAAGGGTGGGAGCTGCCAGGCGCTTTATTTATTTATATAGGAAAGGAAGCAGAAAAAGGAAAAAGAAACAAACTTTCTTTAACTTCTAATTTTGAAGCCGTGGCAGACTTACAACAGCCTTGCAGAAATAGTACCGCTGATTCCGTGTACCTCTCCCCCGATCGCCCCGAGCCTCTCGTCACTACCCTGTAATGATCCGCCAGCCCTTTTCCCCACCCAGGCCCGGAAGGCTCAGAATAGCACTTCATGCCCCGTTGGTGCACGCAGCCACGGGGCCGTGTAGCCGGGATTCCAGAGGAGGGGAACCTTCTTGCTTGGTCGGGGAGAGGCAGAGCCACACTGCAGCATGGCAAGTGTGTTGGGGAATCTTCGCGAGCTTTGCAGCAAGTCCCCGTGGTGGTTGGTGGACTCCTGTCCGGTGCGGCATTCTCACTACCACAGCTGGTTCTAGGTTCTCGTGCCTGTGCCACAGTTACGGGATGGTCTAAAGTGAAAAGTGAAACCCAGCAGTATCCCCAGTCTTATATCAGGAAATCTGCTTACTGAGGAAGGTTCTGTGAGTTGGTTAGAATGCAGTGAAAGAGAGTTAAAAATTCGGTCACCAGAATTCAAATGACAGTCCCCTCAGCTAGCTCACAGCAGCAGCGGAGGCCCTCAGAGGCTCCCCCGGGCTAATCACCCATGCAGGCTTCTGGCAGACCTCCCTCACCGGCCCTGTCTGCTTAGCCCGAGCGTGGCCTCAGAGTCCTCCTTACCCCAGCACCCTGGGCAGCCACCGTGAATAGGCTCGAATTGCTGGATGAGATGAAGGCATTTGCCATCCCTTGTTAGGCTAACCCCCTCTTCTTAGAGAGATTGAAACTGAAGCCCAGAGAGGTTTAGTGACTGTCCCAGGGTCAGTGAGTTCGACCTCTGATGTAAGTCCCGAGTCCAAGCTAAATGTTTTTCTCTATTTTGTCCTAGTGCTGTGGTCCAGCAGGTTCCACGGCCCCTCTCAAACACCGCCTCGGGACAGTACCTTCTTCACAGCCCATTCTCATCTCCCGGCTGCCCCCCCCCCGCCTCCCCCAGCCGCCACAGAACAAACATAGCGCCTGGTAGCTCAGAGCAGGATATCCGCTTCCTAGTAGCAGAGACAAAGCAGAGTATGATCAATCTGGATTCCAATCCCTTATTAACGCCAGGACCTGGGCAGGTTACCTAACCGCCCTGATCTTTGCATGCCTGCCTCCCCTTGGAAACCTCACAGGGGCCGTCTTTGTCTCCTGCATCTCTGCCTCACTGAGGGCCGTGCTGCCCCATCGAATGTGCTCAGGACACGGGTGCTGGATGAGTGGGAATATCACCATTTTGAAAGGTGGTTGTGAATTCATGTGAGTTGTCCAGGTCCCTTGACCTTGGAGCCCCTTCGGGTGCTATTCATCTTGGGAGTCCAGATATCAGGGCTTTGTACATGAGCGTCTGGGTTAGGACTGTCATATCTGACAAGGCATTGATTTAAAATGAAATAAATTTGGGGCGCCTAGGTGGCTCAGTCAGTTAGGCTTCTGCCTTCAGCTGAGGTCATGATTCCAGGGTCCTGGGATCGAGTCCCACATCAGGCTCCCTGCTCTGCACAGAGTCTGCTTCTCCCTCTGCCCCTCCCCTCCGCTCATGCTCTCTTTCACTCTCTCTTTCTCAAATAAATAGAATCTTTAAAAAAAAAAAAAAAGAATCTATTTCAGCAGAGTCCTTGGGATGTCCCCATGGAGTTCAAAAGCCCAATTGGCCTTTGAACCGGGTTTCTAGGCCTGTCAATCGGGAACGAAAAGTGACCTTATTATGGTTCTTTGTAACTTGAAGTTGCAGAGGGGAGCGCCTGTTCCCGGAGTGCCCTGCTGGGTCATTGGGCAGCCAACCAGAAACTCAGCGCGTCGCCTCTCCTTTAGTCCAAGGTCAGCAGCTGGGGGCAGGGTGGTGAGAGAATGGCATATTTCTCTTTCTGGACGCTCTCCTTGGTGTCTGCCACTGCTCTCATCAGTCGTCATGAGGATGGTGGAGGAAGGAATTTAACGGTCTGCCATCTCTGGCGGACGGGCTTGGGGTGTGGAATTACAACGTGGCTTGTTTGAGCCTTCTATGCTTTTTTTCATCAGAAACTCCGATCGGGCCCTTTCATTGCCCTGGGAAGCCTTTCCAGCAGAGATAAAGTCCCGCTCAGAACCATCCTTGCCAGGTATCGGATGACAGTGTCCCAGCAAGGACGCCGTGTGGTGCCACCGAAAATCACACTGCTTAGGAATCTGGGTGGTTTCTCTGCTGCCCTGCGCTTCCGTTCCCTTCTCTGTAAAATGGGGATTACAGGGCCGTGGTGAAGAATAAAGTAATTGTCCTTGTGCACTTGATGGCACATGGCCGGGCAATGAGGAAGTTAGTCCTCTCCTCGGCCCACGTAAATTTCTGAATTTGTGCTTGTGGGTGGATAGGGCCTGTGAAGACAGGAAGCCCTCAGGGACCAGCTGGGGAGGCCAGTTGCTGAGTCTTGTGCCGCCTCTGCCCACGGTTCTGAGGCAACTAGGACAGCCCCTAAGTCCTCCTCTGGAGGCACAGCCACAGACCTGGTCTCCCTCCTCTGCTTCTGCCCCTGCTGTTTCCTGCCCAGACCCCCTGCGAGCTTCCCAGGTCACTCTTGGTAAAAGCCCGAGTCCTTCCAGTGGCCAGCAAAGCTGGCTCAGAGCCAGCGGCGTTCTGCATGCTCTGCCCCCCTCTCGGGCTGCCTTCCAGGGCCTTCACTCCTTCTCAGAAATCTGCACACCTTGTGGCCTCTTTTGGTCCGTACTCAGCAGTCACCTAGTCAGAGAGGCCTTCCAGCTGCTTCCCCTGGCCCTCTGCTTAAATGCAGCACCTCAGCTGGGCCCTCTCTGTGCCTGCCCTTCTCAGCTCCCTTCCCACGCCGTACTCTTGTGTGTTCCTTGGCTGCCTTTCTCCTCCTGCCGGGATAGAAGCTTCTTGATGGCAGGAGCCTGTGTATGTTAGGTTCACTACTCAGTTCCTACTGTTTGTTGAATGGTCAAGTGTCCCCTTCCCCCATGAGACCGTCTCCCTACACAGGTGTCTCATGAGTCATTCTGCTTCAGGCTTACCTGGGGTTCTCATTCCTCCTCTACACCGAATCCTGGGAGTGGCCCTAGGAGCTGCTGCTGGTTGAGTTTCTGCTGGGCGCGAGGCCTGGTGCTAAACACGGTATCTCCTCCGCCATTTCATTGGCATGGCAGCCCTGTGAGGTGGGTCCTGTTAAAGGAGAGAGTTGCCTAGGTCCGACCGAGCTAGTCAGTGCTGGAGCAGGCACTCTAATCCTGGCTCTGTCTTGAGACCCTGCCTCCCTCTGTGTTGACTCCGCTTCATTGGCCCCCCTCTAGGACAGGTGGCCGGTGGCCTTGGGCTCTGCTCCCTTGCTGCATTCGAATCTGGCTGAGGTCCACCCTTGGCATACTTGGTGCCTCTTTGGTTCTTCCTCCTTCTTGACCTCCTGCTTTATCCTGGTCTCCTGCATCTTCAGTGGTGTTGCAAAATATTCCTTTATTATCTTAGCCTCAGTTTCTCTTTGTTCAGTCTTTTTAACCTTTGTCCTTCATCTTGCATCTCTCAGCCCATATCCTGGGTCATTCATTGGAATCTTCTGATACCCAGATGGCGTTTACATGGAATTCCTCAGAGTGCCCTCGTGTCTCAACATGGGACCGGGCCCACATCTTGAAGACTTCAGCCGGGTCTGTCAGAATCGAGAAACTTTCGGTTTCTGACCCAGCAAGTGGGTTTAGTCGTGTAGGCTCTTGCTCTGAGGAGGGGACAGATCCAGTGGCCAGAAGGACGGAGGCCTCTAGAGAGGGAGGAGGAGGAAGATGAATAAGGAAGGGGTAGGAGCTGGAGGCAGTATGGTCCCCAGACCCAGCACTGTAGCTGCTAATTGAAGCTGAAGAAGAGTTTAGAGAGGCAGGAGAGGGGACAGGTGCGATTCTGGAATAAGCGCTTTTAAGCTGTTCAGCTCTGGGCTTGGATTTGCAGAAAAGACCATTTGCACTACCTTTCCCTCCCTCACTGACTTCATTTGCCTGGGTTCGGAGCAGAGTATTCTTTAGGCCGCAGGCTTCTGGCAGAGTATTCTCTGGGGGCTGGAGGGGGTTGGAGCTCTGTCACTACCGGCTGGCCGTCAGCAGTGCGAATGGCCAGACCTGAGAGATGGCGCTTTGAGTCATTCTTGCCTCCACCTAGTGCTGGCTCTCACTTCTCTGGCCCCTGAACATAGTCACAGCTCAGGCAGAAATTTTTTTTTTAATACTGCATAGTCCAGATACACCGTCATCTGAAATCATTTCTGCGATGTTATTTCCTGGGCAGTTCTCGCCAACATGCACATGTCCGTTGTACCCGGCTGCCATCGTAGCGTAGAATCATGCTGTATTCTGCCGCCTCTCCCTTGCTTCGTCAAGAAGCAACTTTCCTCTAGGGCGTGGTTTCTTAACTTCGCAGTTGACTTTTTTTAAGATTTTTATATTTTTAGAGAGGGGAGAGAGACAGAAAGAAAAAGGGCAGGGAGGCACCAAGTGTGGAGCCCGATGCAGGGCGGCATCTCCCAATGCTGAGATTGTGACCCTTGCCAAATCAAGAGTTGGAAGCTTAACTGACTGAGCCGCCCAGGTGCCCTTTAAAGATTTTATTTTTTAAGTAATCTCAGAATCCTGAGATCAAGAGTCGCATGCTCTACCCACTGAGCCAGCCAGGTGCCCCCACTGGGTAATTTTTTTGTTAGGGGTGGTGGGGCTGTCTCCTACCTTGTAGGATGCTTGGCAGCCTCCCTCACCTTGATCCACTAAATGCCAGTAGTATCTGTTCAGTGTGGCAACCAGAATGTTTCCAGACATTAGCAGATTTCCTCAGGGCGCAAATCGCCTTCCTTTGAGAGCCACTGAGATGGAGTCTGCATAATGAAAAATTTAAGTTGCCTTGCCTTTGAGCGCAGTGGCAGAAAAGGACTTCCTAGTCCGTTTCATCAGCAGCTGAAAAATACGTGACTTTTTCTGGTGGCCTGCCCTAGAGGAAGGCTCTGAGAACTTGGAACAATATAGACCTCCCTCTCGGCCTCTGACTGGGCAGCCTTTGTTTCTTGCAATCTGGGACTGGAGAATCTGGCTGTTTGAACCCATCCCCGTATTAAAACCAGCAGAAGGACACCTGCCTGGCCCCGACAGGGAGCATTCGGCTCTTGATCGCAGGGTTGTGAGTGCAAGGCCCACTTTGGCTGTAGGGATTACAAGAATAAAATCTTTAAAAAGAGGAAGAACAAGAGTTTGAGTCCAGTGCCCCAAGTTTTAAAATATTTAATATTAACTGTTATTACTAAAGAGTAAAAACTAGCTAAATAATAGAGTTTATACTTAAGTGGTTCCTATGTATCAGGTACGTTAATATATTAATTCATTTAGTCTGGGACCAGCCCTCTGTGGTAGGTCTTTTATTATCCGCATCATAACAGATAAAGCCTCTGAAGCACAGAAGAGGCTGCCATTCGCAGTCACCCGGCTAGGAATGGGCGGAGCTCAGGTGCAAAACCAGTCCAACCCCGAAGCCCCTCAGCGCCTACCATTTACTGGGCGCCCCGAGAGCCGCCTGCCTCGGGGCTGAGAGCTTTGCGGGCATGGCTCCAGTTCTTGCAGTCGTCCTTCGGGCTAAGTGGTACTTTCCTAGATTTTACAGATGTGGAACCGGGGACTTAGAGAAGTTATGATGTCTACCCCTGGTCTCCCAGGCATCCGACCCGGGGCTGGGCTTGCTTCCCTGTGTCGCGTGGCCTCACGCGAATGAGTAAAAGACTTCTTTCTACCTTCATCTTCCTTTTTCCCTTGTGTCAGGCACTAAGGAAATGTTACCATTTCTAATTAGATCTTGTTCCTCGGATGCTTTGTCTACATTATCTAATTTAATCCATTCAGCAGTCCCGGTGGTTTCCTATTTTATAGATGAGACTGAGATTCGGACAAAGGAAGTAAGTTGCCTAAAGTTGGAAAGTAACTCAACTGAGCCATAAACTGAATCCAGGTCTGATTGGCCCTGAGTGAATGTCCTGGGCTCTCTGTACCAGCTTTGACTCTCGTTCCACACATTCGTGACTTTAGTCTTTAACTTGACAGATCTGCTCCGCAGGGCCCGGCACTTCGGTGAAGTCCCTCTAGCGACTGCTGTAGGAGTCCTGGACCTGGGCATTGTGTGAAAACAATTTTTTTTTAAGATTTTATTTATTTATTTGACAGACACAGTGAAAGAGGGAACAGAAGGGGGAGAGTGAGAAGCAGGCTCCCCGCGGAGCAGGGAGCCCGCCGTGGGGCTGGATCCCAGGACCCCGGGATCATGACCTGAGCCAAAGGCAGATGCTTAGCGACTGAGCCACCCAGGCGCCCCGTGTGCAAATGTTCTGCTCACAGACACTGGGGGACCATAATCTCCTAAAGATGGCCTTGAATTTTTCTGTTTTCTTCAACATCGAGGCGCATTCTGGTTTGGTCACTCTGTTTTGCCTTTTCAGCAGCCTTGGCCTGCCCAGCACTCAGGAGTAATGGAGTATAAAAAGGCAACAGCCCTTTGCAGACTCAGTTGGCTGAGCCTGCTGGTGAGGTGTGCCCGGTGTCCGCTGACTGGGAGCCGGGGGGTCGCCCAGACCTGGCTGGCCCCGGGGAACGGAAGGTGTTGGGAGTCTCAGCGGCTCCCAGACCGGCTGGCTTCATGGTTCTTACCCCCTTCCACCCCAGTGTGGCCTGGGTGCTCTGCTCTAAGACTCCTTTCACCTCATCTTGAAACGGGAGCTGTACATTCACATCACCTCTCGCAGAAGTTTTTAAAAGTTATGTTGGTATAAACAAGGAAGAAATTGGTTTGGTGGGCATAAGAGGGAAAGCTGCTTGGGGTAAAAGGCATCTAGGGAAATTGGAAGGTTCAGGTGGGACAGCGTAGGTCAGTATCTAGGATTGGAGCCAAGACCGTGGTGTTGGGCCCTCCCAGTGAGAGTGGGGTCACCTAGAGTGACAGGGATCTTTCCGTAGAACATTCCCGTCCAGGTAGGAACGAGGCATTCGCTGTGCTGGAGGGGACAGCTGCATGGCTCTGACCCTACCCCCCCCCCAAGTGTGGCCCGGGGCTTGGGGACAGACACCTGGCACCTGCTTCCCAGTGGTCAGTGTGGTTAGCCGCACAGGGGAGGAATCTATATTGTGCTTCTGGTGTGGTTCCCCAGTGTTGTCCTAAAAGGGAGGATGTGACAGGGTGATTTAAACATGCTCCCAGAGGGGCGCCTGGATGGCTCAGTAGGTTAAGCCTCTGCCTTCGGCTCAGGTCATGATCCCAGGGTCCTGGGATCGAGCCCCGCATCGGGCTCTCTGCTTAGCGGGGAACCTGCTTCCCCCTCTCCCTCTGCCTGCCTCTCTGCCTACTTGTGATCTCTCTCTCTCTCTCTGTGAAATAATTAATAAACAAACAAATAAATAAATAAAATCTTTAAAAAAATTTTAAAAAGTAAAAAAAATAAACATGCTCCCAGTGAAGATGAGGCTCGGTATCCATATCTTTGGTTGAGGGCTTATCCCAGCAATTGCCACACTGGGGCGGTGACCCCATTCAGCACGACTGGGGGCCAGGAGAATGGCTCTTCCCACACGGTGACTTAGGGGACCTCGGGCACACTCCGGTGCACTCACATAGAAACGTGGCCTTGGTTTTAAAATAACTTCTTAAATTACAGAGATAGCTCGTCCTTATAGAAAGTAGATAATACCTGTAATTTTGCTCTCTAGAGATGGTACTTAATTTTTTGGGATGAATCTTTTGCCCTATGTTGAGTTTTTTATGATGCAGCTAGTACGTTAGTTGGAATTCAGCTAATATGTTAGTCTCTGTTCAGGGAATATGTTTTCGGCTACCTTAACACTGCATGAAAGTGTTGTTGGGTAGCTGTTTTTTGGGGTTTTTGTGTTTTGTTTTTTGTTTTTAAGATTTTACTTATTTGTCAAGAGGGAGAGCTCAAGCAGGGGGAGCAGCAGACAGAGGGAGAAGCAGGCTTCCCACTGAGCAGGGAGCCTGATGTGGGACTCGATCCCAGGACCCTGGGATCACGACCGGAGCTGAGATCAGGAGTCCAACGCTCATCCGATACCTGAGCCCCCCGGGCCCCTGAGGGCCAGCTGCATCTTAGACATCGGCCCTCACTGCGGACTTCGTGTAGGGGTGTCTGTGTCTACCCGCCGCCCCACCCCACACAAAGTATGACTGTTTTGAAAGATCTCAGTACAGTGTAAAACTCTAGAATATAGGTGCTTTTCCTTTTTGCCCTTTCTTTGGTTCATAGAATAACAGCAGCAGTAGTAGCTACAGTCTGTTGCCTGTTTCCAGCACTGTGCTGACTGGTTCTCAAGGAGGTCATCATATAATCTTCCTAACAGTCCCGAGGGGTGGGTTTTATCATCTGCCGTGTTCAGGGGAGGAAACGGAGCCCCAGAGTGGGTAAGGGGGTTGGCTCTTCCATAGATGGATGGTGCCCGATGCAGCAGGCTTCGCCCCGGGGCGTGGCGCGCCTGTGTCCACAGGAGCTGGCCCTTGTGGGGCACAGGAGCGGAGGGCCCTTGCTGCTGCCCTGTGGGCTGAGCCGACAGTTCGCGCGGGGCCAAGGGACCCGCAGAGGCAGACCAGTGAGTGGACCCTGGCCGTACGTGTAGCCTGCCCGGGTCTTCTGTTCCAGACTTGCCTGGCTCCCCTCCTCCAGGAAGCAGTGACTTTCCTGTGACTCCTACGGAAAGCCTTCCCAGCTTGCAGCAGGAAGCTCGCGGCTGCTTGCCGTCAGGCCGCAGCTCTTAGGGTTTTGAGAGGCCGGTACTGCTCCCCGCCTCTTCCCGCCGCTGGGCTCAGTGGCTTCTGGAAAAGGCATCTTCTGTGGGGGCCACTGCTCCTGGGTTAGCCAGCCTCTCGACTTTGAGCTCTCTCTACTCCCTTGACTCCCCAGGTCTCCTCCTGGTCAGCCTGATGCCCTCTGAGATAAAGTGCCTGGTTCCCATACCAAGGACTGTTGCCAGCCATTGCAAGAAAGTTGACTAAGCGAGGTCTCTGGAGGGGTTCGAGCTGACAGGAGGAGGAATGACTCCCTTAAGGGTTAAAACTGATAGGATCTTCATATTTTTTCTTAGTAATGCCCTGCTGTTGCTTCAGAAAATAGCCAACTCACTCTCTCCCTGCAGCTTGTGTAGGGAGGGCCAAGGACAAGTAGATTTCTCTTCTACTCCATTTCTGAGTCCCTTGTTTATTCTTCAGAAAGACTTTTGTATCAAATGAAAACTGCCCTTGGAACCTCCCTACCAGCTTTATATTAGGCCCGTGTTGCTTCCGGGGCTCCACAGTGAGGGAGCACTGCCTTCTGACCTTCCGATCTCTTGTCTTGGGAGGACTAACAGCAGCTCATGTAAACTGAGTGCTTGCTGTATACCAGGCCTCGGCCTGTGTGGATTAACTCACGGAGTCCCTGAAGAACCCAGTGAGGGAGGGCATGGGCGCTCTTAGGGACCTCATTTTGCAGGTGAGAAGCCTGAGCCTGGGAGAGGCGGTGGCTCGCAGAGGGACCCCAGGGTACCCAAGTCTAGCGCCCGTCTCCTGCTTTCCCCCATGTGCCCTGGGAAGCTACTAGGCCCAGAAGCAATCTCTTGAGGCTGCTTGTGCTGTGGTCTGGGGACGGGGCTCCTGTCGATGATGGCGGAGCTGTAGGGGCTTGAGTGTGCTGGGCTCTCCGCGTGAGCTGAGACGCTCCTGTTCACACTTGGTGGTGCGGTGAATAGACACACCGCCCCAGGCCGCGGAGCTCCATTCGGTGGACGGGGAGCGGTCAGAAGCCTTCCGTCGTCTTTCCCACATGGTGGTGGCTCCCCGTGTGGCCACTCCATCTCCAAAGCTAATAAGCCCACTTAGTTTCCCACTTTAGGGTTTTCATAGCAAGGATTAGTCTGTCTTTTCTGGAAATGGAAATTTTCTCACAATGGAAGAGTAGTTGTCTGTGTTAGAGACTTTTTTTTGTTGGGGCTTCAGTAACAAGCTAGCTAGAACTCATTCGTTGACCATGGAAGGAAGCTGGTTCCCTAAACTCCAGCTGTCTCCAGGCTAACAGAGTCGTAGACCTAGCCCTACAGACCAGGCCACCCCTCTGCCTCCCTTTCTCACTGCGGAAGTCTCTGGCCTCACATTCACCACCTGTCACCTATCAGTGGGTGAGGACCCCTTCTTGGGGTCTTTTGGGTCAGTGTTGGCGTGTGGCAGGGCTACAGAGCAGCGGGGACAGTCGCGGATGACAAAGTCACGCACTTCTTTCCAGATCTACAAGTGTGGCCACGGTCGCTCATGAGGCGGTGGGCAGGGAGCTAGGAGGGGTGGGCGGTCCTTACTAGTGAGGTCTGCCTTGAACTAGCCCCCCATGTTCATGGAGGATGGTCGTCAGTTCCATCCCTGACCTCAGACCTCACCTTGGCCTCACCAGGGCTCTAACCTGAGGTGCAGTCAGGTGAAAACACAGCTCTTTTACTTTTGCACAATTAAGCCTCCCTGTGGAAGGAGGAAACACCCGGGGGTGCTTTGCATAAATAGATCGACTAGGACTGTTAATGAGTAACATGGAAATCTCGTACATGTAGAAGCCAGTTATGGTCTGTATACCTAAGATAAAGACACACTCTGTGTTCAGTAAAAACGATATGGCAGTGTTTACCTTGTTACAAAATGCAGCCGGTCCTATTTGAATGAGACTCCTGAGGCCGGTTCTCAGCGTGAGTCAGAGCCGCCCAGCCGATAACACGACGGCCTGTGCCTGTCTGTGCCTGGGCTCTAACTGGCGGGACCCAGCAGCCACCTCCTTGGCGATCTCTGCCCTTCTGGGCAAGTTCCAAACGAAACTTTGGAACTTGTCCTGCCTCTCCATTTTTTTCTGTAACCCAGTGCCTGAAAACCAGGAAAATAATAATTTTTCTGATTTCTGTTTAGCTTTCAAAATCATGACAACATTGTCTTATATTCAAGAGCCAGGGACATTGGGAGTTTGTGGTCTCTGATCTGTCTCTCCCTCTCTCCCTCTCCTTGCTTTGTTGCGGTGATCCCCTGGTTCCAAGCATCTTTCCTTCTGCTCAGCGGGGATGAAATAACAGGACATTAACCACCTTCCTGCCACCCCCTCTCTGGGGAAGGGAGGACGGGCAGAGGGAGAGAATCTTCCAAGCCGACTCCCTGCTGAGCGGGGAGCCTGATGCAGGGGCTCAGGGCTCCCTCCCACAGCCCATGAGATCCTGACCTGAGCTGAAACCAAGAGTCGAATGCTTAACCGACTGAGCCCCCCGGGAGCCCCAGGTGTTGTGGATCCTTTCCTCCATTAAGGGATACTGGGGTGCTTCTACTTTCTGGCATCGTGAATAGGCTGCTGTAAACACGGATGTACAAATACCTGTTTGGGTTCAAGCTTTCAGTTGTTATGAAGTGCAAGGAGCCAGATGTTTGCGACGGTCAGATTCTGATAAATTGCCCCCCCCCCGCCCCCAAGGGCTAGGCTTGCAGACCAAAAGTGAGCTTTACTCACCAGCTAATTTTAGACTCCGACTTAAGCACCACTGGTCACTTGTAACATCATGATTCATTTTTATATTTGATAGGCTTTTGCAGCATGTTACGATTCCAGTTTTGTGTATTACTTGTCTTCGACTACACTTAGTTGGCCACTTCTTTGTGATCGTGGAGGCACCTCGTCACTTGCCAGTGGGCACTGGGGCAAGGCAGTGTACCTTATTCTAGCTGGCTCGCTCCTGGCGTGCCGGCTCTTTCTGGGTTTTCCCCCACCGACCCAAGGTGTGCTGGTCTTTTGACCTTGTCCCTAGATCTGGCTCTATCTTGGGACCTAAAACCCGGAACCCACTGACAATCGAGGCTGTTAAGACCTCCTGTCATCCCCCCTCCATGGCAGCTTTGTGAGGCTTAGTATTCTCCCCCATATCTGCTGTTTCTCGTCACTTGTTTCCATTTCATCCAGTTCTTCCTCCTTTTTTTTTTTTTTAAATACTTATTTGTCAGAGGGGGAGAGAGAGCACAAGCAGGGGAGCGACGGGTAGAGAGAGAAGCAGGCTCCCTGATAAGCAAGGAGCCTGACATGGAACTCGATCCCAGGACCCTGGGAGCATGACCTGAGCCGAAGGCAGAGGCTTAATGACTGAGCCACCCAGGTGTCCAATTTCATCCAGTTCTTGTACAGCATTTAACATTATTAGAATTATATGTAAGTTTTTTCCTCCGAAAGTACAATACTTTTCTGAAATACCTTGGCATTTGGCGTGGCCACAAGGACTCGTTTTCCCTGCACCAATGTAGACCTTGTCCTGGGGCCCTCGGCCACGGGTGAGGAGCACACACCTGGAGGGTGATGGGCTTTTGCTGGATTCAGCTGACCTGTCACGGGTCTCTCTCCCTCTAGAGGAGAATTCCTTAGGCCAGTGTCCCTCTGCATTTGCCAGACCGGTTCAGTTAGGGAGTAGAGATGGCTGGGTGTGAAATTCTTTTCTGGATGGCTACATGGTTATTCTCTTAATTAATTTCTTATTAGAAATTCCCCAAATCGAATGCAAGCTGATGCAGCCACTCTGAAAAACAGTATGGAGGTTCTGCAAAATGTTGAAAATAGAGCTACCCTACGACCCAGTAATCTCACTACTGGGTATTTACTCTAAAGATACAAATGTAGTGATCCGAAGGGGCACATGCACCTGAATGTTTATAGCAGCAATGTCCACAATAGCCAAACTATGGAAAGAACCTAGATGTCCGTCAACAGATGAATGGATAAAGAAGAGGTGGTATATATATACAACGGAATACTATGCAGCCATCAAGAGAAATGAAATCTTGCCATTTGCAACGACATGGATGGAACTAGAGGGTATTATGCTAAGCGAAATAAGTCAGTCAGAGAAAGACGATTATCACATGATCGCTCTGATATGAAGAATTTGAGAGGCAGGGCAGGGGGTTGGGGGGGGTGGGGAAGAGAAATGAAACAAGATGGGATGGGGAAGGAGACAAACCATAAGAGACTCCTAAACTCATGAAACAAACTAAGGGTGGCTGGGGGGTGGGGGGGGTAGGGATATGGACATGGGGGAGGGTATGTGCTATGGCAAATGCTGTGAAATGTGTAAGCCTGATGATTCACAGACGTACCCTGGGGCAAATAATATATGTTAATAAAAAAATTCTTTACTCTTGGGGATGCCTGGGTTGCTTGGTCAGTTGGGTGTCTGACTCTTGGTTTCAGCTCCGGTCATAATCTCAGGGTCATGGAATCGAGAGCCATGTCAGGCTCCATGCTGAGCTCGGAGTTTGCCTGAGATTCTCTATCCCTGTCCCTCTGCCCCTCCAGCTTGCGTTCTCTCTCTTTTTCTTTCTCTCCCTAAAAGAACTAAATCTTTAAAAAAAAAAAAAAAGAAAGAAAGAAATTCCCCCAAATCCACAGATGAGCCAACTTACAGCAGCTCTTCTGCAGAGTCAAGGACACTGTGAATTAACCTGCGCCCGGGTGGGCTCTGAGCCCATGACCCGGTGAGAGCGTGGGCTGTACAGCCCTTGTAAAATGGGACCGGGACCCTGCCTCTGCCCACTTGAGCCTCGGGTCTTTGGCTGGAAGGTTCTCGGCGCTGCATGTTAAGGGAAAGTGCATGCTCCTGGTTCCGTCCCTCGCCCTGCAGCGCCTTCCAGCCTTCCTGTGCGGCAGACCCGGTGGGGGGTGGGGGGGGGCGGAGGGTGGGCAGCGCATAGGGAAGGCCTGATCCCTGCGCTTGAGCAACTCAGAGTCTAGGTAGGGCATTCAGAAACCCTGGACGATAAAGTAGCCATTTCTGAGAAGTTCCCGTGTTCTTGTTGTGTTGCATTGACACAAGGGAAAATGAAAAGAGGGCTGGCATACTGTGGGAGAGTCTCCTGTTCTTTGCCCAAGCTGTTCTGGGCACTTATCAACACGGACTGTTGGGGAGCCTTCCCTTTTCATCCAGACACTTGCCCGGGGCCCATCTCTGTCTCAGTACTGCCGTCTTGTTAAGCACTGCTTGATAATTCTAAGGCTGTTTCCGGAGGACCGTAATGATAGTGAGAAAGATCCTTGCTGGGCTGGGTCAGGAACGCCCCTCAGAGGAGATGCTCGGAACCCCAGGTCGTGGGGACCATGCACCTTGGCGATGCATGGTCTGCTCCTTTTGTCTCTTGCTCTTCTCAGGGCTGTTAGCTTCTCCTGCTGTTCCGGGACGTACCGCAGGGCCCAGGAGCGGAGAGGATCAAGCCATATCTTGTTGCCAATGCATTTTCATCTCTTTGGGGGCTCATTACAGATACCACTGTGAATCCTGGTGTTTGCAGATGAGGACCTTGAGGTTCCGAGAGGCAAAGGGAGGGCGAAGTCGGGCAAGCCACCGTGGGGTCCAAACCAAGAAGGAAGGAGGGAGCGTACCTGGGTCTGGGCTAGGGCTGAGTTGAGAAAAGGCATCAGTACTTCGGAGGACTGTGGCTGTTTAGTCCCCTGATGGTCGCCTTATTCGGGCTTGTTTTAGATCTGGAGGATGAAGGGACCCGTTTGCCAGAGAGCAGATCAGATGCTTCTCAGGGTCAGAAACAGAGGGGCGGGGTGCGGAGGAGCCGTTCACACGGTAACCCGACCTCCAGCTCTGGTCTCTTGCCGGGCTGGGGGGGTGCCCACCTAATGAACCAGGCAGCTATTCCTGGAGCTCCATGAAGGAGAGGGGACACTCCTCTGCCTGGGGCCGGGGGAGAAGGAAGAGGCGGTCCGTGGAGTGCACACGCAGATCGCGGAGGCAGGCTGTCTGTCCGGGAGGGTGACGGCTGGCAAGTGCCTAAGAACCCCCACAGTGGGGTTTCCTGCTGCGATGGGTGTCGCAGAGCCCAGGGGGCCTGGGCCTTTCAGCCGGCGGGATGGGCTGTCACTGGGCCTGGGACTGCCCTCGGGTTACAGCCCCTGTGCTGCCGTCCTGTTTGTCGCCCTGCTAGCCAGCTCCTCCCTTCGTCCCAGACGCAGCCCACCAGCGCCGCCCCAGCCCTGGAAGCCGCTCTCTGCCCTGGGCCCTCCGAGTTTCTCAGAGTCCTTCTTCCCAAAGACGTGATCGTGTCCCCTTGACCCTGGCTCTGGGCTCTGCTGCCTTGTGGTCGGTTGAGGCCAGAGGAGGAGTGCTGGGGACTGTGTATGTGCGTGGGTTGGGGTGAGGGCAGGGCCTTGAGCTGCTGGCACATCCCCCTCCAGCATGGGCCTGCTAGGAACGGGGCTCTGTTCATTTGCCCCTGCCCTCAGAGCGGATTTGGGCCGTGCCCCTCCCTCGGGCTGCACTGACGAGCCAGCTTGCCTTAGGGCCCTTTGCTCCCAAAGCAGCCTGCGACTCTGCCTCCCAGCCTCCTGTTCTTTCGGAGGCGTCTGTGCAGAGCCTGGGCGAGAGCCCCCTTCTCTCTTCCTGTGTGGAGCTCTCTGCCAGAGGCCCGCTCAGTCTGGGGAGGGGTCTGCCTGCCCGGTCACGGTCATTTGAATAATAGTGATAACATCAGGGAGCAGTGACTGAAAGCCTCACAGTTCACTAGGCGCCGTGCTCATAAGCATTTTACGTGCCTGATCTCCGAATTTTCCCAGTGACCTGTGGGGTGTAGACTACCAGTGTTCCTCCTATATTACAGCAGTGGAAACTGAGGCTAGAGAGGTTGTCACCTGCCCAAGGTTATGTGGCCAGTGCGTAGATGAGCCTATATTTAAATCCAATTTGATACTGTCTTATTAAAATCTCTGTTCTTAAATCCTAATTGTGGTGCATCCCACTAAATTGGAACAGGGTGTCTCTGGGAATTGTGACCTGGATTGGAGTAACAGTGTCAGGTAGGGAGGGTTCCTTCTGGGCTTCTCTCGGAACTTCCCATCTCTAGAATCTGGTTACGACCCCACGACCTCACACGCCCACCGGCTCTCACACGCTCGCTCTCAGTCTTCCTGCTGCACCTGTTTGCTGGGGAGAGATGCAGAAACAGCTGGGGCCGCCTGCGAGGAGGCGCCTGGGGACCCGGGGCAGAGCTCTGCCGAGCACACAGCTAGTGCCCCCTGCAGGCTGTGTGTTGTGTGTGGGACATGTCCGCACGGCCTGGCCCCGCGCGGGTGGCCCACGGGGCTGGTCCTCAGTGGGGAGCCCTGTGGGGCGCTTGCGGGCAGCTGCCCCTCGGCCCTAAGTGGGCGCCGGCGTCCTCACAGCAAACCTGTCCTCACCCAGCTTTCCGGAGACCAGGTACAGGCCTTGGTGTCTGAAACCCAGAGGAAACTCAGCCCAGAGAATAAACACTTTTCTTTGGATTATCAGTCACTAAGCGCTAGCATGTCCCTGGAATCGGGTTCCCTGACTCATGAAGAGGAAGCACTGGCCCGCCTACCACCCGGCACCCCAAGGTCTCCTGAAAGGGACTGTGGTGCAGGAGGCTGACTGCGTCACCGCTGGGCGAGTCTGAGGGGCAGCCTTCCTCGTGGGGGCAGGCAGGTCTGATCCGGGTCTTGCAAAAGCACAGAAGGTACCGGCGGCCCTCAGCCGGGTGGGTAGCAGGGCTGCTGCACGTGGGCGGATCCAGACCCCTGCATCCATGCCGGCTGACCCGCAGTCCCGGGGCTTCGGGGAAAGTGCTGTCGGAAGGAGAAGCCTGCGAGCTTTGTTTTGTTTTCGAGGCAGGGGAGGGGCAGAGGGAGAGGAAGAGGCCTTAAGCAGGCTCCATGCCCAGCATGGAACCCAGTGCAGGGCTCGATCTCACAACCCTGAGGTCATGACCGGAGCTGAAATCAAGACTGGGACGCTTAACTGAGCCCCCCAGGCGCCCCACTCCCAAAAGGGTGACGTGATGGGCATCTAAGTGCAGAGCCGTGGGCGTGTGCCGCGTGAGAAGTCAGGAAACAGACGTGTGAATGAGTGCTGCCTTCTAGCCGATCCTGGACAGACCGTGTAGACTTCTCTTGAGCAGTTGCCTCCTCTGTAAAATGGGACCACAGTGGGGTTTTTGGCCTGTGTAGGCCCAGGGCTGTACAGACCAGTCCAGAGACGAAGACCGGGATGGTGAGGGCGGAGTCCGGGAGCGTTGGCTGAGGCGGCATCTGTCCCATGTCGCTGCAATCCAGGCTGGTGTTGGAGGGCCCTGGAGGACAGCAGGAATGTGGAGGGGATGTTTGCAAGATGGAGAGGACGGGCCCAGGCCTTGCTGCCGGCGTCGAGAGGGCGAAGGGGTGCAGTGGGCACTACTTTCTGGGTCCACTGAGTAGGCACTGAAGTTCCTGATGACACTGCTGAGGTGACAGGCTGGTGGGGACATGGTGAGTAGAGGGGTTCTGCTGAGGAAGCGAGAGGAGAAAGAACATGATGGCCGCCTTCGGGGGTAAGCAAAGAGCAGAGCCACGGGGGTGGTCGGGGACCTGAGGATGGCCCTTGGAAGCCTGTGGAGTCCGCCCGGGTGTGCGCCGGCAGGGACTGACCGGTCCTTCTTGCCTGGTGCCCTCGCGCTCTGGGCCTGGGCTCAGGTGGTCTTTTGACACCTGCCCACACCCAAACCCAGACCCGAAGGGGAACGGCCTGGGGCTGGCGTGCTAATTTCTGAAATGCCCCTGCTGGTGCTGCTAGAGGGGGAAGAGCCTTGGCAGCGGGCGGGCGGGCAGGGACCAGGCATGGTGCATTCAGGCTTAGAATTATACCCGTTGGCGAGCACTCTCTGGTGTCCGAGCCCCTCAGAGGGAGTGGGGAGCAGTGATTGCAATCTGCGCTCGACAGGCTTGCCCGGACCTGGGAGCGTCAGCGAGGCCCCGAGGGGTCGGAATTGCCTTGAAGGCATATCTCACAGGTGGGACTGGGGCTCACAGGGGCCTGGGCAGGCTGGGAGGGGCAAGAGTAACTGGGAGCGCAGATCAGGTGGAGCTGGGCTGGGCATCGGGTGGGGTGGCCGTGTCCAAATAACAGTGACACGGGAACGGCAGCCCAGGGCTGAGGCCGGGCCACCAGGGAGCCCAAGTCGGTCAGTGACAGCTACCCCCAAAGACCGGGAGCTCGCAGTCGCGGCAGAGGCTAGAAGGGGCGCAAGGTGTGCTGAGGCCGGCAGGCCCTCCCTCCTGCCGGGGGTGACAGGAGCCGGCAGTGACAGTCCAGAAGGGTGTGGCTTTGGAATCAGACAAGCCTGGAGTGAGGAAAATGTAAAATGCAAAGTAAAATCTTCCACCCCTCGCCATACCTTGACCTTTCAAGTTTCTTGTATTCTTTCCGAAACTTGTGTGTGTGCGTGTGTGTTCTTCGTACCCATCAAACAGCATGCTTACGTACCTTGCTTAACTTGCTGGCAACATGGAAGAACCACCTAGTTCTTCTTAATGGCTGTTTCCTTTGTCTTCCAGTGTGCAGATTTAGCTCGTCCGGCTCCAAGGCACACTGGCTGGTGGTTTGGGTTATTCCGGTAGCATAACAGTCACACATATCTGAACGCTGAGACCGCTACTTCTGGAGGAAAAACCCTAGATGTGGATTTTGTGGGTCAAAAATTGTATGCACACCCCCCCCCGCTCTCTTTGAAAGGGGTTCTGCCAGTTCACACTTGCTGATGGTGTTTGAGAGTTACAACAAGCGATGAGGGCGACACGGAGCCATTGTGAGGATTAAATGAGAGAATGTGCAAAGCTCTGAGCCGGTGCCCGCCCCAGCAGGCTGCACGGCGGGGCTCACTAGACCTGCATCAGTTCGGACAAGCACCGGATGAGGTGCTGGGGTGGGTTTCACTGTAGCTTGGGGGAGGGGAGGTGGCAGGAACCCGTGGTCCGGCAGCTGCTCTGCAGATGTCCCTGCAGTCGCGCGTCTAAGAAACGTTTCATGAGTTCCTGACGCGTGCCAGACACCGGAGTGGAGATGGAGCCGTGAACCGGCCAGGCGTGGCTCCCTCCCCAACGGAGCCCACCCTCCGGGGTCTCCGTGGCCGCTGCTGCTCGCACAGTCCCCGCTGACCGGGTCTCTCTCTCCCCCGCCCCCCAGTGTACGTGATGGAGCGGGAAAGGAAGACGGACAGCGGGTGTCAGGCAGCCCTGGCCGCGTGCTGGGCCGCCCTCTGCTGCTGCTGCCTCCTGGACACCCTGGACTGAGCGGCCAGGCCCCAAGTGCTCCCTCCGGGCCCGCTGCCTTCTGTTACTGCAATAAACAATTAGTGCTGGACCATTCCATTTTCTTCTTTGTTTGAAAAAGATCGCATCTACGGATGTTTACATTTTAGCACCTATGATAGGTGTGAAGTATCTCACTGTCCTTTTAACGCATTGACTCAGCAGTTCTGTACGTGACGCATCACCCACCACAATAAGTACGGTCACCATCTGTCACCATGCAGCGTTATTACAGTATTATTGACTGTATTCCCCGTGCTGTACTTCTCATCTCTGCCACTTACTTACAACCAGAAGTTTGTACCGCTTCGTCCCTTTCTCTCTCAGCCATCCCCCTACCCACTTGCCGTCTGGCCACCAGCAATCTATTTCATACTGCTTTTTTATTTCACTTAGCATCATCCATGTTCTCCCAGATGACCAGACCTCGCTCATTCTGTTTTATGGCTGATTAATCCTCCAGTGTGCGTGCGGCGCATGAGGGCGTGTGTGTCTCTGGGGGCTGTTCTTACATGTGCCACATCTTTATCCTTTCATCTGTGGAGGGACCCTTGAGTTGCTCCCATATCTTGGCTATTGTAAATAAGGCTGCAATAAACACAGATTAGTGTTTTTGTTTTCTTTGGGTCGATACCCAGTGGTAGAATTACTAGGTTGTATGCTAATTCTATTGTTAATTTTTTGAGGACCTCCACCGTTTTCCAGAGTGGCTGTACAGTTTGCATTCCCACTCTGTGCAGTGCACGAGGATTCCGTTTTCTCCACATCTTCACCAACACTATTTCTTGTCTTTTGGGAAAATAGCCATTCTAACAGGTGTAAGGTGATATTGTGGTTTTCATTAGTATTTCCTTGATAATTAGTGATGTTGAGCATTTTTTATGCGTTCATTGGCCATCTGTACATCTTTTTTTTAAGATTTTATTTGAGAGGGCATGAGAGAGAGAGAGAGAGAGAGAGAGAGAGAGCGCACAATCAGGGGGAGTGACAGAGAGAGAGACTGAGCAGGGAGCCTGATGTGGGCTGAATCCAGGACCGGTAGATCATGACCTGAGCCAAAGGCAGATGCTTAACTGACTGAGCCACCCAGGCGCCCCCATCTGTACATCTTTGGGAAAATATCTATTCAGAGGGCACATGGGTGGCTCATTTGGTTAAGTGTACAACTTTTTTTTAAAGATTTTATTTATTCATTAGAGAGAGCACAAGCAGGGGGAAGGGCAGAGGGAGAGGGAGAAGCAGGGACCCCGATGTGGGATCTCAGGATCCTGGGATAATGACCGACTGAGCCACCCAGATGCCCCATAAGCATCCAGCTCTTGATTGCATTTCCAGTCATGATCTTGGGATCATGAAATTGAGCCCCCCCCCCCACCCTGTGTTGGGCTCCAGACCCAGTGGTTTTTGGCCTCCCACCCCCGCCATGTGTGCTCCCTCCTGCACTCTCTCGCTCTTGAAGACAATAAAGAAGAAAGACAAATGTGTGTTCAGGTCTTCTGCCCATTTTAAATCAAATTATTTTTTGTTTTGGGTTTAAGTTGTATGGGTTCTTTCTATATTTTTGGTGTTAACCCCTTTGGGATATGTCATTTGCTAGTATCTTCTCCCATTCAGTAGGTTGCCTTGTTACCTTGTTGGTGGTTTTCTTTGCTGTGCAAAAGCATTTTGTTTTAGTGTGATCCTACTAGTTCAATTTTGCATTTGTTTCTCTAGCCTCAGGAGAGGGAGCCAGTAAAATGTTGTCAAGGCCGATGTCAGATTACTGCCTGTGTTTTGTTAGAGTTTTATGGTTTCAGGTCTCATATTTGGGTCTTTAAATCATTTTATTTTTGCGTATGGCGTAAGGAAGTGGTTGGTTTCATTCTTCTGCACGCAGCTGTCCGGTTTTCTTGGCATCATTTATTGAAGAGACTGTCTTTTCTTCATTATATTCTTGCCTCCTTTGTTGGAAATTAATTGACCATATATATGGGGGTTTACATCTGAGCTCTTTATTCTGTTCCATTGATCTCTGTGTCTATTTTTGTGCCAGGACCGTACTGTTACATTACTGCAGCTCTGTGTAGTAGATATTGAAATCTAGGATTATATGTCCAGCTTTGTTGTTCTTGCTCAAGACTGCTTTGGCTGTTGAAGTACTTCTCTGGTTCCATACAAATGTTAACTTTATTCTAGTTCTGTGAAAAATGTTGGTATTTTGATAGGGACAGGATTGGAGCTGTAGATTCCTTTGGATAGTATGGAGTACTAAATACTAATAGTGTGGAGTACTCCATAAAATAGTATGGAGTATTTTAGAAAAAATACTCTATTTAATTTTTGAGCATACGTGAAAGATGTTAACAAAGACAACCAACAATCTCTTTTTATTTTTATTTTTTTTTTAAAGCTTTTTTTTTTTTTTTAATTTATTTTTTATTAGAGAGTGAGAGACTGAGAATGAGAGGGGAGAAGGTCAGAGGGAGAAGCAGACTTCCCACAGAGCCGGGAGTCCGATATGGGACTCGATCCCGGGACTCCGGGATCATGACCTGAGCCGAAGGCAGTCGCTCAACCAACTGAGCCACCCAGGCGCCCCTCTTTTTATTTTTATTTGCATTTATTCTGTGCAGAATTTACTCCCGGGCCATAAGTTGTTTCTTCTGGGATATCTTTTTCTCCTGTGCAACTTCCTCTTTTGGTTTAGGAACAATCAGCTCTTTCTCACTAAGGATCATCTCGGTGTGGCAGGGAGAGCTCATGTGTGGGTTAATCCGCCCATGAGCCCTGTAAGTTCTCCGCCACATCTTGGGGGCTTTGTTCACCTGGATGTGCTCTGTGACCAGAGAATCGACATTTAAACCCTTAAGTTCAGCATGACTCTCTGCATTTGTAAGCAGTGCAGTAAAAATTCCGCACTCTTCTTGGGCCGTCAGCCCTGCATCCAGCTCCCCTGTTTGGCCTGGGCACACCCAACTCCACCATTGTAGCGACCGAATGGCACACACACCTTCGCAAAGTGACGGCTTTCAGATACTTGGTGGCTTTTCGGATGTGCATACCCTGGATGGCCTGGGCAGTTTCACGTGTGCTCTTAAAGTGAGCATGAAGATTCGAACCTCCTGATTTGCGTGATTTCATAGGGTTGTCTGGGTCAAGCGAATACCGAACCACTTTCAGAGGTCACGTCAGGCTGCCAAGGGGCAAGATGTTATTTTTAGTAATCTCTACACCCAACACGAGGCTTGAATCTATAACCTTGAGGTCGAGGGTCACACATTCCACCCACAGAGCCAGCCAGGTGCTTCTACATAGTATGGACATTTATTTATTTGGACATTTTAACAATATTAATTTTTCAACCCATAAGCATGGACT
Source organism: Nasua narica (assembly GCA_028533885.1). NCBI lineage: Eukaryota > Metazoa > Chordata > Mammalia > Carnivora > Procyonidae > Nasua > Nasua narica. The sequence goes on from CM052809.1 coordinate 28,684,757, forward strand.
ATCTTCTTTTTTAAAGATTTTATTTATTTAGAGAGCATGCAGGTGGGGGGAGGGGCTGAAGAGAGTGTCTTCCTTTTTTTTTTTTTTTTAAGATTTTATTTATTTGTCAGAGAAAGAGGGAGAGAGAGCACAAGCAGGCAGAGGGGCAGGCAGAGGCAGAGGGAGAAGCAGGCTCCCCGCTGAGCAAGGAGTCCAATGTGGGACTCGATCCCAGGACCCTGGGATCATGACCTGAGCCAAAGGTAGCAGCTTAACTAACTGAGCCACCCCAGGCGTCCCTGGAGAGAGTGTCTTAAGCACACTCCACACTGGGTGTGGGGGACCAGCGGTGGGGCTCTATGGAATCTATGTGTGTTGTCCTCAATTTCTTTCATCGTTTTCTAGCTTCTAGAGTACTAGTCTTTAACCTCCTTGGGTAGGTGTATTCCTAGGTATTTTATTCAGTATTTCACTATTTTAATTTACCTTCCCTGACCACCAGTGACCTTAACATAAAAATAGGAATTTTTGGCGATCTGCTTTTAAAAACCTTGTGATTTTTCTTTCTTTGGTTTGTCTTACTGATTTATAGGGAATCTCTAAATATTCCACAACTAATATTTGTCACTTTGATAGGCTTGCAAATATCTTCTCCCTATCTGTCTCTTAATCTTTTTAATAGTGTATTTTCTAATATGAAATTTTTTTCGATTTATTGAGAGAGCACACTTGGGGGGTGGAGGAGCAGAGGGAGAGGGAGAAAGAAACCCAAGCAACTGCCCTGCTAAAGGAGCCCAACATGGGACTCGATCCCATGACCCTGAGATGGGGCATGAGGGTTTCAGGCATAAGGCATAAGCTGAAACCCAGAGTCAGACGCCTAACTGTACCTACCGAGGAACCCCAATAGGAAAGTTTTTTGGTTTTGTTTTTGTTTTTTTTTTAAATATTTTCTGACTGTTTGATGCTGGGGAATAGAAATACCAAACTTTTTATTTTTTTATTTTATTTTGCTTTATTTTTTTAAAGATTTTATTTATTTATTTGAGAGAGAAAGTGAGAGAGAGCATGAGAGAAGAGAAGGTTAGAGGAAGAAGCAGACTCCCCGTGGAGCTGGGAGCCCGATGTGGGACTCGATCCCGGAACTCAAGGATCATGACCTGAGCCGAAGGCAGTTGCTCAACCAACTGAGCCACCCAGGTGCCCAATAGGAAAGTTTTTAAATATCATGTTTATCGATCTTACCCTTAGGTTTTGTACCTTTTAGTCTTTGAAAAATCCTTTTCTATTCTAATATCATAAGGATAAGCCTATATTTTCTTGTAAATTTTTTTCACAGTCTTTAGTTGACCTAATTTTACTTTGATGATGGTAAAGGTTAGAATTCTGGGGTTTTTTTCCCCAACATTTGGTCATCCTTTCCTGATTGATCTGAAATGGGATTTGTCATATACTAAGTTCCCCTGTAGGTACAGGCTAGAACCAGAAGAGTCTGGTGTGATAAGTATCTTCCCTACCCCCAGCACGTACACACGTACACACCCTTTTCCTCTTCAGAACTTGCTTGTCTGCTCTTGACCTTTTAATCTTTAGTCTGGATTTTAGGATGAATGTGTCCTTTTCTATAGAAGAGTACCATGTTTGGCTTTAATTGGGACAGTAGGTAATTTACAAAATAAGTGGAGGAAGAGCGGACATATTGATAGTACTGTCTTCCTGTCAGAAACATGGTCTCTCTCTATTTTGGTCATCTTTATTTCCTTAAGTGAAATCATATAGTTTCCATCACACAGCTTTTGCACATCCTTTGCTGGCTTTTTTTTTTTTTTTTAATTTTAATTTTTAAAAAATTCATTTATTTGAGAGAGAAAGCACGAGCAATAGGGGAGTGGAGGGTCAGAGGGAGAAGCAGACTCTGTGCTGAGCAGGGAGCCCGATGCGGGGCTCGATCTCACGACCCTGAGATGGTGACCTGAACTGAAATCAAGTCAGACACTTAAGCGACTGAGCCATCCAGATGCGTCTGAGGTCTGTTAGTTTTAATGCTATTGTGAATGGATTTTTAAATTTAAAATTTTTATTTTTTAAATTTAAAATTTTATATTTCTTAAGATTTTATTTTTTTATTTGATAGAGAAAGAGAGCACAAGCAGGGGGAGCAGCAGGCAAAGAGAGAAGCAGGCTCTCCGCCAAGCAAGGAGCCTGATGCAGGGCTCGATCCCAGAACCCTGGGATCATGATCTGAGCTGAAGGCAGCCTCCTAACTGACTGAGCTACCTAGTCACCCCAGAATGGAGGCTTTTTAAAAAATATTACATTTTTGGTGGAAATAATCTCTTCACTCTAGTGGGGTCACAGGTTAGCAGACTCTAAACAAGTGTTATCTCAGCATTTCCTTGGGGCACTTTATTTTTATTTTATTTATTTACTTCTTAAGTGATCTCTATGCCCAATGTGAGGCTCAGACCCACGAGCCTGCAATCAGGAGTCACATGCTCTACTGACTAAGCCACGCACCCCCACTGTGGGGCACTTTAAACTATGGAGGAGTTATTCAGGCTACACTATGCACACTCCTGGTCTATAGGGACCAACATTCATTGAGTCAATGCTGAACATTTCCAGTGTGTGAGGTAATGGACCACACAGAACACCCCTCCTTGCCTTCATGGAGATTTTTTGCACTCTATGGAAGGAACCAAACATTGAATAATCCCACAGGTAATAATTAGCCGCCTTCTTTCCTATGAAGGGAAGATATATAGGAAGACATAGAAAAGAGGACAGTCTTGAACAATCCGGGAGAGATCTGAAAGACGAGTAGGTGTCAATAGGCAAAACCACTGTAGGAAGAGCAGGGGCCGAGGCCCAGTGGCGGAAGAGAACATGCCTCGTCTGAGAAAAGAGCAGTGGGGAGCCACTGAAGGATTTTAAGCAAAGGGGTGACAAGACCAAATGGGCATTTTTTAAGAGTTCCTTTTGGCTTCTGTGGAGAGAATGATTGGGGGGGGGGGGGGCAACTTCCCAGGAATGTATTA